>CM065463.1:41230571-42460736 GCA_032872475.1 Leptopilina myrica (nomen nudum)
TGAAATATTAAAAATTTGAAAACCTTAAAAATGGAAAAATTAAGTGATAGAAAATTTTTAAAATAATTGGAAAACTGAACACATTTAAAAATTTGAAAATAAAAAAGAAATTCGTAACCTTGAGAAAAGAAAAATTGAAAAATATAGAAGTTAAGGAATTTTAAAGTAAATTAAACAAGTGAATAATGCAAAAATTAAAAAAGTTAAAATTGTTGTTGTTGTTGTTGTTTTCCTAATTAGCGTAACTAATATAATTTAAGATTTACAAAACAAAGTAAATTTGAATGTTGGTAATAATAATTATTCAAGTTTTTAACTCGATTTAAATTATTTATAAAATCTCTCTTCCTCTCTCTCTCTCCTGAAGCTTGGCAATTTAAATTTCAAATTTTACCGTAAGTTAGAAGATAGATATATATATCTAATGAAATTTCAAGTTTCTCCTATTCATGTTTTTAAAAAGACTTAAGACACTTTCCAATAAAAAATGCCTTTCATGAATATGTACACAGTTAATGTAAGACACAAGAGCGGAATTACAAAAGTTCTGAACCTAATGCTCTAACGAACTTTTGACGGCATATCAGTTTCGCGAGCGCGGTTAAAAAGCGCGAATTATTAAATTTCACTCTTTTTTTCATTCTTTCACCTCTTTTGTAGTTTTAAGTAAAAGAGAGTGAGAAAAAAAGTTTGAAACTCTTTTACAAATTGACACTCTAAGAGTTCTAAATGTTGAAGATTTTTAATTATTTTAAATCACTTGTCAAAAATTGTTTCAGATTACAAGGAAATTCACCTACTTTTAAGATCATGACGTAGTTTATGAACGAGCCTTTAATTATTTAATGAAATCATTAATTATTTAAATAATTATTAAAATATATAAATTTTTCTCAGTAATATTTATTATCTTCGTATTTAAAATATATTTTTTAATTAAATAATCTTTAACGTCCGATATACTTAATAAATAAGTCAAATTAATGAAAACGAAAACAAGTAAAATTTTTTACTTGAAAATGCTAAAATTGAAAAACACAATTTTGTTAATCTAAAAAATTAATTTCGAAGTGAAATTTCAGAAAAAAAATTGAAAACATATTTCTGATTGTTTTTCTTCGAAATTACTTGTCTGACCAAAACAATCTTATTTTTCAAAGAAATGAATTTTTTGAATCAGAAAAAAATTTCTTTACTTAAGCATAATTTTATTGAATAAAAAATCTATTTCGATTTAACATTTATTGTCCACAAAAATCATATTTTGTATTTAAAATGTTTTATGACAGATTAAAACTGGTGGTTCTAATATGTCAACTAAATTTTTTTAAAAGTTCAAAATAAAATTTGTCAAATAAAGTTTTTTTTGTCAAACTTTTTTTTATGAAATAAAATTTGTCTTTAAATTAATTTATTTTCATAAAACTGTCTTCGTCAATTTTTATACAATGTTTAATTTTACAAATTTTAATTATTCGTAAATTCTTAAATTAAATATATACTAGAAAGTAAAAACTTCAAATAATATTTAAAAAATTGAATTACACTGTTTCAACAAAATTAATTTTAAAATTCAATTACTTCTAAAAATTTCTTCTACAATGCTTTTAACAGCATGTGACTGTTCGACATTCAATGTTCACATTATGAACCACTTTACTCTTTAAATATTTAACAAATTGAGCTGGAATTTTGTAAAAAAAATGTAAAATATAATAAAGAAGGGCAGTGATGTGAAAAAGGTTTTGATATTTCAAAAATAAATTATAATAAAACCACTTTGAAATGGGTAAAGTTAAGAAATTGATTAGAAGTGATCGTCTTAACTATAATAATATTAAAATAATTTTTAACAATAAATTTTAAAAATATTAAAACTTTTGACAACATTGTTGTTCTTCTTTGTTGTATTTTAGACTTTCTTACAAAATTTCAGCTCAAAATTAAACATTTAAAGAGAAAAGTGGTCGGAAAAATTATCACTAAAATTCTAACAATCTCAGGTTATTAATAAAAAGTTACTATTATTTAAAAATTTTAACTGACATTCATTTTTAAATCAATTTTTATTAGAAAATTCTACTAGAATTCAATTATTTAAATACAAAAATAAATACTTTATTGAACAATATTGAATGTTTCTTAAAATTCAATTCGCATGAAGAATTTTACTAACATTATTCTCTTTAAATAATTGAATTCGTTTGACGAATTTTACTAAAATTTTTATTAATATTTACATTTATTGTGGGATTCGATAAAAATGTTATTAAAAGTAATTGAAATTCAGCGATAGGTTTCACTATTTATGAAAATATTTAAATTTCTAAAAAGAATTTCATTATTTTGAATAGTAATTAAATTATATTGCGAGGAAATGTATGAAAAATTTGTATGTAAGTAATTGAATTATTTTGGAAAATTTTATTAAAATAGAAGAAATTAAAAAATTATTATTGAATTGTCAAAAATTTTTTGAAAATAATTGAATTTCGGAGAAAAATTTTATTATTTATAAAGATAATTGAAATTTTGACTAAAATTAAAAAAAAATGTTAATCATAAATAAATATCTGCGAAAAATTGTATTATTTTTTATAATAATTGAATTAAGTGATCTAAAAAATTTTCATATAAACATTTTAGGCGAAACCCGGCTACTTTGAATAAATTTGAACGCCATATTATATCAGCCATTTTGAAATCTAAAAATCATTCATTTTTACGATCACATCTACACAATTTTTTTGTCTTTAACGACTTCCAAAGTGTTTTATTATAATTTATTTTTGAATTATTAAAATTTTTGCACATCACCGACCTTCTTTATTATATTTTAGACATCTTTGGAAAATTTCAACTCAATTTATTAAAATATTTAAAGAGAAAAGTGGTCGGAAAATTACTATTGGATTTCTAACAGTCACATGCTGTCAAGTAAAATGTTATTGATGAAAAAATTTATTTCTATTTAAAATTTTTTCTACAAAAAAATTTTTTTTTTATTACCATTTTGAAATCTGAATAAAAAATTTTCTGCCTGTATAATTTTGTATAATCTTAACAGCATGTGATCGTTAGGTTTTCAATGATAATTTTTTTAAACACTTTTCTCTTTAAATATTTATTAAATTGAGTTGAAATTTTGTAAAAAATTTTAAAATACAATAAAGAAGGACAGTGATGTGCTAAAGTTTTAATATTTTAAAAATTAATGTTTACAAATTACTTTAAAGTTGTCAATTGTCACGGTCACTTCTAATCAACTTCTCGTCTTTACCGATTTAAAAGTGTTATATAAGAATGAATTTTTGAATTATTAAAACTTTTGCACATCATTGCCCTTTTTTATCATATTTTAGACTTTCTTACAAAATTTCAGATCAATTAATTAAATATTTCAGCGGAAAGTGGTCGAAAAAATAACCATTGAATTTCTAACAGTCACATGCTGTTAAAATAATTAACATTTTAGTTATTTTTCGAACACTTTTCTCTTTAAATACTTTATAAATTGAGCTGAAATTTTGTATGAAAGTCTAAAATACATTAAAGAAGCGCATTGATGTGGAAAAGTTTTAAAATTTGGAAAATCAATTATTACAAATTACTTTAAAATTATCAGTTGTCACGGTCATTTCGAATCAACTTCTCGTCTTTACCGATTTCAAAGTGTTTTATTAGAATTAATTTTTGAATTATTAAAACTTTTGCACATCATTGCCCTTTTTTATCATGTTTTACACTTTTTTTTTACAAAATTTCAGCTCGATTTATTAAATATTCAACGAGAAAAGTGGTCGAAAAAATTACCATTCAGAACCTACACTACCGGTCAAAATTGAGAGACCACCCATTTTCAGATGATTGAAAAACATTTTAAAACAAAAATTGTATGGAACCTAAAATTTTTTTATTTTTATTTTTTGAAAGATGTTAAAATTTTAAAGAGAACAAGATGTTTCAGAAGTCATTTGGCCAATATTTAATTTAGATATTTTTAAAAAATCGTCATTTTCAATGTTTTACAAAAATTTGAATAACTTCTAAAATAATGTACGCTTTTTAATGATCTTAGGCTTATTTTAAAGGTCATTTGTTACACTATAAGACTTACTTATAGGCATTAACGTGTAATTTTTTTCTTAAAAAATGCAGGCCGTCAAACTTGGACCAAAAAAATTCAAAAAATTTAGAACAATTTTTCTGTACTAAAAACTATTCTAAAAAATATTTAAAACATCATATGGTGTAGATTTTTTAAGAAAATTTAATACAAAAAATACGTTTGAATTTTAAAAATTATATTTCTGTTAATAAGAATGTTCCAAATTTTTTGAATTTTTTTGGTTAAAATTTGACGGCCTGCATTTTCTAGGAAAAAAATTACACGTTAATGCCTATAAGTAATTCTTATAGTGTAACAAATGACCTTAAAAATAAGCCTAAGATCATTAAAAAGCGTTCATTATTTTAGAAGTTATTCAAATTTTTATAAATCATTTAAAATGACGATTTTTTAAAAATATCTAAATAAATTATTGGCCAAACGACTTCTGAAATATCTTGTTCTTTCCAAATTTCATCATCTATCAACAAATGAACAGAGAAAAATTTTAGTTTCAATAAATCTTATGTTTCAAAACGTTTTTCATTCGCCTGAAAATGGGTGGTCTCTCAATTTTGACCGGTAGTGTAGGAATCACAAGCTGTTAAATGTTTATTTATACTATTATTTTTTTATCGTTAATTTTTATTGTTACATGAAAAAAGGACAAAAATGATTATCATTATTATTCGTATAGCAGAATTTGAAAATTTGCAACAATATACAGATTATTGTAACACAATTGTCCCATTATGAAACAAATATAATCGGGGGGATTTGTGGGAAGTTTATTTTGCGATTTATCGTACTAGATCAACTAGATATAAATTGGAAAGCTTTTGGTATTGTGCAATGACACATAAATTCTAATTAAATGTCATTCCCATATTGGGGAACGTGTGATGTATACGGAAATGCTCACGAAAGCCTGAAACATTGTCAATATCCATGTCTGGGCAAGCCTTTACAAGGGTAGTTGTCTCGGGAAATGGGTGTCAGGCGAAAAGGTGGGCAGGGGAATGAGAGTTGCTGAAGGGTTGGAGGGGGGATCGATCGAAATATTCGAAGCTTCCAACTAATATTGTCAAGTCAGTGGTAAGTGGAGTTCATGCATGATAATGCTTGTTGGTGAAATCCCCTTCGCCCTTAGTCACTTTCTCTCTTCTCTCTCAGCTGTGTCTTCCAACGCCGCCACTCTTGTCTCACAAGCGGTAAAGACGGACATATCTTTGAATACAATTAACCCACTATAAATGTAAAGTCAATATTAGAGAGGGAGAGGGAGAGAGAGAAGAGAAGAGAAGTGATTTAGTGGTATCGCTATTTGTGCTGTAATGAAGTTAACAGGAAATGACACACGGTAGTTTGTTATAGACTACAAAAGACGACTGTATCCATTATATTACAGAGGTTGTTGTTGTCACGCCATGCTTTTGTTATTACAGATCAGAAAGATTATTGGATGCATAGAGCTGAAATTGAGTGTGCAAATTTATTATCGATTTGTTTTTGTTTATCTCCTAGTATCGTACAAGACAAGTGACTTTTTTGATCTTTCAATATTGACCTAAAACTTGGTATGTTATTTATGATTATTATGTTATTTAAGTAGTGACTTTTGACAACGGTAATTTAAAAAAAAATTAATTTCACCCAAGGCCACAATATATCACAGAAAAAAAGTAGTATAAATTTTGTTGCGGGTAATTTCAACCAATGCTATTTCACATAGACAGTGGCGCCCTCACCCAGGTGAAATTTTGTTGCAGTGAATTTTTACCCCAAAATCAGGTTAAAATTTATACTTTGTTTTTCTTGTGATCAATAACTTTATTTGACACAAATAGAAAACATGGAAAAATTCGAAGATATTAATTTTTTTTTTTTGAAATTCTCCATGTAGATGTTTTTAAAAATTGTCCAAGAAAATTTTAAGATATTAATTTTTTTGTTGTTGAAATTTTTTATATGTAGATGTTTTTAAGAATTGTCCAAGAAGTGGTGAGGGACAAGGGAATTGTTCCCATTACTCCAATGTAAAATCTTTCATGTTTGCAACCTCAAAAAAAAAAAAAATGCAATATCATAATTTTAATCAAAAAACCATATTTATTGTATTAACAGAAAAAAACATTCAAAAAAGACGTGAAAATTAATGCAAAAATTTTTTTAATACTCAAATATTAAAAAATACATTTAATTAATTATCTGAAACTGAGTTAATAAAATTATGACAATACATACTCGACTTATGGTTGGTACGACTGGTATATTAGTATATTGGCAGACGTTAACCTCAAATTTTTTAGTATTTGGAACACGAAAATTATGATAAAAATTAATAATAAATAAATAAATTAATAATTAATTAATAATAATAAAATTTAATTATGATACAAAAGAAACATGAAAATTATTAAATTATTAATAAAGAATATTGTTAATTTCAAGTGTACAGATGAAATTTGTATTTTTTTGAGGTTATGTGTTGATGCGATGTTGCCACACTTTCATGTGTTTTTATTATTTCTTTGAAAATTAAAACTAAAATAATTCTTTATTCATTAAATCTGTGGTAAACTTTCTCTAAACTTTCCTGATTTTAACTTTTTGACATTATCTATCTGTACAAAAAATCACAGATTTTTCTCTCATTTTCTTCATGCTTTTTTCTAAGATTTATCTAAGCTCCCATAAAAGCACATTTTAAATAGCATATTTATTTTATTTTCTAAGAAAAAAATATGTGGTAATAAAAACTGAAAAAATCATGTTTCTAAAATAATTTAAAGAACAAACTGTCGAATTTTTATAAGTTTCTCTCATTTTCTTAATTTACAGGTGACAATCCTTAACAGCATATAACTGTTAGATAAAAAAAATTGTTAAAAAATAAAAAAAAATTGTTCTCCAATGTTAATTTTTCAAACAGTTTTTTCTTAATATGGGTCAAAATTCCTCAACTGCTAAGGTTAAAAAATTTATTTTGTTATGAATTTTCACGAAACTTTGCCAAAATGTTACTTATATTATTAGTAGAAGTGTACATATAAATTTTTTTGAATTTGATAAAATATTTGTTGAGTTATAATGAAAAAAATTTTTTTTTGATTCAAATAACCGATTATTTGACTATTATCAAATAAATATTTACTTGAATCAAATAATTTTTAATTGAATCAATCAATTTATTTGATTCAAATAAAAATTAGTTGATTCAAGTAAATATTTATTTAATAATAGTCAAATAATCGGTTATTTGAATCAAATAAATTTTTTTCAGTGTACGGAGTTTCAAATAATTAATTTTTTTTGAAAATATGTTGCTTTTTTTACTGAATATATATAGATAATTAAAATTAATCAAATTCAATATGTATGAATAATGATTTTTAAAGGGGTTTTCAGCAGCTACAAGCTAATGATGAAAAAAACTGTTTTCTTTAATTTTACCTTGAAATTTCAGGTCAAATTCTTAATTTCAATATATCTCAAAATAAGTTTTTTAATTTGTTTCTAACCTATCCCAATGGAAAGTTTACCTTTTTCCCTATGAGCCATGTAAATATGAAAGTGGGACCTTGAAAATTTTTGGAGAAAATAATAATTTATCATTATTTTATATAGAAAATTATGATTTATAGTTATTTTTTTCAAAAATTCTAAAGGTCCTACTCTGATTTTCGCACATGACTCATATTAAGGAAGAATCCGACAGAGAATCGAAACAAAAGTTAGTCCAATGTCATAATTTCGATTTTTTTCTAAAAAATTAAATCAAATCTTAATTTCCTTTTGGTAAAAGAGTAAGAAATTAAATTTTCTAAATTTTGAATAACGTAAAGTTACAATTAAATAAAAAATAAATTTTTTTGTCAATAATAAATGATTTAAGTACCTTAACCTAAAATTGAACAAATGTTTCTTATTGACAGGAAAATTGTAATTTTTATTCAAATGCAACTTTTAATTGCTTTAAATATTAAAAATTGAATTCTTCACCTTTCCACCGAGACGAATTTAAAATTTAATTTTTATTTTTCTTTTAAATTACGAAATTATGACATTGGAGTAACTTTTGATTTGACTGTACGTCAGATTCCTCCTAAAAAAAGGTAAGATTTCCATTGAGATAGGTTAGAAAAAAAAATTATGTTGACTTATATTGAAATAAAAAATTTGACCTTCAATTTCAAGGTCAACTTGAAGAAAAACAATATTTTTTTCATCATTGGCTTATAGCTGGTCAAAAATCTTTTAAAAATCACTATTCACACGTTAAATTTGATTAATCCTAATTATCATTATATTAAATCGAAAAAAAATATTTTCAATTTTGAAATTGCTTTTTTTTCTTTTAATTTGTAACTTTTGTCAGAAATAATGATTTCTTAGTCCCTAATATGCAAGTGACTTGATATATTAATATTATAAATTTTTTCATAAACTTTGATAAAAATAAAATGTGGCTAAATTTTTTTTCTTTTTTTTAATATTACAATTTTGTTCATAAACTTTGATAGAAATAAATTGGCTAAATTTTTTTATTTTTTTTACCCTTTACATGTTTGAAATCCAACCTAAAAATTTAAATATAAATAAATTTTGTTCGTCCTTGTTCTTTTTCAATTTAAACGTGAATTTTAAGTTTATCCCTCTCGTAATAGATTCAAATTTATACGCTAATCATATTTTTCCACGTTAAGTAAAATAAAAAAAATAGATAAAATATTTTTCAAATACAGGAAATCAAATAGATAAAATAATATTCACGTAACATATGTAAAATGAAAAAGTAAAATATTTTTCAGAATAAAATTCAATCTTTTATTAAAAATTTGTTTCGAAAAATAAAGTTTAATTTCGTTTAGATGAAAAAATTGTTTTAATTGAAAAAAAAACTTCTATATGAAGAATAATTTTAAAAATATTTTTCTCTTATATTGATATTTTTTTAAAATATTTTTTTTATTAATAATATTATAAATTCAATATATGAATCCCTATAATAAAGCGGAGTTTATTAAAAGTCGTTGCTAAAAGGAATAAAGGGCACCAATAATAATAAACGAATATGAGTTTTTATGTCGACCTGAATTTTAAGACTTTGTTCGCCATTTCTCTTACCATTAACTTCTAAATATAAATTTTCAAATTTCATCACTTGACCTCTGTCATTTTTTATAAATTTTGTTTTACTTCACTTCTTGACTTTATCAATATTTCACTTAAAGTTTTAAGACTATTTTCCCTTTTGACCAATAGAATTTTTTAAGAATATAATATAATTTTTTTATTGAAACTCAGATATTATTTTCTCCTATTTTATTTGTTAATATAAACCGAAATGTTTTTTACCCTCTGGTATTCGTTGATTTTTATTTTTACGATTCCTTCTTTAACATCAGGCTTACAATTTTTTTAACCTTAATTTAACAACTATTATTAACCCAATTTTTTTAATTGATCTATTAATTTTTACATTATAAATTTTAATTTTTTTATTTTATGATAGTTCACGTGAACGAAGTTTATTTATTTTTTGCTCAAATTAAATATTTCTTATTATAATTTTGTGTTAGAGTCAAAAAAAATTAATTTATAGTTTTTAAGTAAAAAATAAAAATTTTTATTTTACTCTTTATTGCAAATCAGTAATTCGTGGAAATATTTTTTTAATAACAAATATCACGTTCATTTGAAGGTTCGAAACTGTGAAAGCATTTTTATTCAACTTTGATCTGAAATAGTTGATTAAAAATTAAATACACAGCGCATTTTTTCCTGATAAATAAAATTAAAAATTTTTTTGCTGTCTTGTTTGAAAAATGGAATTAAGTTTATTTTAGTTTAAAAATAAAACTTAAAAAAAAATTCACTAATATGAAAACTAATAAAAAGATGTGAAATTTTTTCCGAAGATTATTTTTTGGAAAAATAATATTAAATCCAATATGGATTTAATAAAACAGTTTATTAAAAGTCGTTGCTGAAGGGCGGAAAAAGGGCATCAATATACTAATAAACGGATATGAGTTTATTGAAATTGAGCTTTCATTGAATGAGATGCAATTTACGAGGATCTATCGTCGTAAATGTAAACAGATGAAAGAGCATAAAATAAAAACGATTTAGCACTAACTTATACGGTGCACTATAAAGTAATTCCAGAAAAGAGTAGCATAAGTTTTTCTCTCTCCACACACACACACACACAGACACATGTATATATGTATATATATTTTTTCCACCCCATCCACATATATTGAGTTAAAGAACTCTAAAAGGGTTCATGGACTATACCTAACTTTTTAAATTGAAGACTTGAACTTTATTTTTTAAAATGGACTTCCTATTTTATTCACTGTATTTTTTATAAATTGCACAAGTAAGGTTAATTTCACCTGGAAATTGTAATTGAATTTTTATTGTCAGTGCAACAAGTTTAATATTATCTGCTTCGAGGTAAAATTAAATTAAAAGGTTGAAGGAATAATCATAATCTTTAGAATTTATTGTCCATAAGAAGTCATTTGCCTCACATTTTTTGTTTATTTACTTATTTAATATAAATATAAACAATTAACTAGAGATTTCGTCAATACAATGAAATAATAATAAAAAATTTAAATTGTAATATTTTTGATATTTAATAAACTTTAAAAATTAAAAATAACTATTTGTTATAATTTTTGTTATTCCCAAAGTTCAATTTTAAATGATATTTCATTTTTAAAAAAATTTTATTTTCTCTAATATTACATTAAACGAATTATTATTTTTATTTACTCCCTTTAATTATTATTATTATTCTTACTATTATTCTTATTATTATTCTTATTATTATTCTTATTATTATTCTTATTATTATTATTATCACTTTTTACAAAAAGTAGTAATTATTTTCCTAAAAACTAAATTTTATTCTCCATAAAAGTAATTTTTGCACATGTGAAATAAAAAAATTCTTCTACTTGCAAACTTATTTTTTTTTGGGAAAAATTTTACCTTTTTCCTACGTTATTAACAAAAATTCAGGTTCTAACTACTTTAAGAAAATTTTCAAGCCTCTGATTAATTAAATTTATTCTACTTGACAGAAATTTAATTTTACTTAAAAATATATATTGTCTGATCTAAGAATTTTTTTTCAATATAAAAGATTTTTTTTTGAATAATCGCCTTTTTCCCTTTTAAAATTTTTGGCATAATAAAAAATTTTATTCCACTTCAAAATTTATTATCTGAATGAAAAATTGTATTCTACTTAAAATTTACTTTTCTAATTAAATAAGTTTTTCTTCTTAAAACTATAGGTCCTAATAATTAGCAATTTTTGTAAACAAACCTTGGCTGCATTTTTTAATGCTCAACTCTTAAATTTTACAGCAGTAATCAATTTACGAAATTCAGCAAAAGTGATTTATTTGAATTTCTCCAAAAATATAACTCACACTCGAAAGTTTATTTATTTAAACAGAATCTGTAAAAAAATGTTCTAAAGGTTATCCAAACCGAATTCTTTTCCCCTTAATAAAATGTAAATACTTTAGAAAGAAAAAAAACTTTCAAGTAGAACAAATTTATTTTTTCAATCAGTAAATTTCACTTAAATTCGAAATAACCTACATTTTTTAAATTACAAAATTGAAATGTGAATATTTCAGAAAAAATTTGTTGAAAGAAATTTTGTTAGTCGTGCAAATTACTTTTATGAAAAATAATCATTTTTTTCTAGGAATTTAGTAAATTATATTTATGGGCATAAAATTGAAAAAAATAAAATTTATAAAACTGTAGTAAAGGTTTATTTAGTCAAGTAGAAAGAAAAAAGAGTTTTAAATAAAAATAATTTTAAAAACATGTTTTCAAGTAGAAGAATATTTTTTTGTCAGAAAAATATATTTAAATAATACACTAAATAAAAAGCAATTTTATTTAACATTTCAAAAAAATTAATTTTCTATTAATTAATTTAATAGTTTCAAACTTGCACTTTATATAAAATAAGTATAGTTTTGAATTTTAACAAAAAAGGTTGAGAAAGGTATAAGGATTTGAATAAATTATTGTCATATTTTATTAAATACAAATTTAAACATTTTTCATTATAATAATAAAAACATAATTTAAAATTATTTTATAAATTTGCCTTAAATATGGGTCATTCCACACCAAATCGAAATTTATTTTGCTTTTGCATCTCAAATTTTTGTCAAATATTTTTTTTCTTTCAGTACTCGTCGAAGTGAGCTACCATGATTTTTTTTCAATTTTTTTCATAAGTCGCTTTGTTAAAAAATTTGAAAAAAATCATGAGCACTAAAAGAAAGAAAATTTCGAAAAAAATTTGAGATGCATAAGCGAAATAATTTTCGATTTGGTGTGAAATGCCCTATATATAGTTAAAAATTATTCATTAATTTAGAAAATTTTTTTTAATTTTTTGCAACAATAGTTAATAAATTTGAAACTTTCTCACAAGCAGTGAAATGAAATTCAGATCAATATATAAGGACAGTTGAAACTTTCGGAAGCAATAATGTAAAGCGTGCGATGTTTTGTATTTGTGTATGCGCTTAGAATGTAATGTAGGCAGGTGTATTAATTAGAATCTAGTCGATAACAATTGTAGGGGTTTAGGTAGTTATTGCAGTAGGTAAATTGAGATTTACGGCAATATTAATACAGATCTACTGAATTAGCATTACTTTTTTATATTTGTTCTTTAAGTTTTACCGAACTATTCAGTATATTGCAACTGAGTAATTTTACCCAACACTTAATCTTACGTTTTACCGAACTGTTTAGTAAAAATAAGTTTAGGGAATACTGACCTTACGTTTTACCGAACTATTCAGTTAAAATAAGTCTAGGGAACACTGACCTTACGTTTTACCGAACTATTCAGTAAAAATAAGTATAGGAACACTAAACTTACGTTTTACCGAACTATTCAGTAAACATAATTTTAGGGAACACTGATATTACGTTTTACTGAACTGTGCAGTAAAAATAAGTTTAAGTTCATGAAAAATTACTTTTTCTGACAGTTCATTCCAGTTTAACCGAACTAAATTCAGTGAAATTTAAGAAATAAATTTTCTCCCTGCGTCTGACATAAAAAGATGTGATTTTTATGAGTAAGTCCTCTTCTTTTTATGGTTATTTGGGTTTACTGTTATTTATATGGTGTGCATAAAAAGTGTGTTATTTTGCAACAAAAAACAAAAAAAAAGAATAAAGATAAACGAGATCATGGCACAGTGGAAAAGCCAGCCGCAGGAGTGTTTTTAATGATAGTTTTCGATTTCATGCGCAGAAAATGAAAAAAGTGATTAAAAAAGAAGAGTAGCAGAGAAAAGGAGAAAGAGAAAGAGAGATAAAAAATGAAACGATGCTGGGAGAGTACACACATAGTTGGCACGTTCGTAGCATCCATTAATCAGGATACGCAGAACAATTCCAATTTCACTTTGCGTTGTATGCTTCCACTGGCTCTGCACATGAAACTATACGAACATGCCCTCTAACCATCAACGAGGGTTCAGGAACTTTAAACGCTTCGTCCCAGTGATGCTTGAACGTCCGAGTAATTAAACAGCTTCTTCGACTTTACGGACTCCTTCTATTTGCATACCAATACGGGCAATTTATTTCAATTTACGAGCCGAAAGTCAAAATGTCAATATATAATGTTTACAATGTACACGAAAACTTTTTGGAAGTAGCTTTACGTGTATACATTGGGTCAAGAAAAGGGGTTTATTGCAAATTATTTTAATTAAACTGCTACTAATTATATTTGATTAGTCAGAAATTTATATTTTTGTAAAAATAGTCGTTTTTCTAATTTTTTCTTCAACTTTAAAGTTCTTATGTAAATAATCGTTTTTCGATCATTTATTTTCTCTTTCTCATTTTTCTACTTCGTTACTTATAACAGACTGGAACATTTCATTCTCCTTTAGTTGCTAATTGTCTAACTAAAAAATTATTTTTCTCCTTTTCTACAGCAGAAAAAGTTACTTGCCAGAAAGAAAGATTTTTTTGTTTTTAATAAATTGTCTTTTTGTTTTTTTTTACTTAAATTGATTTAACGTAACCGAAATATGTAACCAATTTATAGAAAGAAAAAAGAATTAAGTAAAAATAATTTATCTGACTAAAAAAATGCTTCTACTTGAAAATTTTTTTTTCTAAACTATTTACAATTTTTTACATGATTAACGAAAATTCAGTTTCATTATAGAATTAAGAAAATTTACTGCCTTTGACTATAATACATTTAATCTACTGAACAGTAATTTCATTGTATTTTACTTAAACATAAATTGTTAAACCAAACAATGTTTCTTCTAATTAAAATTTTTTTTAGAAAAATCCATCTTTTTACATTAAAATTACTTATCAACGTAAAAAATGTTACTTCAAATTTACCTAAAATACCCGTAAATACCTTTCTCTACTTAAAACAGTGGGTCTGAATAATTATCATTTTCTACCTGACTTAAAAAATCTTGACTATATTTTTTTAAAGTTTAACTTTTTCAATTTTTGACCAACAAATGTAATTTATTATACTTATTACAATAACTATTTTCCCCTTAATAAAATGAGAATATTTTAGAAAAAAAATTAAAGTAGAAGAAATTTGTTTAGTTGGACAAATTACGTTTATGTATGTATAACAAATTTTTTTTTATTAGTGAAATAAATAATAATAATTTAATAGATTTTTTTAACCTTAAATGCAAAATGATAATATATATTAGAATTCAAAAACTTAACTAATTATAAAATAATTTAATAAGTAAATAAATAATAAATAAAACTAAAGAAATTCTAAAAAAATTTAATAAAAAATTTTTCTAACAATAAATAATTAAACTTAAAGTGCATTTGACGCATAGTCCAATTTTTTTCTATTTAAAAATATTACTTAAAAATATTTTATTTAGAGATAATTTTCCAGAAAATAATCTTATTTTACTTAAAAATAATAATGTTTGACAAAATAGTTTTGTTCCACTTTAAAGTAATTATATTCCTATAAATAATTGTTGATTCACTCAAAAATAATTTGTTATATCTACAAAAATTTCTTCTACTTAAAAACATTTTTTTTAATATTTACATTTTACTTTCGTAATTTAAAAAATGCATGTTTTTCTCATTTTTTTTTGCTTTTCCAATATTTTCTAATTTCTTTGTTCAATACAAATACAAATTTATTTAGTCTAACAGTAAATTTTCCTTTAAATTGGAAAAAAACTAAACATTTTTTAATTACACAGAAAAAAAAATAAGTTTTTAAGTAGAAGAACTTTTTCTAGCCAGACAATAATTCTACTCTCAATGAATTTGTCTCATTGCATATTTTACATGAAAGAAACGTTTAACAAAATGATTTTATTCTACTGAAAAGTAATTTGTCTAACTAAGCAAATTTCTTTAACTTGAAAACTTTTTTATTTTGCAAAAAATATATTCTACCTATTTTCCCTTAATTAATTTTATAAACAAAATTAAAAAAAGGTTTTTTTTAAATTCAGATAACATTATTTTCATATTCTAACAAAGAAATTGTAAAATTAGTAACTACAAAATTAACTACAATTCGTTTAAAATTTAAATTCTTAAAAATGTCCAAATACCCTCCCGAATCAAATAAATGCTTTCTAAATCGAACAAACATCTCGAATTTAATAGAATTCTCCTTTTAATCGAAATACATTCCATTCCGTCAAAATAAAATTTATTATAATAGAAGTAATTTTTTAGGAAGAAGTAAACAAAATTTCTTTAAATGAATATTTTTGTCTCCTTTCATTTAATTAAAATTATTTTTATCTACAAAAATATGTTTCGTTTTTATTATCTTTTTATATTAATATTTTCAAAATAATATTTTTATTAAATAATATAAAAAATAGAATATTGTAATACATTTTTTATTAACAATAAAAAAATTGTAATAAATTTTCTATTCAACAAATATTTATATATTTTTCCGTAGTGTACAAATTTTTTTACATTTTCAACCGTTCCAGCGCATATTCATTAAAAGGTGTAATTAGTTAACGCAATATTGACATTTTTAAAAAATAATTTCACCTCATTATCTTGTGCAAAAAACTTTACTGCCTTATTTACTGCCGGATTTTAAAAGCATTGTAAAATTTTATTTTACAACTTTTTTTTTTATGATGATAAAAGTTATGATTATCATTATACCATCAATTAATAAACGTATACAAGAATTATTATTATCGGTAAATTTTATTATGAGTATTGTTAGAGTCAAAATTTATTATTACTGTATCTATTTTTATCATCATGATTTTATGTATTATTCATTATTATTAATAAGTTTTTTAATGTTGTATTATTATTACCACCATTTCTATGCTTCTATTATTTACTAAAAACTAAAATTTCTAATTTATTGAAATGCTTCTTGAAATTAAATTTTTTTTATGATGTTCTAAATATATCACTTTAATATTTAATTTCACTTTCATTAAAAAAATTACGTAATGAAATATTAAAAGTGTTTAATTATATTTTGGAAAAACATGGAAAAAATACGAGGTCATTTGAAACGGAGAGTTTTTATGTAATTTATCGTCAACATTTCCGAATTAGTAGAAGGAAACGAGAAAGGTTTGGGGAGGGACGGAAACATAAAAGAACGTTGGAATTTCTTTCTGCAGAGATGAGCAAAGGAAATTCCGTGTCTTGTGACTGTTTCTTTGGCGTAAATGTAGTGAAGATAAGGGGAAACGTTACGTAGATTTGAAACATTTTCAGGTTTGTAACTAACTTCTGTTTCTATTTTCACAGTTTTCACACACACACACATGTATATATATATATATATATATATTCTTTGTCTTATTCTGTTCCACATAAAAAGAAACTGGGCTTCTTTTTAATATAAAAATGATAAAGAGAACTTGAAATTAAAATTTTTTTCACATTTGCATAACATTTCCTTTTATTTCGTATTACCTTCAATTCAAAAGGCGTTTACATTTTAAATTTTCTTTTTAAATTTCTATTTTAAATGAAAGTTTTAAAAATGACAATTTTTCAAAAGAAGAATATGAAAATCTTCCTTTGCTCTAAATTTAATAAATTTTAATCAATAGCTGGAAGAAAATATTATAAGAATCGATAAATATATTTAATGTTTTTATTATCTGTACCTATTATTAATATAATATTAAGGAATTCAATTATTTAACTTTGTTAACAATATTCTATGCAAACATTAAATTATTTCCATAAATAATAATAACTTTAGAAAAATTTAATTATTTACAAATTTTTAATAATTTCTTTAAAATAATTCATTTTTAAATTAATAATATTTTTTTTACAGCCATTCAATTATTTTTTTAAAATAATGAAACTCATCGCAGAGTTTAAATTTTTTTCAATACAATTTTAATCGAGATTCTCGAAAAATTTAATTATTCTAAAAAATGTTGTCAAAATTCGTCAAAATATTTCAATTATTTGAAAATTTGCTAATAAAATTCTTTATGAAATTATTAAAAGTAACTAATTTATAGAAGAATATTAGTTACAAATATTTTGAAAAAATTGAATTTTGTAGAAGTTTTAAATAACTGCAGAAATTCAATTATTTTCAAAAATTATAAAATTTTTCTTACATAATTCAATTATTTTCAAAAATTATAAAATTTTTCTCACATAGTTCAATTATGTTCAAAATCTTAAAAAAAATTTTTGGTCAAAATCACAATTATAATTAAAAGTAACAAAATTCTTCTTTAAAGTTAAATTATTTTTTAAAATGTCAATGAAATTCTTGTCCTAATTTCAATTCTATTCCAAAATTTTCTTAATTTTTTCATTTTTAAAACTACTATTTTAATAAAATTTCTCAAAATGAATTCAGTTATTTACAACGAAATTTTTTTAAATCCTACGCAAACATTTAAATTATTTTTATAAATAATAATAATTTCACAGGAATTCAATTATTTCCCAATTTTGTATAAATACCTTCGCAATAATTCAATTGTTTTCCTAAATAAGAAAATTCATTGCACAATTTCAATTATTCTTTATACAGTTTTAATAGAATTAAAAAATTAAAAAATTTTAAAGAACTTATATTTTCGAAAAATGTTAATAATCAAATTTGAATGGAATTAGTTATATTTTTTTCTTATATATTAAATTAGTTGATAAAATAATGGATTTATAGAAGAATTTTAGTTAAAAAATACTGAAAAATTTGAATTTTAAAGAAGTTTCAAAATGATTGCAAAAGCTCAATTATTTTCGAAAATAATAAAATTGTACGCAAACGTTGAATTATTTTAATAAACTCATGAATGATACAAATTTCACAGAAATTCAATTCTTTACAAATTTTTTTTAAAATTTCATTGCAATACTTCAAGTATTTAAGAAAATTCAAATTTTTCACAGGATTTAATTGATTGTAATATTCAATTTTAATCGAATTTCTGGAAAAATAAAATTACTCTTAAACATTGTATTAAAATCCATCAAAAGAATTTAATATCAAAAATCTTTTTTATAATAAAATTCTTTATTAGAATTCATTTTTTTCCACATTTAATTTAATTATTATAATAAATGATTTATTCTCGTATTTAAATGATTGAATTCTCGTACAATTTTCGAATAAAAATTTGTTTAGAAATGAATTTCAGTTAAAATTTTAGATAATAATTATAAATATATAAAAAGCATTGTAGTGTGCATTTTTAGAAATAATTGAATTTTGAATAGTTTTCAAATCAAAATATTTAAAAAAGATTTAATTTTAACTGCCAATTCTGTGGAATTAATTTTTTTCAATAAAGTTCAATTGAAAATTTTTTTTTATTATTTCAAGTTTTTATTTTCCAACATATATTTAATTTCAGCACTTCCTCGAATAATCAAAATTTAACATAAAATTTAATTGCAATCAAATAGATTTGCAAATTCTTAAAAAGAACTTTTATGAAAATTGTTAAAAATATTTCATTGAGAGAAGAATTTTAGTTAAAATTCTAAAAAAAATTATTGAATTAAAATTCCAATTAAAGAAGTTGGTAAATAAATGTAGCAGAACATTTTTATGAGTAACATTTTTTCCTTTATTTTCTAAAAATTAAAATGTTTAGAAATTTCATTTTCAATTAAAATTTGCAATATTGACGAATAAAATTTCTAAACATTTTTTCCCTTGATTTTTAAGAAACTTTGAATTTTTTTAAAGCAATTCTAATTAAGGGAATTTGAACCATTATGACGTCACACTTTTTAAACAAATACTCTGAACGTATTGGTGACGTCATAATGGTTCAAATGCCCTTAAGAAGTAGAAAAAATGAAAAGTATTTTCTTATGAAAATTATTGAGAATTTTCTACAAAAATGTTTTAAAAAAATATTTCAAAAAATATTTTGAAAAATATATCAAAAAATATTTTGAAAAATATATCAAAATATTTTTTCTCTAAAGACAATAATCAATTTGTGAACAATATTATTTTTACTGAGAAATAAAAATTATACATAAATTGGGTATATTTCTTATTTCCTAATCCGAATTTTTTAACAATTAACAATTTTCTAATATTTTTTATAAATAAAAAAGGGAAAAAATTTTCATAATTTAGATTAGTTAAGGAAAATTTTATATTAAAAACACATGAAATTAACCAAATTTATTTGTCAATCAATGTTTTTTAAGGAAAAAAAAACAAAAGCTAACTATTTACGTTTTTATGTTTTACATTTTATATGTATATTTTTATATTTTTCTATTCAAACTATCATTTTTTTACAATTTTCGAGAATAAAAGACAATCCAATACAAATTGTCATTGAAAAAAATGAATGTTTACATAGAAAAATATAAATTTATACATTTTTTTAAATATTAATTTGTATTTGATTGTCTGTTTTTTTCAAAAAATATCAAATTTTTTATTAAATGGAAAATAATATTTAAAAGTAATTTTTTTTATTAATTGAACTAGAGATCCTTGCCTGAATAAATAAAAGACAATTTTTTTTATACTTTATCAAGATTTATTTTATAGTTTTTAAGAAAACCGGTGGGAATATTAATACATGTATTAATTGAAGTTGGCTGATTCCACATGCCCTTAATTTAAATTAATTTTTAAACTAATTTATTCTACTTTCATTTTTATGTTTTATATTTCGTATGTTTATGTAAATAACTAATTTTTTTTCAGTTAAACATTTTTAAACTATTAGAAAAGAATGAAAAATGAAGAATCCAAGAAAACAAAAAACTAACTTTTGTAGAAAAACGACAATTTTCTACCCTCCCTGTATAACACCTTGTTCTTATCTAAAAGTTAGTCATAACATTTTATTATTATTTTTATTATTACTATTACTACTATTTTTATTACTATTATTATTATTATTATTATTATTATTATTATTATTATTATTATTATTATTATTTTTGTTTTATTAGTATTATCAACAATATTATTTTGACCATTTATTCCCGCTTTTATTTTCACCGCAATATGTTTAAAGTTTGGAGCGCTCAAAAAATCAAAGACTATATAAGCAATTTTTGAGATCGTTAAATTTTATATCTAAATACAAGTGTAAATGTTACGGCAAAGGAGAAAATGATATTTTCGTGTTTGCAATGCTCTACGCTTTCCGTATATAGAAAATGCATAAAGGGCAAAAAGATGAAGATATAGAAGGATTTGTTGGTTGGTTGAAGGGGGGTAAAAGAGTCGGCGGGTGGTAAGAGGGAAGGGGGGTAAATAGAGTTCTGACTTTTAGTTGAAAGAGTAAAAAAGTAAATATTCGCTTTGATATGAAAAGTTGAGGTAAATCCGTCTCTAAATCCATAAACGGAAATCTTTCTTTCTAATCCCTTGACCGAGCTTGAAGCACAAAATCCCGGGAACCTAGTACACATAACAAGTATACGTGCAGAGAATGCATTTATGGATGTCCAATGAGCCTCTGATAGAGGCGAATTTATCCACCATGCACATCAGTTATAATGTTTTGGCAAGTGATTCAAATAGAGGAAATCTAGTTCGATCAATTTCACAGTTTCACCATTCAAAACATATATGTATCATAATTCATTGCAGAAACGTTTCATACGTGTGTGTGTGTCATTGAATTCTCAAGAGTCAAATTTATTAGCAACTATTAGAGTAGGATGCGTACATACCATTTTATTTTTTTTATATATTAATGAATCAAGTTTCAACCAAATCGAATTAATTATATATTCAAAATGTTCAAAAATTCGAAAAGCGGTGACATTTAGACAAAAGTGGTTTTTAATAATATGCTCCTATGTCTCGAATTTTTAATGATTGTACTTTATCATTCTATTTTCTAGAAAATCTTCTCTCGCCTGACTAAATAATATTTTACTAACTACTTAAAAAAAATTTCTACTTATAAAAATTGTTTGCCTAAAAAATTTAATGTACTTAAAGATAGGGTAAAGTTTTGACAAATAAAAATTCTTTATTAGCTAAAATACTTACTAAAAGATTATGCAGAACTTTGAAATATTTTATCGAATTTAATTGTTTAAAATTTAATAAATAAAGAATTGTTTCTTTTTACATGAAAAACAAAAATTTCTGCCAAAACATTTTATTCTAAAGGTAAAAATACTTGGGGTAGAGTTTTTCTAAGATGTATTTACTAATTTTTTATTTCCGAAAAATATTTTTTCCTATATGGGAGAAGTTCTAAAAAAGTTTTTCCTAATGAAAGTGATTTTGTAATTTTCTTTCTTCTAATAAAGGTCATTTTCTAAAAAAAATTTTCTTTTTCTTTAATAAAAGTGATATTCAAATTTTTAGATCGCACGTGTTCACATCCTCTTAGTCATATGTTTTTACAATTTAATATTATATTTTTATGTTGTTTGTTAATTATTTATAGTTATTACAATTTGTTATTAACTTGTTGTTACAATTTGTTATTACTGTTTACATTATTATAGCTTGTTGTTATTTATTATTTTGTTACAATTTATTATTATCTTGTTATTGTCAAATATTATTTATTGTTATTTTGTTGTTACAAAATTATTATTAACTTGTTCTTATTAATTATTATTTTGTTGTTATATTTATTACTATCTTGTTATTACAATCCGTATCATTTTGTTATTATTGTTACAATAATTAGCATTATTTTGTTATTATAAATTATTATTCGTTGCTGCATATTATTATTGTTGTTTAAATTTAATTATTATTTTATTATTCTTATTATTACTATTTTCATTAATTAATAATTGTATATAATTGTTAATAATATGTTAATAACAATTATTTGTTGTTATTCCCATTATTATTATTATTATTATTAATATTGAAAATTACTTTACGATGACGTAACAATAGGTATATGATAAAGAAATAAAATTTATAAAATTTTGTTAATATCCTTTGAAAAAACACTTCAGATTTCATTAAAAAATGATAGAAAAATAAAAATAATGTGATCTTAAAAAATGTTGTAAATAATCTAGTTGAAAATTGTATTTAAAAAATAGAAATCACAAGAAGTTTATTTCCTAAAGATATTTAAAATTTTCAAAACAAGGTTTAAAAAATATACTAATTTTGGAAATTTTAATATAAAAATTCTGTACGTTGTTTTTTCTTTGTTCAAAGATGAACAGAATTTTGTTAAAAAATTGTTATAAGAAGCAATTGGAAAAAGAAAAACTGAAAAGAAGAAAAATTATTATAAAAAATTAGAAATTTTTCTTCTTTTTCAAAAATAAACTTATAATTTTGTAAACAAAATTCTGATTGAGAAGCAGAAAATATGAAAAATAGTTTTTTTGTTTCTAATTCTTAATTTTTAAACAAATTTCTAACATTTATAACAATTATAAAAACATCACAAATTTGAGGAATATAAATATTAGAAATCATAACTTTTTAGAAAAATTGTTTTTAAAAACAATTCATTAGACATTGCTTTTTTTAGACAAAAAGAATTATAAAATATTTATTAGAAATAGTGATCACCAACCGTAAAAATATACTTGTCTGGCTAAACAATTGTGCACTATTTGAAATTATTTTGTCATTCCATTTTATTTTTAAATATTCACTCCTCTCACTAAATAATTTGTACTGCTGAAATTAATTTTTCAACTTCAAAAATTATTTTTTTAAATCCTTTTTATCTGACTGAAAACATTCTGTACTACTTGAAAATATTTTCTCATTTGGATTATATTTGCATGTCTGATCGAACAATTTTTTACTGCTTAACAAAATTTTCCTAAGAAAAAAATTTAGCTATTCTATTGATTTAAAAATTAAAAGATTACAACGTCAATTATGACAATTTTAATATTATTACTTTTGTTAGAAAATTGTTAGATTTGAAGTTGACTAAAAAATATGATCTACTCACATTTTAAGTACCGTTTTGACTAATAAAAATAAAAAAAATCTTACAGCATCTATAAAAAGTTCATTTTTTAATTAGTTTAGAATAATTTAGTTAGACAAATTTTATTTGAAGAATTTAAAAAAAATTAAATATTTCAAAAGTACTAGAAAATTTACTTATCTTAGAAAAAATTTTGTAATAATTGTAAGGATTTACTTGTCTAACTAAGAACAATTTTGCACTAATTAAAAAAAATTACTTAATCAATACTTAAAGATGAATTCTTAGAAGAAAATATTTTTTCTTTCATTCTAAATACTTTCTTTTTGATTTATCCCTCGCTTTAAAATTAGAAATAAATTTTTCCACTCTTCTCACAATTGAGAGTTGCAGGCAGGAAGAAAATTGAAAAAGTACCGACTTTTTCCCAAATCGATGATATAGTCGAAGAAAGAAAGAGGTACATCTAACTTTTATTTACTACACTCAATCACTATATATACCCCTATACCTACGTCTATTCCCAATGCAATCTTTGGAAAAAGTTAAACAATTGCAGTAAGTAAAGTGGAACTTTACAATTTTTGGTCTTTGGAGAATTGTAGGAAAACTGTTTTTCACAAATGTTTGTAACATATATACACAGTCACTTTTGTTACAAAACACTAGAATTTTCACATTTTTTTCATTTTCTAAATTGCAGTTTAAAAACGAAAAATCCTAATATTTTTTATCGAAAAATTTATAAGCTCTTTTATTCTTCAACTCTGAATTAGTATTTTTCTACACTCATATGTTTTTTTTAAATATCAAATTCAGACAATTCGTAACATTTATGACACTATGTTTGGTGTTAAATTAATATAGGAGTGTGTTTAAGTAACACTAGTTATATAAATTAGTTAATTTAATGAATGTTAAATTAATACTCATTTTTATTTGGCGTTAAAATAACTCTAAAAAAATTCGACACAAATTTTTCTAATGTATTAAAATAATTCCAAATTGTTGTTTAATTTCACAGGCACGCAAAAAAAAAAGTTTTTTTGGCGAAGACCAATTGTCAAATTGGTCCTTTTTTTACTCATACTAAAAAAACCGAATTTTAATAAAAGAAAATAATTTTTTTACCACACTACAGTGTGGTATTTCTATGTACTTTTTCACGTTGAATCCGAATCCGAAATCAGAATTCTTAAATTGGTTTATTTTAATTATACTCAAAGAACCGAAATAAAATAAAAAAATAAAATAAAATAATTTTTTACGACACTTCAGTAGTATATTTCTATGTATTTTTTTCCCAGAATCCGAATTCGAAATCAGAATTAACAGATTGGCTAAAACTTTTAAGATAAACTCAAAAACACTGAAAAACCCGAATTAAAATGCTAAAAATAATTTTTTTATATAAGACTACAATAATATATTTTTATATATTTTTTCACTTCAATCCGAATTCGATATAAAAATTGAGAGAATTGCACAAAATTTTAAGATAAACTCAAGATTTGAGATAAACTCAAAAAACGACTAAAAACGAATTCTCTCAATTTTTACTTAAAATTCGGATTTAGCGTGAAAAAATATATAAAAAATACTAGTTTAGTGTCATATAAAACTCAATAAAAGAATATTTATTTTCTTCATTTTAATTTCGTTTTTTAAAGCGTCTTTTGAGCTTATCTCAAAATTTTGAGAAAATTTATGAATTCTGACTTCGGATTCGGATTCAGCGGGAAAAAATACATGTAAATATACTACTGTAGTGTCATAAAATTTTTTTTTTATTTTAATTCGTGGTTTTGAGTCGTTTTTTGAGTTTATTTCAAAATTTTGAGCAAATCATTTAATTCTGACTTCAAATTCAGATTCAGCGTGAAAAAATGCATGAAAATATACTACTATAGTGACGTAAAAAAATTATTTTATTTCTTTTATTTTAATTCGGTTTTTTTTAGTATAAGTCTAAAAATAGAACCAATTTGACAATTCTTAATTCGGATTCGGATTCAGTAGGAAAAAATACATGGAAATATACTACAGTAGTTTTACGTCCAAAAAAACTTTTTTTTCTGTGCCTGTTTCTAACTTAATAAAAAAATGTTTCCTCAACTGCGTGCAATTGACGATAAAAAGAGAAAAATAAAGAATAAAATGATGTATCAGAATTTAATAATTTCGAATTACCTTCTTGTAAATTGATAAAAACAACAATTTCAATTAAAGTCTCGAATTTCAAAGAAGATTTTTATAGCGAGAAGTCAAATGGATCGTTTCGTTAGATAACACGTGGAAAGTATCGATTCTCTATCTCTATCTCTGTCTTTTTTCTTTTTATCCTTTGACTGTTTTTTTCAGATTGGTTACGTCAGAGGAAAGGTAAAGTAAGGCAAAGCGCACTATTTTCTAAAAAGCGCTCTCTTTTACTGCCAAATTGTTTTCTTCGATTTTTAAAATCGTTTCAAATCACTACTCTGTGATTACTGTACTCTGACTTTGTTTGTCGCAGTATCGTAATTACTTTTATATATGTATTTTTTGTTGCAAATTACAAAAAGCTTTTTCCTTTCGGAAAATGTTTAAAGAAAAACTTTGCAATTCGAATAATGTAATGAAAGTAAAGGAAAAGTGTCATTGGAATTTCTACATTTTCTATTTACACGATTGGGGTAAAAAAAATTCTTGTGACAGAATTTTATCCAGATTTTCGGTTTCGAAACAGTTCAAAATTGGAGAAAATTCTTTCGATTGTAAAAAAGAAAAATAACTATCGGATTCAGGATTTTTTTTTATTTTCATGCTACAAAGTAATTTGTCTAAGAATAATTTTATCTGCTTCAATGTAATTTCTCAAACATAACATATTTTTTTTTTACTTAAAAAAACGTTTGCCTAATTAAATTATTCTTTACTAAGTAAAAAATTAACTTTAAAATATTTATTGGAAAATATTTTTTAACTTGATATTTATAATCTTGATATGTAATGATTGTTTCACAGAATAAATTTTTTAATTATAAAATAGAATCGTTCATTTGTCTCACTAAATAATTTTTGAACTACTTATTACTATTTAAATTATATTTTTACTGCAAAGATGTTTATTTTAAATTCTTTCTTCTTCTTCTTCTTCTTCTTCTTAAAAACTATTTTTTTAATGATGCATTTTCATCTACTTTAAAAAGTCAAATATTAAAATGAAATATTACTAATAAAATAATTAATAATAAAATAATGTTTTTTTATTATTTTAATATTTGACTTAGAGGATTGATAAATTTTTTTTACATTTTATATTAAAATTATTATGTTTATTATAGTACATATTATTATTATGACAATATTATTGTAATATTATTATTATTATTATATTTAGTCTACAGAAAAATTGCTTTATATAATAAAAAAATTTGGTTTACTGAAGAATAACTTTTTTTGAGTGAAATTTATTTATTTTTCTATAAATTTCTTTTTTCTCTATGAAACATTTGTTGTTTGAAATATTTTGTCTGATTCACAGCATTTTGTTATTTAAAAAAAATATTTACTTATCGAACCGAACAATTTAGTTGGACTGAAAACTATTTTTTCAAATTTAAGAATAAATAAATTTCGAAATAAATAAATAATAATTAAAATAGTTGTATTTTATAGTTTACAAATAATTGATGTGTATAAATTTTGTGCTATTTTTGCCCTGAAAAATTCGCCACGTTAAATGAAATGACCAATTGTGAAGCAAAGTGTCGTGGATTTACTATTGGATTCCGAAGCATTTTACTTCTCGAGCTCCCTTAAATTCGATTTCTACGCTCAATTGTATTTTGATGACGATTCCATTTCACCAAATTACTGTTTGTAAGTTGACTGCAAAAGTAGTATTCAACACTGGAATTCCAAAAAATTAAATACAATTTTTGCAAATTAAATTAATAAAAAGCACAAGATTTTATTATTGATTTATTCAAAACAAATAAATATTGAAAATTCAAGTGTAAATTTGTATGAAAAATTAAATTAAAATTCAACTGAAATTAAATAGAAATTTAAAAGAAATTAAGTTAAAATTCAATAGAAATTAAATTAAAATTAAATTTAAAGTGTTTTATTTATATAAAAAATTAATTCGTAGAATTTATAATTATTATTATTAATTAATTTATAATTTTACTATTATTTTCAATTTTTTATTAATAATAATTTTAGAAGTTATTTATATTTTTATTTATTATTATCATTATAGTGGTATTATGATTTATATTTCGAATTATTATTATTATTATTATTATTCTAAGTAATAGTAATTTTTGTTTGTTTGACCGTATTAAATATTCATTTGTAAGATAATGAAAAACCATATATGGCTCGAAACTAGTCGGGATTTCAAAATAATAAATATCATCTTAATAAACCGTAAAATAGGCCTTTTCATAATCTTACAAATGATTATTATTCTAAGTGGATTGTTTTGCAGCAATTTTTTTCATATATTATATTTTATACGCATTTAATTTTATTTTTGTACAAAAAATATGATGTAAAACCACGACACCGTGTGCAATGCATATTTGCTTTAATCTTCCCTTTTTGCGAAACAAGTAAAACATAAAATGCCTTTCACACAGCAGACACTCAGAGAAATATTAAAGCTCGCACGAAACTTGGTGCTTTTTTGCTTTAAAATCTGGATTTTTAAATTTATATTTTTTTACTAAAAAGGATTGAGAAAAATTAATAGTTTTTAGACTAAAGATTTCTTAAATATTTACAGATGAAATTTCATGTCACTTATTAATAATTAATACACCTGATAAGCTAATAACATGCGAGAAAATATTTTAATAATTCAGAAATTCTGTCTTACTAAAAAAAAAAAATAAAATAGCTGACATATAATTTTTTCACTACTTCAAAATATTTTTTTTGTCAAATATAAAATGTTCCACTTAATTAAATTTTTTTAACTGAATTATTTTTTTGAGAGGATATACTACTGAACTGTTTAATTAATTTTTTTGCGCGAAACTCTGTTCTTGCTAGTAAAAAATTAATTTTTCTGGGCGAAACTATGTTTTTTCTAGTTCAAAATTAATTTGTCCAGCTAAACTGTTTTTTCTACTTAAAAATTAATTAGTCTGGCCAAATTGTGTTTTTTTTCTACTTAAGAATTAATATGCCTGGATAAACTGTGTTTTTTCTTTGATCAAATAATAAATTTCTACTCGATCGAAAAGTATTTCAGGTAGAAAATAAATTTTTCGACAAAACAATTTTCTTCAACTTGATTTCACCGAAAAAATAAGAAAAAACAAAATCTTTTTATTCTTATATGTTTAAAATGAACTTCCTTCTGTTCCCCTACTTAAAATTTGATTTGTTTTTTTTACCTAAACTTACCTATTTTTCACTACTTGAAAGTTGAAACACTGTGTCGTTTGTCTGATACAATAAGTTTTCTCTATACTTGAATACAACACTTTATCTTCCTCAGCAACTTTTTTCTATTCTGGAAAAAGTCAATTTGTCTGACACTACAAAGTTTCTTCTATTTAAAAAGTAAATATTCTCAGTCACTCGATATTATTCTATCTGTGAAAGATTATATTTCGTTCGTTAAAAAACTCTGTGATTTGACATTAGAAATTCAATGAAACTAAATAAACGAAATAATTAAGGAACTAATTATTAAAATTATTTATTTTTTCCAGGAAATATTATTTACTTAAATTATTTAATTAATTATTTATTGAAATTATTTTATTTAAAATTATTTTTTTAAATCAATTATCACTTATCAAATAGATAAAAAAAATTCTAAAAATAGTTTCAACAAACGTTTAAGAGAGGAAGAAAATATTTTTTGTCTCCTCTTATTATTTGCAAACTGTATTTTGTTCCGTTAGTTTTTTCTTGATTTTTCAGCGAACACCTTCACACAAGTGATAATAATTATCGAGCACTTGTGATTAGTGAGTGATATTACTGCGTCATCCGCTAACGTTGATGATCTCGTTATGGGGTTTGGGTCGGTGATGGGATGTTAATCTGTGATGAGTATATACAGGCCACGGTAATCAATTTTTTAATCAATTGAATTAGTACTTGTCAAGTGCACACCAATTAGTGAATGAAAGATTTTTGCTTTTAATTTTTATTCTCCCTCAAATACTCTTTAAATAGTTTTTTTTTAATTTTTATATCGACATATTTCAGCACTACAATAAAAATGAATGGCCACTTATTTAAATTTGCTCAATTTCATAATAAAAACGTTTTCAATTATTGCATAAAATATATTTTTATTTTACAAATTTTTATACATAAGTGACAAATTAAAATTTTTTTTTCCACTTAAATTTACTCAATTTTATAATAAAGTCATTTTCGATTTTTACTCGAAATATATTTGTTTCATAAATCTTGACAAGTAAAAAAATGTAATATAAATAAATTTTAGTTTTTAAATTTTGTCTTTTACGTTATTTACGTTTTGTTTTTTATGTTTTAAACATTTTTACTACTGTGAGTGATTTTTTGACCATAATTTTAAATTCAGTAAATTATAATCTTTGAGAAAATTTTTCATAGTCTTTCAATAATAACCGTCCTGTTTTTTTTATTAGAAATTATTCAAAACTTGAAAGCAGATAAATAATTGGGTAGAAATATAGAATTAAAAAAATTGTAATTAGAAATAACAATTTTTATAACACCTGGTTAATAGTTAATATCAAAATTATTATAAATTACATTTTTACGTCTTTTTAATTTTTTTTAGTCTTTAACAGTCAAAATTTAATGATTTTTAGAATTTTTCCAATTTTTCTTGCAAAGACAAGGTTATTTCTAAAACTAACAATTTTCCTATTATTTGAAAATTTTTCAATTAAATACTTTCGGTAATTCAATTATTTTGAACAAAATTTTAATTAAAATTTCTTTAAAACCTAATTTTTCAGTATTTTGAAATATTAAACTATTCAATGTTTTAGTAATTTTATTCAAATATTTAAAATATTTTTGATTTTTTGCACAAAAATAAAACTTTTTGAAATTTTCAAATTCAAACGTACAACAATTTAACTATTTCCGAAAGCAACTTCAACTAGAAAATTCTCCGGGAAATTAATTATTTTTTAGAATTTTTAAATTCTAAATTCTTCTCAAAATAAGTTTTTTGAGAATTAAATTATTTATGTTTATAAAAGTAAGGAAACTTTAAATAATCCACTTGTTTTCAATTAATTTATAGGATATTTCGATAATTCGAAAATTTTTCAATTAAATATATAAGTTGAACTAATTTTTAAAAAATTAGAATCAAAATTTAAAAAAATTTAATTCATCCTTTTTAACTAAAATTATTTAAAATTCAAATTTGCAAAAATTTAACTCTAAATCCTTTTAAATTTAAAAAACGTTTATAACAAAAAACCAGAATTATATTTTACTGTGTGGAAGAAAAGTATTTTTTTAAAAATACAACGGAAAAAGTAAAAAAAAGTTATACTATTCAAAACCCATGTTAATTTTTTAAACTTTTTAAAGTAAAAGTATTAAATTTGTGTTTTTAGTTTCTATAATATTTAAATATTTAAATGGTAATTAAATTATTTTTTTGCTCTTATTTTGTTCATTTCGGATTCAAATCTATTCTTACTATTTAATATATAAACAGTTTTTTATTCAGTAATTATATTTTTCATATTTATAACTTTTAAAAAATAAATTTTTAATTGCTAACGATCATTACTATCAATATGATTATAATTATTATTATTCATGAATATTAACGTTTTTAATTAATATTATTAATTTAATTTAATACTTAATTGTTTAATTAAGTTGAAGGAAAATTAAAAAAAAATTAATATTATTATAATTTAATTTAATACTTAATTGTTTAATTAAGTTGAAGGAAAATTAAAAAAAATTAATATTATTATAATTTAATTTAATACTTAATTGTTTAATTAAGTTGAAGGAAAATTAAAATTATTTTTCCTCAAAAAAATGATTATTTATTTAAAATTGTTTTTATTTTGCACAAATGATAATTGAGAATATTCTATGTAAGGAAGGTATACTTTATTGTCATTAGATAAAATAAATTTCGATAAAATAGAAATGCGAAAAATTAAAGTTACGGTTTTTTCATACGTCTCTAAAAATGAATGAAATAAATTTATGTTTTGAAAACGAAAACTGTATGGATTCTTAGTAAACATTTTTTCGAGAATTTATTTTGTACATTTAATTGATATTTGTAAAAAAACAGTTTACGATAATTAAAAAATTAAATTAACAAATTTTGATAAAAAATTTTATGAGAACTGGAGCAAATTTTTTTTTATAATTATATCAAGAAGACTGAAATAATTTTTTTCCTTTCCTTTTCTTTTGAGACAAAATATGAACCTTCGATATTTAGTTTGCAAGAAAGGTAGTAGATTTGTCAAGAGATTTCATTGCGGAAAAATGCATTTCTACACAGTGCACGATTGTGGTAATATTTTGAACGACGTGTAAAATCTGCCTCTTTAACTCTATCCTTTCATTTATGTATACTATATATATATATAACGTACTTTATAGCGCATATCTCGACGAAAATTCTTTTCAAGCCATCGCCAAGCCTTTTTCCTCTTCTGCACTTTTCTCCTTCCTTTTTAACACCAAGTCTCAATTACAGTCGACTACTTTCCTTTCATCCAATAGTTAACAGTTTTACCTGGCCTTCCATCGTTATATACTTAAAAACAAATTTTTTTCCCTACAATCCAAAGCAATACTGACTTTTGCTACAGTTTCGTTCTCATACATTCGTTATACACCAAAAAAAAAATTATTAAAAAACGAATTACTTCAAAAATGAAATCCGTCTAAATTGCTCTTTGAAAAAATTCGTTTTTACGCTTATGGTTAGGATTTTTCACTTGGCTGTGAATAAAAATGGAATGAATGTCACTTTTCAAAAGTGAAAAATTTCGATTAAACATTGAGTACCGACGAAGAAAATTTTGTTTGTTAATTAAAACTCAATTGTTTGACTAAAAAATTTTGTTTTACTAAAAAATAATTGTTACGTCAAATCAATTTTTTCTTATCCAAATAATTCTTTTTATTATGTCTTAATCTTAAAAATAAAAATATTTATTTATTTATTTCACAATAAAAATATTTATTTCAATTATCACATTAATTTTTTTTTTACTTACAATTGAATCTTTTGACTAAATAATTATATTCCCTTTTATAACTGAATTATTTGACTGAACTATTCTCCTCTCTTAAAAATCAAATCTTTGGACCGAACACTTTTTTATTCAGTTAAGAGACACTTGGCTGACGATGCAAAAGTTACTTGTCAGTCTAACGATTTTTACCCTACTTAAAAATGATTTGCCCGACAAAAATATAGCGAATAGACAGAAAAGAATAAGAAAAATAGGAAAACAAAAAAATTAAGTAGAAGAAAGGATGAAAATGGAGAGAGGAAAAACGAAAAATAAACAGACTATAAAAGAGGCAAAAAATTGCAAAGAGAAAAAAAAGGTATTACTCATTGTTAGTTGATTGAGAATTCACTGAATGGTGTAATAATATTCCTGTTAATTAAAAATTTTCCAGTAATAAACCAGATAATGAGAAATAATTGAAAGAAAATATGTTATAATGAGTGGGAGAAAAAGTTTTTTCCAACAAGGAGATAAGAATTTGCGATGATTTGAAATTTTTTCCTAGTGAGGTTACGAGAGTTATAAAGTCAAACTACTATCGCCTATCGTAAAAGTTCGCTTTCTTTATTACTTATGTTGAGTAGTAAACTGGATTCTTCCGATTTACGAGGACATACAAGACAGCAGTTTTCTAGTTTCGTTATGTATAGAATAATAAAACTTCTCACTTCACAGAAGCATAATTCCACAAAATCCCAAATATGGATTTCATATTTTAACAGAATATTGAAGAAACATGTATACCGAACAGGAAAGTAGAATGAATATACCGAGATTGTGGTGAATAAAACTCATGTTGTGAATTTAGTCTGCTTATAGAGATAATATACTTATGACTCATAGAGAGCGCGTGAAGAGAAAAATTATTGCTGAAATTTTACTGAACTTAGATCGGTAAAACTGTGATGAATCGTCGAAATTGCATTAAATAATGATGTAAAAAGTATAAACTTTACGATACGTGCATTAGCATTTCACTTAGAGTTCAGTAAAACGTAAAATAAGTGTTCTCTGTAATTATTTTTACTGAATAGTTCGGTAAAATGAAAGATAACTGTGTTCTGTGCTTATTTTTACTGAATAGTTCGGTAAAACGTAAGAAAAGTGTTCTCTGCACTTATTTTTACTGAATAGTTCGGTAAAACGTAAGATAACTGTGTTCTGCGCTTATTTTTACTGTATAGTTCGGTAAAGCGTAAGATAAGTGTTTCCTATACTTATTTTTACTGAATAGTTCGGTAAAACGTAAGATAAGTGTTTACTACACTTATTTTTACTGAATACTTCGGTAAAACGCAAGATAACTGTGTTCTGCTCTTATTTTTACTGAATAGTTCGGTAAAACGTAAGATAAGTGTTCTCTGCACTTATTTTTACTGAATAGTTCTGTAAAACGTAAGATAAGTGTTTACTACACTTATTTTTACTGAATAGTTCAGTAAAACGTAAGATAAGTGTTTACTACACTTATTTTTACTGAATACTTCGGTAAAACGCAAGATAACTGTGTTCTGCGCGTATTTTTACTGCATAGTTCAGTAAAACGTAAGATAAATGTTCTCTGCACTTATTTTTACTGAATAGTTCTGTAAAACATAACATAAAGTATTTCATAAAATGGATCAGTTGCAATATACTGAACAGTTCGTTAAACTTGAAGAACTTACAAACAAATACTGTCTTTATATATTCATCTGAAATTTATTTGACCGCTTGTGAGAAGCGGTTTAAATTAATAAACTATTGTTGTATAAAATAAAAAATTTTATATATAAATGAATCATTTTTAACTTCATTTAAGGTTAATTTATAAAATATCATCAAATTAAGTTTTTATTATTATAAAAGAAAATATTTAAATTTTCATTTCATTGAAAAAAAAACAATAATTTTATCTCGTATAATAATTTTTTTAATTATAAAAAATTTTCTTGCTTGAAAAAATAATTTTATACTACTTTAAAAAAATTTAACTGCTTAAAGCGTTTTGTTTGAATAAAAATATTTCTTGTTACTAAATATTATTTTCTTAAGCTTGAAAGTATTTTCTCGGTGTAAAAAATGTATTCTTTTTCCAAAATTGACTTTTCTTACGAATATAAATTATTTTGAATCAAATATTAGGTATTAAAAAATTAAATAATTAAATATTACTTACGTGACTAAAATTTTTTTATTTAGTTAAAAGTTAAATGTTTGACTAATAAATGTTCTGCGACTTAAAATATTTACGCTTTCTACAAAAATGTTCTTTATTTCAACTATAATAAAACCTAATATAATATCTTTGTACAATTATAAAAATTAACTTTTCTGACTAATTAATTTTTGTACTACTTAAAAGTTGATGCGTTTTAAATTTTCTACATAAAATATTGCTTGTTTTTTTTTCTTGTGACATTATTTTATTATTGAGAAATAATATTTTTGATCAAGAAAAAAGTTTTTATTCTTAAAAATTGTCTCGCCTTACTAAACAATTATGGTATACTTAAAAATTATTGTCTGACTAAATAATTTTTGTCTACTTTGTAAATAATTATCTAAAAAAGTGTTACCTTTCTGTTAAAAGTAACATATTTGAATAAAATATTTTTTATTCTTAAAAGTTATTTTAAACTTGACGATTTATTTGTCTGGATAAATTGTATTTGTTCTAAAGTATTGTTCTAAATAATACTTAAAATTTAGTTTGTCTAACAAAAGAACAATATTTTATAGAAATGTTTTTTGTCTAGAAAGAAAATTTTGTTATAATGTTAATATGATTAATATTATTAATATAAAATTGTATTAATTTTTTATTATTATTGTTAATATAATATTAATATTGTTAATTAATATTATTATTATTATTAATATATTATTAATATTGTTAATTAGTATTATTCTATTCTACATTTTGCATTTATTCTTTTGATAAATATTATTTTGTCTCAAGTCTGACCTAACGTGTTTTTTCCTACTTAAAATACTGACGTTTGTCTGACATAACAAGTTTGCTCTACTTGAATATTGCACTTTGTCTTGCTCGACAACTTTTTTTCTATACTTGAAAAAGTCAATTTGTCTGACACTACAAAATTTCTTCTACTTAAAATGTAAATATTGTCAGGCACTCCAGCTTATTGTGCATGAAAGATTATATTTTGTCTGACGAAAAATGCATATTTTTTAATGCTTATTTATTTTTTATTTCTATTACAATTTCCGATTTTCTTCAAACTCAACGTACACTGCACTTTGATGTTTAATATTTTAGAGCTGAAAAAATTTTGTTTAATTAAAAAAATCAGTTTTATTACGGACAAATATGTAAAAGTTGATTCAATTCCAATCACAGATCAAACAAAACAATTGAATTTACAGGAATAGAATTTATTCAAATTTAATGTAAATCAATCACATGCAATCGAATTCAATCGAATAAATTCTAATTAAACTAATTGCTTGAAATATAATCTAACTTAATTTATTCAAACAATTTGTAATTAATTTGTAATTAATTTATAATTAATTTTTAATAAATTTATAATTAATTTTTAATAAATTTATAATTAGTTTTTAATTAATTTTGCAATTAATTTTTACACTCTCATTTGTTATTTCAATTACGTGTAAATTTAATTGTCGTCTAAGAAAATAAATGAATTAAATGTGTTTTTTTCTCTATTTTCAGCGGGGTCCCGGTGGTTGGTCATCGGGATCCTTGGTTTCCGTTCGTGAGGTGCTCAAAATGAGCCTACAGAGGATTCTACCGATGTGGTGCTTCCTCGTGCTCGTTGAGTGCTCCCAATTACATAGAAATAACAGCGACGAAGATGGTTCAAAATTAATTCGAATCGTCGGCGACGTTATTTTTGGAGGAATATTTCCTATGCACGAACATCAGGTTTGTTTTTTATTCACTTAAATGAAATTTCTAAACATTTTTTCTCAATTTTTTATTCAAATTTAAAATTAAATTTTTAGTTTTAAAAATAAACATTTATAATTAAAATTTATAATTTTTTAGTTTCAAGTTTGTTGTTGTTTGCTTTTTTGTTACCCAACTTTTTTTAATAGCATTATTCTTTTTAATGTTTTTCAATTTTATAGCTAATTAGTGTTAAAAAAAATCATTAAACTTCTTGCGAAGAATCTGAAATAAAAATAATTAAATTGTTTTAAAGAATTTTAACATAATTTTTTAGAATAATTGAATGATTTTTAAGGAATTTTTTTAATGCTTTCAAAATAATTGTATTCAATCGAAAACTTTTATTAAATATTTTTCAAAATAAATGTTGAGAAAGTTTAGTAAAATTCTATTAAAATAATTTAATTCCTGACATGATTTTTTTTTTACTATTAAAAAATGTAGTTTTTACGAAAAATTTTATCAGAATTTTTGGAAATAATTGAATTTAATTAATATTTTTTAAAATAATTTTATTTTCTTCGAGAAATTTTACTGCAATTAAATTAAAAATAATTGCATTCCTTTAAAGAATTTTTTGTTAATGAACATAATTGAATTCTTGCGATGAATTTTATAAAAAAATGTCCAAATTCCTGATTAAATTCCTTTGAAGAATATCTTTAAATTTTGTTTTTAAATCATCTATATTCTTTGATAATTTTCATTGAAACTTTTGAAAGTAATTCAATTTTATGATGAATTCCTTTCAAGTTTCTAAAATAATCGATTCTGTTGAAAATTTAAATTTGAATACTTTATATCTGAAGTTTATTAAAACTATTTTGAATATAATTGAATTTCTGTGAAAAAAATAATTGAATTGCTTTCAAGAATTTACTAGAAGTTTGGAAAATAAATTTATTTTTTCGACAAATTTTATTAAAAATTGAAAAAAAAATTATTTGAATCCTTTAGTGAAATTTTATTAAAAAATTGACATAGTGAAACTTTTATAAACAAATTTGTCATTTTTTAAGTTTTAAAGAAAATAGTTTAATATTTTACGAGAATTTTCTTTAAAATTTTGGAAAATAATTGAATTTTTAAAATAAATTTTACAGACAATCTTAGAAATAATTCTATTTTTGAGATTAAATCACGTTTGGAAATATTTTTAAGAGAATTGAATGAGAAAGAAAATTGCAAAGACTACTAAATAATTGAATTGTTTCAATAGATTTATGGAAATTTCAGAAACTAATTGGATTTTGTCGTAAAATTTTAATAAAATTGTATTAAAAAATAATTTAATTTCGGCGAAGAATTTTACTATTTATATGAAAGTAATTGAATTCTTCTGAAGAATGTTATTATGTATGTAAATAATTGAATTATTGCGAAGAGTTATTTAAAAAATTTTTTAAATATAAACAATAATAATAATTAAGCATTTACTTAAAACGTGAATTTTTCAAATTTTTATTATAAATTTATCCAAAAATTTAAATTTGAAAATAAAAATTTTGTAATTTTTGTTATAATAAATTGAATATCACATTTCGCGCGCGTAATATTTGTTAGTTCACTATATAAACTTTTAAGCACAATTTTATTATTTTTCATCCTTCTCTTAATGTAGATGTTTAATTACAATAAAAAGTTTCTTAACATTTATTTTGAAATTAAAATTAATATTATTTATGTTACTTAAAATTTATCAGAATAGAAATTTACTATTTTTTGAAAAATTTATTAAAATTTAACACTTTTTTATCTGAATTAATAAAAAGGTTTGATAATTTAAATTAGTGACATTTTACTTTTAAATTTTAGTAAAATTTACTAATAAGCAGTAATTTATAGTAACTTCTTATTAGTAAACTTTACTAATTCAAGAGCAAAAGTTCAGCTACTAATTCAAATTAGGCAGTAAACTTGTTTGAAATTTTGTAAAAAAAAAATGTTAAGATTTATTAAAGATCATTAAAGATTATTAAAATTTGTTCGAATATTTGCTGAATTATTTAAGTTTATTTCAATTTTTACAAATTTATTAAAATTTGAAAAAGATTAATAAAAATTTATTAAATTTTACCGAAACTTATTGCAATTTATTAACATTTTTTTGAAATTTTTTAAAACTTGTTCAGATTATTTTAAGTTTATTCTAATTCAAAAATTAAATTGGGTTTACATAAAATTAATTAAAATTTATAGAATTTTATTATGTTTCAATAATGTTTAATTTAATTAAAATTCGTTAAAATTTATTTACATTAAATATATGGAATAACTTGGTGTGATTTTTTTGCGTTTAAGATTAGTGAATGTTAAACATGTAACGGTTCGTTTTTTGTTACCTTTATTTTTTAAATTAATATTATTGAAAAATAGGTACCCAAGGTCTGTAAATAAATATGAGACAGTTTAATTAATTTTATTTATTAAATTATTTATTAAAAAACAACCTAAGCTAATTACATAGTATTCCTATTATTGACGTTAATATATATTTATTTTTGATTTGGAATAATTTTATGAAATATTAAATTATTAATATTTTTTAAAATATGTAATTGTCTTACATTTGAACCATTACAAACAAAATAGAAAGTAGCGCCACATGTGAGGGTAAAACTCGTTGCAAATTATTTTAATACCAAATTCTATCAAATTCAAAATAACAATCAATTTTCTATAGAATTGACATTGATCAAAATTTATTAAAATTTGATGATAGAAATTACAAATTTGTAAAGTTTAACTAAAATTAATTAAATCTTATATATCAAAATTGATTAAAATTGTTAAAACTAATAATACCCAGACAGTTGTTTCTCTAGAGATTATATATTTCCGAATTATCTATTAGCTTGATATACATATATGGAATTAAAATATTTTTTTTTTCAACTGTCAAGGTAGTAAAATTGCCTGTCAGCAAAAACGTGTATTTTAATTAAAAACTTTCCTTTCCATCGAAGCGCTCGTGAGGGGAATGTGTGAGGCGTTGACTAGTTTTAACGTTAAAGCAGCGAAAGGGAGTTTCGGTCTAGTAGTCATATATATACATATATATAAATATAGAAGCGCAGGAGGAGTGAACGTATCTCAGCATTGCAAACATTAAAATAGTCGAGCTATCGCGTTGTCACAGGATTTATGAGTATGTTTGCCACACTATACTACATACATATATATACATTCAGCATTCAACTCGGTTTACTAGTGAATCAGAAGTGGTTACTTCGCTGTCCACTGAACTTCAACTTGGTGAAAACTTTCCACTGACTTTTCAACCTCATTGCAATATAATTTTTTTTTTGACGCACGTTAAACTTTAAAAAGTGAAAATATTCCAATTTTCCCTTTCATGAATGTCACTTGAACGTATTTGCTGTGTTAAAAAACATTCCAACCTTTTTTAACCCTCGAAGAACACATTGGGTCATTTTGACCCCACGATTTTTTGCGAATAGCTTTTTATCTGTTGTTTAATATTTTTTATAAGGATTTTAAAGTACACAGACTTATTTTACAGAGTTTAAACTATATTTTCAAAAAATCCGTAGGTTAAGCAGATGAACAGTTCAAAATTGGTTGAGCATTGAAAAATGACCTAAAAAAGAGGTGTGTTCTCCGAAGGTTAAAAAAAATCTGATTTAAATTAATTGTAAACATATCGCCCTCCATATTGTCTCCGCCATTTTGAATTTTCAAGAAAGATGACAATTTTAATAAATCAAACATTTTTTAATGATCAAGGAGGTCACGTTGACAAATAATGATTTATGAAATTGTTTTCATGAAAATAAAGTTTTTCTCATTATATTTTTTACTATTATTAAAATGTGATTTTAAAAATTTGCAGCAAATATTTTAATCTTTAATTGTAAATCAGAAACCATAAAGAATAACTTAATATTTCATCGAACAAACTACGGACATCACTCTTTTGTAACAAGATCAAGTAGAGAAGCTAATTCGATGTTAAATATTGTTGATTTTTTTTATAATAACTTTTTGAGATCCACCTCATCACTGCGTAGGTTTATTTTAGATTTTTGAGTCAGAACTACCTAGCGTTGAAAGGGCTTGTCCTGTATACTTGTTAAATAAATAAATAAAAATTAAAAAGTAAAATTGTCCGAAAATTAAAAGTCACGCAGTAATTTTATAAAATTAAAAGTTCAATAGATGTTAACGAAAAAAATGCCCCAATATTTGCTTTTTTATAGTTAAATACTTTAATGATAACAAATATTTAATTAGTTTAATTAATTATAGGTAACTTAAAGTAAAATTTCAAATCCTTGTAAAGAAGAAGAGAACCTAAGGTAGAGAAAATTTAATAATTTAGGTAGGTAGTAGAATTTTTTTCTCTGTACTAAAATTAATAATGCGTATATTAATGGAAAAAAACAAAATGTTAAATCTCAAGTACCGAAGTGAACTCGTTTAAGTGAGATACTTATATATTTGAAAAGAAATTAACATTTTAAATAATCAAGAGTTATGGAAATCACGAATTTAAGTTCTTAGAGTAAGAAACTTTGTAATTAGAAAACGTCTGTTAAGAATAAAACACTTTTAAAATGTCTTTTAAAGTGAAATCTTCGTTTCTTTTAAAACTGCATAATTATTATATTCTCAATGTTGAAACAATACAAGAATAATAAATGAGATAAAAATTGTTAATTCCAACTTTAATAAAATGGTAGGTACAATCTTGGCAAATAAAGAACCGATTAAATTAAATTATAAAATGCGAAAATACAGAAAACGTTAAATTAAAAAAAAAAGATTAAGTATTTATTTATTCATACATTTCATACATTTTATACATTTCTCAGTATTAAGAATGAATTAAGTTGGAACGAAAAAAGGTCAAAAAGGGGGGAATTTTGTTTTAATAAATATTGAATAGAATGATTAATTAAATTATGTAGAAAGATGAAAAATTTCGTAAACTTTTAGTTAAATTATTGATGAATTTTTGTGTTTGCTTTTTTTACAGGTAACCAATGTCAATGTTGAATCACCATGTGGCGCTGTGAAAGAGGAAAAAGGTGTTCAACGATTGGAAGCAATGTTGTATGCGTTGGACCTAATTAACAGTGACAACGAACTCCTCCCAAATACCACCCTGGGTGCCTTGATCCTGGATTCTTGCAGTAGTGACACACATGCTCTCGATCAAAGCATGGAATTCGTCAGATCTTACATGAATCAAGTGAGTCATTTTATAATAAATATTTGTTAAATTAATAATTACATTAAAGACATCGATGATGTTCGGTAGCGGGCAACAAATTTTTGAATTTTTTTTTTATCTGCTTATAAGAGGCGGGAAGTTTGAAATAACCCGCGTGGAAGAGGAAGCTTGGGCGAAATCCAGCAAAGTATGGGAAAGCTTGGCAAAATTCGGCAAAGCTTGGCAAAGTGTGGCTAATGAGCGTTTCCCAAGCTTTGGAATGTACATGATTTACAACGATTATTAAAGTAAAAAATCTCAATTTCTGGAGCTTGACAAAGTTCGGCAAAAGTCGGCAAAGTGTGGGAGAATGAAAAATTTATTATTTTTTTCTTATTTTTTTGAAAACTGAAAAATTTTAATTTCTGGAGCTTGGCAAAGTTCGGCAAAAGTCGGCAAAGTGTGGGAGAGTGAAAAAACTATTTTATTTTTTTAATTTTTTTGGAAAATGAAAAATCTCAATTTCTGGAGCTTGGCAAAGTTCGGCAAAAGTCGGCCAAGTGTGGGAGAATGATAAATTTATTATTTTTTTCTTATTTTTTTGAAAACTGAAAAATTTTAATTTCTGGAGCTTGGCAAAGTTCGGCAAAAGTCGGCAAAGTGTGGGAGAGTGAAAAAACTATTTTATTTTTTTAATTTTTTTGGAAAATGAAAAATCTCAATTTCTGGAGCTTGGCAAAGTTCGGCAAAAGTCGGCAAAGTGTGGGAGAGTGAAAAAACTATTTTATTTTTTTAATTTTTTTGGAAAATGAAAAATCTCAATTTCTGGAGCTTGGCAAAGTTCGGCAAAATTTGGCAAAGTGTGGGAGAGTGAAAAAACTATTTTATTTTTTTAATTTTTTTGGAAAATGAAAAATCTCAATTTCTGGAGCTTGGCAAAGTTCGGCAAAAGTCGGCAAAGTGTGGGAGAGTGAAAAATTTATTATTTTTTTCTTATTTTTTTGAAAAATGAAAAATCTCAATTTCTGGAGCTTGGCAAAGTTCGGCAAAAGTCGGCAAAGTGTGGGAGAGTGAAAAAACTATTTTATTTTTTTAATTTTTTTGGAAAATGAAAAATCTCAATTTCTGGAGCTTGGCAAAGTTCGGCAAAAGTCGGCAAAGTATGGGAGAGTGAAAAATTTATTATTTTTTTCTTATTTTTTTGAAAACTGAAAAATTTTAATTTCTGGAGCTTGGCAAAGTTCGGCAAAAGTCGGCAAAGTGTGGGAGAGTGAAAAAACTATTTTATTTTTTTAATTTTTTTGGAAAATGAAAAATCTCAATTTCTGGAGCTTGGCAAAATACGACAAAAGTCGGCAAAGTATGATTTTTAATTTTTGACAAAAAATTAAAAATCTTTTAAAAAATATAAAAAAACATTGTTTTGCCGACTTTTGCCGAACTTTGCCAAGCTCCAGAAATTGAGATTTTTCATTTTCCAAAAAAATTAAAAAAATAAAATAGTTTTTTCACTCTCCCATACTTTGCCGACTTTTGCCGAACTTTGCCAAGCTCCAGAAATTGAGATTTTTCATTTTCCAAAAAAATAAGAAAAAAATAATAAAATTTTCATTCTCCCACACTTTGCCGACTTTTGCCGAACTTTGCCAAGCTCCAGAAATTGAGATTTTTCATTTTCCAAAAAAATTAAAAAAATAAAATAGTTTTTTCACTCTCCCACACTTTGCCGACTTTTGCCGAACTTTGCCAAGCTCCAGAAATTGAGATTTTTCATTTTCCAAAAAAATTAAAAAAATAAAATAGTTTTTTCACTCTCCCACACTTTGCCGAATTTTGCCGAACTTTGCCAAGCTCCAGAAATTGAGATTTTTCATTTTCCAAAAAAATTAAAAAAATAAAATAGTTTTTTCACTCTCCCACACTTTGCCGAATTTTGCCGAACTTTGCCAAGCTCCAGAAATTGAGATTTTTCATTTAAAAAAAAAATAAGAAAAAAATAATAAATTTTTCAGTCTCCCACACTTTAACGACTTTTGCCGAACTTTGCCAAGCTCCAGAAATTAAAATTTTTCAGTTTTCAAAAAAATAAGAAAAAAATAATAAATTTTTCATTCTCCCACACTTTGCCGACTTTTGCCGAACTTTGCCAAGCTCCAGAAATTGAGATTTTTTACTTTAATAATCGTTGTAAATCATGTACATTCCAAAGCTTGGGAAACGCTCATTAGCCACACTTTGCCAAGCTTTGCCGAATTTTGCCAAGCTTTCCCATACTTTGCTGGATTTCGCCCAAACTTTCATTTCCACGCGGGAAATTAGAATTATGATATATGAAAATTTGTAATATAATTTTAATTTTAATAATCATTATTATAATTCTTATTATAATAAATAGTTAATAATACGCGTACCAGAGCGTGGAATGCTGTATTCCATTTATTATTATTTTGTCAATTAAAAAATGTTATGTTTTTAAGAATAAGCATCAATATTTGAAATAATTACAGATTCGAAATTAAGAGAATTTACATAATAGTATTAAATATTAATTAAATAGTCTTTAACGTCCGAGATACCTAATAAATAAGTCAAATTAATGAAAACGAAAACATTCAGACAAAGTAACAAATTTTATTTACTCCAACGTTTTGAAATCAAATCGATTTCCTCTTCAGGGAGTCTATTCAAAAAATATAAACAAAATTAAAAAATAATAAAAACTATTTTAACAATAATTAAAATAAATAAAGTACATATTCAAAAAATTATCTTACCAAAAAAATAATAATTACATAAACGAAGACTTAAAATTTAAACCCTGACGATGGAGTAGAGTCTGGAGTCAGAAAATAATAAAAATTGAATTAGAAAAAATCAAAAATAAAAATATAAATAAATACAAATTGGAAAAATTAAGAATAAAATAAGTAAATAATAAATAAACTCAAAGAATAAACAATAATCAATAAATAAATTTTTGAAAAATCAATAAAAATTTGTATATACAGAATAAGTGAAAAGAAATAAAAAATAAAATTAACATACCATAATAAATAAATAATCCGTCTTAGAAACACATAAATAATAATAAATAATAAAAAAAAATTTCACAAGAATTTAATTATTCTCATAAATAATAAAAATCTTTAGACCTATTCAATTGTTTTCAATACAAGTTTAATAAAATTTATCAAAAGAATACAATTATTTTTAATCATATTATTGCATGTAGATAATTTTCAAGAATTTTAATAATAAGTTCAATTAATATTATTATTATTCTGATAAAAATCCAGCAAAAAGAAATATAATATAATGATAAAATCTTCGGAATTTAAACAAGGAGTTTTAAATATCTAATATTAAATAATTATATCCATGGAATTTTGTCACTTTTCTTTACTATCATTTCTGCATTGCTTACAAAACCAGTTAATATTTTTTGAAGACTGTTTTAAATTAGCACAGATTTTGTTACATTAATTAATAAATATTATTATTATTAGTTAATAATTATTTACTTAATTAATTAATTAGAGTCTATAGCTAGCTAAGCAATGCCGAAAGATTTTTTATCTTTGAGTTTATTTGCTGATCACAATTTTTTTTTAAATTTTCTAATTTCAAATATTTTTTATTATAAATCAGGAAAAATACCTGCATGTTTTCGATTTTTCGAGCAATATTTTCTAATAAAAAACAAAAGCATACACAACAATCAAACTTTAAATGTAGACAAAAAAAAGAATTTGTCGATTATTATAGTTAATAATTTTAATAGTAAATAAATAAAACATTCAAGCAAAATTAATTAATTACTACAACAGTTAATTACAATAATGATTAATTCTAATATTAAATAATTACATTGTTTATGTTTATAAGTTTTTTTAAATTTTTAAACTGTAAATTTCAGTTTTGTATATTTTTTTACTTTTTTATTGACGTAATTATATATATTGATGTGTCTGGTGTTGATTTTTGCAAATATATCACTAAACTGACATTCGTTGAAATTTAAACAGTCGAAATGTGTGTGTATATGTGCGCCATTAATTTTTTTTAATGAGATAAAATTTACGTGATTCCTCGCAATGAAAATATGTTGCAAGTTCAATGCGCATATGAGAATGTTTTACAAACAAGTAACGCTTTTTAATTAAAAAATATTTTCATCATTTTTTAATGCAAAACGTTATAATAAATTAATTTTGAACCACTTCATAAATTAAGAGTTGATTTTTTTCAAGTATTTTCAAAATAAAGATGATAAAACAATTTCATTATAATTTCCCTACAACATTGAAAATTGCATTTTGAATATAAAAAATTAAATGGTTTCTCCCTGGTAGATAAAAATATTTTTGTTTAATTCAATTGATTCACCTGCCTACATTATTTTATTTATTCGTTTATTATTTATTATTTTTCAATTTATTGTTATTTTGCTTTTATTTTCATTTCATTGGATATTTAATTTAGAAGTAATGAACTTTTTCCTCAATGGAGGAAAATATGAAAGAAAAGGGAAAAAAATGAACTTCTATTTTATCGAACAATGAAGAAATGTGACACGAAAAATGAAAGGCTGTGATTTTTGCTTCGATTCTTTTGAAAAGAATTGTAAAGTGCAAAAGGTCTCACACATATATTTTAATAAAAATTGATATTCGCGAGTTTCTTACATCGGAGACATTTGAAAAATTTGACAATAACGATAATACAAGTCACTTGGAGATAAAGTCTCGTTTATCTTCCTTGGCATGTAAATAGCTCTATGAAAAATTGCGCAAGAAAAGTAGGTCTCTGAAGATTACTTTTCCTCATAAACTCTTCATATATTTATTTCATGCGTACAAAGTTACATACTACGAGAGTTAAAAAAAGAAATAAAGAAAACTCCAGGAAACAATTAAAAAGCTTTAAATATTTTTGAAACATTTCATTTTCAATCTACCATTTCATTCTAAATGGTAAATTCTCCTTTCACTTGAAAAATATTAAATAAGTTAAATAAAGAACAACAAAAAATTTTCATCATATTTTATACTTTTGAGAAAAATTATTAACTACCTCGAACAATATTCGCCCCTTAATTATAATTGTACTCCGTATTATTTAGAATTCACAATATGATATTCCATTTCTCGTGAAATTTCAATTAATTTAAATTTAAATCTCTATTTTTTCTTTCATATTTTATAAATAGAATTCGTTAATTTCAAAATATGTACATTATATCATTTCCGATTGATATTGAATTATTTAATATTCAGATTGATATTGAAATATTTCAATTCCAAACAATGAATATTAATTAGAATACTGCTCATTACAACTGTGTTTTGATAAAATGAAATGTGAATCAATATTTAAAGTAAATTATAATATTGGAAATTATAATAATAGTATAAAGTTAAATTTTAAAAAAATATTTCACTGTCTCTATTTCAATATTTGATTTGATTCGCCGATTACATAATCCTACTTTTACAATTTAATTTTTTTTACTATATTGAAGAAGCACCATTTCAAAAAATACTTCTCCCACTTCTTTTAAACTGAAAACATAAAACAACCTTAAAATTAAGGAAACAGAAGCAAATCAAACGACGAAAGTAAATATTGTTAAAATGAAATAAACATTAATTAATAATAATAATAATAATAATAATAATAATGAATTGTTATTATAATTTTATAGTGTTAATATTTAACTTTTGGAGAACAAATTTTTTTTTACGTTTAGATACTTTTTGGATAATTTTTTTTAGATTTGTGACACTAAAAGCCACTTTTTTCTTTTATTTTTTTTTAAATTAGCATCACCTTAAATCCTATAATAAATTTTAAATAAAAAATTATTTTTAAAAATGTTAATACCATTCTTAAAAGCAATTCAAAACATTTATTACAAATTTTTGTTGATTTAAAAATGAATTGTAATTAAAATTTTAGATAAGGATTGAATATAAAAATGTTTCAGTATAAATTTTAATAAATAATAATAAATTTAATTGTTGTAAAACTAATAATAATATTTAAACATTTATTTTCTACAATAATGAATAAATTATTAAAAAATAATAAAAAAATTACTCATGTTTTAAACAGTTTAATTTAGAAATAAGGAAAAAAATTAGTCTTCTGAAAAATTTAACTAAAATTTTTTGAAAATAGTTTTAATTCCAGCACTGAGAAATTTTTTTTCAATTCAAAAATAGGTAGTCAATCCAGAAAATATCTTTGAATTTAACATATTTTATAATTGAATTAATCATAATTTTTATTGAATCAAATTTATTATGTATTGAATCAAAATTGCTATGTTTAATTGAAAGATAATTTTTGTATTACTGTATAACAAAAATAATTATGCTTGATTCAAATAAATATATTGTTTTCTCAGTGCGTAAAAAATTTAAAAAGACTAATTAAATTTTCAATTAATTGGAAATTTTGTCAAATTTTATTCAAATAAATTGTATATAATAAAGAATTTTATTTTTTATGTTTGAAAATTGTTTTTAAAGTTTCTTTAAAGAATTCGAACTTTATTTTGAAAATAATTGATTTTTATAAAAACTTAGAATCAAAATTAGATAAGAAAGAAAATGATGTTTCTTTATACAAATCAGGAAACAATAAGAGAGAGAATGGAATTTTTGTGAATCAATTAAAATGAATTTTTTAGGCTTAATATTTAATTTTCCGTAGCTACTTTTTACTACTTTTTTTAGTCCTGAATCTACTTTATTTAAATTAATTATCGAGTGCAAAGCCTGCTTTATACGTAGCTATAGAAACTGATAAAGTAAATTAAATTCTCGTTTCACCAAAAATAGAAAACTATTCTTTCATCGAATAATTTTTTTTCATAAATGTAAAAATATTGTTGTATTTAAAATTTTATAGAATTCTTTAAAATTACATCTCATATATATTTTATCCAATGAACAAGAATTTATTTCTATTTCTGTTAATTAAATTGAAACATGTGTCCAGACATTCGATAAAAGAACGTGAAAAATGTAATAAATTAAAAAAATTACTAATTAAATTACGTTATCCACATTTTTTTTCTATTTCTCAATATTTAATAATAATTTAACAATTTCTCGTTGGTTCGAATTTTATTATTTATTCTTTTCTTTAATACATTAAATTTTTCACATAAGTGAAATTTAATTTTTATAAATAATCCTAATGGAAATATTGATTTTTCTCTCCTACATATTATATATTTTAAATAGTATAGAAAAACGAACATTGTGTTATATAAAATTCATGTAAATTCAAATAAATATTATATTGAATATTTTTTCATGAATTATCAAACTAGTTAGTGAAACATTAATTCGTTCTTTTACTTTAAAAACTATTTTAATTTTTAATATATAAAAGTGCAAAAGCTTTATGAGAGTTTGCGAAAAAAAGAAGAAAAAGATAAAAATTATTAGAAAATTAAAATTTTATTGGTACTCATTTTCATTTTGTATAATTTACAAATTTTTTTTATCGTCCCTTAACTTTGTGGCTTTATTAAAATCTTGAATAATTTTTTTTTTCTGAACCGCAGAGGGAAAAGTATTTAAGAATTTAAATCTTTGAACCATTTAAAGTAACGAGACCTTCGTTTCAGGAAAATTTCCACAATGAGAATGCTATATATATATAGTATATATAAAATATAACAGGGTGGTAATTAAGTTGGGCACTTACACTTAACATCACTTGCAAGTTTGCAACACTTGAAAATACCCACGAATAATCCGTTAAACGTTGGGTAATTTACTTTTTAGTTGTTGGAGAAAAAAAAAATGTTTTCCTTCCCCTCTGCGCCTTTCTTCTTTTTTCTTTCTCTCACTCTTTTTCTCATCGTAAACACGCTGTATAAACGAGAATATTCAATCGCTACCTGTAGAGTAAAATGGTAGTTCAGGCTAAAGATTCGATTAAATTTAAGTGTAGTATTAAATGGGTTGTTCGAAGCTGGTCGATGGTACATAAAAGAAATTCACTTTAATGCTTTCTCGCATGAGCCTCTAACAACACATTTTTATTTTATGAGTCTCAAAGAATATATAAAAGAGACAACCTGATTTGCTTCGGAAAGTTTTCTTTTTCTCTCTTCATTTTATATCCCCTCATATCTATAATTTTACTTGCAAGTAAATCTATTGGTCAGTTTCACTTTATTTTCGTTTTCAGCAAAAAAAAAAAAAATACGAAAAATTTTTTGTTATACTTAAAATCTATTTTTTTTATTTAGAACAAATTTTTTCAATTTAGAATAAGAAAATTTAGAAGTCTTTGATTTTTCAAGAATATAAAATCTAAAAGTAACTTAATAACATTGACGAAAAATTTTTTAAGTGTTTATTGACAACTGTTCAATTTTGATAATCTCGTGAATTTTTAATTCCGACCAAACTTTAAAGCTGAATTTTTGAGCAAAATACTTTAAGATTTTTCCTTCGGTCTTTACAGACAATAAAAAAAGTACAAAAATTTCTAGGCCAAGAATAGATATTTAAAAATTGAAATTCTAGACGTTTTAAAATCAAAAGTAGAAAATTTTAAGAATGGAAAAACAAAATTTTTAAACTACCTATAAATACCTAAAGAAGATTTTAAGATAAAAAATTAAAAAAGACGAAAACTTGAAGACTGAAAATAAAAAATTAATTTCTTTATCGATTGTATTTGTATTTTGTTTGAATACACGACAATTGACATATAGAATTTTTCATAAAGCATCAGTCGAAACTTGTTGGGAATATTTCGAGGAATATGATATCGATGACATTAATGCCATTAGAAACGTTTAGAAGCGGTGACAGTCACTCTCTCTTCATTATCGACGGAAACGACAAGAGTTTGATACAAAATCGATAGTACGTATCATTACTTATTCTCTTGGCGTCACGCTCTCTTTGGAACGTGCATCTCTTAATCTTCAGCGAATATATAAAATGTCCCAAGGAATATTAGTCAAGAGTTTCAGACAAGAATTTTAAATTTCTTCTTTTTTTTCTTAGAATGATAAAAAAGATATGTGGAATAATTGTTGGTAAAGTCAATAAAGGACTTGAATTATTGCCGAGAAGATTAATAATATAGTTAGAAATAATTAAAAAAATAGGAAATCAATTATTGATAAATATGTATGTTTGTAAAATGTTATTAAATTTGTAACAATTCGTAGTAATTTATATATTTACAAAATTTAATAATTAATTATTATCAATTATGTAACAATTAACAAATATCGAATGGCGAACAATTTAATTATCACCAACACCAGACTTCGCACTTATCTATTGAAACCTACTATTTACTATTGTTTTAATTTTTTTTATTTGCTATTTGTATTTTTTTCAAATTTGTGACACTAAAAACTATCTTTTTTTTCTTTTGTGTAATTTACACTATCTTATACATCTACTAATTTTTGAATTAAATAATTAAATCCAAAAACTTTAATAAAATTCTTCAAAACGATTAAAAAAAGGTTAATAAAATTCCTAGAAACAATTTCAAAAAATTGTAATTATACTTTGAAATAATTATTTTCACAAATTTAAAGAAAATTTTCTTTGCAAAAATACAATTATTTTTAATATTTATAATATTTTAAGGGCATTTGAACCTTTATGACGTCAGAGCATTAAAATATATGCTTTGCGTCAATTGTGACGTCATAATGGTTCAAATGCCCTTAATAAGATTTCACAAAATTAAATTATTTTATAAAAAAAATTTAATATAAATGCTTCCCGAAAATACAATCATTTGAAAAACAATTTACGAAAAATTTTTTTTAACAAATTAGGTATTTGAAACAATGTTTTATAATATGCTCCAAAAGAAGTGAATATAACAACATTTGTTCATAAAAATTAATATATTTTGAATACAATTGTAAATAAATTACGTAAAAAGCTTTTAATAAAATTCCTTACAAAAATTTAATTATTTTAAAAAGAATTTTTAAAAATTCGTTCTAAGAATTCAAATATTTTTATTTCAATTTGAAAGAAATTTCTGGAAAAATTCAATTACTTCAAAAAAAAAAATAATAATTCTAAAAAATTCAATTAGTTATAGATGTATTGATAAAATTCTTTATATGAATTGAATTTTAAGAAATAATGAATTGTTTTTAGTTTTTACACTTCTATAGATATTTTTCAGTAAAAAATACATTTTTGGTCCTAGAATATATTTCATTATTAATTTTTTGTTTTTGTAATTTTTGGGCGCGGAAAAATTAAATTTTTAGCTGTATTTTTTATTTCAGAAAAATTGAAAAATAAAAACAAAAATATTAACAACATTTATTTATAAAAATTAATATGTATTAACATTAGATTCAGCAAATGTAATTAAAATTTGTGAGAAATTTTAATATAATTCCTTGCAAAAATTCAAATTTTTGCACAAATATAAAAAATTTAACTGAAATTCAATTATTTTGAAAAATATTTTAATAAAATTTGTTCTAAGAATTGAATTATTTTCCATTTGATTTGAAAGATGTGGTTTAGTAGTTTTTTAATAAAATAAAAATTCTTCCTTTTTTTATTTCAGAAAAATTGAAAAATAGGAACTAAAATTTTTTAAATAAAATTCTTTGTAAAAATTCAAATTTTCGAGCAAATAAACAAAATTTACAGAAGTTGAATTATTTTTAAAAAATTTAAAAATTGATCTAAAAAAGTCAATAAGTTTTGTTTGTTTTTTTTTTATAAAATTCTTTATAGGATCTGAATTTTATTAAACAATCAATTGTTTACTCAATTATTTACTTTTGTACCTATTTAAATAAAAAAATTTTTAAATATATTAATTTCAATATAAAAAATTTTCAAATATATTAATTTCAACAAAAATTTTAAAATTATTAATGAAAATATTTATGTATAAAAATATTATTTAATTTTTGAACAATTTAATTTAGAAATTATGAAAAAAATTAGTCTTTTGAAAAAATTAAAACTAAAATGTTTTGAAATTAAATTCAATTAATTTATTTGTTTTATGGCTTAAAAGCCAATACAAAGAAGTTGTCGCAGTTTTTTTTTTTTTTTTTTTTTTTTTTCCATTTTTCAGTAAAAGTACAAGAATATTTTAAACATTATTTTTCTTGTTTTTCCAGAACAGTTTTCACGAACAGATAGAAATTTTTTACATTTTTAATTTGCGGAAACTCCAATATATTTAAAAAATCGTTTTTTATTTTCTCCTCATCCGCTGATAAGGATAAATATTTCCCTCTCTCTTCAGTGTGCTCCGGACAATTTATTAACAAGTGATATAATACATTTGTTGTTTCTTTACCACAAGCATTGCAAAATCCTAACGCACCCAGATTATAAATTTTCTTATTGATTAAAATTGTTTTTGAGTATTTATTTGAAAGTCTAATTTGGCAAAGAAATTTAATATATTTTAAAGTTATATTTAATTCAAAGTATTTTTGATGACCTTTACAAATATCTAAGTGTGGCAGGATTTGCAGCGAGCTCGATTCACGCAATCTTTTCAAGTCCTCAGTATACAGAAAATTCTCATATTTTTTTAACCAGATTTGTTTTTTGGACTGTAAATCACTTATGTTAATCATATCCCATTCATCCTTTTCTCCTATAACTTCGAACCAGTGTCCAACTTGTTTATACCAATTAAATTTACTAGATAATTTGCTATTTTTTGCTAAATTTTTTAGACGAAAAAAACATATTTTTGGATAACGATGATCCTCCATTAATAGAATTTTTTCTATCCAATTTAGAGTTAATTTGAAAATGATTGCTGACAATTTTAATAAACCCAATTCAAGTCTTATCGCATAACCTGCAGTGTTTTTAGGCAATAATAAATTTCTTTTGTAGAATGTAGATTGTACCTTCTCTATCTCATCTAAATATCTTAAACCCCAGATCTGGATGGCATAGAACAATGTGCTTGTTACCAGACTCGTAAAAAGTTTTTCTACCGGTTCCCATGTCCTCAGGTCTAATCTACTTATCAGAGATGTTGTCGCACCTACTGCTAAATTTGATTTACAAATGGCCGAATTGGTAGCAGTTGAGAAGGTGGCTGAATTCGAGAATGTTACTCCTAGATATTCATAATTAGGGACTATTTCTACCTCCTGGTTTTCCCCATATGGAAAGCGACCATATTTATGGTCGTGCTTATGACCCCCCTTTCTAAAGATAATTATTTTTGTTTTTTTAATATTTATTTCCAATAAGTTACTGTCGCAATATTTTTTCAGAGCCCTTACAATTTTTTTCATATGAATACTAGAGTCCGCGAGAATAGCGATATCATCCGCGTAAGCCTCAAGTAGAATCTCATGTGAGTGGTCAATCGAGACTCCTCTGATACCCTCGGATTTTAAAAATTCCTCTAAATCTGCGATAAACATTGAAAACAAAGTTGGACTCATAACCTCCCCCTGTAGTATTCCTCGAGTTACCATTGTCTCCTTGGAAAGGCCACGTGAATTTTTGACTGACACATTAGCTTTAGAGTAAAGATTTTTTAATATATTAATTAATTTACTGCCCGTTTTATTTTTTTCTAATTTTTTCCAAAGCAAATCATGGTCCACCGAGGGAAATGCACTGCGGAAATCCACAAATAGGACGAACAACTTTCCCCTATCGAGGGACAGGCGGGATTGTATAATTGCGTTAAGAGAAAATATATTGTCTAAACAACTTCTATTTTTTCTAAATCCCGCCTGCCACTCAGGTAGGAGACTGCCCTCCTCCAGCCATCTTCCCAGACGTTGTGCCAATATTTGCATAAAAACTTTAGAGATAGAGTTCATAAGCGCAATTGGGCGGTAATTCGCCGGGTCCTTCTTGTCTCCCTTTTTAAATAACATCCTAAGGGTGGTGTTCCCCCACGTGCTCGGTACTTTTTCTGTAACCATTATAATATTATATAAATTTAGTAAATAACTAATGCCGGCATTTGGGAGATTTTTTATAAATTCATAAGGGATACCATCCGGACCCGGGGCCTTACCCTCCCTGCACCTCTTCAGACTCCAAATCAATTCACACTGAAAAAATTACATTCTAATTTTAAGAAAAACTTCTTATATATGCGCCTAGAATATTCCCCACTTAAGTTAAGTGGGGAATATTCTTACAATAAGAAGAACATTATTATTTTAAGAATATTTACCACTTAATTTAAGTGGGGAATATTCTTGGCGCATATATAAGAAGTTTTTCTTAAAATTAGAATGTAATTTTTTCAGTGCAGAAAAACTTATTTCCGAATCTAAGAACGGATTGCTGTAGTTCCTAACTTCCAAAGAAACATTGGCTCGTCTCGGAAAGCTTGACTGTAAGAAGCCATGCCACATATCCAACTCTATTTCATCCCCTGACCAGTTTCGTTTTCTGAATTTGTTTACTATCTTCCAGAAGGTAGAAGAGTCCCTTGCTAAGTTAATTTCATTTAGTACTGAATTTTTGTAACATTCTTTTTTGAGTTTCTGTAAATTTTTATATTCTTTTTTCTTTTCTAAGTAAGCTGCTACCAAGGAAGCTGGTTCGAAGTTATTTTTTTTACAAGTTTTTAATATATCATTCAGAGTTTTTTTACATTTTAAACAATCGTAATCATACCATACTTTCGAGTTTCCCTTTTTTACCCCCTTTTTTATTCCCATTCCCAAGGTGCATGCAATATCATAAATATGTTCCAATAAATTAATTTCCATTATATTAACATTTGTTGATTCAATAAAATTACTCGGCTGACAATTCATAAGATCCCTATAATCAATTATAAAATCTTTATTCCATTTCAAATTTAACGTATCAATAAAATCATTGTTTTCTCTCTCCTCTCCAAATATTTTCACCACTACTGGAAAGTGGTCTGAGTTTGAGTACATATTAAAAATTTCAAGGTCCATTATACAATCTAAGCCTGGAAAGTTTGACCACACTAAATCTATTGTAGATTTCCCTAACGAGTTTATAAATGAAAAGTTTGAAGGACTGTCGCTAATTGATCTCCCGTTTAATACTACAAATCCATTATTTTCCAACATTGAGACCAACTTTATTCCTCTGGAATCAAGTTTTTTATCCAGGGTCAATCTCTTGGGACTGATCGACAGGTTATTCGGGATTATTTCGCTGTCTAATTGATTTAACTGTGCTATTCTAGAATTAAAATCTCCCCCAATAAAGAAAGGAAGATTAGGATACTTATTTATCAAATTAATTAAAAGGTCGTCGAAATCAGATAGGAATGGGACAATGTCTTTACTCGGAGAAAGATAAACAGTACTCACGATAAATTCCGAACGCTTACTTATCAATCTCACAGAAATATTTTCCTCGGAGACCTTTAATATTTCGTGTTTATAAATGCTTCTGTTAAAGGTGAGAAGTAACCCTCCCTTCGCTCTTCCTTTCCTCGCCGATCTAGTCGCCTTGCTAAAGATAACAGTGACATCGCCAAGGTGATTCACTATTGTTGTGGTTGGATCACTCTCGTTCCAGGTTTCACTTAGGCATACAATATCTCGCTTATTAATTGAAGAGATTAAATCTGATAGATTTCGCAAGCCCTTGACATTCCAGAAAAAAATTTTTGAAGTTTGAAGATCATTTTGGCGCTATTCTTGATTGTTATGTAATTGGATTTGTTCAGGTTTATCAATTTTATAGAAATCCTTGATTGATCTGTCCATGTGCATTTTTTTTAACTTTTTAGAATCTTTTTTTTCTAGAGTTTTTAAACCGGGTTGTCTTATTCTTTTGCGACTAACTGAGGAGATAGCAGAGGTTGATGAGTCATCACTATCCCCATTATCCTCGTTATTAGTAATTCCTTGTATAAAAGATATATACTTTTGGATAGATGGTAGATCGTACTTTTTGTTTTCCATTATAAGATTTGCACCTCTAATTGTTGCTAATTTTCCATGCTGTTCCAGTACGTCCTTCGCAGCTCGAAGATGACTAAACTCCGCTTTTCTTTTTTCACGTAGTTCTTTCGTCATGTCGTTGGCGAAACCAATGTTCATATCTCTAAAATTCACCGCTTTTTGAAAGATAGTTGATTTGATGTTTTTATTGTTAAAGGAAACTAGAATTGGTCTTAAACCCTCTTGTTTTCCTAATCTTCTTGCACTGACTATTTCACCATCCTGAATATTTACCTCAGCCTTAATAAATATTTCTTTCACAGTCTCTAACAAATCAATATTTTCATCCGGGGAATCTTTCACTTTATACAGGATTAGATTGTTTATTCTTTCTTTGTTCATAAGGTAATCAATTTTTGATTCACAAATTGACACTTTTTCAACCAATACTTTATTACATGTTTTTAGATCATTATATTTCGATTTGAAATGTAAAATGTCACTGGATAGTTTAGCATTTTCAGAACTTAACACCTTGATTTCACTTTCTATAGAGTCAATTTTTTTATTTATCGCAGACGTATCACTTTGAATTCCAATCAATAATTTTTTCAGATCATCATTAGAAGTCATTTTCGAATTTTGAAATATAAAATACTTAGTAACGTAAAATCACAGAGTATACACAATATGAGTCACTGCCTGAGGAGCGACTCAAAAACACGTCTGTACTCTATCAATGCCTGCGAGCAACTCTTGAAATTAAATAATTTCCTGTAATAAATAATTTAAAAAGATTGAATTAAATTTGCAATTAATTGAAAATTGAAAAATTTTAATTGCAAAAATTGAAAATTATAATTGAAATAAATTTTATGTTATAAAGAATATTGTTTTACTTTTGAAAATTGTTGCTAAATAAAATCGTATTTTTAAAGAATTCTATCTAAATATTTGGAAAGTAATTGAATTTTCGAAATATGTGGAATTAAAATTAGATAAGAAAAAGAGTGTATATTTTTATGGAAATCAGGGAAAAGTAAGGGAAATACAAAATTATTAGATTCAAGTAAATATTAAATTGATATTTGATAATAATCAAGAAATCGGTTACTTGTGTCAAATACATATTTTTCATTGAAATTTAAAGTTAACGATTAATTATTATTAAGTATAAAACAATGAATGTTAATCTATAACAATAAATAATAAATAAACAATAAATTATGATCTATTGTATATCAACGAATTATTATCAAATATGTAAAGTTGTTAATATTTTTTTAAAAATTCTTGTTTTAATACAGCAGTAAAAAATAGTTTTATTCTAACAGAATAGTGAAAACATTAGTTTTACATCAGACAAGGGATTCAGTTTTACGCAGCTCTCGAATTAGTAGTAAAAGTTGTGTTTCGGTCAGACCGTTACTATTTTTACTATCCCTGTAAAAAAACATTTGCTCAGAAAAAAGTTTACTTTCTAAACTAAAATTTTTTTCTTGTATACGTTTTTGTAATTAAATTTTTGTAGTTGAAGTTTTTCGGTGAGACTAAAATTTTTCGAAAATCTCGTTTAAGGAGAAAACTCTGTTTTAGTCAGCCAACGGTTTTATTTCATGTTAGATTTTTTTTACACGTTCGTATAATTTTTTATTGCAGTTGTAAAATTTATTAGCTGTAAACTGATTTTATCTCTTTTTCTTCACTTTTCTTAACATAATTTTGTCGGTAAAAAAAGCTCTTTTCGGTCAGATAAAAATTTTGATTTTTTTTTTTTTGCTTTTGTAATTATTGTCCAAATAAAAAGACACGCAGTTTTAATTTTTGTTTTCATTTTTTGATTCTTCTGTCTGTTTGTTTTTCGTCAGACCAAAGCTTTAATTCATTTATTAATTTAGTTAATACTGTTTAACAAAATGTCACAGTCGCAGATTTTTAATTTTACTATATCAGTACTACATCAAATTAACTTACTATCAGATATTTTAATTCTAAATTAATTTCACCTAAAAATTTAATTTTTGTTTCAAATTTACTTCAGTTAGAATAAAAAGAAAACTTTCATTTAGTTTCAAATTTACTTCACTATTTTAAATTTATTTCACTTTTAAAATTCTTCTCTAGTTTTGGAAACTTTTACGCGAAAAACAAACGAAAGAACTCGTTAAAAATACTCCGAATTGAAAGTTTATAAAGTGAATAATTGAAAAAAAAATGTTAGAAATTACATAATGTTTGAATTTATGTTGAAAAATATATAAAAGTCAAAGAAAAATATAACTATAAACTTTTTTTTGAAGAATATTTTCCACAACTTTCGTTCAAACTTACAACACACATCAAAAAGTGAATTATGTTCAGAAATTTTTGCTGAATTGCAGAATTTTAAAGCAGGAGTATAATTTCCAACACAAACAGCAGAAACGCGATTCTAAAGAGGTAGTAAGGAAGTAAAGTGTGCTTTATTTCAAAAGTAGTTTTCTTAAAATACAATTCATTATGTAATTCAGAAGAGACAAAAGCTTTTCACAGGAAAAAGTAAGCGTAGAAATTTTTTTTTTCCCGCAGAACATATAAAGGAAAATATTTCATAAAATATTATTTTTCTCACAAAGTTTTTATTTGTTTTTTTTCCATAAAAATAAATTTAAATAATTATTTATTAATTCTATTTAGAATTTTATAGAGAATTAAAAAAAACTTTTCAAATATTTATTGAGTGATTTTTATTAAACTTTATACGTTTTTAAATAATAGAATATATATATATATATATTGATTGAAAATAATAATGAAATTCCTCGGAGGAAAAAAAAAAGTTTCTTTGATAGAAACTCACAAAGCTTTGTGTGTATCTCAGCGACTGGAAATTTAATAGACACACTCTACGGATGAACATATCTGCTCATTTATGTAAAGCTAAAGATGCATGCATATGCATGTGGATTTCAAGCAGCAGGACTACCAATCGAAATTGAATTCTTATCAGTTAAACGCTCAGATTAATATCAAAGGGAATTTGATGAATATTACAATTCAATATAGCTTTTTGAGAAAAAGTGAAATTTTCTTCTTCATTTTAATAAAATTATATTCTTTGACCTTTAGAATGGATTTTATTAAATTTTCAGTATTTAAGGAAATCACTTTTATCGAAGTAAGAGAATAGAAATAAAGTGTTTTTTAATTTAAAAATACAATTATATTATTAAATTAAATTTTTTGTTCTGAAAAGTTTTTTTTTTGTATTTTTACTTCATTAGTAAAAGAATTTTAATTAAACGAAAAAAAAAATAAATAAAAATAGTTAGTTGAATTATAGTTGAAAAAAGTGGGCACTATTTAAAAATCCAAATTTTTTATCAGCCACAAATTTTCTATTAATTATTCTTTGTTCTTTTGCATCCATTTTATAGTTAGATTTCGTAAAAAAAAGAACATTTTTTCATCTTCCATTTTGGATGTAGTTAAATTTTTTAAATATTAGGCTGAGATATTTTTTAGTAGAAAAAAATTTTTTGGTCAGAAGTATTTTTATATAATTAATTTTTTATAATTTTTCTTTTAGTACTTTTTAAAAAAGAGGTTTTAGACTTTTCGGGAAAAAAATTAATTTTTTTCTATCAGAAAAATTGAAAAATAAAAACTAAGATTTCAACAATATTTGTTTTTATAAAAGTTAATAATATTTTGAATACAATAATTGTAAATAAATTCCGTAAAGAAATGTAAATATAATTCCTTGAAAAAGTTCAATTATTTGCATAAATAAAAAAATATGAACACAAATTTAATTATTTAAAAATAGAATTTTAATAAAATTCGTTCTGAGGATTCAATTATTCTTATTTTAATTTGAAAGAAATTTCTCAAAAAATTCAATTATTTTAAAAAATGTAAAAATTCTTTATAGAAATTGAAGTTTAAGAAATAATCAATTGTTTAAAATTATTAGAGCATTACGCAGATACATTTAAGTGTAAAATAAAAAATTTAAAAATTATTCATTAATTAATTAAAAAAATTAGTTATCAATTTTTAATTTTTTTTCATTTTCAAAAAAATTATTTCTATGAATAGAATAGAAATAATATAATTTTTTATTTTAATAAACACGATTTAATAAACTATAACATTTGTCATAGGCCAAATTTTAAAAATTTTTAAATAAATTTAAATTTTTAATTTTCGTTTTAGCAGTTTTTAAATTATTTTTCCGGAAAGAAAGGTTTTTTTTTATTTTCAGAACATTTTATTCATTGATTTGAAAAAATTTCTTGTTTTCCCAGAGTTTAATCAAATTCTTTTAATCGAAATGTATTAAATAAATTTTAATTTTTAAAATTAAAAGTATAAAATAAATAGAAACAATTTTTATGCAGGTATTTGATACTAGATTTTATTTCTCTTGGACAGAAAATTGTTTCATCAATATTTGATTATTTTCACGTATAGTTTAAGAAGAAATTCTAACGAAAAGTCGAAACAAAAATTAAAAACCAATATCAGTTTTCTTATTTTTTTATTTTTAATTCAAAAAACAATTTTAATTTTAAAAGCATTTTGGAAGAATAATAAAGAACTTAATTTTTAATATTTTATTCAATTGAAACTTATATTTAAGTAAAAATTACAAAAAACTTACTAAATTTTTCTTCAACATGCAAAAAAATCGTATTTTATGAAAAATTGTATTTTTACTCAAATTTCAATTCATTTGGTGAACTCTCTAACTTTGAATTAGTAAAAATTTTAATTAGTTAAATTTTTCTTCAACATGCAAAAAAATTCGTATTTTATGAAAAATTGTATTTTTATTAAAATTCCAATTCATTTGGTGAACTTTGAATTAGTAAAAATATTTACTAATTTGAATTAGTAACTGACTTTTCGCTTCTGAATTAGTAAATTTACCTAATAAATATTAGTAAAAAATTACTATTTGGTAGTAAAATTTACTAATTTAAAAGTAAAAAATCAGTCACTAATTCAAATTAGTAAAATATTAAAAAATATTACTTACCTTAGTAATAAAAAAGAATTTTAATTAAAAACAAATTTTATTTTACTTGTAAAAATACTTTTTGTACCATATAATTAAATTAAGAACAAAATAGGCCTTTTAAGATGAAAAAAATTCTTGGGAGAAAAATTTTTGTTTAAAAACCTACAAATTTTTCTGAAATAAAAGATATTTTCAACTCTTAGATCTTAGATTTTGAAGATTAAAGCAAATTCTCTTAAAGATTAAAAAATAATCTTCAAGATAGCAGAACATCTTGAATATTAAAGAAGATCTTCCAAGAAGATATTTGAGAAACAAAATAAATTTCAATAAAATTATTATTTTAAAGAAGAAAAAAAGTAATCAGCAAAAAAAAAAGAATTTTTTTTCTCATGCAACTTTTTTTTTTCTCTATCAGGAATTATCTGAATTATTGCATAAGTGACACTTAACAATGAGGGTTTTTACTGGGGCTGAATTTTAAGTCGATGAATCAACGTCTCCTCTTGAACCTTCCCCCTAACATGCAGCCTTTGCATTTTCACCTTCGTAACATTCTTCACGCGAATAAAAGCAGAAGTGTATACAAACTTTCATAATGGATCAAGTCATAAATATTTTTTCGAAATATTCTCTTGAAAAGCAAATGAAAAATAGTCTCGTGTTGTGTTTACACAATATCATGAATCATCAAATTGAAAATGTCTTCAGAAAAACTCGTGCATATTAATATTCACCACTCGACAAAAAACTTGTTTGAAATATTCTCTTTAATTGAAAACAAGAAATTTCTTTTCTCAAATTCAATCCGACACGAGACTTTAATAAAAAGAGAAAAACAAATTCCTTTTCTTCTAATTTCAAAAATCGAATTGAAATGTAAATTTCTAACTCAACTATATTATAATTTTTTAAATAAAAATATATTTTTTGAAAAATAAACTAAATAATTTTTAACATTTTTACATTTATGATTAATTATAAAATTATTTTCTAAAATTCACTTTTTAATTAAGTTTAAAAAATCATTTTCTTAAATTATCGTTTAAAAATTCAATTTTTTAATTAATTTGCAAATTTAATTTATTAATTTTAAAAGAAATAAATAAATTTCAAAATTCTTTTTTCCAATTGTGAATTGTGAGTAAATTTGAAAGCACATTTTGTAATGAAAAAAGATAAACTGTCGAAAAAGAATTTAAGAGTATTTGTCACGGCGCATTAATTTGAAAAAGTGCCCTATTAAGAATACATAAAATTAAAAGTTAGAATGAAACGCTTTTAGGAGAATATCTCCTCGTGCGCTAATGTCGGCTTTGAAAAAAAGGGGGCTTTAGCTTCAAAAAGAGTCTCTAGGTTAACTGGAACGAAAAATTCGTCGAGATGTGTTTCAATGAGGTTAATTTTTTTTTCGACTGTTCATTTCACTGTGCAACGTCTATCGTTGAATTTCATTTTGGTTCATCCTCTTTAAAAATAAAAAGCAGTTCTCGAGAGTTTTTTAACATCTTCAGCATTTTTTAGATTAAACGAACAAAATAAAAAAACATTCTAGAGGAACACATTTCGCTTTTTTCGTGTGACAGTTAAATATGCGCGGACTTTGAAAAAAAAATACAAAAAATAAAATCACAAAGTAAAGACAAAAAAAAATTTATATCATGAGCGAAGGTAGAAAATTAGAATTGTTTTCCAACTATTTAAAAAATACAGTTAATTTAAAATTCTGTTTTCTTTATTTTTAATTTTTATCTCTTGTTTTTTTTTATAAGGTTTAAACATTTTTTCTTGATAATTTTGTATTTTTTGTCCTGATAATTTTTTTTATCTTTTACCTTCAGATGCTCTAAAAAAATTTTTCCCTTGAGTTTCTCTTTCAATTTTTATCTTCAAATAATTCTGATTTTTGACATTTTTATCTAGAATTTCGTTTTCGGAAAAAAATTAAAAACCTTAAATTCTCATATTCAAATAATTTTGAAATTTTATTTTAAAATAATTTTAGTATTTCAAATTTCAAACTTTTACAAATTTACATCTCTAATCAATATTTAAATAAGAAATTTTATCTTGAAGTAATTTTTATTCTAAACTTTTTTCTACGTTTTGATTTTTACTTGCAAATAATTTTTAACCATTTCTAGCCTCTTTCTGATTTTCATAAAATTATTACTTTCTTGTATTTTTTGCTATAATTTTTCATCCTGGAATAATTTCTATTTTTTTTATACGAATTTTTAAAGTTCTTTTTGCTTTATAATTTTTACCTTTGAATAACATTTTTTCTCTTATTTCAAAGTGAAGGGAGATTTTTAACAAAATTTTCTCATTACTTTTTTTTGTAAAAAGTACTTGATGAATGAAAAAATATTTGATTTATAACAAATTTTTAAAATATGATTGAGATAGTTTTTATGGGAAAATAATATTGAATTAGCATCCGATATAAAAAGGAGGTTTTTAATTAATTTAATTTTGAAAGGAAGGAGTTTGATTTTATAATAAACACATAATAATATCGAGATTTCAGTTACAGGCGAACAACCAAATACTTGTTCGAATTTCTATGTATTTGTTATACAATAGTTACAAACGATTTTGGTCAGCTGGTCTGACAGAGAACTGGAATTAAATCACTAACCAGCAGATTCAAATTTAACATTCATGTATAGATGATGTATATTAATTTAATGCAACTTGTTCTCTCTCTCTCTCTCCGTTTCACCAGTTTCATCATCCATAATCCTCTAACAATATAAATGTCGTTGTTATTTCATATTTTCATGTAATACAAAAATCCTCGCAATTTTAATCAATTTCCATTCAACTCATGAAACTATCTCTTTAAAGCTATAAACCCTTAAAACGTAATGTATTTTTCTATTTTATTCTACCTTTGACCTAAATTTTTAAACCTTTATATATCTACTTTATCATTTTAAAAAATTATTCAAGTTCCTATCCTTTCAGTTCAAACCATTTTTTAATTTTTTTGTAACTTAAAATAATCTAGAATTTTTACTCAAATTTCAAAATTTTTAGTTTGGAAAACTAACCTCTACATTTTTACCTACAGTTTTATCTCTTTTTTGCTTTATTATAAAAAATTGACAAGTACTTTATTGTTACTGTAATCTAATGGAATATTTTTAAAACATTGACTTCTAAGTTTTGACATAAAATTTTGTTTCTCTTTATTCTTCTACAAAAAATTGATCTCAAATGTTTGGCTAAAATTCGAAGAATTTCATTTTAAAAAACTAACTGTTATATTGTGAACCATACTTTTCTTTTATTTTACTTTTTTGGTTAAAAAAAATTAACCTGTAATTTCTGACTGAATTTTAAAAAATTACATTTCGTGAAATTAACATCTGAGAATTAACCTACATTTCTGTCTTTTTTGCTTTTTTTAAAATAATTTACCTGTGATTTTTCACTGACCTTTGAAGACTTTTATATTTGAGAACTAACTTCTAAGTTTTGACCTACATTTTTGTTTTCTTTTGTTCCATTACAAAAAAATGTCCTGTAATTTTTGACTAAAATTAAAAATTTTAATTTTAAACAACTATCTTCTAATTTTTGTCCTAATTTTTTGTTGTATTAGCTTTTTCAAAAAGAAAATTTGACCTGTAATTATAAATTTCTTAGCTTTATTATAAAAATTTAAACTGCAAGTTTTTACTGCGAAATTTATAGACTTTTATTTTTAAAAAATAATCCCTAAGTTTTAAACGTTTCTATTTTTTCCTATTGTTTCTTTTTGTTAAAAAAAATTTGACCTACGTATATTTCGAGTTAAGTCAAAGTCTTTTTCTCCATTCGAGCTTTAAATTTGTCAAAAATTCTAAGAATATTACGATTTTCGTCACTTTTTAAAGATTTGTTTACAATTTTTAACCTAAAATTTTAGCTTTGTTCATCTTAAGTTTTCAATTGAGTTTTAAATTTTATTCAAAATTGTAATTTTGAAAATTTTTTTAACCTGTGATTTTTTTGGCTCTAAATTTGACAGAGTTCTTTGTTTTTTCAAATTATTACAATTTTTTCTCTTTGTTTCTTCTACAAAAGAAAAGGAATCTGCAATAATTATGACTAAAATTTGGAGATTTTTATTTTAAAAAACTATTACCTCTAAGTTTTGACCTACTAAATTTTTGTTTTTTTTTGCTTTCTTGTAAATTTTGTTAATTTATTTTAAAATATTTATTTTTTAGTTCTTGTTTACTTGGACATATAACAATAATTTATCGCAAATTTTTTTTTAACTGAGAGAAAAATACTCAAAGATTAAGAGTAATTTCTTAATTAAAGAGAATTTTCGCAAGAGGAATTTTCCTCTCAAAACAAGAATATTTTTTCTCACTGCAAATTAATCCTTTTTGTGGTTTCCTTTGTGGTTTAAACTAAATTTTTAGTTCTTCTTTATTTTAATATAACAAAAATTTACCTGCAATGTTTGACATATTTGAATATTTTCTAGAGGTTTTTTTTCACTGGACCTTTAAATTGAAATTCAATGTTAAAATTTGATCCCATGATTTTTATAATTCGAAAACAAAATGTCTAACGATTATATTCTTAAATTTTGAATACGGTTTTTTCAATGCAGGTTAATTTGTTTTAAAATAAAAATCAGAGTAAAATTTTAACGCTAAAATTCACTTCAATTTAAAGGTCGAATTAAAAAATATCCCAAAACCCAAAACAATATTTAAATTGGTCAATGTTTGTCTTAAAGTTGTAATAAAATATTAAATTAAAATAGAAAAAAGTTTCTAAGAATAAGAATATTTGTTATTTTAAATTTTTCTCTGTGTGAATTTAGAATTAATTCAAAGTTTTTTTCTCCATTGGTGCTATTTAAATTTAAATTTTACGATTTTAGTTAGCTTTTCAATATTTGTTTTCAATTTTGGACCTAGAATGTTAATCTTCGCTCCCTTTGTGTTTTTAATTGAGTTTTAAATTTTATTCAAAATTTTATTTTGTCAATTTTTGACCTGTTTTTTGTACTATATTTAAAGTTGTACTTTTTTGTAAACCAATAATTCCCACCTATGTTTTAATCATAGTTTTGAAATTTTGTTTTAAATTCTTTGAAAATTATTTGAAATCTCTCTTGACCTGTGACTTTTGACTTAATTTTTTTCAAAACTAATTTTTTTTTCTTGCTTTTTAATATTATGTACGCTATAGAAATTTCAAATTGATTACTCGCTAATCGATATAATGTAAGTTTTTAATTAATTTTTTTCCTTTTACCTATTACACTTGGCCTACATTTTCACATTATATATCCGTCCATTGACCTGATAATATTCTAGGTTATTTCTAAAAAAAAAATCACGTGGCTTAAAAGGCTAGAAGGAAATTGTACAGAGATTAGAATTGAATTCCAATAAGGTGTTCGAAAACGATCTCAATTCCGTCTCTTATAGCAATTGCGGGAATAATTTTCAATCTGCACGCAAGATACTTTTTTTTTGCCAAATGGGAGAAATAAAATTACATATTGGGGTTCGATGGCCAGGGAAAATGTAAACCACGAGGGATGAGAAAATGTTTTTTTTTACAAAATTTATTCCAGTACTGCTGGATTTGAAATCTTATTAAATTTATTTTCAAATGAAACTCTTTGCAAATTCGATGCTTTGTGGAAAAAAAGAACATAAAGGTTTAAGATCTTAGAGAGAGTAAACTAAAAGTTTTTTTTTTAACTTAATTCAATGATCGATTTAGTCTCCCTTGACAAGTAATTTAATGAAATTTTATGGCGTGTTTCTTTTAAAGAATAAATGTCATTCGAAAAGAAAATAATTCTTTATTTATTTCGATAAATACACAGATATTGAAAATTTAATTTAATTTTTTTCCCCTTTTAAGGTCTTTCGTTTCTCAGTAATAATCTTTGCAGAAAATTTCATTTCGAACAGAATTTTATTGCGTTTTTATAGTTCTGATGTCTAGATGATATTATGATTGAAATAAAAGTTCGGTATAAAATTAATATTGATGACTTCATATTTTCCTTTTTATAATAAATTCAAATTAATTTTTAAAATTTTTAATAAATAAATTAATAAAAAAATGCGATGTATAGAATAAATATAATAAATAAGTAAATTATTAAAATGTGACGTTGTGAAAATCTCCAATTCTACAAATCACAGATTTTTATTAAAATAATGTTTTCAGTCCCCTAAATTGATAATTTAAAACTAATATTAAGAAATAAAGTTAAATGATTTCACTAACAATTCAAAGTTACAATAAGTAAATAAAATAAATGTAAAAATTAGATAGCATAAATGACTAAAAAAATATCTAGATGTAAATGAGTAAATAAAATATAAACAAGTAGCAAAATATTAATCAATAAATAAAAATGAAAAAAAAATTGTTAATATTGTATTAAATAGATATTAATTGAAAAAATTAAAACATTCTGTTTTTTGGGTATTTACCCTTTCTTTATCTTCAATTTCATAAAAATGAAAAAATGCAGGAAGAAAAGAATAAATGAATTTTATAAGAAAAAAATTTGCAGAAAAATTCTTTAGGAACCGCACTTCGTTTTAGATAAAGGTATAAACATAATGGTAAAATTGCCTCGAGGCTAGTGTTGAATAATCGTATTTATATCCTGAGCTATCGCGTGTAAGAAACAGCTTTTCATCGCTAAGCTGAGCAAGAGAAGGTTTACTCTCCCTTCAGGGTACTTGCATTCTTAAACGACCCTTTAAATGCTACAGAAGATTGCACTTTGCACTTTCGATAAGGTGAAACATCTCAGTTCAAAGAAACCCGACTTCCCAAATATATATAGATATATATATTGTTTTGTACAAGATTTAAAATGATAAAATAAACATTTTCAATTGTCTAAAGTGCTTTAGTACTTTTTTGCTGTTCCAAATAGACAAGTGATAGTTTCTTTTGTCACTTTAAAAATTTTACGATTACAAGAATTAAAAATACACTGTAAAAGAAATTTATTTAATTCAAATAATCGATTATCAAATAAATATATACACTGAAAAAAATTCATTTGATTCAAGTTACCAATTACTGAATGATAATTCAATTAAATACTTTGTTGAGTCAAATAATTTTTACTTTTATCAAAGAAATTGCTTTTAAACCAATAATTCTAGTATTTAAAACAATTGTATTTAATGAATTTAAGTAAGAATTATTTCATTCAAGTAATTAGACCTAATTGTATTTTATTTTTTAAAAATGTTATGAACAAAGTTTAAAATATGGTCCAACACTGACTATTTTTCCTTGAATTGAATAAAATAATTTTCATTTCAATGAAATAAATTGCATTTGAATTAATAACTTCAGTATTAGAAGCAAAGGTTGTTTTTAACTTATTTGAATAAAAATTATTTAACAGAAATAAACGACAATTATAAATTATAAATAATAATTATAGTTCTGAATTTTGTTTCCAATATTGACAGACTTGAAAAACAGAAAATATTCAATTTAATTTCTCTTTCTGATTCTAAAAATAATTGAACACAATAATAATTTATTAATAATTATATATATATATATATATATATATATATATATATTTATTTATATATTAATATTATATTTTTATATAATAAAATTAATACAATTTTTTAAAACAATTTCATTATTTTAATACAATTTTAATTAAATTCGTCGAAAAAATCTCACATCTTGCAAAATAGGGAAAAAAATTTAGTTCTGTTTGCAATAATATATTATCACAAAATTTATTCTCTAAAATTCGATTAGTAAAAATTAAAACTAATTAGAACAAAAGTAATATGTATTTTCTAAAAATTGATTTTTACAAAATAAATAAAGTAAATTAAAATAAATAAAATTCTGTTTTTCTGCGAAACTAAATTTTTAAAACCCGTATTTTACATTAACAACAATTCGTCTTTCTACATTAATTTACAAGTAATTATTTTTTATATTTTAAAATGTTAAAATAATATCAATTAATATTGAAAAAAAATTCATTATTAATAATAATAATATAATTAATATTATTAACAATATTAAAAAATTTGAACAAAATGAAAATAAATTGCGAAATAAATAAAAAATGTTTCTTCTTTCGAAGAATATTACAATGAGGACAAAAAAATATTCTATTAAATTAATTAAAAAATTAATAATTAATTATAAAATTATTATATTATATAGTATAATTGATATATTAAAATAATATAAAAATATAGTAAATTTTGAAATAATAAACAAAACCATTCATGCATCATAATAAAATATATTCTGCAAATGAAACTGAAACAATTCAATATGTATTTGTAGTCTGAATAAAATACAAAAATCGACAAATTTTATATGAAAAAAAGAGAAAAATGTTAAATTTAATATTCTGGAATTGTCATACAAGGGTTAAAAATGAAAATTTTATTCTGTTCATTGTTAAAATGCTATAAAGGATTTTATCCATTTTCAATATGAAGTTAAAAGTCATAAACTCTTTTTTTTTATTTTCTCATTATTGCTTTGACAAAATTAGTGAATTCATTCGTTACTGCCTGAAATTACCTCCAATATATACAATAATTGTTGTTTTTTTTAAAGCAAACACAATTTCATCAAAAAGGTCATTTTAAATGTACGATAGAAATAATTTTATTAAGGATATGATTTTGTTTCGTATTAATGGAAATTATGAAAATGCATTTCAATACAGATACAACTCTAATGACTTTTAAATATTCATTTTCAATTAGCTAATTTTTGACATAATAATAAAATATTTATAAATTAAGCATACAAAAGAAAATTTTATAAATATCATTTTTGGCAGTTATTTACCGTTGAGATTATTTTTTTAAACTAAATAATCTGGCATTATTTATTACATTATTTTTTTACATTTTATTATTTACTTATTAAAAAATTACATAACTTAAAGAAATTCAGAACTTTTTCTTTATTTTAGTTTTATAATTACATTTCCGTATTTTTCATTGGTATCTATTTTAATTATTTAGTTACTGCATCTCAAAGTAATATAAACATTTTATTTAAAACAAATTGAAAACAAATACAATTTACGTTTGAAATTGAAATAAATATTTTTTTTCTGAGAAAAATATATTTTTTCCAAGTGTTTATCTTTCAAATTATTAAAATTAATTGTCAAACAATTCTTTTTCAATTCACCTTTTTTTTATGATGATAAAATCGTACAAAATTCTTCTTTGTCGACAATTATTTCCTTTTTTTTCTTTAATTTTCTGATATTGAATTCGCTTCCTTTTTTCAGACGAGAGAGATTAAAGTTATTATTATTATTATTATTATTATTATATTGTAGGAAAATTTGTCTCGTTAACGTGAAAACGTTTTAAAAGACTTCTCACAATAAGTGAAAGTATCGATTTATATTATGAGATTTATTAGAATCAAAGGCTTCATGTATTTTTCTCTTTTTCGTAAAAAAAGAAGATCTATCCTGCTTTAAAAACAAGGCAAGCAAAGTTGTTATTCGAATCACGCATTTCTTTCTTTATTTTTATATTCTTCATTATTTTTCAAACAAGATTTTACAATTACAAACAGTGCTTTGATGTATTTATTTTCAATCCTCTTTATGAGAGAATAAAATGAGAAAATAATATTTGCATAGAGAAAATTTCGATAATTCTGATGAGAAATTGCTTTAGAATCAAATTTCAAAATGTTTAAGAACAGATTTAACGCAGATTTTATTATTCAAAGTTTCAAACATTTATAAAGTAATAATAACAATTTTTATTTAATTTGTTTTCAAGAAATTTGAAATTAAGATCTTTTTTGTTAATTTAACTAATTAAAAATAAATTTAATTGAATTTTACATTTTGTAATTTTGTAAATTGTAAACTAAATATAAAATTTTGTTGTTAATACAGTAAAAGAATAAGCACCAATTATTTATTTAAATATATAAAAATTAATTTAATTAAAAGATAAATCATTAAAAATACATAAAGTTAATTTATATTTTTAATTGCGATTTTTTATTACTCGTATAAATAACAGAAGTATTATCAGTAAAAAATTATTTATCTCTAGAATAACGTAAGTTTTTTAATTAAATTTTTTAATTAAATTACATTTCATATAAGGGAAAATCCGACAAACAATTGAAGCAAAAGTTAGTTCAACTGCATACTTTTATATTTTGTAGTAAAAAAAAGAACAATTAGAATTTTTAATGCGTTTTGATAAAAAGATGGAGAATTTTATTTTCATCATTTTGAACAATTAAAAGTTGAATTTGAATACAATTTTTTACTCTATCGCTAAAGGGGATTTTTAACTTAAAAGTTAAATAATTAAAAAAAAACACTAAAGAATTCATCCGGAGAAACTTTTATTTTGATTCTCCGTCATTTTTATATTTTATTCCTTATTGAATGATTTCACTGGCTTTAAATACTTTATGACATTTTTTTTCTTTATTTTCGTTTTTAATATTTTTGCTAATTTAATTTATTATTTAATTTTGGCTTTTATGTATTTATTAAAAAATATGCAGGTGCCAATAAAAATAATAGAATATCATTAAATTCTTTTATTTATTTATTATCACTAAAATTTTCAAACTTTTTATTAAACTTTTATTTGATATCTTATTGAAATATAAAACTAGAATATAATTTTCAAAAAAACACTGCCTGACAAGAAAATTTTTTTTAATACTGAAAATAAATATTAAATTGTAATATAAAGATTTATTTTCATCACCGATGCTAAATGTTAAAAAAAATCTAACTACCAAATCAACTTTTATTCCTGTTACTAAAAATACGAGATGAAAATAAATTTTAAAGTAAGTAAAAAATTTTGTTGTTAATACAGTAAAAGAATAAGCAGCAATTATCATTTTGATAGACTAATAAAACTATACTGGAAATAAAAATAAATTTTGTCTGACTTAAACTCGTTATTGCTACTGGTCACGTCTACTGAAACTAAAATTACAAAAATTAAAAAGATAAAAGAGAATTTTGTCTGATTGGAGATATTTTCCACTACTGACAGTGCATTTAAACTGTATTTCTGTCTGACTAAAGCAGTTTTATTTTACTTGAAATAACTGTGTTAATAGTTTTTAAAAATCAACCTCCTAATGTGGATGCCCCCTTAATATGAATCCTAACTGTAAATTATTAATGAATTAAATTAATTGAACATAATTTAAAAAATAAATATTTATAAAGTAAATAAATATTATTTATAAATTAAGTAAATATTATTTATAAATTAAGGAAACTACCGGTTTATAAAGTAAATGAATATTATTAATAAATAGTAAAAAAATATTATTAGTAAACTAAAAAATATTATTTGTAAAGGAAATAAATACTATTTGTAAATTAAATAAATATTACTTATATTTATATTAATCAAATATCTGTAATTATTATAAAATAAATATAAATTCAAAACATTTTATTTCTCCTCCAGGTAAATATTTACCAATTTAAAATTTTTTTCTCTCGTAAAGTTTTTGAAATCAATAAATATTTTAAAAATGTCAAAAAATTAAATATTAGTAATTTGCTTAAATAAATGATTGTAAGTAAAGTTACTTTGTAATGTATAAATGCTTTCTAAGCAATTGTATAAGTTTGGGTAGAATTCACGATTCAATTAATTTACTACCTTCCTCTTGATTTCACTTGACAGTGATGTACCACTATTGCATTGGAATTTGGATGAGAAGTGTTAAATGAACTTCCGTTCGTCCAAGTCTCTATTTTACAGTTTCCAATCTTGTCACTTGCGGTTAGGAAGATAAATCGATGTTTACTCGGGTAATAATTATTCACCATCTGTTAAAAAAAACTCAAATGACTCGTCTGTTATCGGAAAACGAGTGTTTTTTTTGTCAACAATTCCGAGTTTTTCCAGTGCGTCTTCTTTAGTGACAAAAAATTACTAAGAATCATAATAGCAACAAAAAATTACAATAAAAAAAGAGTAAATAAAAAATAAATTTTAAATAAATATTATAGTGAATAAAATATAAAAATAAATATAAGTATATAAATATTTTAAACAAAATAACAAATATTTAAATTTTGATAATTTGTTTATTCACTTGTAATTAAAAATTATTTTTTTTTACAATTTTCAAAGATGAACTTCAATAGACTTTAATTTGGAAATTTCATAAAGTTTCAATTTTTAATTAATTAAATTAGAAATTTTAAACAACTTAGATTTTTGGAAAATGTTAATAATTCAAATTTTTCTTAAAATTTTCTAAAAATTTATCAAAACTGTATTTAATTAATTATGTTAAAAATAATAGAGGTATAGAAAATTTTGGTTGAAAACATTTTTAAAAAATTGAATGTCGGAGAAGTTACAAATGATTGCATAAATTCAATTGTTTTCAAAAGTAATAAAATTTTTACTTACAAAAGTTTAATTTTATTCAAAATTTTTAAAAAAGTTCTTGGCGAAATCACAATTATCTTTATAAATAACAGAAATTCTTCTTCAAAATTGAATTATTTTTAAAAATGTTCCTGATTTAATTTAATGTTTCGGATTTTAAAAAAATTCCTAAAATAATTCACTTTTAAAATAAAATTGCACTTAAACATTTACAAATTATTTTCATAAATAATAAAAATTGCACATGAATTGAATTAAAAAAAAATTTTTTATTAATTTTTTCTTTTATTAATTCAATTATTTTTATAAATAATCAATTTCTTTTAGAAATTAATTATTTTCATAAATAATAAAACTAATCGGAAAATTTCAATTGTTTTTGGTACAAGTTCAGTTGAATTCCTGGAAAAATGTGATTAGTTTTTAAAATTTGATTAAAATTCGTCAAAAGAATTCAATTTTTTAAAAATTGGTTTTTAAAATTCTTCAAAAGAATTATATTTTCAAAAAACATTGAATTATTCCGTAAATTTAAAATTATTTACTTTTGTATTTAAATAAGTGAATAATTTTAAAAAGGTTTTGAATTAAAATATATATGAAAATTTGAATATTCTCTCCTTTTAACTGCCAATTTTGAAAAAATTAATTTTTTTGAAAAAGTTTAATTAATCAAATTTTTGTTCATTATTTGAAGTTATATACAAATTTTTCCAAATATTGTAATTTTTCTAAATTATCAGAAATTGTTCTCGATTGTTCTATATTTTTCTAAGGATATTTTCCTAAACGTTTAAGAAAATTTTTCCTGACAATGTATTTATTTAAAGAATTTCCCAATAATCGAAATTACGTAAAATTGAATTTTAATCAAATGTATTTCAAAATCCTCGAAGAACTTTTTGAAAAATTATGAAAAACAGTTTATTTAGAAAAGAATCTTAGTTAAAAATTCTAGAAAATATTAATTGACTTTATGTGATGAAAATAATTTTTAAGAAGTTACACTAAGAATAATTCTTAATTTATACAATAATGACAATTATTTTTTATTAAAAGGATTGAATTTTACATTTTTAAATATCTTAATTACTGTGGAAACATAATCAATATTAAATATTTATTTTAAGAAAAATGGAATTAATGTTATTGAATAATTTTAATATTTTTTTAAAATAAAATTTAAATATTAAATATAAAATATTTCTTTTGTTCTTTTCTTATATATTTTTCCATAAATTATTTATACTTTTTGTACTATTTTTTCAATATTTAATTATTTTGCAATGCTTTCAATTAAAAACAAAATTGTAAATAAATATAATAAATGAAACAATTCAATTTGGAAAATATGGTTTTTAGTAATAAGCGTTTTCATTTATTACGTTTTTCCTGCTTTTTCTCTTGCTCGAAGTAAATTCTTTGGCGTAGTTTTTTTCAAAAACGTAAAAAAAAGAATAGTGCCATTGAGTCAAAAAGTGGTACCTTTATGTCACAGTTCTGACGTTAAATGTCCCGCCTGAGGGATTCTCTTTGTAGGAAGTAATTGTAAATTTTAACAACCTTTAATTAAACTCGTAGGAATGAAGACGAAACGCATTCTTTTAATATGAAATTAAAAGAAAAAGTTTCATTTATTTTTTCTCGTTGAAAAAAAAGTTGCTGTAATTTTTATCATCTCCTTTACATTTACATAAAACGAAATAAATTAATTTTCTACAAATAATCCATTTTTCCTGACCATTATCATATTATTATTTATATAATTTACAAAAATATTTCCATTATAAATAAAATGAAAATAAATTTGTTTATTTAAAAATTAGAAATAAATTTATTTATTTGAAAATTAAAAATAAATTCATTTACTTGAAACTTAGAAATAAATTTATTTATTTAAAAATTAAAAATACAATACAAAATTCTCTTACTCTGTGCTTGTAATTAATTATATTATATATTGAAAAGAAATTTCGAGGAGAAAAAAAAATAATTTGTTGCAAATTGAAAACTACTTTTAAATGCTCGAGTATTCGAAGCGTGGGAATAACATTCTTTTCTTTTATGTATATCTGATGAAAGTAAAGTCGAAAAATTCGTTACTCACACGTTTCGAGAAATTTCCCGGCGGATTAAACTTGAGAAAAATTGCAGCTGGGAATATCAAACCGTTGCTTTGTGACAGATAGTTACGAAATGCCCAAAAGAATAGCGTTAAAGTTAAAATCGAAATAATTCAATATATCTACATAGAAAATGAAATATTTGAAGAAAAAAAAATTTCTCTTCGAAATTTTAAAACCCCTTGACACCTCATGACCCGAGAATGGGAAAAAATGAAATCTTCTTCGATTTTTATTTTGATGTAATAAAGTGAAATTTTTTTATCTAAAGAAGTAAATTAAATATTGCATAAAACTAAATGGAATTAGGTGAATAAAATTGTGTTGAAAAAAAATATTGCTAAATCAAATAAATTGGATAAAAGAAAATTAAATTTTGTCTTTTCAGAGAATTAATTATTTTTTTGAAGTTTATTTTTAACAAAATTCTTCTTTAATATTTAATATTTATTAATATTTTCCTTATCAATAAAATAATTTTGTTTTAACAACATAGAACTTTTTTAGTTAATAAATCAATAAATTTAATTTAATATTTATTAATATTTTCTTTGTCAATAAAATAATTTTGTTTTAATAACATAGAACTTTTTTAGTTAATAAAACAATAAAATAATAATAATTAATGTTGATAAAATTTAAGATTTTAAATAAAATACTAAAAACACCTAAAGATCAAAAAATTTCATAACAGAATAATTTTTTTTGTTCGCGATAATTAATAAAATTTTCTTCGCATAAAAAATTCCTGTCTTTCTAGAAATATATTTATTTGTGGAATAAAATAAATTTCTGTTTATTTATAAATAATACAAATAAACATTTTGCTGTTTGGAAATGTTTTTTTCGTCTATTGTTTGACGAATTATTTGTACAACAAGAAAATAAATAAAAAATTATATTTTCAGGAGGGAAATTTGTTCAGGCAATAGGGAGAACAAAAAGTTGTGTGGTGATTGTGGTATGAGAAAATAATTAAGACCGCGCAATTGTCAACATGGAAAATTTAGAGATTCAAGATTTCTCACTTGCCATAATTTCTGGGTGATATTTGCCAAAATCCTGGGAACATAAGCTAATGTTTGCGGAAGAGCTGTAACATAGAGGTTCCTATGCATTAACGTGTATTTCACGTACCGTGCACATGAAATGGAATCAGTTTGCAGATGCTTTGACAATTCAATCACAGAAAGTCAAATTCATTTTAATTCGTCTTCCATTTTTTTCCCACTTTATTCCATTATTTAGTTGTATATTTAAGCATTTTTATTCATTAGTTTATTATTCATGAATTTATTTATCTGTTTTATTTCTGTTTACAAAATTTTGTATCAACCAAACTACTAATTCGATTTATTTTCCTTCCTACAAGATTTAATTAATATTTTCTCAATTACGTACGGTTTTATTTTCAGAGGAAAAAATTAAAATCCTTCACATTTTTCATTTTTAAAACGAATGAAAACAATCGTTCTAGAAATTTTTTTTGAAACATTTTTTTAAAAATCGTCAATCAAAATTCTTATCAAACTTTTTCAACAGTTAGAAATTGTAATTGAATAAATTGTGAAACGAAATTTTCGCTTTCGGATGACAATTAAAATTGTGAGTTTGAAAATTATCGTAAAAATGTTTGTCAATAAAATCCATACCTAGCGTTTCTTAAATAAATAAATAAATAACAAATATTTTTCACTAGTAAAAAATATTGATAAATTGAATAATATAACCAATATAAATATAATAAATAATAAATATAATAAATGATAAGTAAAATTAACAATGAATATAATAGACAATAAAAAATATAATAAATAATAAATATAATAAACAATTTATTATGTTAAAAAAAATATAAGGAATAATAAATATGAGAAATAAAGATAATCAATAATTAACATAATAGTTAAAAATTAATAATAAAATTTATTAATATAATACATTTTTAATAAAGGGAAACTCCGATGAAAATTCTTTACTCAATGAAACTTTATTTAATTATTATACGCAAAAGGAATTTTTTGCTTATTAAAATAATTTATACTATTTCATAAAATGATCATTTCTAGCTTGATAAAATAAATTCTTGGATTCGATCAAAAAATATTTTACTTCATAAAATTAAATCAATTTTAATTTCTCAATTTTTTGTATTTTAATTTTATGGAAACAAAATAAATTTTTTTATTTGATAAAAAAAATCTAAAGCAAATTTTCTCTTTTCTGAAAATATTTATTTTTTTACCATTTTTTGTGGAGTTATATTTCACTTTTTAAAAATTTATGAATACAATATGAAACAACAGTTATTTAGTGTAAAAAATATATATTTGCAATAAAAATGCAAAAAAACAAATAATTTTTTTTTAATCTTTCTATTTTTAATTTAAATTCCCCTTTTACTGTGCGAGATTCACTTTGCGAAACAATATACACATATCATCTAGTTTTATTATCAGTGAATGAATTTTATAAATTCTATTTACATTTGTGGTTCATTTTGTTTGCCATGAACTTGTAATCTTGCATGTGCAATAAAGTGAATTGTGTTAAGTTTCATTGTGTCAAATTCACCAAATGCAGAGCTTCCTGAATGCACATGAAAAACGTACTCGATCATGAAAATAATGAAATTTTTTCATTTTTCCATTTAATCTAATGTTACAACGAATTAGGAAAAATAAATTAAATTGAATAAAAAAAAATAAAATTGTTATATTACGAATTTATTTATTAAATTTATAATTTATTATTGAGTTTAGTATATTTATATATAAATAGAAATTATCACATCTTTGTCAATCCATTTTTACATTCGTTAATAAATGAGTTATTACAATTGCTTTTAACTTTGCAAAGGAGTTGAATAATTAAAGAAAGAAATGCATTTCTTTTACACTAATTTACTAAGTAATTAACAAATCATAATTATAATTATGACTGTTGTATTATGTAACTATTAATTAATTTTGAACAGCTTTCTATTTTTTCTCGAATTTGCAGAAGTAAATTAGAAAATATATTTTTAAAAAATTATTTATATAATTTAATAATTTATTAATACATCTTCGCTATGTGAAGTTAAACATATTGAAATTTAATTGACACATATTTTTGGTATCTTTAAAGATATAGAATATTTAATTTAAGCATAAGTTATATGGTTGGTTTTGTATTATTTATTATCAACTTTTAAATTTGAACCAAACATACAATTTTTAAACATAATGTTTTTTGTTAAAATCAAAACAGAATAAATGTTTAAATTAATTATAAATATTCAAATCAATCATATTTTTTTAAAAATTAAGCAGTAGATATCTATAGAAAATTGTTGAATGAAAAAATTAATATTTGCAAAAGTTTTAGCATTCTTTAAAAAAAATAGTTTTTAGGATAAGATTTTAAAAAAATATGAATTATTAAATTTTTTTCAAAAAAAATATATGATCTAATTTTGTTTTCATCACTAAAACATTTTTGTTGGAAAAGTTTATGTTCTGAAATTAGTTAGAAAAAATCAAATGAGTTTTTGTATCCTAATAAAATTTAATAATGGTCATATTTTTAAAAATTCTTAACCTAAAAGCTATTTTCTTAATCAAAAAATGCTAAAACTTTTGTAAATATTAATTTCCTCATTCGACAATTTTTTATAGATACAAAAACATATTTTCTACAAACTTAAGTATGGATTAATGGTCATTTTTTATGACCATTGAATTCCTTTCAAAAAATTGCTATTAAAAATATAATTTTTTTGAATATTTAAAATATTTTCTTCCTGTAGTTCTGTTTTTTAACTTTTTTATAATTTTTTTTTTTAATATTTTCAATTTTAAAATAAATGTATTGCAAATCATCGAATTATTGCAAAAAATTTTATATAATAATAGAAATCTTTCAAAGAATTTTATTATTTAGGAAAATAACTAAATTATCAGGAAGAATTTCGTTAAAATTTTTTAAAATTGAAATTAAATTATTTTTAAAGAATGTCTTTGAATTTTTTTGCAAATAATGGAGTTTCTTTAATAATTTTAATTAAACATTTTGAAAATAATTGAATTTTATGAAAAAGAATTTTATTCAAAATGGATTAAAAATAATTGAATTCTTGGGAAGAATTTTACTTCTTTAGAAGTAATTAAATTGTTCCAAAAAGTTAATAAAATTTTTAAAAATAAATGAATTTTATTTAAAAATTTTAAATTTTAAATTCTTTTGAGAAATTCTATTAAAGTTGTTTTGAGAAGAAATCGATTTCTGCAAAGGATTTTACTGTTTATAAATATAATTGAATTATTGCGAAGGATTTTACTATTTCTAAAAATAATTGCAATGTTTTGAAGAATTTATTAAAATTTCAAGAAATAATAAAATTATTATGAAGAATTTTATAGAAATATTTCAAAATAATGAAATTTTTTCGAGAAGAGCAATTAGAGTTGTTTTGCAGATTATTGAATTTCTTTAAAGATTTTTATTAAAATTAAGTATATATACAGAATAATTGAATTCATCACAAGAATTTTATTTTTTTTTAATAATTGAATTCTTTTAATTTTCTTGACGACTATATTTGAAAAATTGCATTGAAAGCAGTAATTTAATTTTTATATGGAATTTTAAAAAAAATATTTTGACAATAATTAAATTATTTTTAAAGAATTTAAAATTCTTGTTGAAATTCATTTTTATGGAAATGTCTTAAACTCTTTTTTTAAAATTGACCCCTTCCGAGGAATTTAATAAAAATTGTTTTGAAAATAATTTATTTTTTGCAGCGATTTTACTAATTAAAAAAAATTGAATTGTTTAGAAAGGATTTATTTAAAAAAAATTATTTTATGGCATTTTATTAAAGTTTTTGAAAATTGTAATAAAAGTATATTTTTGAATATATAAATAAATAAATAAATAAAAATATGAACAGTAATAAATAATTTTGTACATAGTTAGTGACCAATTTTTAGTTGTTATTATAATTTGAATATTTATATATTTAAGGAAGAATGTGATTAACAATCGGAATAAAAGTTAGTCTAATATTATAATTTCGTATTTTAAAAGAGATATCAGTAAATTTTCAAATCCTTTTGGTAGAAGCGTAAGGAATTTAATTTCCTACTTTTTGAACAATTTAAGTTTATATTTGAATTAAAATTATAATTTTCTATCAATAACAAATGATTTAAGTAACATAACTTAAAATTTAAGGAATATTTCTTATTGCCAGAAAATTGCAATTTTTATTCAAAAACAACTTTCAATGGTTTTAAATGTTCAAAATAAAATTCTTCGCCTCTTTTCACCAAAACGAATTTAATATTTAATTCGTCTTTTTCTTTAAAGTTACGAAATTGTGGCATTGGACTCACTTTTGTTTTGACTCTTCGTCAGATTCGACCTTAAATAAATTTGACATTTTTTAATGAGGAAATAACTGTCATAAGAATAATTAGAGTTTTACTTGCAATTTAATGATAAAAATTAATATTTATTTGGAATTAATTTGTGTTAAGAGGTATTTTAATATTTTTGTTTATTTATTTTTGTTGTTTTTTTGTCGACCGCAATATCAGGTTCCTTTATCCAATTTGCTGAGAGGGATGCTTAAAACCACACGTATATGTATATATCTATGACCAAGAGATCTAGCCATGATGTTAGAGCGTTGCAATCAACATTATTCAAGCGTGATCGAGGTATACGACGAAAGCCGAACCTCTACAGATTTTCACGTCTCGCTGAGCATATAAACTGCATCCGTCTAACTCTCTCTCTCTCTCTCGTCCTCGCCTCAAACCACTGCTCTGCTCAATCCCCCAATAACGCACTCAGTCACTCACTTCTTTTTCGAAAACTTGTCATTATATTCAAGTTATCACCTCGAGTCTATCAGTCAAACGAAACAGACTAGAAAAGTATTATTTAGTTCTGGAGTGAAATAAAGTGACAAGTGCGCTTTATTATTTCAGAATCTTTTTTGAATTTTGTTTAAACTTTATACCAAGATAAGTGAGACACATTTTTTTGTTTTTGTGTCAAAAACTCAAAAAATTATCGTTTCGGTCTAGAAGGCAACTATAGGCAACTGTACCCAGACAAAAATTGGTACCTTATATTTTACCGAACTTTTCAATAAAGTTGGGATTCCGACTTTCTAAAACTGAATCAGTGAAATTTGACTGAGAATCAGTGACTCTATTCTCGCAATTTGAATCAGTGGAATTTCACTGAAAATCAGTTAAAAATGATTGTAGTACTGTAAAAGTTCAAACTGTAAATTGAAAATTACAGATAAATTCATAGAGATCTACTGAATTAACATTATTTTTTATTTTTGTCCTTCAAGTTTTACCGAATTATTCAGTAAATTGCGACTGAACAATTTGCCGAACACTTTATCTTATATTTTATCGAACTATTCAGAAAAAATGAGTATAAAATCACTTAGTTTAAGTTTTACTGAACTATTCAGTAAATTCCAACTGATCAATTTCTCGAACACTTTATCTTACATTTTACCTAACTATTCAGCAAAAATGAGTAAAAAATCACTATGTTTAAGTTTTACTGAACTATTCAGTTAAAATAAATTCCTTCAATAAGGAATAAAATATAAAAATTATGAGAAATCAAAACGAAAGTTTCTCCAGATAAATTCTTTACTATTCTTTTATCAAAAAAAAAAAAAAATTGATTTTCAAGTAAAAAATTTCTTTCGGTTATAAAGTAAAAATTTGTATTGTCCAAAAATTAAGAAAATAAAATTCTCCATCTTTTTATCAAAACGCATTTAAAATTTTATTTGTTCTTTTTTACCACAAAATACAAAAGTATTGTTTTTGATTCGTTTTTTTAAAAATATATTTTTATATTAAAAATGCTTACTTTATGAAAGTATGAAACTATTTTTACAGTTTGTAATTGTACAATCTTGTTTGAAAAATTATTAAAATTAATGAAAAAAAGTAAAAACAAAGAAAAAAACATTTTCGCATAACTTAAACCTTTTTCCATTTGTTATCAGTAGTAAAAAACTGCCACTGTCAGACGTCGTCTATTTTTTAGTTATACTATTAATTACACTAAAAAATATATATTCAGTTCAATAATGACTTGTGTTTTATAAAATCCAGTTTGTAATCTAGTTAAAAAAAATTGTATTCAGAGCGTTTGCATCAAATTACTGAAATTATTCCTTCAATTAAATTTATTGGATTTCAATAAAATTTTTTGATTCGAATGATTCGAATTCGACCTCAGGAGTTCAAAAATAACATTTTTACAAAATGTCATTCCGTTTGTGTGTCTGTGTAAACATCACATTTTCATAAATTGTAAAGAGCTTTTTGGGCTGAATTTTTTTTAAATTGTAGGTCTCATCTATTTGTTTTTTTGATTTTTAATTTTGCAAAAAAACGTTTTTTGCCCATAACTTTAAAAAAATGTTAGGACACCTATAAATGTTTTTCTCTAATTTTTTAGAGTTTTTTTGGACGCATCGTTTAAGCCCATAATGAACATTTTTCGTTCATATTCACCGGAGATATTAAACTTTTAAAAATCAAAAATTTTGTGAAAATAAGACTTTTTTGAGAATTTTGTTGAAAAATGTAGAAATAACATTAAAACCATAGTTACCAACTTGTAGAGCATTAAAAAACCCTTCGATTGACCTATTTTTGAAGCTATTTCGATTAGAAATAACAAAGTTATTGATATTTTAAAAAAACAGAAATTGTGAAAAAAAAAAATTTTCATGTGAAAGTATTAAATAAAGAGAAAAAAATATTACAGCACTTAAGAATAATTGTTCAAAATTTATACTTTATTGTTATTAACATCTCTATGAGGAAGCAAAGTGTTCATGAAATAAACACAACAAGATTTACGAAAACGAATGAAATGAGTACCAAAAGTATAACAAAAATTTATAACTTGGCAGCGGTTTTTTATTTCTAATAGACAAATAATTGTCTATTTAAATTAAACTAAAGAAATTTTTTTTTAATCTATACAATTTTTTTCTTGTTTGTGGATAAATTAACGATCTTTTTTCTCTAGTCACCCCGATTGATTGCTAATTGATTTATTATGAGGGCAATTTATTACGAAATTCGACTAAAAATTGAATTTAATTAATACCAATTTGATGATTTGTGATTATATTTATACAAAAAAGATGTCGGGCAACTACTGCTAGCGGGAGGCCGTGAACACTCTTCTATTTTTTCCCGCAATATAATATACGCAATATTTTTTCATCATTGACACAAATTACCTTTTTGATATATAACTCAGTTCGGGTTATTATTTTTTTTCGTATATTGACTCATGTTTTTTCATTTCTATGTTTGAGATCCTTGTCAAAATTTACCCCTATATGTAGTAATCATTACAATTTATTGCACACTTTTCATAATATAATGAAACATTGATAATTAATGTCTGATTAGAAATTTTTTTAAATTAATTTCTTTTTGATATTTTTTTATAAAAATGTAACTAGATGGATTTTGTTAACTTTTAAATTTAAAATACTAAATAAATTAAAAAATGTTTTTTAACATTTTTTTAAAAATCTAGCTAGCTTCTTACATAATTTTAAAAATAAAATTAGCAAATTCAAAATAATAGAATTTAAAAATTTTTAATTAAAATTTGTTTTCATAAATATAAAATATGAATTGGAATATAAATTATTATTATTATAACCACAATAATCATATATTCTGAGATTCACAAGAAAATTATGAATTTTTGTGTCTCTTTTATATTCATCATAAACTATTAAATCACGAAGAATTTTAATACAAAACCATCAATTTTTTCAATTTCTGACAATAATTTATTTTTAATCAACTTTAATTTACAAACTTTTCATTCTAAATATCTAATTCTTGAACAACAATCACAAAATTATTACTTAGAAATTATTTAATAAAAATGTTACTTAAATATTTCAAACTTCATTCAATTTTAGAAGAATTGCGTTTATATTAATAAATAAATCAACTTTAAAAAGGTTTTAATTTGAAATTTTATAAAATTTAAATTTTTAATAAATTTAATTAGAAATTTAAAAAAAAACTTAAACTATTGCAAAATGTTAATAATTAAAATTTAAATTATTTTCAATCGTAATAAAATTCTTCTTACAAAAGCAGAAGAATTCAATTAACAAAATTTTTTATATAAATTTCATTGTAAAAATTCAATTCATTTCATAAATAATGCTTTTTTTGTGAAGTCAATTATTTTTATCAATAAAAAATTTGTTTTAGAAATTCAATTATTTTCATCAATTATAAAGCTCATTGCCAAATTTTTATTATTTTTATTAACAGTTTTAATGGAATTCTGGGATAAATGTAATTTAATTACATTTATCAAAAAACTTAAATTATTAAAATTAAAATTAAAATTCTAAAAATTAAATTTGCGTCATTAATTTAAAAATTTAATACAAATTTTATTAATTTGCGTCAAATTTTAAATTAATTCTTAAAATTCTATTTTCTATTAATTACATTTATTATATTTTATTAATTTATAATTAATTACATTTTTCATAAAAAATTGATTAAAATTCGTCTAAAGAATTCAATTATTTAAAAACTTAATGATAAAATTCATTACAAGAATTAAATTTGAAAAATTATTCAATTATTTAATAAATTATTAACTTTTGTATTTAAATAATACAATTTTATACAAATACCTCGAAAAATGTAATGATTCATAAAATTTTTATTAAAATTCGTCAAAAATAATGCAATTGTTTAATAAAAATTTTATTTGTTAAATTCTTTATGAGAATTCAATTTTAAGAAACATTCAATTCTTTAATAAATTACTGACTGTTGTATTGAAATAATTCAATAATTTATTTAGAAAATAAATTATTGCAAATTCTCAAAGAAATTTTTCAAATGATATTTTAGAAAAGTTGATTTAGAGAAGAATTTCAGTTAAAAATCTCTAGAAAATAATAATTGAATTGAAATGATCGAAATAATTTTTCGAAACTTATAGTAACAATATTCCTAATAGAAAATAAAAATTCCTTTTTAAGTTGTTTGATTTCAAAAAGGGTTGAATTTGAAAAATTTTAATTCCTGTGAAAAAAATATTTAAATAATTATTTAAAACAGAAGTTACTGTTGTTTTCGAATAATTTTACGAGTAAAGAAATATTCTTTAAATAAATGTAACAGAACACGTTTTCGTGTAAAATTTTTTTTCCTATTTTCGAAGAATTAAAAAAGTTTTAAATTCAATTAAAATTTGCAATTGACAAATAGAATTTATAAACATTTTTTCCTTTAGTTTTAAAACAGTTTAAATTTCATTAAAGCTATAATTGTAAATAAGAAATAGAAATGACGCAAATTATTTCCTTATAAAAATTGAGAATTTTCTGCAAAAATATTAATAAAAATGAGAGTATGTAATGTTTTTTTTCCCAAAGAAAAGAATAAATTTGTGAACAATATTGTTATTGAGAAATAAAAATTATGAAAAAATGGATACATATTCTTATTTTTTAATCATAATTTTCAAACAATAAACAATTTTCTAATATTTTAAATAAATTAAAAGGAATAAAATTGGTATTATTTAGATCAATTTAATGAACATTGTTATAAAGAAGCATAAATAACAAAATTTTTATGTTAATCGCAATTTTAAAAAATTTTTAAATTACAAATATTATTTTATTATAAATCAGGAAAAATATCTGCATGTTTTCGATTTTTCAAGCAATGTTTTCTAATGAAAAAAAAAACAAAAACAGACACAAAAACTAATTTCAAAGTGTGGACAGACTGAATGAAAGAATTAAATACGAAGATTATTATAGTTAATAATAATTGTAGCATACGGGACGAAGTTAATATTTAGTTTAACTAATTTTAAAAACTTAGTAAAATTAGTAAAATTAGTAAAATTAGTAAATTTAATAAATTTAGTAAACTGGTAAAAATTAGTAAAATTTTCAATTTATAATCAAAATAAACTATTTTGTTAAGATTTTAAAAAAAAATCACTTTTTAAACATTTTGGAAATAGTTCTGCTCACAGAATATTGAATTAAAATTTTTCGATAAAATAATTGTCACATGATACCAAGCAATTGTGTTGGTTTTGTCCTCGGTTTTGTCACATAGTTTGATCAAAGAATGCATTATTAAATCGAACTTTTTAACTCGAAATAACTTTTCAGCTTCATATAATAGTGGAGTTACAAAGTTGAAATATGTGCTAAGTGTGAAATTATTATCAGATAACAAGTTTTGTAAGTAGCATCATCCTTGTTTTAGTTTCTTAACTCCCACTCTCTTTCTTTCTGTCTTCGCTATGACACTGAAAAGTTTATATTTATTGTAAATCCAAAAGTGAAGAAACAAGAATAAAAGTTGTAATAACTCAGTAAATGACAAATGGTCTTCAGAGAGTGAAAAGTTTCGAAACGGATAAACATGGCAATGTTAAAACTTTATGGAGAAACTACTTGACAATGAGAGAATAAACCGTAAACTCCCTTATATGCTTGACCAACAAACAATTGATTATATAAACGTTACAAATATAGACTTTGCAAACTTTGTTCTTTGAATAATATGTCTTTCTTTTCATATTCATTCATGATCCAGTTTTATTCTTTAATTATAGAATTTCATTGTTTTTTTTTTAATTAAAATGAAAAAAAAATTTAGTTTCTATTATTTATAATTACGATTTTTGAAACTAAATATTACCTGTAGTTTTTAATTATCAATTAATTATAATTGAAATTTTTCCAAACTAAACTTACAAAATTAATATTTTCTTAACTTTTGTTTATTAATTAATAATATATTGTTGTGAATAAAAATGTTATTTATCACAAACAAAAGTTTTTTTTAAACCTTAAAAAAATTTATTCATTTAAATTCTTTTTAAGTAAAAAATAAATAATTCAGTAGTACATTTAAATAATATCCTTTTTCTGGGTTTTGAAAAATAAACTATTACAAAAATAGATCTCTCTAGTTAGAATTAGAATCCCATACAAACAATTTGTATAAACTAAACAAAAAAATGCTTCTTCTAATTAAAATAAAAATTCTGCTAAACTACAAAATTAAAATATTCTGATAATTTATTGTTTATTTTATTTCAGATTATGATTCTAAATTTCTATTTTTTTTCTAAACTCAAGAAAAAATTCTTTTTGCAACTAGAATTATAATTACAAATTTCCTATTTTTAATCTAAAAAGAAAAACAAAAAAAAATACATTTCTCCAATTCGGATTGTTTATAATTTTCTAATTCCTAATTCAGACGACTTGAAATAAATGAATTGTAAATAAGATTTAAATAATATTTTCATTTCATTTCGATCTATTAGTTATTTATTTATTTAGTTATTCATTAAATCTCATGTTTTCTGTTATTATTGAAATAGATTTTTGCGTTAGGAGCAAAATTTAATTCGAATATCAATTTTATAAAATGAAGGCAATATTTATTGACTGAATATTTACAGTAAACACAGTGAAGCGTATTAAAAATAAAAAAATTGACCATCTGACGCCAGATGAAGAAATCATTTCTCTCCATACGAAGAGAATATTAAATATTTAAGAGAATAGCACCTGCTGATAATTTTTTTTTAGATTTTTGAATATATTGTTTTATGCAAAGCAAAGAACATAAAAGAAAATAAAAACGATTTTTTTCAGAAGAAGATAAAAAATTAAAGAACAATATTTTCTGTTTGAATATTTTTATTCAATTTTTTTTTCATCATTTGTTGCTGATTGCGTTTTATATAATTTATTTAGTTAGTTAGTTTTTTAGTTAGAAGTATAATTTCTATTTAGAAATTATACTTTTTTTAAAAAAATGACATAATCTGTTTATAAAAATTATATTATGTCAATTTTTGAATAAAATTTCACTAAAGGATTCAGTAAAATAGTTTTTGAATTTTTGAAAAAATTTTTGTAAAAGTTTATTTATTTTCGAAACTTCTAATAAATTCTTAGAAACAATTCAATTATTTTTGAAAATAGTAAATTCTTCGCAAGAATTAAATTATTTCTATAAATAATGAAATTTTTCACAGGAATTCAATAATACTACAAAACAATTTTAATAAACTTCAACAATAAACTATTTAACTATAATTTTTAACATAAGCGATTATTTCAAAAACTTGATAGAAATTCTTCATAAAATTCAATTACTTTCGAAATTTTCAATCAAAATTATTAAAGAAAATAGATTATTTAAAAAAAATTCAAAGAAATTCTTTAAAAGAATTTAATCAGAATTTCGGAAAAATTTTTTTCTTCACAAGAATTTAATTATTGTCATTAATAATAAAATTCTTCAAAGAAAATTATTTTGAAGTTAATTTTAATTTTTAATTTAATTGTAGTAAAATTTCTCGAAAGAATACAATTATTTAAAAAAATATCAATTAAATTCAATTATTTTCAAAAAGTCCGATAAAATTCTTCGGAAAAATAGAATTCTTTTTCTAAATAGCAAAATTTATAACAGGAATTCAATTATTTTTAATAGTATATTAATAAAGTTTCTCAACAGAAAACATCTATTTTAAGAGCATTTGAACCATTATGACGTCACATTTGTAAATCACATGCTTTTCACTAATTGTGACGTCATAATGGTTCAAATGCCCTTAAAAATATTTAATAAATATTTTTCATTAAAATACAATTATTTTGAAAATTAAAAAAAAAATTTTTTAAACATTCAATTATTTTCAAATATTATTTTAAAACACTTTAAAACAATTTAATTATTGTTATAAATTATAAGATTCTTTTCAAAAGTTTGAATGATTTTTATAACATTTAAAAAAAAACAATAATTAAAAAAGTTGGGAAACAAAAAAGCAAATAACAACAACTAACTTCAAACTTTGAACAGATTAGCAGAACATGTACTTTATTATTATTATTCAATAATTACAAATTAGCAAATTTTGAACTAAATAATAAAACTTTTTTATTAATTTGATTTAACAGAATATCATTTAATAATAATTAAAAATACAAAAGAATTTCTTTAGTGGTGACAGAGGTAGTATTTTTTTCTCATGTTTCACTTTCTTTCTTATTGGCAATTTTTGTTTCAACAGAAATTTTTCATTATTTACAAAGTTAGTAGTAAAAAAGTAGTTAAATTCAACCAAAATCCTTTAAAAATAATTTTTAATTTTTAACTAATTAATTTAATTTAACATTTACGTAATCCTTAACAATAAATAAAAACCGTTTTTACAAAAGCACAGTAAGTGCAGCACCCGCAGTAATTGATGCACTTGCTCAACTTTTTTTCGAAACTAAAATGCAGATATAAATTTTATTAAATAATTTTTTTACTTTCATTAAATAAATTTTTTCCCCAAAATATCTTTTTAGAAAAAAAATTATTCAGTTTAAAAAAAAATGTATATTGAAAAATAATTTGAATAAAAGAAAACGTAAAATACAACGTAAAAGGGAATATTGGAAAAAAATCTGTTTTTTTTTTGCTTCGTGAATTTTTGTGAGATAAAAAATGATTCCAAAGTAATCTTTCTGCTTTTGATGGCAAGTGGGAAAATAATATGAAGGGTAGTGTGTTTGTATGTATGTGTGTGTGTAGGTACGTGAGTGAGTGATCGATTTGCGGTGTGCGGGTATAATATTGGCTGTTCATTATTCCCCTATTCTCGAATAGCATACGCCCGTCACTCAATCTTAAGCCTTTCATGTTTCGTGTTGTCTTAAAGGCGTTCACTCTGATTAAGTAGACACAACTTGTCCACCATGATCTTTGATATAACACTTGAGCGCCCGCACATCTCTCATATTATTACACAAGTCCATAAGCCACGCTCAGTAATTAATTAAAAGTTTTGCCGGAAAATTAATCAAACTATAATTTCTCAATGAATTACTTTATAGTCGTTCACGCGATGTACTCGAATTGATTTCATTCAATTTCTAATTTACGGTTCAATTTTAGAAATTTACTTTTTAATAATTCAATTTTATGGAAGAAAAAAAATGATAATAATAAATAATTATAAAATTAGGGCGACTTTTATTTCTTTATTGATATTCAATGATTTTTATCACGTTCTTCATAAATTTATTGTCAAACTAATCACTTATTTAGTGTTCTAACTTCTATTTCAGGGTGAAAAAAATAATTATGATAAAAATAATAGTATAATAAATTTTGTATCTTTTATATCTTCATTAACATTAAATGATTAGAATTTCTTAATGAAAATGTTCTCTTTACATGATTTTGTAACAAAGGGTAAATAATGGTAGTGTTATTCTCACTAAAATATATTACAAAAAATTTTATACCTCATTTCTTCAATTAAATTATTTTTTCCAGTTGTTCATAAATTTATTTTCAATTATATCTTAGAAATAAATTTAATTAATAATTCTATATCTATTATTTTTATTTAATATTATATATACTAATTTTTTTTCTTTTGGAAGGACAAACATTAGATGTTGTCGTTTTTTAAAATTTTTGTAGAAGAATTTTATTAGGAAATAATTGCATAATTTCTATTTCTTAATTTTCATTGTTTTAATAAAATTTAAATTTTTATAAAAATAAAGAAACAAGAATAAATAAATTATATTTGTAATTTAGAATATTTAATTGAAATTAAAAATTTTCAAATTTTTAGAAAATAAAATAAAAAATGTTACATTTCTTTAATCGTAAAATTATTCAAAAATATCAATAACTTCTGAATTAAAAATTACTAAAATATTTTTTGAGAATTTGCAATCGAAAAGTTACTATGAATTTAGAGACATTCCCATGAAATAATGTCGAAAAAAATACTAAAAGTTTGGGAAAATTCTCGTTTAGAAAAGTTTCCTTATAAAAATATAGACAAATTTCTGAGAATTTGAAAGAATTTCCATATTCGGAAAATATTTTCATGTAACTGAAAATTATTTAAAAAAATTAAAATAATTAAGCTTTTTAAAATAAAATAATTGTTTAAAGTTGCCAGTTAAAAGAATGGAAAATTCGAATTTTTAAATATTTTAATTTGAAACCTTTTCAAAATAAATTATTCATCAATTATATTTAAATACAAAAGTTAAAAATTTATTAAATAATTGAATGACTTTTAGAATTTAATTTCTGCACCAAGTCGAAAACTCGTCGTGATCAATTTCTTTATGTTTAATAATAACTAAAGTGGATCGAGTGTTGAAATCATTACTTTATATTAGAAAAATATTATTACTGTAACTTCATAAAAATTTTTTTCATAAATTTCATTATTATCTAAATTTTAAACAAAAAAATCATTTACAAATTAATTTTTATTAGAAAATTCTATGGGAATGAAATTATTTTAATACAAAAGTATTCAAATAATTGAATGTTTCTTAAAATTCAATTCTTATAAAGAATTTAATTAACTAATTTTTAAATAATAATTCCATTCTTTTGACGAATTGTAATACATTTTTTTAGAATTTTTACATTTGCATGGACTTTGATTAAAATTGTATTGAAAATAATTGAATTTCTTTACAAAATGTTATTATTTATGAAAATAATTAATTGTTTGTATATAATTCTTTTTTAAATAGTAGATATTAAAAAACATTGATAAATAAGGAAATTTTTTGAAAATAATTTAATATTTGACAAGAGTTTTATTAAAACTCTTGAAAGTAATTGAATTATAAAGAAAAATTTTTTATTTAAAATGATAATAATTAGAATTTTGCGATAAGAACTTTTATTACCTACTTTTAAAATAATTGAATTTCTCCAATGATTTATAACTTCTTCTTCAAAATTTAATTTTTAGTCCTTTTATAACTAAAATTCTTCTATAAATCTATTATTTTTTAAAATTAATTAAAAATATTGATAAATTAAACTAAATTTAGAAGTTTTTAATTATTAATATTTTCCAATAATCTTAGTTCTTCAAAATTTTTAATTAAATTCATTAAACATTGAAATTTTTAAAAATTTCATATTGAAACTGTTTAAAGTTCTATTATTCACGAAAATTGTAAACGCATATATTTTAACATTGAATTAATTTTGAAATATTTAAGTTAAATTATTCATTAAATAATTTTTTTTTTTTGACAGTTATTCAAGAATTAAGTTATTTAAAAAGAAATTTTTGTTTTGAAATTGAATCAAAAAGTTTTTAATTAGAATTTGTAGTATTTTTATTTTTGATAAATCAAAGAAAAAACCCAAAAATTCAAATTTTTTTTATGAATTCTGAAAATTTAATTTATTTCGGTACTTTTAATATAAAAAATTCCTGACTTTTTACTAAATATTCGCTTTCACAGAGTACATGATTTTTATAGTTATAAACTTATAATAGTATTAAAACTATATATTCCACTTCATATTTTATTTCTATAAAAAAATTGAATTTAAAATTATTACGTTCTATTCATTTTAAAATTTATAATTTTATTTAAAAAAGTGCGAACGAGAAGTTAGCCGCGCGAATTGTTGCTATTATTATTTATTAATATTTATATATAAGTTGTAAATCAGTTGACTATTTTTTATTTTTCTCACGTTTCTGATAATTTATGTACTTTTGGTATTTTCTTGTTTACTCATACAGAAAAATTCAATGGCTCGAAGGTAAACTCGAAGTTTCTGTTATTTGAAGAACTTTGAATAGTTAATATTCCAGATTTTCTTGGCAAACAATCGCATGTCCCTGTGTATTCAACAAATAATGTTATATTCTTAAAAGATAAATCCATTTATCCACTGCTTATAATTATAACTCAATTAGTTTCAGTAAAATAAATTTTTTCCCATAATATTCTCTGTTGATTTTGAGTCGTCAACAATTTTCCTTTCTTTTAAAACATCTTTTCTTTTCTTCGAAGAAAAAAGTTTTCGCCAAACAATATTTTTTTCGTATTTATTTTCTATTTTAGTAGAAAATTATAATGAAAAAACAAGCTTTTAGCATATTTGGTTTCACATTTAAGAATGAAAAAAGTTTTTATAAGAAAAAATAATTTTTCAATATTTATTTTTTCGTTTCAGTAGTAAAGAAAAAATTCTGTCAGACGAAATTAATTTTATTTGAATAAAACTTATGAGTCATACAAATTGGACTAATTTTTAGTTAAAAAACAAAAATCAGTAGTACAAAAATTTCTTCGTCCGATAGAGTATTTTCTGATCTTATATCTCCGTAGTGTCAATAGTAAAGGTCCGTCATAGTCAGACACGTTTTTGTCATTTACTTTTATGTTCTACCTTTTACTATAAGTGGAAAAGTCAATTTTCACTCAGAAAGGTAAAATGTGTGGAAAAAAAAATTCACATCAATAGTGAAAATTTTGTTTTAAAATAAACAAAACTTTATAAACTTCGTTTGACCAAAATTGTTTCTTTTACTAATGAAATAAAATAAAATAAATAAATTTTATAAATAAAATAAAATAAATAAATTTTATAAATAAAATAAAACAAAAAGAACATTAATTTCGTTATAGTATCTACTTTTCCCGAAAAAAAATAGATTTACGTTTTGCAAACAAGAAAAAAAAGTTATTTTCTAGAAATGAATAGATTTAAATATAAATGCGTGATAATATTTTCAAAAATGATAAGCGTTCCATTTGAGGGACAGTAAAAAAAATTTTTTTCCCCATCGTACCTGAATTTAAAATACGGCACATTCTCTTTTAACTGACAACTCCATATATGAATAAGTACTTAATAAAAAAAAATGACATGAGAGCTTCTTCTCTCTTTCTCTCTCCATATATATATATGAAATTGAAAACGTCCTTTTTATGAGCCAAATGGGAGAATTTTGTCTTTTTTCCAGTCGTTACTCTCTTGAAATGATGAGAGATCAATTGATCTAGAAACCTCTATTATACGCAAACATATAAAAAAAAGCCATCTTATTGCCGATGAAAAAAATTTTAACTACTTTTTATATGATTTACGAGCCTATCGATTCGATTTTCTTTTTTACATTCAATATTTTATTTTACAAACACATATCACAAACAAAAGCCATTTTAAGCTTTCTGGAATAAAAATTTATTTGTTTTTCTATTTGTCAAAAAAAGTCACGTTTCTTGAACTATTTTTTTTTTTTTTGAAAGAGAAAAAGTATCACAATAATGACCCATCGGAGATTGCAATATAGTTTGAAGTGTTCGGAGAAAGGGCATTTTTTTTAATTTAGAAAATATTGTTTGTTTTTAAAAAATGGTTAATTTATATTTTATACGTATTTTTATGTTTGTTACAAATAAATAATAAAATAATTTATATACATTTATTAAAATATGTAGTTCAGTTTTGCTTTATTTGTTTACCCTATTTTCAACCTTATACATTTTTATTCAAGAAAATTTATATAATCAAAATATTCTTTTATTTAAAAACGTTTTTAATTTAAAATAATTCTACAAAAGTATTTTCAATTTAACGAAATATTTTTATTTATAAAAGCATTTTTCCTTTAAAAACTATTACAGTATTTACAACTTCAATATTAATTTTTCGACCACTTTTCTCTTGATAAATAAATTATAAAATAGTTTTTTTATGAATAACTCTAAAGCATAATGAAAAAAAGCACTGTGGTGCTAAAGTTTTGAAAATTAAAAAAATTTATTATTCTAAAACCCTTTTTAGTTTTTAAAAAAATGTAAGATTAAAAATTCCCGGTACTAGCTGATAATTTCAAAACGATTTATATTTTATTAATTGTTTAATTATTAAAAATTATGTACCACAGTGGTCTTTTTTATTCTGTTTTTTTAAAACTATACAAAAAAATTTAACATTAAGTCGTTAATTTTATAAGGAATAATAGAAATAAAAAAAAATTATTTTTTTCCCATAGACTGAATTTATAATATTTATAATAAGGAAATTAAAAAGAAAAATTTTAAGATGACATTTTTTTGAGAAGAACTTTTTAATCAGAAAATGGAGAACGCTTTTCCATTGTCAGAATCTGATAATGATACATTGTGTCTTTTTCAGGACATATCGGAGTACAAATGCGAGAGTGGAAAATCTCCCCTGTATGTTCCACATAAGCCAGTGACTGGTGTTATTGGAGCTTCTTTTAGTGGGGTTTCCATTATGGTCGCCAATATTCTCAGACTCTTCAAGGTAAATGACAATTTTTCAACTAATTTTTTAGAATCATTTATTTTCACTCTATGGTGAATAAAATCAAAAAATTAATTTCAAACAAAAAAAATCTTATTTCTTAATTTCTATTAAATGTATTTTTATTTTTATTATTTTTAGAAACACTGTTATTTTAAGAATATCAAATTCAGAAAAAAAACGTAGAGTAGAAATTTCTGAACTGGGACACTTAAAACAAATTTTTTAAATTTTCAATATGTCTATAAATAATCGATTTTTCTTTATTTTAATCTTTGTAATTAAGTTCTCCTGCAACTTTTTAAGCCCAATTTTTACATTTTTGTTTTCAAACATTTTTTTAAGGGTATGGGAAATCAGCTAACTTCAATTAATACATGCATTAATATTCCCACCGCTTTTCTTAAAAAATATAAAATAAATCTTGACAAAATATAAGAAAAATAATATTTTATTTATTGAGACATGGATCTGTAGTCCAATTAATACAAAAATTTGCTTTTAAATATTATTTTCCATTCAATAAAAAATTTGATATTTTTTGAGAAAAAAGACAATCAAATACAAATTAATATTTAAAAAAATGAATAAATTTATATTTTTCTATGTTAACATTCATTCTTTTCAATGACAATTTGTATTCGATTCTCTTTTCTTCTCGGAAATTGTCATAAAAATTAAAGTTTGAAAAGAAAAATATAAATTCATTCCTTTAAAAAATTTTTTTAATAATAATTTGTGTTCGATTCTCTATTTTACTCGAAAAATATCCAACTTTTTATTTAATAAAAAATAAGATTTGAAAGCAAATTTTTGTATTAATTGTACTAGAGATCAATGCCTCACTACATAAAATATTATTTTTTTAATATTTTATCAAGATTTATTTTATAGTTTTAAAGAAAACCTGTGGGAATATTAATACATGTATTAATTAAAATTGGCTGGTTCCACATGCCCTTAATAACAATAAGTATTATAAAAAAATCATAAATTCGTAAAAAATATTTCCATTAGCTTCATTAATAAAGAAAATTCATCAAAAAACCCTATTAAAATAATGTTTAAGTGTTTCTGATTTCTTAGTGCTAAAAATTTTTATTTATTCCTCAATTGTAAAATTTGTCAGGATTAAAACATCTAATAATAATAAAAAAATAAATGGTTGTTATTTTTTTTATAAATTATACTTAGAGCTAGAAATTACTAGTTTCTGCTTAATTGTGTAATTTTTCATAATGTAAATATCTACTGATGATAAAAAATAAAAAATTGTTTAAACAATTTATTGTTATTATTTTTGTCATGAACTGTACTTAGTGCCAGAAATTTATAGACTCTTCTGTATTGTGCATTTTTTCTAACTAAAACATTCAATTAAAAAAGAAAAATTACAAATTAATTAATTAATCGTTCTCTAAACAATTTCTTTTGTTTATTTTTTAACATTCTGTACTTAAAACTAAAATTTCTTATTTTTAGGTGGTTCAGTTTAGAAATTTTGACTCAACTTTACAATAAGTATTACTAAGCTTCAGTCAGACAAAACTTGGTTCTATCCCTTGGTTACAGTAGTTAAATACAGTTTTAGTCAGACAATATTTCATGTACATTTTGTTTCAAAGTAATGTACAATTTTATATAGTGAAAGTACATTTTTGCAAAATTTAATTTCAGTTGTAATATACAATTTTAATATTAAAAACCATTTCAGCAGTAAAGTACAGTTTTAGTAAGAAAAAAAAATATTTTGTATCAAATTTTCAGTAGCAAAGAATAGAGTTTCAATCAAACAAAATTTTTTAAGCCAAGTTGATTTTAACAAAACATTATTTGTAAAAATAAATCGTTTTCTCAATGAAGACGTAAAACTAATAAATAAAAAATTGAATATAAATAAACTAGACCAATTATCCGCGCGCAAGCGTGCGGGAATGTTGTCCTGCACTGTTTATTGTAAACAATTTCAAGTCCTTTTAATTTAAGTAATTTTTAAAGAAATACTTATGACACATAACTGAAAAACTAATTAGAATTAAATTTTCAAAATATTCAGTTACTTTCACAAATAAAGTTTTTAACAAGAATTAAATTATTAAAACTAATAAAATTTGCGTAACATTTAAAAATTCATTATTTAAAATAATGTTCATAAAATTCTTATGAAGATTTCAATTCCTTTCAAAAGTAATAAAATTTTCAACAGAAATTCAATTCTTTTTAAACATTTTAATTAACTTTTCCGCAATAATTCAATTATTTTCAAATATTTAATAAAATTATTCGAAAGAAATTAATTGTTTTAAATATAATTTTAATAATTTTTTTTTTAATTAGAATAAAATTACTCCCAAAAATTCAATTATTTTGAGGTATTTCAAAAAATTCTTTTCAAAATTCAATTATTTTCATAAATAACAATATTCATAACAATAATTCAATTATTATTAAAAGTAAAAAATTTCTTCTTGGAAATGCCTTTATTTAAAAAATTCGAATAAATCATCACAAGAATTAAATTATTTTCATAAATAATAAAATGTTTTTTTGGAAAATCCAATTATTTTCAAAAAAATTTAATAAAATTTCCGACTGACATTCAATTATTGCCAAATTTTTTAATAGAATTCTTTGTAAAATTTAATAATCTTTAAAAACTTTTCACATTTCAATGATTTTCAATATCTACTATTTTTATAAAATAACCAAACAGAATTCAATTATTCAAACAAATTTAGGATAAAATTCTAGGAAAAAATTCAATTATTTTCATCAATTTTAATAAAATTTGCCGCAAGAATTTAATCATTTACCTAATTAATAAAATTCTTTGAAAAATTAATTATTTTTATAATTAATAAAATTCTTTGAAAAATTAATTATTTTTATAAATAATAAAATTCTTTGAAGAATTAAATTATTTTCATATAAATAATAAAATTCTTCGAAAGTAATTAAATTATTTTTTCAACAATTATTAATAAAATTTCTCGAAAGAATTCAATTATTTTCATAAATTACAAAATCCTTAGAAAAAATGTAATTCTTCAAAAAATTCAATTTTTCTCAAAATTTATAACATTTTCCAGAAAAATTCAATTATTTTCCAAATTAAAAAAAAATTCTTCGCAGTAATTCAATTATTTTTATAAAAATAGAAAAATATTCCAAAAAAATTTAACTATTTTCTTAAATTATAAAATTCTTAAAAAAAGTCAATTTTTCCTAAAATTGAATTTCCAAATTGTTTAAAAAATTTTTTTCAAATTTAAAACAAAAAATTCTTCGCAAGAATTCATAAATTATGAAATTCTTAAAAAAATGTCAATTTTTCTTAAAATTTATAAAATTCTTCAGAAAATTTCAATTATTTTCCTATTTTTTTTTAAATTCTTGGCAAGAATTTAATTATTTCAATATATAATAAAATATTTCAAAAAAATTCAATTATTTTCATAAATAACAAAATTTGCCTAAAGAAATCAATTATTTTCAAATATTTTTTTTAATTCTTCGCAAAAATTAAATTATTTTAAATTCAATTTATTAGCAGGATAAGAAAAAAGTAAATATTTTTGATTAAAATTAGGAAAAAGTCAGGAAAATAAAAATATGAAATGGAATTTTTGTCAATTTTGTGAAGTGAATAAAACGAGTTTTTTTGGTTTCTTTTTGACATTGAAAAAATGACAATAACCCACAAAAATGAATTTTCTTAAGAAAACAAATGAATACAGATAATTTGATAACGGAAATGAAACTTACGATTATTATAATGTATATTTCTATTTTCTATCAAAACGTATAAAAAACAAAAGAATAACTATAACTAACTTCAAGTGTGGACAGAGATCCGGAATCACGACGATTATTATATATAATTATAATTTTTTTTATTTTACAAAGAAATTAGTAACGAAATACTAATAAATTCTTTTGTCAAAATAACAAATAATATCTAGAGGATATAAGAAAAAATTTTCATTTGTAAAAAATATTTGAAAAAAATGAAAATATTGATTATCTACAATTCAAGTGGAATATATATATATCCTTAAACGAAGAGTCGAATGATCTTTGAAGCGTATTGAATCTATTCCGATATACGATGTGAGTTCGCGGACCCGGAAGTGCGGATAGACGAAGCGTTAACATCCGCCCAACATCTGGAATCTGTCCAAATGTGTCAGTTTGCAAATTTCAATTCACAATAATAATTTCTTAAAATTGTTTACTTCCGTTATTATATACGTGGCCTTTTCCCTTCTTACCTCATTAATAATCAAAAAACGAAAGAAAAAGAAAAAAAACATTCTCATAAAAAAAATTTATATTCCACTCTGTGCACCATCACTGACAAAACCCTCAGGCATTTCAAATTTCAAATTTTGTAATTCTCTACCATTCATTTCCCCTTTAAAAAAAATACAATTTTTACCATTTCATGTTAAAATTCATCATTTTAACGTGAAAATAAAACTACAATGAAATACATGCTGATACAAAATTTAACGTATATCGGGAAAAATCTGAAATAAAAAAATAATAAAATAAAATTATATACTTGTTTGAAAAATTTGGAATTGATCGATGAATGCTCTTTTAATTAAACTTTTATTCCTCTTTTAATAAAATTCTGTTTGAAATCAAAGACTTCACTGGTTCATAGATTTTAACGAACGAACCATTTTTTTTTTCGCCCGATGAAGGACCCAGATAGCGAGTTCAAATCGATAATCTAGAATAATTCGATTATATTCTGATTATGTAATCTTCTTTTGTTGCATCTGTTAAAGCGCGTGAACCATATTTATCAGATAAAAAAAAATATATATATAAACGTGTGTTGTGCTTTTTTTAGAGAATATTCATAAATATTTATTTTTAAAAAAATATTTATATAAAAAGCTAGGCAACAAAAAAAAGTGCATTCACTATATATTCATACTGAAATTTCATCTTCTGACACAATTTTTATTAATTTTGCCTTTTGTTGAAAAAAATGGTTATTTTTACTTCTTTCAGAAGTCTGAATAAAAAATTTACTACTAAAAATTTTTAATACAAAAAGTTCAAATAGAAGGAAAAATTTAACAGTTAATTAATAGATTAATTAAATTTTCTATGATTCAAAAAATATTGTTTGCATAGACAGTAAATTCATTGTGTATTCAACAGATCCACTATAAACAGACGCGTGTTGTTTATTTTTGTAGTAAAAAGGATGGAAATTCAATTACTGTTAATTAAATACGGTGAATATATTTTAATTAAATTTATATTTTGTGTATTTCTTTTTATTTTGTAAAAAATAATTATTAATTAATATAGCCATTATTTGTTTTGTCTGTATAGAATATTATTTCCTTTATGCATTAAAAATATATTTTTTCTTCTCAACATATTGTATTTCGTTTGATGCTCAATTATTCGTTGTTAACTCCATTAGCTTAAAATTATACTCGAGAGGAGGTACTTTAAACGAAATTTGAGAGATCTGTTGACAAATTAAGCACAACATTCAGTCAACATTCAAGATATATATTCGGCTCATGTTACAAAACAAGTTTCAAAGTGTGTTTCTCTCTCGAAAATTAGTTGTGATGGTTGTTTGTCAAAGTTTATTGTCTATTAAAATTTTCTGTACCCACTCAATGTGAATTTTTTGGGAGAGATTTTTTTTTATTTTGTTGTAGAATTTTTTTTATCTCGAGATATTGACTATATTAATGAAAGACTGTGAACAATTCGCGCAAGGCTGTCTTCTCACTCGATTTTTTTTACATAAAGTTAGCAATTTTAAAAATAATAGAAAGTACAAATTTTTAATTTCAATTTTTTTTATAAAAATAAAATATGAATTGAAATGTAATGTTTTCATAAAAAAAATTCTGAATTTTGGTGTCTTTTTTGTTTAACTCTTACTATGAATTCGAATACAGAACCTTTAATTTTTTCATTTCTGACAAAAATTTCTTTTTAAATAACTTAATTAATTCTTGAACAACTGTCATAACATGAATAAATTATTTAATGAATAATGTTAAGTAAATATTTTTAAATTAATTCATTTTTAAAAGTGTTACGTTTACAATTATCATAACTGACATAAATAAATTACCATCAAATGTTTTTAATTAAAAATTTTTTAATTCTAATTGAAAATAAATAATTTTTAATTAGAAATTTGAAAAAACTTAGATTTTTAAAATATGTTAAAAATTCAAATTCTTCTAAAATAAAAAATTAGTTGGCAATATGTATTTAATAATTTAACAAATAGAATGGATTCAATGAAAATTTTTAGTTGAAAACACTAAAAAAAATTGAATTTTTTATGTTACATATGATTGCAGACATTTAATTATTTTCAAAACTTCGAAAATATTAAATTTATTATCGGAAAATTTAATTATGTTTAAAATTTGCAAAAAAATATCGATAAAATTAAAATGACAATTCTTATCTTTAGAGATAAAAAAATTTTTCTTTAAAATTTAATTATTTGCAAAAATTTTAATAAAACTTTTGGCAAAATTTCAATCACTTTTAAAAATTTTTCTCATTTTGATAGGATTTCAATATCTACTATTTTAATAAAATTATTCAAAAGAATTCAGTTATTTAAGAACAATTTTAATAAAATTGTACACATACATTCAATTCTTTTTATTAATAATAGAAATTTTACAAGAATGCAAATATTTCCAAATTTTTTGTAACTTTCTTCCTAATAATTCAATTACTTAAAAAAATTATAAAACTTATTGCAAAAAAATTATTATTTTTAATATAATAGAGAAGAATTTCAGTTAAAAACACTAAAAAAATTGAATTTTAAAGAAGTTACAAACGATTGCAGAAATTCAATTTTTTTTAAACTTTAAAAGTAATAAAATTATCATCACAAAATTCAATTATGTTCAAAATTTATGGAAAAATCTCTATAAAATCCTAATTATTATCTTTAAAAATAAAAATTCTTCCTTAAAATTTAATTACTTTCAAAAATTTTACTAAAGTTCTTGTCAAATATTCAAATAATTTAAAAAACTTTTTTTATTTCAATGGTTTTCATAATTTACTATTTTATTAAAATTGTACACAAACGTTTAATTATTTTCGTAAAAAATAACATATTTTTAAAGAGATTTAAAGGGAAAATTTCATTTTAAGAAACATTCAATGATTCCATAAATAATTTACTTATGTATTTAAATAATTAAATTCTCATAGAATTTGTTAATAAAAAATAGATTTGAAAATGAATTTTAATTAAAATTTTAGATAACAATAGAATATAAAAATAATTTTTAAGAAGCTACAGTAAAAATATTGTTATAATATAAAATATTGATTTTAATACTCAATCCACTTTAATTATTATAAAACATGAAGAAATTGATTACTTTATGTTTTACAACAATTTTTTAAAACTTAATTAATTTCAAAAAGGTTAGAATTTGAAATTGTTTAAAATGTTAATTTCTATAAAAAATAATCATAATTCAATATTTAAAATTTAAAGAAAAGAAATTATTGTTTTCGAATAATTGTATAATAATAATAATTGAAAGTTGTAAATAAATTTAACACAACATTTTTTTAATCCAATATTTTCCTTTATTTTTGTAAAAAGTAAAAAAATTTCTATTTCATTTTCAATTAAATTTTTTTTCATTATTTTCGTTTATTGTTAAAAATTGAATTTTATCTAAATAATGGAAAGTAAGAAATAGAATTGGTGCAAATTATTTCCTTATAAAAATTGTCTACAAAAATATTAAGAATAAAAAAAATAAAAACGGGAATATCTAATAATTGTCATTCTAAAAAGAAAAAAAATGTGTTTATATTTTTATAAACAATATTATTATTGAAGAATGAAAGTTAGGTATAAAATAGGTATATTTTTCCTGATTATTAATCAAAATTTTTAATAATTAACAATTTTCTAGTGTTTTTTATAAATAAAAAGAAAAATAATTTGCATAATAATTTAGTTCAGTCAAACGAAGTTTCTTATACAGAAAATATAACAAACAAAATGGGTATTTTTTTATTTGTTAATTAAATTTTTTGTTTTTAATTTTCGGCTTTGTAATATTATTTTATTATAAAGCATAAAAAAATACCTTTACATTATCGAATTGTTGAACAATATTTTTTAAATAAAAAAACCAAAGCATACACAAAAACTAACTTCCGCGGACGGAATAAATAAAAAAAAATACAGACATTATTGTAATTAATTGGAAAAAAGTATATTTTTAAAAAATAAAAAAACTACAAGAATTATTAATAATATAAATTTTTTTAAAGTAATTAATTTTATATTATTTAAAAATTTTTAACACAATTGAGAATAAAATTCTAAACGGAAGTAAATACAGTGAAATAAAACTAACATCACGATTTCGATAGTTGGCGCAGTATTACTTTCCGGATTTCAGTTGATGTGAAACTTTTTTCCAACGGTAATAAAAACAGAATGAACGAAATGGGACACGAAAGTGCAATAAGCGATCTGCCAGTAAAGTAAGTGAGGAAGAGAAAGAGAAAGAGATAGAGAGAAAGAGAGAGAGAGAAGGAGAGACAAACTCGGGTGAAAATTATCCCATAGAATGAGTGGAGAACTCTACTTGGAAAAATACATACACGAGACACGAAGTTTAAACAGAAAATCCTCTATACTTAACTCCTGAGAGTTGCAAGAAAAAAAAATCTTAGACAGTGACGACAAAACACTTCATTTAAAATTTTTTTCTTCATTCTCTCGAAGAAATACTGTTTAAAAAAAAACATTTGATTCCTTAAAAAAATTCAATTTAATCTACCATGAGATAGTAGAAACAAAAATACTAGTGAATTACGAATTTCAAATTCTTTTTCAAGTGGAAAAGGAGAATTTTAATGAGACAAATTTTTTTTTTCAATCGTAGTAGTAACTGAAAGTTATAGAGTGAGAAAATATTATTGTTTCTTTAATTATTCTGATTCGGCTGCATATATTTCGGAAAAATTTTTAAATGAACATAAATGTTTCTGTCCTTGTGTTGATAGGTTTCAATAAGGAAGACATTTTTTCATCAAAGTGATTTATATAATTGCTTTTAGTGCAGGGAATTTTAATTTTTCGTGAAAAAATTTTCTGAAACAATTTAATAGGAGACTTCGACTAATTTTTTTGAGAGAAAATCAATGCAGTCAGAAAATATTATGGTCTTTTGGATTTTTATTTTTATTTATTTAAATTAATAGATTTAAAAATACATCCGTAATTTTATAAGAAATGTTTTTGTGTCAACAAAAAAATGTTCCAAATGAAAAAATTGATTTTTACACTTTTTGAATTCTTTAGAAAAAAACATAGTTCTTTTAGGTTTTGTAATTTTTTTATGTAGATACAAAAACAATTTCTACAAAATTACTAATGCATTTTAAAATCTATCAATTTTTAAGAATATTAAAATTCCAAAAAGGTTTTTGTAAAACATTGAAAAAGACGATTTTTTAAAAATATCTAAATAAAATATTGGTCAAATGACTTCTGAAATATCTTACTCTTTTCAAAATTTTATAATCTCTTAAAAAAGAAACTGAATAAAATTTTATTTTCGATAAATATTATGTTTTAGAACGGTTTTCATTCACTTGAAAATCGGTAATGCAGAGATAAGAGTAGAAAATATTTGTTGAAGTTAAAGCAAAAACGTTGTCATGTGTCTTATATACTCTTTCTAAACTTTTCAATTTTACATATTTTAACTTCAGAAGAAAAAAATATTGGTTTTGGTTTTCTTCACATTTACTTTGTATATTTTATAAATATATTAATTCTGGAGAATGATGCAAATTATTATTTTCTGTTTCTTCAAAAAAGTACAGAATTTGATTAAAAAATTGTAGTAAGTATTAGCAATTTTATAAAATATTTTTTTTTCGAAAAAATCTCAAAATTTTGTCAACAGAATTGTGATTGAGAAGCAGACAATATGCAAAATAGTTTCTACTTACTAATTTAAATGTTTTAATAACTCTCCAACTGTTATCAAAATTACAGAATTTTACAATTTTCAGAAAAATAAATATTAAAAATCATAACTTTTTAGAAACACTTGTTTTAGAAATCAAAACTTGTTAGAAAAACTTTTTTTTAAGAAACGAATTTTATTAGAAGTCAATTTTTTAGACAAAAAAGATTAGAAAATATTTTTTAGAATAAATGACTACCTACTACCGTTAGTAGTAAAATTTGTTTCTTTTTTTACGATATCTCTCTTATATCTTTTATATTTCTTAAGATATTTTTTTCATATATTTTTTATTTTCAAAAATTATTATTTGTATACCTAAATTTTTATATTCTTAAACTCTTACGTTTTCAAATTTTTATTATTTCCTAATTCTAACATTCACAAATTTTTGTATTCTTAATTTTTTATGCTTGACGTTTTACAAAATTTCTAAATTTTGATATTTTTAATATTAATATTTTTTTAAAAAGTAGTTTTTCTAAAAAGTACTGAAAAAATTGAAATTTACAATTTTTATAAAATAGACGAACTTTAAAAGTCATTAGTTTGAAACTTTATAAAATTTCAATTTTTACTTAATTTACTTTGAAAGTTTAAAAAAGATTTCTGCAAAATGTTAATAATTCAAATTCTTCTCGAAATCGGTTAAATTTGTCAATATATATTTAATTATTTATTAAAAATAATGGATTTATAGAACAATTTTTTGTTAAAGTCATTTTAAAAAATTAAATTTTTGAGAAGTTAGAAATAATTGCAGAAATTCAATTATTTTCAAAAGTAATAAAATTCTTGTCACTAAAGTTCAATTAGGTTCAAAATTTAAAAATAATTCTAGTCAAAATCACAGATAATTTTTAATTACAAGAATTAATCAAAATCACAAAATTCTTCTTCAAAATTTAATTATTTAATAAAAATTTCCTAATTCCAATGATTTTCAATATCTACTTTTTTAATAAATTTCCCAAAAGAATTCAATTGTTTTATAAAATTGTACTGAAACATTTACAAATTATTTTCTTAAATAATAACTTTTTTTAATTCAATTATTTTTATATTTATTATATTTTATTATTATTATTATTTTATTATATTTATATTTTTTACTTTTGTATTTAAATAATTAAATAAAATTGAAAATGTTTTAAATTAAAAAACGTGAAAATTTGAATTTTAAATATTTTTAACTGGCAATTTCAAATATTTTTTTTTTCGGTAGAATATAATTTAATTTTTTTTTATAATTTGAAGTTACATGGAAGTTACATGGCAATTTCTTTATTTGACATTTTAGTTCATGTTTAAGATAAGCTTTCAATTAAATCGATTTAGAAGAAATTGTATTTTTTTATAACTGTTTTAATTTTAACAGTTCATTCTGGTTGAATAAAAATTTATAAAACTATTGTATTTTAATTATTAAGTGATAATTTTTTTTAACTCAGAAAATAGAGTTTTTGAAACTGTTTTAATTTTAACAGTTCATTCTGGTCGAATAAAAATTTATAAAACTATTGTATTTTAATTATTAAGTGATAACTTTTTTGTTTAACACAGAAAATAGAGTTTTTTTTAGTATAAATATAATAATTTAGTCTGACAATATAATTTTAACGATAACTCGTTCAATTTTGGTGAAAAAAAATGTTTTCGACCAGCAAGGCGATCATAAACATGGCAGTTTTCGCTGCAATAGAAAAAAAAACTGTTTTAGTCAGACAATTCCGTTGGAAAATTTTTTTTATTCACTTCAAGTTTGACAGAAATTCAGTTTATAACTTTTCAGTAGTAACACGATTTTAAGTCAGACAAGATACTTTTCCAGTTTATGTGGTTTCACACTCAGTGTAGTGGATAAAATCCAGTTACAAGTAAACAAAATCAGTTTGACTTTCAGTACAAATAAACTTTGTGAGAATTTTTTTTTCCTCATTTATCTTTTAGTTTCGCAATTCAAAGTACTTTAAGTAATGCAAAAATTTTATCGAACTCGTAGAATTTCAAATGAGTAGTAAAAGAGCATTTTAGTAAGACAAATCATTTGAAATTTCTGTAATTCTTCTTGTAAAATGAGTAGTAAAATACAAATTAGGTCAGACAAGTTTCAAATTATTCCACTTCTATACATATATAGATATACATATATTTAATCAAAATTGGATCATTTTAGTCAGAGATCTGATTAAATTTTCTTATCAATTCAATATTAGAAAGAAAGAAAAAAAAAGAAAAAAAATCTTTTTCCACTGTTTATTAACAATGACATTTACTTTTCTAAAAGTGCATAAAAGAATAAAGAGACACTTGAAAAGGTCTTGGGGAAATATTTAAAGGACGTTCGGGAAAATGTGTTTAAAAGAAAAAGAAAAATATTCCTTAAGAAAGTCTCAATGTTGGAAATTGACTTTTTCTTTTTCTTTACTTCACTGAAGACTATGGTGCGCACTTAGTTGATGTAGCTTGTTGTTAGAGGCAAGCTAAGAGAAGAGAAAGAGAAGGAGAGTCTCAAGGAAATGAGATTAAAAGAATAGTGACAACTTAGCCCAGGAAGGACATGGTCTATTTCGTGATGAGAATATTAAATTTTCCTTTTTCTATTTTACCCCTCTATTTTTCTTACTCTTATTAACTAACATTTCCCTTACTTTGCTAAAAGCGCTTATATGTTTTAGAGACGAGAAAAAACCTATTCGATTTATAGAAAGGTCTATTTTTACTCTAAAATTAAATTAGCTGTTTGTACAGGAGAAATTTCTTTTTACCACTACTTGGAAATTTATATAAATTACTATACACACTATAAAGATTGATAAATAACATCTTTAATCAAATTGGATAAATTACTGAACGCTCCATTTTATGTACTTGATATTCATTTCATTTACACTGTCACTTTTGTCATGATAAATTTTTATTATCACTTTTTTATCACAATTTTATTATCATCAATATTATTATTATTATTATTATTATTATTATTGTCATTATTTATTTAATTATTAATTTAATTTTTATTATCACTAATATTATTATCATCAGTATTTTATTTTTCCTTTCACTTTGAGTCATTATTCTTTCACCTTCGTTTTCACTTTGACAAAATTTTCATTTTTATTTCTATTTTCACTGTCACTGTGGATAGACTTTTACTTTTCTTTCACTTTTATTTTTGCACTCACTTTAATAGAAAGTGGAAATAAAAATTGAAATTTAAAATAATAATCATTCAAAGTAAACATAAAAATTAAAATAAAAGGCTTTCAAAATACAAGTGGCCATGATAGTGGAACAATTTTCCTAAAAGTATCAAATTGATACCCAATTAAAGCAAAATGATATCAGAAATTGAATTTATCTCAAAAAAATAAAAGTTGGTCAAGATTTTTTTAATTTTTGTGAAACGTAGTATAAATCTAATTTTTATGACAGAAGATTTTAGAAAAAAAGGATTTTAAAAATTTTTCGAAATTGTGGATTTTATCAAGCATTTTTTGAAGCATTTTTTTAAAACATTTTTTTTAACCAATAACATTAATCCATTTAGTTAGGTTTTTTAAAAAATATTTTAAGTAATAATAATTGATTTGCTAACAATTTAAAGTGCAATATTAAACAAAAAAAAAAAAGTTTGACAGGAAAAAAAGTCGAAAAAATTTTTGATTCAATTTTTTTTTGTCAAATTTTAGATTTTGCATTGCGCTTTTAATTGTTAGCAAATCAATTATTATTACCTGAAATATAAAAAAATTAACTAATTAAATTAAAGTTATTCGTTTTACAAAAAAAAGGACTTCAATATTTTGATGCCCAGTAAAATCCACAATTTTGAAAATTTTTAAAAATCCTTTTTTTCTAAAATTTTCTTTTCACTAAACACTACATTTATACCAAGTTTTAGAAAAATTTTAAGTCTCGTGACTAACCACGATTTTTTGGAGAAAATTTGACCCACTTAGCAGGGGAGAAAAAAACCTTTTGAAGTGAAAGTGAAAATAAAAGTCAAAGCAGAAATAAATTACATAATCCATAATAATATTTCTATAGTAGTTTTTTAAAGAAACATCAAAATGTCCAAAAAGTAAAATCGGTCTCAGAATATATTTTCACCCTTTTTGATTTTTTTCCCAAATTATTAGATTTTAAAATCCACTCGTAATTTTGTTGGAAATTTTTTTCTCTTTGTATAGACAAAAAATTGCTGAATGTAAAAATTGGTTTTTATTATTTTCAAAGCATCTTTGTCTTAAAATAACATTGCTTTTAGAGTGAAAATGCTAAAGAATTACCATTGTTATTCAATTCTTTTGTATGGAAATTAATTTCTTTACTTTTTCTAACTAATTTCAAGCCATAATTTTTTTTTTTTGAAATAAAAAAGAATATAAAGTATTAAAAAAATTATGATAAAATTATGATTTGAAATTTGTTAGAATAATAAATTAATTTCCGTATAAAAAAATGCTATAAAAATGGAAGTTTTTTTTGCATTTTCAAACTAAAAACAATGTTCTTTCAAAAAAAAAAAATGTTTCGAAAATAGTAAAACTGATTTTATCATTCGAAACTTTTTGTGTGGGTACAAAAACATATTCTGACAATTTTTTATGAAAATTTAAACTTCAAAAAGGGTATAAATATTTTCCAGTTGATTTTATTTTATGACCATTGAATTCCTTTACAAAAATTAATATAAATTTGGAATTTTATGAAAGGTTTAAACAATTTTCTTGATATAATTAAAAATGTAGATGAACCTTAATTATGTATGTGAACCCTTAATTTATTAATTATTTTATTAAATATCAATAATGGTATTTACTTCATAAATAATAAAATAACAAGTTTCAAGTAAAATTTATTTTACCTAAAGTTAAAAGTTTCTGTTTTCAGTAAACAATGATTTTTTTTATAGTCAAGTAAATTATATAATTAATAATGTAATTTTTTAAATTTCAGATCTTTTAAGTCTAGAAATTTATTTTCATCTAATTAATTAATTTAATTTCTTTTAATAGACAACAGAAATTTCTACCTGATTAGGCCACTTTTTATTTTTTCAAAAACTTTGTACAAATATTTTCTTGTTTTTTATTTATAAAACGAATTTTGCTACCGAAGCGAAAATTTATTATTTTTGCTTTATATCACCTTTATCATCGCATAGAAGTTATATTTTTTTTGTTTTTTTTTTCGAAAAATCGACACCTATGATATAATAAAAATCTATATAACGATTGATTCTTTCACTTATATATTGTTAAATTTCATCTTCACTGTAACCTTTCTCTCTCTCTCTCAATTCCCTAATCAAATTACATCTTTAACTCTCTTGGGAAATATACAGTTTTTCTTTCTGTCGATATATATACATATATATAAAAAGAGAAATAGACCATTTGTTTGAAAAATTTAAAAACGAGATTTTCATTTTAGATTTTATTTGTTTGTATTCGATACAAATTCAAAATTCACTTTTTTCAAGGATATTTTTTGATTCAATGAAATTTATAATTATTATTATAATTATTTATTATTTATAATTATTATAAATTTCTTATTTATTATTTATAATTATTATAAATTTCTTATTTATTAAATAAAATTTATTAAATAAATCGTAAATAATAATGCTTCTGTCTTTTTGGAGAAATTAATAATTATGTCGCTTTTGGTTTCTGTCACCTTGTTAATTTTTCAGATTTCGAAAATAAAAATATTTCCGAAGATGAAAATTCCTAATTTTCTTAATTAAAATTTTTCAAATTTATTAATTTTTCGTTATCCTATGTGTCTGGCAATATATTAAACCCTCGAGGAGTTTAGTTTTTTTCAAAGGGGCATTTTTCTATGTAAATTTAATTTCTCACCCTATTTAGAACATTTATCTACATTTTTCACATCAATTTTACTTATAATTTTGAATTCACTTCTTTTGAATATAGAGAATGAAATAAAACACGTGTTTTTCATTCTTAAAACAAATAATCAAATAGAAAATGACAGACAAAAATATTGTCTGACTAAAATTGGCTTTCACTACGGAAATTAAATTTACATAAAAAAAAATCTTTTTTTAAAGAGTGGGAATTTTTTTTCTCGATTTTGGTTATATATCTTCTTCTTCTTCTTCTTTTTTCTCAGTCGCTCAAAATATGCAAGAGAGGGAGATTTTACTAAAAGCCTGACAGTCTTCGACGTATTTCTCTCTCTCTCTCTCTCACTCTCTTTCCCATTCACTTATTCTCTCTGTGAATGTGTGTGTGTAACTGTATAATCTCCCTGTAACGTCACATCTGTTTCACGATCTTATCCGTCTCAAATAAATTATTCCATTTCCACATTCAGCTTAGAGGATATCAATTTCTCGTCAATTTTAGTCGCGTATTAGTGGAAAATACAATTCTCCCTATTAGTTCTCTAGCGATACCTTTAGGGATATTTCTCTATTATTAATTGCTTTTCATTGCACTTTGTATCGATGATGGTAAAATTCTTCCAAAAAGGTATTGATTATCTCGTATCTTTTGCATAATTTGTTTTATTTCTTTATTAAAAAACAGAATTATTGAAAAGTGATTTTAAAATATTTAATTTTAATTTAGTTTTAGTAGTATAGTAAAAAAACTATTTCCGTCTTGGAGCCAACTATTTTAATTTAATTATTTTTAAAAAATAATTTTTGTTTAGAAGAATTTTTATAACATTCAGAGAAAAATTACAGTTTAAAATCAAAAAAATGTTTTCGAGTAAATTTATATCCAAAAAACGTAAAAGAATATTAAAAAAATTAAAATTTTTATTTAAAAAAATTATTAATAACATAAATTTTCTTTAGAACTATTAAATTGTTTCAATAATTTTATTCGAAAGTTTTAGAAAAATAATTGAATAATTTTGGATGAATTGCAGTTGCACATTATATGAAAAAGTTTTTTTAATTTTTGCTTAACAAAAGGTATTAAAGTTTTGAAAATTTTAATTTAGAAATTTCGAATACATTTTTTTTTAATACGAAACTAAAATTTTTCAAAAATACTTAAAAAAAAATTTTTGCTTACTTTTATTGAAGCAAATTTTTAATTTTAATTCAAGTTGCTATTAGAAACATTTTGGCATTTACTATACGAGTTGTTCAAATAATTGAATTTAATGAAGAACCGTAAAAAAATTATATATAGTTTTTTTTAAGAAATTAAGAATTTTCAATAAATTTGGAAAAGCAAGTCTTGAAAGATTATTTGTTGAATAACTTTACACTTAAATATTGCAATATTAAATTTATTAATTTCTAAAAGAATTGAATTTATAATTCTTGTGAATAAATTAACTTCAAAAGGCTTTAATTTTTAATTTTATAAAATTTCAATTTTTAATGAATTTAATTAGAAATTTTAAAGAAGTAAAATTTCTACAAAATTTTTTTTTCAGACAGAAAAAATTAAATTTTTAGAATTCATAAGAAACTTCTGAATTTTGGTATCTTTTTGGTTTGACTCATAAACTATGAAATTACCACGAATTCTAGTACGAAAGCTTCATAAAATTATGACTCATAAATTATTTAATGAATAAGTTTACTTACTTAAATATTTCAAAATTAATTCAATTTATAGAAGAATTTTAGTTAAAAACACTAAAAATGGATTCTAGAGAAGTTACAAATAATTGTAGAAATTTAATTATTTTCAAAAGTAATAAAATTCTTATCACAAAATTCAATTGTGTTTAAACTTAAAAAAAAATGGCGATAAAATCCTAATTATTATCTTTATAAATAAAAAATATTCTTTTTTAAAATTTAATTACTTACAAATATTCAAAATATTATTATTATTATTATTATTATTATTATTATTAATATTCAAATATTATCAAAAAAATTTATTTTAACGATTTTCATAATTTACTATTTTAATAAAATTGCACAAAAACATTTAATTATTTTTACAAATAATAACATTTTTTTAAGGGATCTTATTATTTTCTATGCAATTTTAATCGAATTCCTTCAAAAATGTAACAATTCTAAAAATTTGAATTACAATTCGTCAAAAGAATTCAATTATTTAAAAATTTGTTGCTTAAATTCTTTATAAGAATTACATTTTAAAAAATATTCAATGATTCAATAAATAATTTACTTTTGCATTAAAATAATTGAATTCCAATAGAATTTTCAAAAAAAAATTAATTTAAAAATGAATTTTAGTTTAAATTTTAGATAATAATGAAAATTATAAAAATAATTTCTAAGAAGTTACACTAATATATAAAAATAATAATGGAATATTTAAAAAATTTAAAAAAGAAATTATTGTTTTCGAACAGTTTTACAATAAATGGAATTCGTAAATAAATTTAACGGACATTTTTTTTAATAACATGTTTTACTTGATTTTCTAAAAATTCAAAAAATTTTAATTTCATTGTCAATTAAATATTCTAATTGCCAAATATAATTTATAAACATTTTTTTCTTTATTTTAATACCATTTTATTTAATACAATTTTAATAACATTGTAATAACATTTTATTAAAACAATGAAACTTAGAAAAAATATATTTGATAAAATTCATTACAAGAAGAAGAAGAATTTTTTTTATGTTTCTTCCCAATAATTTAATTAATTTTAGAAATGGTAAAACTCATTGCAGAATATTAATTAGTTTTAATACAATTTTAATCAAATTCTTTGAATAATCTGACTTTCTAATAATTTTATGTTAAAATTCGTCAAACGAATTAAATTATTTAAAAATTTGATAATAAAAAGTTTTTTTAGTAATTAAATATTAAGAAACATTTAATTATTCAATAAATAATTTACTTTTGTATTTAAATAATTACATCCCCGTAGTATTTGCTAACAAAAAATTAAAAATTGATTTGAAAATGAATTTTAGTTTAAATTTTAGATAATATAATAGAATATAAAAATAAATTTTCAGAAGCAACAGTTACAATACTTTTATAGTATAAAATAATGTTTTTAAGACTGGATCCACTTTAATTATTATAAAACCTAAAGAAAAATCGATTACTTTATGTTTTATAAAACTATTTTTAAAGTTGATTAATTTCAAAAAATGTTTGAGTTTGAGGTAGTAGCAAAAATACTCCTTTATTCATACCTTAAAAATTTATTTTTATTTATATCAACAATTTTTCTTTACCTTTATCTTTAGTAGTAAAGATTGTTTTTTTTTACTTAGTAACTTTGAGTTACATTCTGTTTAAATAATAAAAAAATGGTTTTAGTTGGCATTAATTTCCTGTATAATATTATTTTCACCAGTAAGAATCCATTTAAGTCAGACTATTCATTTTTTCTCTTTTTGGTTTTTTTTTTTTTTTGAAAAATTGAAAATTGTGTAAAATATTCTCTTCAATTGTCAGTAGAGTGCTAATGGAAAAGAAAAATCCTTTTATTCATACGAATTTTTATACATTTGCTATCCATTTTTCCTTTTTTTGCTTTTCGTCTCCTTCGCAGAAAACTTCATTTTTTCAACAATTTTCAGAAGAGAGAAAATTAGTCGTTTCAAGTACAAGACTTATACTATAAATTCTCTTTCAACGGATAATTAATCCGCTGAGAGAGGGAATAAGAAGGTTCTTCGGCTCTTTATAAATTTAAAATAAAAAATACTTAAAAATTTTCCCAAGCTTTTACTTCCTAAGTAATTATGCAGGACGATATAAGAAACGTATATATATAAAACAATAAAAAAAATATTAATCTCAGTAAGAGTGTCAAACTGTTTATAATGTAAATATGAAAGCAAGCTTTGTGTAATTTATTCCGTGCTTTGTGTAAAGAAATTTTTTCTTTTTTTTCGCAATTTTCTGCGTATAAAATGAATATTTTTTTTCCTCTTTTATATAGAAGGCGAAAGATATCGCGAAATTCTATGAAGGAAACCATTAATAGTATACGTGCTTTAAATTTTTGATTAAAATAGCTCACAAGTGTTTCATGAATGTTAAAATGATGAGACGCTTTGAAAGTTATATTTGAAGTTTCCAGTGTGAAAATAGATCTTCATTTCAATGCAGCTCTTTTAATTATTTCACTAATGAGTGTTGAGTTACTTTCTTGAATTTTATATTTACAAATCAAATTGAAAATGGTGTGCTTGATATCGTTGAATAAGAAAATGAACTTTTATCAATTCATTTATTTTTTAATGGATCATTATCCGTTTTGTATACTCTTTGTTTCAATGGTGAAATAAAACCGTTAAATAATTTACGAATTTTATCACCCATTTTCCTCATTAAAAAAAAACCAAAAGGAAAAAAATGGTAATTCTTTTTTAAAAAAACGTTAAACTTTTTCTATCCCTTGAATTTTTTTCTTACTTCCTGCAATTATATTGCAAAAACTTTAAAGAACTTTTTAATTTCCAGATCAATAAGAATTAAAAAATTTTTTTTTTATTAAACATTATATTTTTCCAAATAAAAATATGTTTTCTACTCTTTCTACAATTTTATTAAAAACTGATATAAAAAATGTATATTAAAAACATGAATTTAAAATTAAATGTAAAAAAAGAAAATGAATTAGTGTTAAAAAATTAAAAGAAAAAAAAAGAATTACTGTTCTTTAAAAAGAATAACATTTTCTGTATCTACTTTCAATTTTAAAGAATATATTTTTTTAGTTGATTGAAATTTATTTTAGATAAAAATATTTAAATATTTGAAGACCTAAAGATTATTTCTACGGATAATTAGTTAATGTTTAAAAAAAAATTATTTTTCGTGACAAAGAATTATTTGACTAAATAATTATTTTATAAGGAAAATACGAAAAAATAAATAGACTTTTACTAGATTGAAAAGAATATATATACGAGACTTAATATTAAGAATAGAATTGCAAATTTGCAATGAAGATTCAACTTCTCTGTAGGGGGAAAAAAAAAGTAGCCAGAAAGAAAGAAAAAATTGTGGACAGTAAGATGAATTGCAATAGAGAAGAAAAAAGTGGGTTAGCTTTGAAAAATTTCGTTCATCTATTATTCTTCATTAAGTCGACATGTTCTAAGAAAATTAAATTCTTTTTTTTTTAATTTTGCATTATTTTTAAATTAAAAAAAAAATTTCCTAACAAAGAAATCATTTATAATTTAATTTTTTTCCACGTTTTTCCCCTCTTCGCAAATATTTCAAAATCCTTTTTATTATTCTATTATAATTCCAAAGTTGCTATTTACATATTCTGTCATAATGTGAAATTAAACGATATTTGTCTTCAAAGAAAAAGAGAAAACGAAAAGTTTCATGAACTTTTCACACTTTTTTTCCTCTATTCTGCTTCTTTCATTGAAGAGAGTTTCGCAAAAAAAAAATTGAAAACTTTCAGTCCCTTTATAGGAGAGAGAGCAAAAGTTATCACACTCATTAAAAGTTGTAATTTGCATTAGGAATGTTTAATCAATTTAAATTGGTAAGGAAAAAAAATTGGTTAGAACAACTTTCAACTCTTTGTAACTTATGTTTCCTTTATTAATCATTGAGAACTTTTAATAAACACAACGATATTTTATGGGAAAAAATATATATATATTTATTTTTGCTAATTTACAAGAGAAAATATTGTCGATAATTTATTTGAATTTACTTTCTTTTTTCCCTTCGCGGGGGCGAAAAATTAAACACACGTCATTTAAATTATAATCCGTGTAAAATTTCACTTTAATATATCACTCTTCATTTTTCATTTAATTTTGAATTTGTTCCTTAAATAAATTTCATTTTCAAATGAATTGCTCGACTGTTTACCTCCGATGATTTATTCAACATTTTTCATTAATGTTGACACACTTTTCTTTGCTTGTTTTTCGAAAAAAAAATTTTAATTTTCCCATTTCATCGAAAAAAGAATCTATCAATTTTATTTTAAATGAAGAATAATTTTCAACCCTCAAATTAAAAAAAAGAAAAACTAAAATTAGAGGAACAAAAAAGCTTTCAATGCGTCTTGAATAAAATTTTCGATCTTTTAGAAAATTTTTCAAGTTTTTTTTTTGCCGAAAACATAATTGGATGGGGGAATGAAAAAAAAATGACGAATGAAACTTTCAAGCTGTCGTTGCAATTTCTATCGTTCTTAAAGCGACTACAACTATAAAGTGTCAGCTTCCGGTCACAGGCAAGCAATTCTGTGCATTTCTCTGTCGACATCTTTGAGAGTTACACTTCTTGATCCACCCTCTACAAGAAGTAGAAACTGAAAGAAAATAAAACTACACAAAAGAATGAAAATAAAAACAAACAAACAAAACAAAAAAAAAAGAGAAGGAAATAGAAAAAAGGAAAAAAAATTCTTAAAAGAAACGAAAGTTTTATGATCCTGGGAATAATCCGAACAATGTTTTTAAAACAAAACGAGAAAAAATATTCCACCTTTGTCATGCACTGTGTAAAGGAAAAAGCATTGTGAATTTTTTAAAATATCTGAAAGTACAAAATTCTTTCTATATATAGTTATATATATATAAAATTTTATATGGTGCAAAAAGTAAGCATTTATTTATTTATAATAAACATTAATTTCTGTTCGTAGATTTTAAAAATTTACAAATTTTGAAATATATTCATTTTAGTTTAAAAAATTAAAAAATTTTTTTTTATTTTTGAAGTTTTTTTATTATTCAATTTTTTTGGTATCAAATTTTTATATTTCTATATTCTTATGCTCTTAAATTCTTATATTTTTTAATATTAATACTTTTCAGTATTCATGTTGTTAAATATTTGCTTTCATAAATTTTTATTGATAAATTTTTATATTTTTAAGTTTTAATGAATCTAAATTTTCATATTCTTAGATTCTTAATTTTTTTACTTTTTATATCCTCAAGGACATGTTTTTTAAAAGTAATGAAAAAATTAAACTTTTACAATTCATCAGAAAATTCTAAACTTTTGCCTTTTTAGCTATGGATTTATGGAATCATCACGAATTTTAATACAAAACCTTCAAATTTTTCTATTTCTGACAGAAATTCCTTTCTAAATATTTGCATTCTTAAAAAAACTATCATACAATTATTATTTAATGAATAATTTTACACTTAAATATTGCAATATTAGAATTATTTATTGACTTTAAAAAAATTTAGTTTACAATTTTTATAAATCAATTAACTTCAAAAAGCTTTAATTTAAAATTTTGTAAAATTTCAATTTTTAATTAATTTAATCACAAATTTTAAAGAAGTTAAATTTTCACAAAATGATAATGAATCAAAATCTTCTGAAATTACTTAAATTTTTCAATATCAATATTTCATTAATTATTATTAAAAATAATGGATTTATAAAAAAATGTTAGTTAAGAACATTTTAAAAAATTGAATCTTGGAGAAGTTACAAATGGTTGCAAAAATTCATTTATTTTTAAAAGTAATAAAATCCTTATTAAAAAAGTTTCAAAATGTTCCAAATTTCATAAAAAATTCTCGTCAAAATCATAATTATTTTTATAAATAATAAAATTCTTATCGAATATTCAAACATTTTAATAAATGTTTCTTTGATTTTAATAATTTTCAATTTCTACAATTTCAATAAATTTCCTCAAAACAATAATTTAATTTCGTAATAATATTGTACTCAACCATTTACAAATTATTTTCATAAATAATAAATTTTTTTTATAAACTCAATTATATTTATATAGATAATATATTTGTTTTCGAAATTAAATTATTTTTATAAATACTAAAGCTCATCGCAGAATTTTAATTATATTTAGTACAATTTTAATCAATTTCCTCAAAAAATAATTATAATTATTCTTAAAAATTTGATTTAAATTCGTCGAAAGAATTCAATTATTTAATGAAATTTGTTAATCAAATTTTCGATACGAATTGAATTTTAAAAAACATTCAATTATTCAGTAAATGATTTCCTTTTTTATTTAAATAATTGGAAAATTTTTAAAATGTTTCAAATTAAATTACTTAAAAGTTTTGAATTTCTTTACTTTATAAGTTTTTAACAATTTTAACACATTAACTTTTTTGAAAAAGTTTAATTTTATTTTATTTAAAATAAATTGAAGCGAAAATGGAAATTTTCCAAATTTTGAAAAGTTTTCCTACAGTTTTATAACAAAATTTTCCCAAGCTTTTTCAATTTTTTAAATTATGTAGGGTCATTAGAATTTTTCTAAATTCATAGTGGAATTTGCTCTTTAAATTTTTTTTAGAAAATTCCCTAATCTTTTTTTACAGTATACTTAATAAAAAAATTCCGAAGTGATAAAAATTTCGTCTAATTAAATTTTAAACAAAGATATTTCAAAATCCTCGAAAAAAATTTACAAAAATTATTATAAATAGTTGAGTTAGAGAAGAATTTTAGTTGAAAATTCTAGAAAATAATAATTTTATTGAAATGATGAAAAATAATTTTGAAAAAGTTATAGTAACAATTTTCTCAATATAAAATAATGATAATTATTTTATAAGCTGTTTAATTTCAAAAAAGGATTATTAGGTTTTTTCATTTTTTACTCTACTTGTGAAAATAAATTTTCCATGTAATTTTAATCTAACAATTAGTAAATAATTAAAGTTTAAAAAAAATCAGAATTGAATGTTTTCATATATTTTAGGGATCCAAAATACATTTAATTTTCTTTTAATTAATTTTATTTTATATTATATAAATATTTATAATAATTTTTTGAAAAGAATACAAGATACTGCAAAAATTTGACTTTAAAGAAATTGAAGAAAGAATTAAAGTTTACTTTAGCTGACTAGAAAATAAAAACTCAAAAAATATATTTGTATAACAAATAATTTATCGAAAAAAAGATTTTGGAAAAAATTGGTAGAGAAAAGTAATGGAAAAAAGATTTTTGGAATAAAAAATTCTGGAGCAAAAAAAAATGATTGAAAATAATAGATTGTATAAATTGGCACTCAATAACAATTCTTACATTCTTAAATCCCAAAAAGTCCTTATATTTTTTTATATTCTTCTATTTTTACCTACTTGAGATTTAGGAAATTATGATTGATTTATATTTCATGTTTACTTCATTATTTATTTTTTTTTTATTGAAAATAATTGACATCTAATTCTAATTTAAATCAGTAATCAATATTTCTTTACAGAGGATAAAAATTATATATTCTACTGTGAAAAAAATGTGATCGATGACTTTATTTCACACTTTACTGGTTTGAGAAATAACAACCTCGGGAGATATGAAATATGAGAATTTTCTTGGTATCCATCAATATTATATAGTGTAATATATTTGTGTGTACTTTTTTCCAAAGAAACACTGTGAGAATATAAAATGATTAAATTAGTAGTATATACAAAATAGATATATATATATAGCTTCTGGAATACACTTATAATTAAATGAATACTTGAAATTGCTCGTCAATGGAACTTTAATTGCGTATTGATTTCGTTGATTAGCCATGTGAAACCGTCAACTGGAAAATTATACAATGGCTCTTGCAACTTGAAGGAAGACACGTGCCACACTGACAAACAATGTTTGTTGCACTACTATATTCACTGCATTTTAATACGTTATGAGAATAATAAAAATAAATAATTTTTCACAATAAAAAACAAAAATTAGAAAAGACAATCAAAGAATTTTTTGTCTAATCAGAAATTGTAGTAGAATTTATTTTAGTAGAAGAGAAATTTGCTGTTAATTTGTTTGAATCTATCTCTTCAAATTTGAATCGATTGAAACTCTCTAAATTTTCAATTATTGAAAAATCGTTACCTTCTAAATCTGAAGCAGTAAAATTTTATTGAAAAACAGTGACTGTATTCTTGCGACTTTAATCAGGTGAAAAGTGACTGATATTTCACTCATTTTCAACTTCACTGCAAACGAAAGTATCTTAAAAGTAACTTTTTAATCAATTCTAAAATATTTAGTTTTTGCAGTGTTTTAACAAATTTTCAGTGAAATTTCACTTATTAAAATCGTGGGAATAAAGATACTGGAAAATTGTCACACTTTCGTGATTCAGTAAAATATTTAACTAATGCTAAAAATCATTTTGGAAAAGTAGAAAGTAAACGAGTTAAAACTTAAGTAAACATTTGATTTTTTATATAATTCATTGTTTATTAATAGAACAAAGAATAGCACCAAAAACTGCAGTCAAGTATAAACAGTACAAAAACTATAAAATACATTTTTTCTTTAGCATGTGATTGTTATGTTCTCAATGGTAATTTTTTCGACCACTTTTATCTTTATTAAATATTTAATAAATGGAGCTGAAATTTTGCACGAAAGTATAAAATACATTAAACAAGGACAGTGATGTGCAAAAGTTTTAATATTTTTAAATTTTAATTATTAGAAATTGCTTTAAAATTATTTATTGTCAAAATCACTTCTAATCAATTTTTCATCTTTACCGATTTTGAAGTGTTAAATGTAAGTGTTAAAGTGTTTAAGTTTTAAATGTTTTTGTAATTTACTTTTGAATTATTAAAACTTTTGCACATCACTGCTTTTTTTATTAGATTTTAGACTTTGTTACAAAATTTCAGCTTAATTTATTAAATATTTAATAAAGAGAAAAGTATAATTGTAAAAATTAACATTGTATTTTTAACATGCTGTTGAAAAAAGTTTTTCTTTAACTCTATTAAAGTTTCATTTTTTACAAATTTTTCATAAATCCGAAAACTTATACTTCTATAAATGTATCGATTGATTTTTATTTCTAAACAGATAAATTACCGTTTTACGTTAGAATTGTTAAAATGTATGAAAATTATTTTTTTCCCTTCGCAATATGGAAAAAATAAAGTTCCACATATATTTTTACCACTTAAACTTGTAGTAGTTGTAAACATTGAGAAAATATTATATTTAATTTAAATAGAAAAATAATTTTAAGTAATTTTGTTTAATTGAAATAAAGTAAGTTTAATCCCAATATATACAATGTATCTACTGCTTTGATTTAAAAATATTATTTGCTTGAATAATTAAATTTAATTCGAACATATTTTCTGTTTTGATTTAAACAAAAAATATGTTTAAAAATTTTATGTTTGATTCAAACTTAAAAGTTAATTATAAATAATTTAAAATCAACCACAAATTAAATATATTATTTCTTGAAATGAACCAAAGAATATGTTTCAATTAATCTTAAATATGTTTGACTGTGTAGCAAAGATATTTTAAGTTTGATTTAAACAAAATATGTTTGGAATCAAATATATCGTTTTCTGAGTGTAGTACATAATTAGTAGATTTTTAATAATAATTCACAAAACATAAAAGATTGTAAAAACATGTTAAACACTTTATTTTTATTGCTTCCTCATATAGAGGAAGTATTGTAATATTAAAATTTTTCGACTTCGATTTTTTGACATATCTTTATGTTATTTGACCTCAGGAGTTCAAAAAAGACATTTCAACTTTGAAAAGTTGAAAAATATCCTTTTCCAAATAATTTCTAAAATTTTAAAAAAGAAAATTATTAAAGTCATAATATATCATAAAAATCAAAATCGTTTATGTATCGAAACTGAATTTTTAAGGTTCCTGAAGTTGGCATCGATGCTCATCATCGAAAAATAATTTTCCTTATTTTTATTACAAAAATTGTAACTAATTTTACTCCTTTTACTCGCCTAAGAAGTAAAAAACTATTTAATAGTCTTTTTTTAACTTAAAATATTGGAATTCAGTAATTTTTTTTGGTTTTGTACAAAAAAAATTTTTCGATGCTGAGCATCGATGACAACTTCAGGGATCTAATTTTTAATGAAATAAGGAGATTAAAATATTACAGCAATTGAGAATAATTGTTCAAAATTTATACTTTATTATTAACATCTCTATGAAGAAGCAAAGTGTTCATGAAATGAACGCAACGAGATTTACGAAAACGAATGAAATGAGCACCAAAATTATAACAAAAATATATAACTTGGCAGCGGTTTATTATTATTATTATTATTAGCTATAATAATTATTAGTAAGAATATTTACTAATTTGTAGTAAAATATTAACCTTTTTAGTCATGAATTTTCATTTTTACGTTTTGTAAGAATAAAATATAATTTATTTAAAAAATAATATAGCGGAAAATTCTGAAATTTCCTTTTTTTATTGTATGTTATAAAAAAAAATTCTCACTTTGAATCTCTTACTCTATTATAGTGAAAATTGCATTTTTTCTAAAATTTGTTCCTATTTTAATCAAATTTTCATATCATCATAACTAATGATTAATTTGCAATATTTTCATAAACATTTAACAACTGTTTAACTAGTTTTCTCACTTGTTTAAGTCTATGTTATTATGTAAATAAAAAAATACACCATTTATGGATAAAAAATTAATTTAGAAAATAAGAATCTAGTAAAATGTAAGTGAGTCAATGAGATCTATTAGTTATGTCCAGTGCTAAACAAAAAATAATTGGTCTTTAAATAATAAAAAAAAAATTGAAAAAGATACAGTGAAATGACACGGACGCTTCGCCTTGATATTATGCGAATGTGTTTTTCGATTACATTTGCCCATGCAAATCTGTTCAACATATTGAATTTCGATGCGATGCCGGGGATTTACCGAGTTTGAAATGTCCTATCACTATAGGTATATGTATATAAACAATGTATATAGATACGAATAGATCATGAGTGTACACTGATAAAATCGATATTGACATGCATTTCAAAAACATGTTGGTCTCATAAATCTAAAATATTGATAATTCACTTGAATAAGTTTTTCTATGTAGTATGTATATATATATGTAAGATACACACAGTGACCAATATTTTCCAGCGAGGATAAATAATTGAATAAAAGAGAAATTCTCGTACATAATTTTCTAAAGAGTCCAAGGAGGGATTAAACTTGTTTTTTTTTTGACTTCATTAAATTTTTCTTGCTCCCTCTCTCATTTCTTGCTTTCTTTCTATATATATGTGCATATTGATGCTCCTGTTGTAATTTATTTCGGTACGAAAACTTTCAAGTTTCCACGAATAAGTCTTATATTTTTTTTTTCCTTTTTTACACAATGGAGGGAAAAATTTTCAAAGAAAATTGTTGACTTAACTGAAAGTTGCGCGTTTTTAAAGCGAATTGTACTTTTCTAGAGAGCTAGTTTGTGTAAATGTGTCGCTGGAGAATTAAAAACTTTCTGAATCTAGAAATGAGGAAGTCTGAAATTTTATGTTTGAACATGAATGTTATAGTTATTCTTCCAAGAGTTATAAATAATAAATTTTTTATTTTAGTGTGGTAAGAATTTAAAAAAAAATAAAAATTATCGAGTCGCATTAAAATTGTTTATCACTTTTTTGAAACTTTTTCCAAAAAAAATTTTCGCTTAGATGTAAAATATTTATTTTTTCGTTATTTTTAATTATGACTGTTTTTTATAATTATGCAATTTTAAATTAAATGAGAAAAAATTAAAATATGTGCGAATGGTAATGAAAAATAATTAAAACTAAATACAGAGAAGAAAACTTTTTTTGAAAAAGAAATTTTTATTATTCCGTTTATCTTTTTTTAAGCATTTTTAATTCTGTTTTTATCTTTTTAATTTTGTACAGTCTTTTATTGTTAGACATTCGGTATTGATTTTTTCAATCTTTTAGAGATAATTTCAGCTTTTGTTTTCAAAGAAATGGTTTTTATTTTATCCATTAAAGTTTGAAAATCCTATAGTTCTAATTTTTTCTGATAATGAAAATAAAATTTTTTTTTTTTTAAATAAAATATGAATTTATTGTTTATTTTAGACAAAAAGTATTTTTTTTTATAAAACAAATGGTTTTTAAGACAAAAAAAGTAAGTTGTTTTATACAAACAATAATTTCTTGTATTTTTAACAATAACAAATAATTTTTTTAGACAATACAATACATTTTTTTTTAAAGAAACCATAATTTTTTTATATGCAACAAATTATTTTCTATACAAAAGCATTTTCTTGTTTTTTTCATACAAAAAAAAAATAATTATAATTTTTTTTTTAATTCTTAATATTGTATTATGGTGCCACAGTATTATGAAGTAACATTTGTTCAGAATATGAACGAGATCACTCACAACTTCTTTTTAAAATAAATATAGAGAGTAAAACCTCTCCGTTGCTTAATTAGCAATTAGTGATATTAAATCCTCGCAAAGAAACTTGGAAATTTTCTTTCGAATGTAATAAAAAACATTTGTTGCTAAATTGCTTCATTAGTTATCTTTTCAAGTAACAAACAAGGCACAGTTAAATTGCACACTTACTATACATATGTAATAGTAATAAATGTATTAAATTATTAATATTACAACTAGCTTCGTCATGAAATCAAATTTTAGAAGTTATACAATTTATAGTGAATTTAATCAAAATGGATTATAATTTACTTTCGCAATTTAATTCAATATTGACGTTATTTATTAATTTTGCAAAGCGTGTCTCTCCAGCACTAATTTATCAGATTTGACATAATTCACAATAATTAGCGTCAACTTTGTCGAAAATAATTAATGGATAATTATTTAAAAGATGAATACGAATTTTTATTATGAATAAAAGTGAAATTATATTTATAATTATTATTATTTTTGTAGAAGTATTATTACATTATTACTTGTAATATATTAGTAATATTACTTGTAATACTGCATAATAATATTACAGTCTAATTATGTAGCAAAATAAAAATTTCTGCCTCATGGTAATATTGCAGTTAGGAACTCGAAAAATCAACTTTTTTTGGAGGCGCCTGATAAAGTTCACATTATCGCGCTCAATTCTTTATATTCTTTCATGAAAATTTAGAGAAATATTGTTCTACATAGTTATTTGATATAAAACTACTTAACTTCAAATTCACATAAAATAAACATTATTTGGCATAAATTTAATTGGACACAAAAAACCATTTAAAATAAATATCATTCGTCATAAAATTCATTTAACACAAATCTATTTTGACAAAAAATCCATTTAACGTAAATTTTAATTTTTATAAAATTTATTTCACATAAAATTTATTTGACAACAATTTTATTTGGCATAAAAGTCATTTAACGGAATTCTCATTTGTCATGCAATACATTTGACATGAATATCATTTTACATAAAATTCGTTTGACATAAATTTAATTTGACGTAAATATCATTCAACATAATTTGTATTTAACGTAAAATTCACTTGACATAAATTTCATTTGGCACAAATTCCATTTAATATAATTTTCATTTGATATAAAATTTATTTGACATAGATTACATGTTAAATTTTGTTGAATGACTTTTATGTTAAATGAAATTTACGCCAAATAAAAATTATGTTAAATGTATTTTATGTTAAATGAACTTTACGTCAAATGTGCAATATATTAAATGATATTTATGTCAAATGAAATTTACGTCTAGTGAAATTTATGTTGAATGAAATTTATGACAAATGAATTTTAAGACAAAATAAAATTAATATCAAATTATTATGTCAAATGAAGTATATTAAACAAATTTTACGCCAAATCAATTTTCTGTTAAATAAAACTTATGTCAATTGAAATATATATGTCAAGTGATTTTCATGTGAAATAAAAGTCAAATCAATTGTATTTTTACTTTAAATAGAAATTGTGCTAAATGATTTTTATATCTAATAAAATATATGTTGTATTAATTATATGTCAAATTACATATATGTTATATAAATTTTATGTTTAATTAAATGTATGTCAAATAAATGTCTAATAAATGTCAAATAAATGTTGAATGGTTATATGCCAAATGAGTATTATGCCAAATACAATTTTGGAGTTGTTATGCGTCCCTGCAATATAATGACTTTTTCTTTTTTTAAAAACTCGTAATAAAAAAGGTAATCATAATTCATCAGAAAACATACGAAATTAGACAGAGAGTTTATTCTATTTCTATTTGTTTATAACCTGCAAATATAAAATTTATTTAAAATATTTTAATGCTGTAATTTTCCAAAAAAATATGTTTCTAAATTGAAAACAAGAATTGCTTTAAAAAATGTGATTAATAATTACGCATTAACCAAATTTATATATATATATAGCAAAATAATATAATTCGAAAATTTCCTGTGAGCAAATTAATTCTTTTTTTTAAATTATAATTTTTACAAAAAAATGCGACTGGAACATAAATATTATATTTTTCCAATCTTTACATGGAAAAAATTAGAATTCTTTAACAAGCTTATGATTAAAAATAAAATAGTTAACAATCTTTTCTTTGCTTGAAAAGACATTAGAAATTGGTTTAAAAAAATCATAATTTTTACAATTAATTAAGACTGAAATACAACTATTCTGCTTATATTTTTCTTAATGAGAATTAAATTTAAAAAAAACATTCTATTATTTAATGGAAAAATTGAAAAGGTTTCAGATTAAAATATTGTTGAAAAATTTGAATTTTCTATACTTCCTTTTAACTGTCAATTTTGAAGAATTATTGTTTTGAAAAAGTTAAATTTAATTTTTTTTAAATAATTTGAAGTTACGTGCAGTTACGTGGAAATTTTTTTAAATTGTATTTTTCCTGTATTCCTGTTTGTTTTTCCTGTATTTTCATGAAGAAATTTTCCTAAACGTTTAAGAGAATTTTTTTCAAACTTTTCGTAATTCATAGGAAGTTTTCGATAATTTTTTAGAAAAACTCTCTTATCTATGTTAATAAATTTTAAAACAAATGTATGTGAAAATTCTTAAAGAACTTTTTGAAAAATTATTGGAAATATTTATTGAAATAATAAAAATAATTTTTTGAATTTGACATTTTTAAACCTTTTAATTCCCGTGGAAAAAAATAAAAATTAAATATGTAATTAAAAAGGAAGTTATTTATATTTTTAAATAATTTTGCAAATTAAAGAAATTCGTAAGGCGTAAATACATATATATATATATATATATATATATATATGTAACAAGGCATTTTTTGAGTAAAATTGTTTCCTTTTTTTTAAATATTTAATTTCTTTATAAATAAAAATTTGCAATCAACAAATAATGTTTATTTATATTTATTTTCTTTATTTATAAAAAAACTTTGAATAATATTAGAGCAATTATAAGTAATAATAACATTTATGTGAAAAAATCTCTTTTTAATAAAAAAAAATAAAAAAAACACAATAAATATTTGCTTTATCATAATTATAAATTATGATTAAAAAAAAGTAAAATTTGTTTACCATAATTATGTATTATTTATTAAAATTAGACATTTTTTTAAATAAAGAGAAAAACTCGTTAACTAAAATAAAAATCTATATTAAAAATTTTTCGCTTTTCGTGACTTCTTGTTATATTATTTCCCAACTCTTGTTTTTTTACAAAGTCATAACCATAAAATGGTGAGTTTGAAAGTGACTCAATCAACAAGTTTAATTGAAAATAAAATTGTTTATTAATTTGGGTAGTAAAATTATTTAATTATTATTAATTCGAACTGGTTCTAATAAGAATAATTTAAAATTTAACCTTTTTAATATAATTAGTAAAGAAACAGCAAAGTTGTTTTACTGACACATTCAAGTAAGTGTTTTACCCTCTGTAATATTACTCATCGTAATTTTTACCCTTTACACAAGTCATTTTTACCCATTATCATTCGTAATATTACCACCCTTTTTTTCTGTGATATATTCAGTATACGAGAAGAGTTAAAAAATATTTGTTAAGTATTGTTATTACAAATGTCCACCTGCAGTTCTGAATATTTAATTAAATTCGTTACAAACAACAATGCGTGGTAAATATTTATCGGTTTTAAGGAATGCCAACATAAGGAAAAGCGGGTAAAATAATAATTTTCACAAAGCGGATATTTGCAGGGTTATTTGAAAAGCGAATATAATTGTTGATCGAGAGTTGTGGATTTAGAGTATTTACTTTAATTAAAGCTCTATAGTTGAACGGAATGATAATTAAGAACATTTATAGCTTTAGTTACTGGTAATTTCGAGAGTCTAGCGAGAAAGAGGGCGAGAAAGAGAGGGAGAGTGAAAAGCGAACGAGAAACGGAAAAGATCCTCCCTGACAGATATGATTCTCTCTTTGCAGTACTGTTATCACTATTATATTACCTTCTTATCACGCCTCAGCGTATTATAAACCTACTGCAAAGGCTCTCTCTCTCTCTCTCTCTCTCTCTCTCTCTCTCTCTCTCTCTCTCTCTCTTATTGCTGGCTCTCGTATTGTTGTCCTATAGTTGCTGAACTAAAGTTGTTTTAGAATTATATGTATATACAGAAGACCTAATCCCATAACGAGTATATTTCTCGCACCAAGAAAGAAAACAGAAAATTTTCAAAACAAAAACCTTACGTTTCTTTTGTAACAAAGGTATAGATTATGTGGTATATATAAAAAAACAACCAACATTTAATTTACAGTATATATTCAATATTCTCGAGTATTATTCGTTATTAAATAGAAATTCTCTTCGTAGCATGTGTAAGCTTCGAAAGAGGGACGACGCTTATATATAGAAGGCAGGATTCTCAATGTATATGAATTTGAACATGGGAACTCAGGGAATATCAAATACTTTGTTCATGTACTGGAAATTCTGTTGCTAAATTCTCATTTAAACCCACCACGTTTGTATACAATAAAATTACATTTTCATTATTTATGGTAAATTTATTCAGTTCACGATAAACATATAACTTGAAATTATGAATTTTATTTCATTTTCTGCACATAATTTGGGATATTAAATTAAAATTTCATCATAAATAATTATTTGGTGTGTTTAATAAAGTTTCTATAAATTTACGTTAATTACATAACCACTAAACAGTATTTCTGACATAAATATATATAGAAATTTTGCATTACACACAATGTTAACTTATACAAGTATTGAATGGCAATGAATTGATACCAAAAATGTGGATTAAATTAAAAATTGATACAAATTTTTCTTACCAATTTGATTCATTTTAGTATTAATTTTATACTTTTAAGAAAACTGCAGGTGTTAAAAAGCTTTCACAGCTTAAATTAAAAACAAAAAAGATTAGATTAATCAATTTTGGAAATTATTTTGCTTTAATTTTTTCCTTCAAAAAATGAAAACAAAATTGTTTTTGAAAAATTTTAGGAAACATAATCCTTCGATGAATTAAATCCTTGCAGATTATTTTAATTCATTTTTGGGTTAATATTAAAAAAATTTTATGTCATTTAAAAGTATTTTTGATTTTTAAAAATGTAATTTACTCAAAACTTTCACGAATAACTAGAAGCAATTTTTATTTACCAGAAATGTCTGACCAAAAAATTTTGATCTACTTAAACGTCTGACTATACAAGAATAATTCTACTTAAAATATCCAAACAATGTTCATCTACTTTAAATGCCTGACCAATAAATTTAAATACTACTTAAAATTTAAAGTATTTCCTTTGTTTGCAAACAACATTTTCTTTCTTTAAATATATCTTTAACCAAACAATTTTAACTATTTTTGAATGTCTTATCAAAAAAACTTTAATATCTCTTTAAAATATTCTGTGGAAATAAATTATTTTAATTAATTAAAAAATTTTTGTCTACTTTAAAGAAGATTATTTCGTTTGTAAACAAAATTTTCTTTTTATAATAAACATGTCTCACGAAATTTAAATTTTTGTTATCTATTCAAATAATTCTAATCTTCTTGAACGACTGGCTAAAAAGAATTAAAAATATTTTCTAATCTTTTTTATCTAACAAAACGATTTCTAATAAAATCTGTCTTTGTTTTCTAAAAAAAAGTTTTTTTTAACAAGTTTTGATTTCTAAAAAAAATTTGTCCAAAATGTTATGATTTCTAATATTTATTTTCCTAATATTTGTAAAATTCCATAATTTTAATAGGAGTTAGAAAATTGTTTGGAAAAAATTAAGATTAAAACAAACAAACTATTTCACATATTTTCTGTTTCTCAATCAAAATTTTGTTTAAAAAATTGTAAGTTTATTTTCAAACAAGAAAAAAATTTATTAAATTAGATACTACACTGTAAAAAATTTAGGGAGTTAACGGACTCGGGAGTAGGGAGTCAAATTTTTAGAGTTAAAAATTAACTCCAAAAGAGAGTTAATTTTTAACTCCCTTCATTTAACACCCGCGGGAGTTATTTTTTCCATGGGGAGTTAGCATTTGGGTGTTAAATTTTAACTCCTTTTATTTAACTCCCCTGGCATTAACTCCCAAATTGGGTGCGACTTTTATAGACTCCCTGGGGAGTTAAAATTTAACTCCTTTTTTTTACAGTGTATTTTTTATCACAATTTGTTAACAAAATTCTCTTCTTCTTCTTTAGAATAAAAATAATAATTTACATCGCTTTTAAAAACAAATTTCCAAAATTAAATTATTTATAAAACAATTTTTTTAAAACCTTTTAATACACTGTAAAAAATTTAGGGAGTTAACGGACTCGGGAGTAGGGAGTTAAATTTTTAGAGTTAAAAATTAACTCCAAAAGAGAGTTAATTTTTAACTCCCTTCATTTAACACCCGCGGGAGTTATTTTTTCCATGGGGAGTTAGCATTTGGGTGTTAAATTTTAACTCCTTTTATTTAACTCCCCTCGCATTAACTCCCAAATTGGGTGCGACTTTTATAGACTCCCTGGGGAGTTAAAATTTAACTCCTTTTTTTTACAGTGTAAGGAAAAAATTCCTATAGTTTTTATTTGTATAGTTGTTATTAGACTATTTTAAGATTTTTTAAAAGATTCGCATAAATTCAATTTTTTATTATAATTTTTTAACAAAAATTCTTTAACCGAGTTTTTTTTTTAAATTAGAAAATTTTTGTAAACATTATTTTTTTAATAATGCATCTATTGATCGTCATTACAAAAATTGAATATTGTTATAGAAAGAAAATGTTGTAAATTACCTTTATTAGAAAAAGAAATTTTTAGAAAATGACCTTTATTAGAAGGAAGAAAATTAGAAAATCACCTTTATTAGAAAAAAGTTTTTAATATAAATTCACCTTTAAAACAGAAAAAATTTTTAGGAAACAAAAAAAAGATAAAACCTTTTATAAAAACTGACCCAAAACGACGTTGGTGAATTTCACAACGTTTATAGTCAACGATTTTAGAAGAAAAATATTTTTTTAAGGAAATTTGTAAAAAAAAATTGTACATTAAATAATTAATTAATAGTACAATTAATTTTTTAAATAATAATTTACAAATAAAATATTTGTGAACAAAAACTTTTATTTTTTTTAGTTGGAAAATAAATTTTTTCTTTCAATCATTTATCATGAACGTTGCGAACTTCACCGACGTCCGAAATGAAAATATAAAATACAGGATATAACTGCTTTGTTTGGAAAAAAAATTTCTTATCTTTAAATTTACATGTCTGACAAATTATTTTCGATCCACTTAAGAGTGAGACAAAAGAAGTTTAATATTAAATTTAAAAAAAGTTAAACACATAAATAAAAATAACACATTCGTACCAAATTTCGAAAATCATCTAATTTTTGTTGTAAATTCACTCATGAAAGTAAGAAAATAAAACCCTAAAATAAAGATAAAATCTTTGAGTTTTATATATTGAGTCTGTAAACTTAAATCCTAAATTATGAAAATTTATGAAGAAAAACTTTTTATATAGCCAATAGAGAAAAAAAGTGAGACGAATTGAAGTTGAAATCATTTAAAGATTAAGTGGCTGATTGATTGCATTTGATTTTTGTTACAGATACCACAAGTCAGCTATGCATCAACGAGTACTGAACTCTCGGATAAGAGTCGTTTCGAGTATTTTAGTCGAGTCGTTCCTCCTGATAATTTTCAAGCTCAAGCGATCGTTGAGGTGGTGCATGAACTCGGCTGGAAATACGTCTCCACTGTTGCAGTTGAGGGTGATTATGGGGAGAAGGTGAGTTTGGGGTGAGTAAGACGTCGTCCACAAATTACCTCACGTCTTTGATAAAAAAAAAGAAGAAGAAAAAAGAAAAAAGAAAAAAAAATAATAATAAAAAGTAAGAGAGATATAGTGATGAGAAAAAGACTCCCTTTTTTCGATATTTATCTTTTCTTCAGTAATAAGGAATTCTCTTCCAGAATTTTAAAACACTTTTAAAAATTACTTCTTCCATAAGACAAAATGCGAAGAATATAAATTTAATAAAAAAAATTAATTTTTAAACTTCGCACTATCAAAGGCTATTATTCAGGATGACTTATGATTATTAATTTTATCTTCTCGACTTTTATTATAACAATGCGAAAATTTTATTCCCTGAAAATTTAGACAATTTCTGAAAAAAGCAATTTTACTTTTTTATTTTTTAATTCTTTTCGTTATTTTCTGTTTTTACTTTCGAATTTATTTTCATTTTTTACTTTTCTCAAATTTCTTTTCATTTCGAATAAAAACCATTTCTGTATTTTATTCATTCTTTTTCGGTTTTATCTCGACTTTTCATTATATTCAGTTTTGTACGTTTTGTCAAGTTTTAAAGGAAAAATTGTTTTAAACTCTTTTTTTTTGCTATAATCGAAAATAATTTACTACTTTCTCTTCTAGAATTTTTTTTTAATATCTCTCTTTTTTCAAATTTTCGCTATCAACTTTCTCGATAATTGAAATTAATAATTTCTCAAAACTTTTTTATATTTTTCACATTTTTTCCCCACTTTTTTACATTCTCATTTTTCTTATTGCTTTTTAGAACTCGAAGTTTTATTATAAAAAGAAGGAAAAGAAAAAAAAAGAAGTAAATTGAGTTTTGAAATTTAATGACCCTGTAATAAAGTTTGCGATGTCATTTGTGGACGACCGATGAAAAAATGTGGTTTAATATTTTCTTTGTTGTATTTAATAAAATTTATTTTTACTTTTTCAATCCAATTCATATAAAAAAATGTTTATTTCATTATATATATATAAATAATAAATATTAAATATTATATTTTTGTACTCCGCAGAAATATATTCGACAAATATTAATATTTATTAATTTTTTTTTCAATAAATATAATTATTTATTAAAAAATATGTTATAAAATAAAATTAATTTAATAAAACAAATTTAAACAACTGAATAATATATTCAATAAAAGTGTGTATTGAAATGAATTACGTAAACAATAAATTATACTCACCTTATTAATTAATACTATAAAAATAATTAATTAAAATTTACTCGAGAGTTTTCCATGAAATAATTTAATGAAGCAGCGATTATATATCAAGTTTGATGAATATAATAATCGTTAAATTGAAAGTGATTAATTTTTCTGATTGAATTTAATTTTCGATTCACTCCAATCTCTATTTCAATGATTTCGTCTGCTATTGATTTCTCAGAAAGTAATTATAGACCGTTTGAACACGAGAATCCTAACTCCGTTAGTTGTCAACACTAAGGTACTAATCGATCAATTATGCTCGTTTGCTAATTTACTTAATTGAACGTCTGCGACAGATCGACTGCGTTTGATTCGTTAAGTACAAAATTTACAATTCGATTGTACATAATAAATTTGCAGACTCACTGAATATTTCAATATCGTCATTTTAAACAAAAATTATAAATGATTATTATTTCACTAGTATTTATGGAAATTAGAAATAATTTATGAAATCAATTTTACTGATTTAAAAAATTTTTTAATTTCACTTATAATATTTTTATTGGAAAAATTTCATTTAATTCTTGTTTTTGTTATAGAATTTTAATTGTTTTTCTTTTTAAGATTATAGGGAATAAATTATTGTACATTTAAATTCATTTTGTTTGATACTATTTTTCAGGCTCTAAATTTTTATTATAAATTTTCTACTAACTAAAGAGAACTAATTCGTTTAACAATTTAGTAATGACTTTGTTCATTTTTTATAGAAACTTAAATTAATTATTAAAAAACTATTGATTAGAATGATACTAATTGAAATAGTAAAACATTACTGTTTTAATTAATAAATATTTTTCTAATTTCCCCAAAGAATTCAATTATTTAAAAAAATTTTTATACCATTTTTTATTACCATTACAATTATTTTCATTCGAATAAAATTTTTACAAGAATTCAATTGTTAAAAATACAATGTTCATAAAATTTAAAAATATCAATTATTTCAAACGATATTAAAAAAATTATTTGCAAAAATTCAATTGTTAAAAATACAATGTTCATAAAATTTAAAAATATCAATTATTTCAAACGTTATTAAAAAAATTATTTGCAAAAATTCAATTAGATTTGTAAATAATAACATTCTGCCAGGAATGAAATTATTTTTAAATATTTTAATAACATTTGTTTATTAAAATTTTATAATTTTTTTAAACACATTATTAAGTATTAAAAAGAATTTATACATTTTCAAAAATTGTAATGAAATTCATGGTAAATAATTAAATTATTTTCGAAAAGTTTTTAATAAAATTCGTCGCAAGAATTTAATTATTTTTATAACTTACAAAATTCTTTGGAAAAATTCAATTATTTTAAATACAATTTTCATAAAATTAAAAAAAACCAATTATTTAAAAATATTTGTATGCTGTTACTGTTTTAATGAACAAATATTTTACCACACTTTTTAAATAGTAGAAAACCACTAATTCAAATTTACAGACCATATTTTATTTCTGTTATTACAATTTTTTAAATCTTTCAATTTTTTTTCTATTTTTAAATGTTTTCAATTTGTTTTTTTACTCCTAATTTATAACAAATTTATAATTCTTTTAAACGAATTGGTGCGTTCCGAAATTTATTTTTTCGTTCGTCTTTGCATTTTTGAATATGTAATTTCAAAATTCAATTTGTCAATAATAATTTTTATTTGAAAATAAAATTGATATTTTCAAAAAAATTTTATCACATATACCGAAGGTAAAATTTTTTCATAAAGTTTAATTTGTCAATCATATTTTCAAGCACAAAATATTAAATTATTGTGGAAAAAAATTTATGACTTCTTCTGTTTTTTAATTGAAAATAGAATTGTGAATTTTAAAATAATTTTATAATATAATAATGAGAAAAAATATTCATAAATTAAATTTGAAAATCACAATTTTTTTAATTTAAAATATAACAAAATGTTTTTTAAATATTATTTTACAAAAAAGTGAGAAAAACTGTACATAGTTTTGATTTGTCAATTACATTCTTTTTTTACAAAATTTGAATTATTTTCTTGCATACTTTCTATTTTTGTAGCAAAATAAATATTTAAAAAATGAAAGTCTTCTTGAAAAATTTTGACACTCAAATCGAAATAATTCATTTTTAAAAATAATTTCTAGAAAATTCAACATTCAAACAAAGTATTGAATATTATTTTAGAAAAAGGTTTTTATTTATTTATTTTTATTTCTTATTTCTTACGATGTTTAAGAAAAATTAGATTTTCTAGAAATAAATAATAAAAAATTGACATAATTTTCCTCATCAGGAGGTTCTAAATTTAATTTTAGTAATTAATTTATATTTTTTGTATTAAATTATTTGATATTATTTTCATTTTTAACTTTGAAATAATCAATATTTGAAATCTGACATCAGATTAGTTGAATTCAAAATGGCGAATCCAATATGGCAGTCAATATTTTGAAAACTAGACCAAATTAACTTGAAATGAGTTATTTTGCGTTTTTTAGAACTCCAAAGCCCAAATTTCACGCAGATTCGAAATTTTCAATTAATTTCACAATTTTAGAATATTTATTGCATACTTCTTCTTGGCGATAATATTGAGAAATTTTTTTCTAATCGAAAACTTTACTTTTATGCTGCAATAAATATACATCTTCCCTGAACGCATATGATTTAAAAAAGGTTATAATAATAGACTTTAGTGATATGAAAAAAGAATCATGGGTAGTAAAATGGAAAGTAAGAAAAAGAGTAATAAAATATGTAAGTTGCAGTAACGGAAGTAATAAAAGCAGCATTACACAAATTTGAGTATAGTTTTTCATAAATTCACTTTATGATGATCAGATAATGAAAAATGTTTCTGCAAAGAAGAAAAGAAAAGAAAAGAATAATTTTTTCTTTATTATTACAATTTTGAAAGTGAAATAATATACGTGTGTACACTATTCATATTTAGTTTATTGTTTTTGATGCGACTTGTGTTTATGGTATATATGCGAATTTATATACGGACTGAATTTATTGGTCGATAAGCATAGCAAAACGTAAATCCTTATGAACAATTGCAAACCGTTTCTCATTTGGCACAAAAAAAACCCTTACATCCATTTTCTGCTCAAGGCATTAAAGTCCACTAGTATTCTCTCATTGTTACTGAAATACAATGTTCTTCTCATGTAATAATCAAAATTATCTCTCTAGATAGCATTAAAGTATATAAATATAGAGAGATTGCTTGTTAAAAAATAACACTAAATCTCAAAAGAATTTGTGGTAGAATTTTCTGTTTAGCTGTTTATCTCTGTAATATTTCATTATTATCGTTGCATCGTATTTATTATCTTCATATTAATTCTATTAATATTACTTATTAATTTAATAATAAAATTAGTAAAAAAAAATTAATAATAAAAAATCAGAAAATGTGGAAAATGATATTTTTTAACTTTTTTGTTTCAAAACATTTCTTCAACTATTATAACTATATTGTATAGTATTCTAAAAAACATTAATTTATGCAAAATTAAATCACTTTTACCACATTTATAAAAAAAATATTAAAATATTTCTATTTATTATTATTATTATTACTATTATTATTATATTTATGAGTTTGCAGAGTGTTCAAGAAATAAGCACCAAAAGTATATATTTTTTTTATCTTAATAAAAAATTTACCAAAGGAATTCAATTATTTTAAAAATTATTTATATAACATTCCATTTATTTTCATTTTAATAAAATTTTCGCAAGAATTCAATTATTAAAAATCCAATTTTCATAGAATTTTTCAAAAAAAATCAATTATTTAAAAAAAAATTTCCAAATTCTTACCAAGAATGCAATTATTTTTTAATATTTTAATAATATTTCTCTTCAAATTTTTATTACAATTCTTCAAACAAATTCAATTATTTAAAAAAAATTTTGAGATTACTTTTTAAATAATAGAACTTAATAATATTTTTTTTATTTCATTATTCACTAACTTTCTTTGACAGAAGTTATATTATTTTCAAAAATTTTAATCTAAATCATGGCAACAATTTAATTATTTTTAAAAGGTTTCTAATAAAATTCGTAATAAGAATTCAATTATTTTCATAAGTTATGGAATTCTTTGGAAAAATTTAATTATTTAAAACCTAATTTTTATAAAATTAAAAAAATCAATTGTTTAAATATATTTTTATAAAATTCTTTCAGGAATTCAATTATTTTTAAATATTTTAATACTATTTGTTTTAAGAATAAAATTATCATAATAAATAATAAGACTCATCGCAGGATTTCAAATATTTTTGATTAAATAATTTTTTTTTAGTTTTGGAATAATTTGATTATAAAAATTTAGTAATTTTTTAAAATCTAATTAATTTAGATACAATAAAATGAATCAAATTTCTGGATGGAATTCAATTACTTTTAGAAAGTTTCAATTCCTTCAATAAATAAAAATTCGTTTCGAAATAATTGAATTTTTATTTCATAATTTTTAATTCTTTATTATTTTTTAATAATATTATTATTATTTTATTATTTTTGTATATTTAATTATTTAAAAAAAAGTTGTCGAAATTCTTTAGAAGAATAACATCTAATAATCAATAAATTATTTATTTTTGTATTTTAATGATTGGATTCGAATAGAACTTTCGAATCAGAATTTATTTAAAACATGGAATTTTAGTTAAAAGTTTAATTAATAATTAAATTTCATAAGATTTTCAAATTCAAATCATTGAAAATTTTAATTGTTGTAAAATAGTAATAATAATATTTAAATTTTTATTCTAACTTAAAATGATTAAAGTTTTTAAAAATCTTTTTTTTAATAAATTACATAAAATAATAATTGAATTTTGAAAAAATTACAGTTTTAATTTTTAGAAATAATTAAATTTCATAAAAAAATCTGCATTTAAATCATTAAAAATATTTTCATTCTTGTGGAAAAGGAAATATATATTTAGATATTTATTTATAAAAATTATTCTATTTTTTAATATTATTCAATTTAGAATTTTAAAAAATAGAGTGTAAAATTTAATTTATCGATATAACTACTTTTTTCACTACTTTTTTCAGTCTTACAGTGAAAAAAAAATTATTTGATTTAAATAACCGGTTATTTGACTATTATCAAATAAATATTTACTTGAATCAAATAATTTGTATTTAAATCAAATAAATTGTATTTGAATTAAATATTTCAGTATTTAAAGCAAATATTGTTTAATTGATTCAAATAAAAATTATTTGATTGAAGTAAATATTTATTTAATAATAACCAAATAATCGGTTATTTGAATCAAATAAATTTTTTTTCAGTGTATAGCTACTTTTTTGAAATTAATTATCGACTACGAAGTCGAATACAGAGTTCATTCTCAATAATTAATTAACAATTTAAAAATTTGTCAGCAAAATTTTTCTTACTTTTAAATTGGACATATATTTTCTCTTTTTACCAAAAAATTTAACGAATCTAATTTGTCTGAATGTTGACAAAAAATCGTCTGAAGAATAAAAAAGTATTAGACATATATATATACGTGTATAAAAGGAAAAAAGAAAAAAATGTAAAATACCCAAGAAATTGGTTCAATTATATACAATGGTCTGACACTTTATTTTAACGCTCCCACCGGATGACAAGAACTTACGAGACTTATTCGTATTTGAATCACCACGAGTCGCGCGTATAATTCTAAAAGTAGAACGGGTATTTATTTACTTTTCTTCTTTTCGAAAAACGGCAATTTTACATTCTAAATCCAACTGGAGAAGTACCTCGATAGTAATTAGAATCGAAAAGAAAAGTACAATTTACATTTAAATGCAAATAAGAAGGAAAATACGAGAAAACATATTGGCCTCTTAATTTTTTTAATACTTAATTTATTCGTTTCTAATTTTCCACAAAGAAAATATAATCTTTTTTTTGTCATTTTTCCATAAATACTTTATAGGAAATATTAAAAAAAAATATAAATAAAAAAGTTTGTAGCAAAAAAAAAACTTTTTCCATTCATGAGAAACTATTCTACCAACAGAAAAAAATAAACAGAAAAAAATTGATAAAAAAAAATAAATCCTGCTTAAAAATCGTGACGAAAGGAAAAAAAGCTGTAAAAAAAACTATTTCCCCTATATAATAAAATAAAATTGACTGAAAAAAATGTAAAACAAAAATTACACTCTTTAAAAAGTTGTGAAAGAAATAAAGCAGGGAAAATTGTGTGACTAGGCTTATTTGCCTTTTAACATGCCCGGCAAAATGCAGATACATGTACATATACGATTCTTTGATGGAAAATCAATAGAACCGCCACATATAATGGTCAGAGGAGAAAAAAAAGTGAGCGAGAGAGAGAGAGAGAGAAGTGTAGAGTCCGTTTTCAAAAACTCTTTTTGCCTCCAGCATTCGATCTGCAAAACAACGTATATTCAACAACGCTTTTGCTAATGATCGATGAAACAGATTCACATTCCATGTTGTATAGAAAAAGACGTCAAAAAAAAATTCTTTTCCTTCGTGATAGTCAATTTTAATTGACTCTTTTCTATCGAATGGAATTTTATTTTTTTTCTATTCCAGGACTACTACAATATGTTGGAATGCAGAAAACAAAAACACAAAAAAAATAATAATGAAAATTTTAACTAAATATCTGAACAATGTCCACACAATTTTCTTGAAATTATAAAATTGTCACTAAAATGAATCAAATTGATGACAAAAATATGTGTTCATTTGTTATTTGATCCTAAGTTTTGGAATCAATTCGTTGACATTTGATACTTATTGTAAGTTGTCAGTGCAAAGAAATTTGGAAAATTTTTTCACACATCATTTACTTCATTTACTTAATTTACTTTGTAAATTTAAAAAAATTTTAATTTTAAATAATTTACATCATTTACTTTATTTGATTATATATTTGTTTACATAATTTTGTTCATAATTTGTTTAAAATAGCAACAATTATTATAAACAAGTAAAAATAAAATAAACTTCTTCCCTGAATTTCGTATTTCTTCTGGTTAATTATGATTCTGTTATTTATTACGTTTATTTAAAAAAAAGAAAAGAATTTATCACATTAGGTCAAAAATTATTAATATTTTTGTTACCGCGCTCGCTGCGCTCAAAGGTCGTATAAAGACAATATTTTGATTCAAATTAACTTTCAGACCACAATTATTTAACCAAAATCAAATTTTTCTCCATCTAACACAGAAATAAATTCTGAAAAGATGTGTGAGAAAGAGAAAGGATTTTTTAAATTTTGTTTAATAAAATTTTAATGTCAATGTAAAGTGTACAAAAATTATTTTTCAAACTTTTTAAAATATTTTGAACAACATTTTTGCATAAATTTTATGTCTGGAGGTGTGTAAGTAGTAAAAAAAATTGTTTTTAATATTACAAGTTGTTGTAAACAAATTATATAAACAATTACACTCTAGACGAAGATACGACTAAAAATAATTTGTTTGTTTTATAAATTTACTTTAGTTATTTGCGATAAAACTTTCTTTTAATGAAATTTATTATTTGCAATAATTTTTCTTCAATTAATTGCGATAAAACTTTCTTTTAATGAAATTTATTTTTCACAATAATTTTTCTCAGTTATTTAAACAATTTTAATAAACAATTGCTTATATGGAAGCAAAACTTCGTTTTCATTAGAAGATGTTAACTATATAATTTAATCTTAATTTATAAAACAGACGATTAATTTTTCACCAAAAACGTTTAATGAATATAATTGTTTATTCAATTTGTTTATAGCAATGATAAAGTTATTTAAAAGATAATTTATTTTTGATGTTAATCTCTGGTCAACTTAGGAGAAAACTCAATTGTAAAAATTCGAATTTTTTCTGTTCAAAAATGTCCCTAAAATGATATTGTTTATTAAATTGTTTAAATAATTAAGAAAAATTGGCGCAAAACATCAGTTTTATGGAAAAAAGTTAAATTCCAATAAGCTGATGTAAATTAATAAACAAAACAATTTCTTTTATGCAGAACTGCGCCTAAAGTGTAATTGTTTATATAATTTGATTATAAAAATAAAGTTATTTGCAAAATAACATTTTTCTTTTTTTAAAATACTCATAATAAAAACTAGAATCATAATTGAACAGAAAAAATACGAAATTAAGCGAAGAAGTTTATTTTATTACTATTTGTTTATATTTTATAATAATTGTCGCTATTTTAAACAAATTATGATAAAAATGTAACAATTCGAAAGTACACTGAAAAAAATTTATTTAATTCAAATAACCGATTATTTGACTATTATCAAATAAATATTTAATTGCATCAAATAATTTTTATTTGAATCAATTAAATAATATTTGCTTCAAATAATGAAATATTTAATTCAAATACAATGTATTTAATTCAAATAAAAATTATTTGATCCAAGTAAATATTTATTTTATAATAGTCAAATAATCGGTTATTTGAATCAAATAATTTTTTTTTACAGTGTATGATTATTATATATTACTCATACCAAATTTTAATTTAAAATCCATGAAATAGAACGGTAGAAAAACATTTTTCAATAATGTGATAAGTAAAAATTGTTTTAAAATCATAACTCTTAAAAAATTAAAAGTGCAAAATCAACTTTGGGGTCATATTTTGGTATACGAAAATACTATTAATTTATTGATATGCAATATTAAAATATCTACATCTAAAAATTATTAGTAGCGCGATCGTTAGAAATTTTAAGCCATAAAAAATATTTATTAATTAATAAATGAAGTTATTTAAACATATATACGTATATTTATTTATATACGGACGAAATTAAAAAAAGAGAAAACAGAAATCATGTTTAAATATTTACTGTTTTTTTTAAATATTCAATACGCCCGCACGTTCTGAGTCGACTATTCAAGGCATACAATTGATCATTAATTTAAGCTATACAATTTATGTTCACATTTATTTTCATTATTAAATTTCAAAAAAAAAATGAAAAATCAAATTAGTTATTGTATCAAACATTTATTATAATAGTTTTTTCAAACATTATGAATAAAGTCAAATTTATGTGAGTACAAGCATAGCACAACAATAATATAGTGATTATTAAATAGAAATTATGCCAATTATTTTATTTATTTTTAAAGAATGAGAATATTTTTAAAATCGTAATTAACAAATACACTTTAACTTATATTTTTAAAAAATCTCTTAAAAATCTCAATTTTATTATCAATAAAAATTTATAATTGATAAATCGAATGTATGCAAAAAAAATGTTTGTAAAATCAATGTGATTGACAATTTAAAATTAAAAAAAAAATTTTTCCATTAAAAAATGATTTTAAAAAAATAATTAATTTCTAAAAAATGTGATTAAAAAGAGAGAAATTACTGGAATTTTGTTTCGAAAACAAACTAAAAATTCGGTAAACAAAAAATATAATTAACAAATGAAAATTGTGAAATTGTAAAAATCTTTTAAACTTTCCAATTTTTTTCAATTAAAAATTTTGATTGAATTTATAAGAAACACTTTCTTTTATTTCTAAAAATATCTAAAATATCTTAAATTAAAAAAAAATAAATTGTGGTGAAGAAATAGAAATTCTGTAATTTCTTGTTATTTATTTCTGATGATTTTTTCAAAATTTGCGATTGACAAATATATAAATGGTACAAATTTAATTACAAATTTTTAATTTACATTTATTTTCTTATTTAAAAAAAAAGAAAAATTTTATTTTGTATAAGACTTGTAATTACAAAATAAAAAGAATGCAAACTTTTTATTGGGTTTAAAAAAATTTATTTATATAATTATCAAAATATATTAATTTACTAATTAATAAAATATTAATTTACTGTTTACTTAAATATTTATCATTAATTAAAAAAAAATTCTCTCATTCATTTATGTCATTCACTAAATTTAGAAATGCTTGTTAATATTATTGAACACGAGTATTTATTAAAAATCGAAAAAAGAATCTAGTCTTGTAGAAAATTTCTGTTCGTTGATGAATCGCGTGTTCTGAAAGAACAAAAAAAACATGATAAAGGGACAATACAAAGATCGCAGAGGGACATCTAATTCTCAATGGTGGGTCGTATATCAGCAAGGGACTAGAGAAAAATGTGGGTCAAGCATTGACAGCAAAAAAAAAAAGAAATAAAGGAGCGAAATTGTCACTAAATAATGTACTCATTAGTTTTGCTTCTCAATTCACTTGAAATTTCTATAATCATACAAAATTGAAACTTTTTTTCCATCACTAAAATAAAAAATTACTACATACTTTCAAATTTTTACATTAAAAAAAAAATAAAAAAAATAAAATAAAATAAAATTCTCTTCACATCGTAAAGAAACTTATCGTATATTTTTATATTATTTCTTGTCTCTTTCGTCCTTCACGAAAAATATTTTAAATATAATTTTTGTCTTTGGAAAAACATTTTTTCTTTTTTGGAAAAATAAAGTAACACAAGAGAAAGAGAAATCTCTGGAAAGAAAAATATGTATTCTTTGAATTGAAGGGAAAATATTTATCTATTGTAAAGAATAGAATTAAATTTATTTTATTTCCTCTTTATTGTGGAGGAAATATTTTTAAATTATTTACAGAGAACAATATTTTATTTTCGTATTGTAATATTACATAATGTTATCTTCTCCTTTCAATTCAAACAAAGGAATAAATTTAAACTTACGATAATCATATTTAAATAATTGTTAAAATAATTCATAAATTTAAAAAAAGTTCTTCTATAATAGATAGATATATAAAAAAATATAAAAAGTGTTTTTAGGACTAGCGATGATAAGAAGTAAATAATATAAAATAATAATAAGTAAACATAAGGGCGTAAAAGTTTATAATATTAATATTGATACTTAATCAGGATTAATATTCAAAATTCAAATACAGTTTGGCATAGTAATGCTTTGTTAATTATGTTTCAAAAAATTATGTTTACAATTTTGCCTTTTACTTTTTGATTATATTTTATTTTTTTATTATAAACTAAGTAAAAAATGTTATAAATAACATTGCCCATTAATTTTTGAAATAAATAAATAGTTAAATAAAAAAAAAATCTAACTAAAATTAAAGGGAATAGTAAAATTAAAAACAATTATTATAATAAATATATGTGTATATAAATAACATTTTTATTAAATTTTCATAACAAATTTCTTTATCAACCTTATGGGGGATCGAACCCTAAACGAAGGAATAAATAAACAAAATCACAAATTCAAATGCTTTTACAATCACAACTATCCAAGTTTTCAACCATTTTTTACTCACTTTGATAAAATTTAATAAAAAAATAAAATTGTAAAAATAATGTTTAAAAGATAATAAATTACATAAAAATTGCCTATAAATTAATAATTAAATAAATGAATGAAAAAAATAAAACTAAAAATAAACGAAATAAATTATTAACAATAAAAATATCCTTTCGTAGATTTTTCAGAACTACAAAATCGCATTGTTTGTAAATAAATAAAAAATGAGTAAATGAATAAAATGAAAAACGATGCAAACAACGAAATAAATAGCCATGAAAAATAGTAAAATAATAAAGAATCAATATAAATGGATAGAAATAGATCAGAATTGATAAAAAAAATAAAACTATGTCAACAGCGTAATAACAAAAAATGTATTTCCAGAGAATTTTTTTCTTTTCTTGTTATAACAAAAAATATTTAATATTTTTTTTCTTATCGGGAAAATTTTTTGATTATAAATGAGAAAAGTTGTTCTGTAATTTTTAAATTCTAATCATGCGTATATAATAGATATTACTTAAATATTTATACTAGACTTGGTAGTAGGAGGCTCGTAAATTCATTAATTAACACGTGACACTTTAAGTTCGTTAAAAAGCGATGATGAAGTAACGTCCCCAATAATTGGCATCAAACTCAAAGCCAATTTTGTCTCGTGTCATCAGTTTTCATCCCCACCATCTTGATAATAATTTAAATTCACAAAATTAAGGAAAAAAGTAACCTCCCTTTTTTGTTTATCAAAATATTTAAATAAAAGACATTTTTTCAGGTAATTTAAATTTGTATTCAATCAAAATGAAAAATTGTCTTCTTCCTTTTTTTGTTTATAAAAATTTGTAAATAAAAAACGTTTTTCAGGTAATTTAAATTTTTATTCTTAATAATCAAAATGAAAAAATTGTCTTCTTCCCTTTCTTGTTTATATAAATTTGTAAATAAAAAACGTTTTTCAGTTAATTTAAATATTTATTCTTAATAATCAAAATGAAAAAATTGTCTTCTTCTCTTTTTGAATTTTCAAAATTATGTAGTTAATTAATGAAAGAGTTGGAAATTTTTAATATAATAGTTTTTTTTAATCGAGGAAAAATAAAAAAAAATTTTTTTACGTCTTTGAGAATGATGATGGATTATTATTTGCATAATTAAAAAATATTCACGTAGCGGAGTAATGTGTGTAAAAATTCTGACAATGATAAATCTAAAATTAAAAGTGTACTTTGGAGACCTATACAGAGGAGAATTTTATCTCACAATTTAGATTGTGGTTGTAAATTACTTTTCAGATACTACTTTACTTTCTTGGTGCCGTGAAAAATTCAAAAGCTACATCATGTTAAATAGACTAAAGGTCATAGGCGAATTTGACAATAAAAAAATGATCTTCTTCTTCTAAAAAAAAAAATTTCCGGAAGTTTTTATTTTTTAAAGTGCATTTCATAAAACAAAAAACTTCCAGCCCGTTATAAAGCGAATAAATAAATAAACTATAAATTTTTTAAAACGTATAAAAAATATATTTTTATTCAAAAAATTCCATTTCTAATAAAGAATAAAATAGAAACAAAAATAATGTATAATAGTTTTAATATTGTAATAGAATAATAATGAAAATGGAAAAATTTTCTTTTGCGATAAAAATGAGGATTTGAGAATGAACAATAGATAAAGAAACGTGTTTTGATATAATTAGTTGTTTATATTTTGTTATGATAAAAAATGTGACAAATTCGAATTTGTTCTCGTCTACTTTTATTCAGTTTAATTAATTTATGACGACTGATCTTCTCCCCCATTTTTGGGGTTATCACCATTTTCAGGGTATTGCCAGCTTTATCGCCCTTGCAGCCATATATAATATTTGTGTGGCTGTCAGTGAGAAGATCCTGAGAAACGCAAAGACTGAAGATTTCGAGAGGATTGTGGATCGGCTCAGCTCTAAACCAAATGCTCGTGCTGTTGTTCTTTTCGTCGATGAGGATAATATAAGGTAACGTAACATGAATCCCGATTTATAGAATATAGAATTTCCATTTTACCTCTAACTTTCACTTCATTCCTCTATTGTTGCCCGAGAATTAATTAAGCATTTTGATAATTAGTCGAAAAATATAATATCTCTTTTATCCATTATACACAGTTAATTAGTCTTAATAATCATGTTATTATTATTATTATTATTATTATTATTATTATTATTATTATTATTATTATTATTATTATTATTATTATTAATATTATTATTATTAATATTACTATTATTATTATTATTATTATTAATTATAACTTACAATAATTTGCGCGAAGCTAACCTTTTCTAAAATAAAATTAACAATTTTAAAAATGATAGAATTTTAAAATTTCTAATTTCATTTTTTTTATAAAACAATAAGACAAATGACAATTTTATTTTATTACTTTTAAAGAATAACTATAATCAAGTATATCTATATTAAGAAACTTTAGTTTTTATAGATTATATTCTTTCTTAAGGAAGAATCTGATAAACATTTGGAACAAAAGTTAGTCCAATGTCATAACTTCGTTTTTTATTAAAATTCAAATTAAAAATTTTAATTCTGCTTTTGGTGTCAGCCTAAGGAATTTAATTGTCTACATTTTGCACATTTTAAAGTCATTTTTGAATCAAAATTACAATTTTTTGTCAATAATAAATGAGTTATGTAACATAACCTAAAACTTAACAAATGTTTTTTATTGACTGAAAATTGTGATTTTTATTCAAATGCAATTTTTAATGGTTTTAAATATTCAACATTAAATTCTTCACCTTTCCACCAAGACGAATTTAAAATTTAATTTGTGTGTTTCTTTTAAATTACGAAAACATGACATTATACTAACTTTTGATTTGACTATCCGTCTGATTCCTCCCTAAGTCCTTTTTTTGTGAAAAATAAATTTAGATAACTTAATTAATTGAAATGATTAAATTTTATTTAGTTTGAAAAAAACAATTTTGACACTTATAAATGCAGCAAAAGTTGAAAATAATTTTTCTCTTACAGTCTAACTTTTATGATTAAAATTTCTAATCATATAATTATTTTCAAAGTTGTCAAAAAAATAATTGTTGAATTTCATTTTTCATAAAGTTACTCTTTGTATAGTAAGTAAGAAAAAATAATAAAATTGTTGCAAAAAAAGGTTTAATAATAATTTTTTTTCCTTATTTAAAAAAAAATTAAAGAATTTTGTACAAAAATTGTGATTAAACAATAAGAATTAGGCAGATATTTTTCTTCATTCAATAAAACAATATAATAATTTTATTGAGCATAATTGTTTTTGATAAGCAGAAAATATGCAAAATGAAACATTTTTAATCATTATATCAACAAAATATCCTACTTTTTTGTAAAAATAAAGAAAAAAATTTGCAAAATTTCGATTTTATAATCCACAATTCTTAACGAATCTTTATTTTCTTATTTAAAAGAAATAAAAAAAATTAGGATGACTTCTTTTTATTGTCAGTTTCAATTTTTGTTACAAAGTTTCACTTTTATTTAAAAAGTAAAAAAATTTGCAATAGTTTATTTTTTCTCAATAAAATAATAATTAATAAATAAAATCAATAAATTGTTTTGAACTAATAGGTATTTGTTTTAAGTAATTTGGAATTTATTATAAAATTGAACAAACAATTAGAAAATAATATAAGAATTAAAAAATAATTGTTTAAAAACCTAAATTTCTCCTAAAATCAACAATTTTAAACAATTTTTGAAAAAGTTTTTTGGAGAATTAGAAACTTTATTTGTTTATAATTAAATTTTACTAAATTTCGATTATTTGGAAATTCTTCAATTAAATAATTAGAAAATAGAAACTTTGAATACTTTACAAAAATTGAATTAAACTTTTTTAAAAGACTAATTATATACAGAATTATCAATAGAAAATATGAAAAATTCAAATTTTCAAAGATTTTATTATTTGAAATCATTTTCAAATTTAATTATTTCCAAAAATTCACGCTATAATGCTTTTAATATTCAATTATAATCTAAAATTGTTATTCAAATTAATGTTTAATTTCGACGAGAATTCCAATATTTAACTAAAAAAATAAATAATTTATTGTATAATTGAATGTTACTTAAAAGTGAATTCTCATAAAGAATTTTATTGAAAATTTTTAAATAATTGAATTTCATTCACAAATTTTAATTGCAATTTTTATGATAAATTACATTTTTGGAAAAATTCCATAAGAAATGTCATTAAAAATAATAGAAATTCTGTAATACGTTTTATTATTCATGGAAATAATTAATTTTCTGTGAAAAATTTTCTTATTTACGAATCTTAGGTGAATCCTTCTAAAAAATATTATTATTTATAAAATTTATAAAAATATTAGATTAATTGCAAAGAAATTTATAAAAAGTTCCTAAAAAATTAAATGTTTGTAAAATTTTTATTATTTTTGAAAGTAATTAAATATTTGTGTAGATTTTCATCAAATGTTTTTTTAATTATTGAATTCTTTTGGAAAATTTTATTTAAATAAAAAATATTAAAAATATTGAATTGAGAGCAATTTTTGAAAACAATTTACATTTTGTCAACAATTTCATGAAAGTTTTTGATAAAATAATTGAATTTCAGAGAAAATTTTTAAACATAATTGAAATTTTGACGAAATTAAAAAAAAATGCTAATCATAATTAAATTTTTGCGAAGAATTTTATTACTTTCGAAAATAATAAAATTTCTAGAATTCTTTTGTCAACTTCTCCATTTGGATAATTAAAAGTTTTAAAAGCTCTGAGTTCTGCAAAATTTTTGATGAAATTTATTCAAAATTGAAATTTAATAGAAATTAAGAATTTATAGCTTTTGAAGTTTATTCGTTTATGAAAATTGTAAATGCAACTCTTAAAATTGAATTTGTTTTGAAATATTTAAGTAAAAGTATTTAAGCACAAATTATTGTTAGTTATAATTAATAATAATTAAAAACGATATTATAATTTAATTCTTTTTTTTAATTTATTCTTCAACTTGAAAAGTGGCAAAAAATTTTTATATATTATATTATATAATAAAATTGAAATATAATCTAATGTGAAGGTTGAAAATTATTTTTCACGCTTCGTTTGATCTTTCACGAGTGGACCCGAAATTTAGTAGAATTTTCTTTTTTGTTTTCTAATTTACAATCTCAAGTGAAGTTAATTTTAGGGAAGAAAAAAAAAGTGAAAGGTTTTTTGGTTGAAAGTCGAGTAAAGTGCATTATGTAAAGTGTAATTGTGACCGTTTCTGTTCGCGAGAGTCATAAAGGGAAGTTTATAAACAGCTTTAGTTAGGCGTGTCGAGTAAAGTTTCCGTTGCAAAAAGAGTTCGTGCAACCTTTTAGTATACGTCTTTTTGTTTTTCCCCCGCAGCATATTTTAGGTCGTTCGTGTACACTTTCTTTATACACAAGCGTCCTAGATGCTGTGTTAGGTATATATATTTATAATGAAGAAAAGGTAATCTTGACCAGGCAAGCGAACTATTTTTTTCCCGTAACGCATGAACATTTTTTTTTTCTTTTTTTTTCCTTGAAAGAACATTTTTTTTCATCATCTTGACAATTGAAATTTAAAAAAAAAATTAATTGAAAAAATATGCAAAGAAAATGAAAGTTCATTGAAATTATTTTTAGCTACTGCTTTTGTTTTAGGATAAGAATTGAATGAAAATATTTTTTAGGCTTTTTTCTTGAACAATGTTTTAGTACCTTGACAATTGAATTTTTAAAGAATAAAGTACAATTTTTTTTACACTAACTTATATTATTAATGGACAAAACTTACAATTTCAGCTCTAAACTAATTTTTTTAAAAGAATTCGAAAAGATTTATAAAAGTTTAATACAATTTTAAGCTCAAATATAAAGAAAATAATTATTTTCAAACTTCGTGGAGAATCACCCAAATAAAAATATTTTTCTTGATACATTTTGCAAAGCTAAAATTTTTTTTTTTTTCTAACTGACGAATTTAATAAATAAATAAATAAGAAAATAGAATAAATAATCTGGAAAATAATAATAAATTGAATAAAATCTGTTTTCAAATTTCCATTGAAGTAAGATTTTAGTCCTGACTGGGTAGTTTCTCCTATTGTTAGGTATAGAGATTCTGTTGCGGATATCTTGAGGCCGCATTCAACCGAACAATAAACCAAAGGTCATAAACTTGGAACTTTGAACCGCATAACAACCATAACTTGTCACATAAATTGTTGCTATAGTATTGCAATGATTGACAATATATGATACGTTAAATGTAACCGTAGTTCTCCTGAATAGTCAAGAATTCCCTTTATTGTTTTATCTGAAAAGTATTGTCTATTATATTGTTAACCATTAAGCCTCGAGGGAGCGATTACATTAAAGCTCTTTCTTGAAATATAAGAAATACATCTCCATTTTTCATTATTTTTATACTCATGATTGTTTTACTATCGCGAAAAACTTCCCTTAATATTTCTTATATATCTCTCTTTTAAAGCGTGCAGGTCACTTTTTACAATGTCATTATTTATTATACGGTTCGTTATATCTTCGAGGAGATGAAATGAAAACAATAAAAATTTTCCTCGCAATAAAAGTTTTGGAAAAATATAATTTAGTTACGAAACAAATATCATGTTTTGGTTGTAAATAAAAAATATTTAAATAATGATTTAATTATTAAAATTTTAAATATTCAGTAAAATTATATTTATAAAAAAAATTTGTCACAAAATATTTTGACCATTTTTGAATTTTTATTTTTTCTAAAAATTGATAGATTTTGAAATCCATTCATCATTTTGTAGAAAATATGTTTTTTAACCATAAGAAAATTGTAGAATGAAATAATTAATATTTACAAAAGTTTTAGCATTTAAAAAACATGTTTTATCAAATTTTTTTTATCACTACCGTTTTTTTTTAATTTTTATGTTCTGAAATGTTAAAAAAACAAATGAATTTTCGTATAATGTATTTAATAATAATCATATTTTTTAAAATTCTTAACCCAAAAACAATTTTTTTAAGTGTTAAAACTTTTGTAAATATTAGTTTTTTTATTTGGCAATTTTCTTATGGCACCAAAACATATTTTTCTACAAAATTACGAATGGATTTCAAAATCTATCAATTTTTAGAAAAAATGAAAATTCAAAAAGAGTTAAAATATTTTCTGAACCATTTTTTTATGATAAATTGAATTCCTTTAAAAAAAATACAATAAAAATAATTTTATTAAATGTTTAAAATATTTTCTTCATATAGTTGCAAATAAAGGTGTACCCTCCCCTTAAAAATAGTAGAAAGTAAAAATTTGTATTTCAAATTTTATTTATAAAAATAAAATACGAATTGGAATAAACAGTATTTTAACAAAAAAATTCTAAATTTTTGAGTCTTTTTTGTTGGAATTAAAAACTATAAAATTACCACGAATGTCAATATAAAAGCTTCGATTTTTTCGACTTCTAACAAAAGTTTCTTTTTAATAAATTTAAATCTTGAATAATTGTCGAAATTCAATTATTTTCAAAAGTAATAAAATTCTTATCACAAACTTTAATTGAATTCAAAATTTACGAAAAAATCTCGACAAAATCCCAATTATTATCTTTTGGAATAAAAAAATTCTTCAAAATGTAATTATTTTCAAAAAATTTTAACAATATTCTTGGCAAAATTTCAATTTTTTAATATCAATTTTAATAAAATTGTACGCAAACATTTAATTATTTTCAGAAGTAATAAAATTCTTATCACAAACTTTAATTATATTCAAAATTTACGAAAAAATCTCGACAAAATCCCAATTATTATCTTTTGGAATAAAAAAATTCTTCAAAATGTAATTATTTCCAAAAGTTTTAACAATATTCTTAGCAAAATTTCAATTTTTTAATATCAATTTTAATAAAATTGTACGCAAATATTTAATTATTTTCAGAAATAATAAAATTCATCGTCGAATTTTAATTATTTTTAATACATATTTTAATCAAATTCTTTAAAAAATGTAACTATTCTAAGAATTTTAATGAAAATTCGTCAAAAGAATTCAATTATTTAAACATTTGTAAATAAAATTCTTTATAAGAATTAAATTTTAAAAATCATTCAATTATTCAGTAAATTAATTTCATTTTTTTTAAATAATTGAATTCTCGATGAAGTTTTTTAACAAAAATTGATTTGAAGGGAATTTTAGTTTATATTTTAAATTATAATAGAATATGAAAATAATTCTAAGAATTTTTATGGAAATTCGTCAAAAGAATTCAATTATTTAAATATTTGTAAATAAAATTCTTTATAAGAATTAAATTTTCAAAATCATTCAATTATTCAGTAAATTAATTTTATTTTTTTAAATAATTGAATTCTTGATGAAGCTTTTTAACAAAAATTGATTTAAAAGTGAATTTTAGTTTATATTTTAAATTATAATAGAATATGAAAATAATTTTTAAATATAACAGAACATTTTTTCAATAAAATTTTTTTCCTTTTCTAAAAGTTCAAGAATTTTTAATTTCCTTGTAAATTAAATTTTCTAAGTGACTAATATAATTTATAAACATTTTTTTTCCTTTATTGTTAAAAAACTTTAAATATTATGAAAACAATTAACATTAAAAAATAGAATTGATGCAAATTATTTCCTTATGAAAATAGAGAATTTTTATAGAAATATTAAGAAACTGGAAAATCTAATATTTTTCTTTACAAAAGAAAGAAATTAGTTTGTAAACAATAATATTGTTCCTATTTAAAACATCTTAACAATAATTACCAATTTTCTAGTATTTTTGATAAATAAAAACAAGAATAATTTGCACAGAAATTTAGATTATTATTAGGATTATTATTATTATTATTATTATTATTATTATTATTATTATTATTATTATTAAAATAATAGTAATAAACATTTATTTATTTATTTACTCTTCCTGTCTTAATCTGGACACAAATACAATTATTCATTTCTTTTAGAGAGAAAATGATTTTTTATCGTCATTTTGACAAATTATGTTCCTTTAATTTTACATTTTCATTATATGATAAAAGAAATATCTTCTATACTAGTTTTTAACTGTTTTGCTTTAAAATTATTTTTACTAATTTTTTTCTTTTCCATAAGTAAAGAACTTTTATTAAAATAAAATTTACTATTTTATAACTTTTTGTAATTAGTTTCAAATTCTTTTTTACCAATAGTCATTCAAGCACTTCAATTAAGTGACATTAAGTCTTCACTCAAGGTTCGATTCCCCATAAATTCAAATAAAAATATGTTGTTAAAAATTCAACTGAAGAAAAAAAATGTATTGAAAAAGGACAAAATTTATGAATAATAGAAAAAAATAAAAATAACTGAACAGAATATACAAAAAATAATAAGAATTATTATTAATGGAAAATTATACGACAGAAAAGTTAAAATTACATATAATAGCTGTAAAATATGAGTAAATAAAAAAATAACAGTAAGAAAGACTAGGTAAGTAATTTATTTATTGTTAAAAAATTAATTATTTAATAATAATTACATAGGGACGAGTAAATTTTTTTGATAAATATTTAATAAGAAAAGGTATATAAATATGAACAAACTAAATAATGAATCCTAAAAAAATTCTAAGGATTTTAGTAAAATTTACTGAAAATAATTAGAACTTTAGTAAATTAACAAAAATAATGGAAAATTAAAAAATAAAAATTCTAATAGTTGATCGAAAACGTAATAACAAAAAAAAATGAATTCAAATTTAATCAATTAGTTAGTAAATAAAGAGGGAGTAACTGAATGAGCTTTTCTTCTAGCATTGTCTTGATTACAAAAGCTCCATTGACCATCTAGCTTCACCTACTGGCAGATATTAGCTTCTAGCTTCCACGAAACTTGGATAATAATTTTCGAGTATTTTACTGCACGTCTTCCGGACAAGTTGGAATTCATTCAGGGCCATCAAAATGGCTCGGTATCTAAAGATAAGAGACTAATTTAAATTTACTTAAAAGATTCCTTTGATGAAGTTGAATTTTCGTCTTTAGAACAAGCTTAATTAATCCTCCCAGCAATTTCGATCTCTATTATTATTATTATTATTATTATTATTATCATTATTACTATTTTTATTATTATTAATTATTATTATTATTATTTTATTATTGTATTGTTATTATTACTATTTTTATTATTATTATTTTGTTATCATTATGGATTAGTATTCCTACTAGTTGAATTATATCACACCGAAAAATTTTTTCGACTATAATACCTAATATTTCAACGAAGAGAGAAAAAATAAAAGTTCGTTAATAGAAAATTCTTTTTTAGGATTTAAAAGATAATTTATTATTTCTCTTTTTTTTGTCAAATAAAAAATGATGAACTGCACAGACAAAAAAAAAGAGAAGATCTTTAAAGATGCAAATAGAAAAAGAGACACACTCGATTTCGAAATCGAAAGGAGAATGATTTGAAATTCTATCGATGGAAAATGGTACAAGCTGCGCGCGAGTTGAGCTTTAGAATGAGAAGAAAAATGCAGAATGTATGATAAAAAAAGGAGAGAAAGAAGAACGAGAAACGTTTTCTATGCATTTTTCGAATGTTGTTTGCGGTTTGAATTGAAAAATACCTAAACTCAATGACATTAAAGTCCTCGGCACGTAAATGTTCGTATTACAATTTTTTTAAAGGTCTCGATATTGTCATATTATATTATTTTTATTTCAATTTCCATCGAAATACATATATTAATATTTTCTTACTATGTAATTTTCTTACATTACATCAACATTACTAAAGAGCAATAAATAAATTTTCACTTATAATATTATTATTAATTTACAATTATTTTTTTGTTATAATTTATAAATAAACTAAATTTACTTTAAATCCGTAGTATTCATTGTGACTTTATTTAAAATTTCAAGTGTCTAGATTGTTTATATTTTGTTCCTTTTTTTTATTGTTTCATTTATCAAAATTATTTCGAAATAAAAATTTTGAACTTTATAAAATTCTTAAGTGCACGGTCAGACTTGAAATATTCTGTCTCTCTTTTCACATCACTAACTATTCTGTTTCAAGGAAATGCATTATATAACCAAAATCCCTCGCGAGTTGGCTCAGAACGGAATTTCAGATTTTAACTGTATAAGCACATTGATCTTCCTTTGGGATTTATTAATAAAAGCTTCACGCTCAATTCTATTATTAGTTCTTTATATAATCATTAGAGAAAATCGTCTGGTCTGACTGAAATTATTTACACACCCAGAAAAATGGTATATTTGTCTCAGAACCAACTAGACTTTTTATTTGTTTCAAATAAATTTTATTTGGTTTAAATAAAATTTTATTTCACTCTCAAATATATGTTTTATTTTTGTCAAATATAAATTTTATTTAGAACAAATAAAAAGTCTAGTTGGTTCTGAGACAAATATACGTTTATTTAAGTCAAATAAAATATATTTTGTTTAAATAATATTTTTCTCTGGGTGCAACTACTAATGTGGCGGTTAAAAAATAAAATAAAAATAATAAATGTATTGCAGGACAATAATAAGTTTATACAACTGTCTCACTAACAAAAAATTACTTGAATTACTGTGAAATTAGTAAATAAAATTACTAAATAAAATTTTATATATACAACTGACACTGAAAATACAAAAATAGTCTAACTATTGTATTTTATACCTATACACTGAAAAAAAAATTTATTTCATTCAAATAACCGATTATTTGACTATTATCAAATAAATATTTACTTGAAACAAATAATTTTTATTTGAATCAAATAAATTGTATTTGAATCAAATATTTTAGTATTTGAAGCAAATATTATTTAATTGATTCAAATAAAAATTATATTTGATTCAAGTAAATATATATTTGATAATAGTCAAATAATCGAATATTTGAATCAAATAAATTTTTTTTTCAGTGTACTGACATTAAAAATAGAAAAATTGTCTGACTAGAATTTTTTTAACTACTTAGGTCAGAATTACAAAAGCAACTAGTCTAAATAATATGTTTTATTCTACTGATTCTAAAAATAAAAAAAACTTTTTAAAATACAGACGCTGAAAAAGTAAAAAGTAAAAATTTAACTACAGTTTGTTATACTACTGAATAATGATAAATAGAAAAAAATACAATTCATTTTATAAATTTAATAAAATATTTAATCTTTTCAACACAGATTTTGCAGAAAACTACAAATATGTATTTAAATTTTTTTTTTCTTTTCTTACTAATTTTTCAAAAATAAAAGTAAATAAATTCATTAACAAATTGTTTCGAAAATTATTACTTTTCTTATAAAAGACTAAAAAACGAATTTGTTATGTTGATTAAAGTAATATAAAGTAAATGAAAATGGAATTGAATAATTATTAATTAACCTAATAGTGGAAAATTATACAGTATCAAGGTTGCTATAAAAAATTAATTCCCCCCCCCCCCTAATTTTTCTTTGATTTCCAGGAAAAGTTTTAATTTTTTCCCTCATCATAAAAAATACTATATAAAGCTTTTAATATTCAATTGTTATCTAAAATTTTAACTGAAAATTATTGGAACCTTCTACGAGAATTCTATTATTCAAATAGAAAATTTTTTTTTTTTGCTTCCTAATCTTTTAAATAATTTTTCTATTTAAAATTTAAATATTTTTAATTTTTAAATTCATGTCATGAAAATCATTGAATTCTTTTAAATAATTTGACAATTTATAAAAATAATTGAATTATTTTGAAAAACTGTATCATAACTTTATTTTTGTAAAAGTAATTGAATATTTTGAAAGAATTTTCTTAAAAAGTTTGAAAATAATTGGATTTAATCGACAAATTTTATTAAAATATTTAAAATAATTAGTTTTTCCTAAAAATTTTACCAAAACTGGAAATATTTAAGATTTATTTAATATTATTAGAAATAATTCTATACGTTCGAGAAATTAAAATTTTTTTTTATTTGCAAAATTATCAAGCCCACGGTTTAAAAACCATTAAGGGGTATTACAATGGAATTCAGAGAATTCCAATGAAGAATTTTGTTATTTATAGAAATAATAATTGAATTTTTTCGAAGAATTTGATCAGAATTTTTGAAAACGATAATTAAATTTAATTAAGATTTTTAACAATAATTGTATTGTTTTGAAAAATTTTACTGCACTCGATTTAAGGGCATTTGAACCATTATGACGTCACATTTGTAAAACATATGCTTTGTACTAACTGTGACGTCATAATGGTTCAAATGCCCTTAAAAATAATTAAATTTCTCCAAAGAATTTTATTATTTTACAATTTTCAAAAATTCTTATTATTATAATTATTTATTGTATATTCTGTACATTATTTAATTTTACTTTATTCTTGATTAATTTTTTCATTGTTCCATATATTTTTTGTTCTCCTGTTAAATATTTAACAAAATGTTTTTATTTATTTATTTATTATTTATTAGAATTTTAGATTTGATGTTTTAATTTAATTTTCAAGTTTTCCTGTACGTCAAATTTATTTATTTATTTATTTATTATTTATTAGAATTTTAGATTATACTTAAATTATTAAGAAAAATTTTATTACTTATGAAAATAACTGAAACTGAAAATATAAAAAATGTCTGACTATTAACTTCTTCTACTATTAACACTAAAGATACAAATAAATATTTTTCTTTTACTAAAGTCTAAAGTATTAAAACTAAAAATATTTAAAAAATTTTATTTTTTCGAAATTACACACATTTTAAGTTTGGGATAAATTTGCCCAATATTTTTAAATTAGTATTTTTATTGAAGGAGAATAATTCCTCTACACTGGATTGGGTTTGAAAAATAACATACCGTTCGATTTGTCATGGAACTAAAATTTAAAATGCATGTACGTCAATTACTGAATATGATGAATTTACAAAAAGTGCATTTAGCAAACACGCAACGCACGGTTGTATAAATGTTTGCTTGTCTATATACGTATATATATTTATTGCAATTTCAATTATAGTTGGCAAAAATATTCTCGACGACCCTCGATCAAATGTTGAGCCATTTGTTTCGTAAATATATGTTTATTATTGCCCTCGAATCGCGTACATTCACACAAAAGAATAATAATAACTTTTCAAGTTTTCCTGCTAGTTGAAAACTTTGCCGAATCTTCTGTTCCGTTTAGATTATGAAATTCAAGAACTCAATACATTTTTTTTTCTTCCATCTATTTAGTTTCCTCTCGATTTTCCTTTAAATAAAAAAAAATTGCACTTTTTAACAGTTTATTCGATGCAGGTTTCAATCAAATTTATACAAGTTCTTGATTATTTCCATTTAAATAATTTCATGTTTCCAATTCTGTTAGCATATTCTTCCATTTTTCTTCATTTACTTTTTATACTTTTGCTAGTTTCAAAAATTAATATTTTTTTAAAGTTTCACTTTTCTCAACAGTTGTGCCGAATTTTATTTTATTTTATAAATTTCACTAAGGAAGCACCGTTTACTACATATAAAGTATAAATGAAAAATAAATATTTACATTGTAATTGTTATGTTACTAATTAATTTGGAAAGACAAAATAATTTACAGCTAAAAAAATTCTTTATGAATTTTAAAAAATAAACAAAATCCATATTTATGTAGGTTTAGAATTTCATTGTTTTGATATCAAAAATTGAACTGCAATTGAATGTGAATAAATTGAAACAAACATTTTTAATTAAAATTAGGTTAAAAATTAAAAATTTTTAAATATTTAAAAATTACCACTAAAAAATTTGTCCAAAGAGCAAATCATTTTAAAGTTATGTTTGTATAATTTTTACCTTGATTGAAAGTTTCTTTTTAGTTCGATAAAACGAAAATAAGTACTAATGTATTGGAAATCGAATTCTTGTAAAAAAATTTTATCAAAAACATTGAAAATAATTTAATTCTTTCGAATAATTTTATAATATATGAAAATAATTAAATTCTTTTAAAGAATTTTATTTTAATTCTTGAAAATTATAATTAACTTCTCATGTGCACTTTTTGCGCTTTTTTTTAATATTGAAGTTTCTTCAATAATTTTAATTGAAAATTTTAAAAGTAATGAAATTTTATGAAGAATTTCTTTTATTTTTTTTTAATAATCATTTATTATTTTTTTATTATTTTGAAAAATAATCATTTCTTGTGAAAAGTTTTTCTCTATTTATAAAATTATGTGAATTGTTTTAAAAAATTTATAAAAGTTTATGAAAATCATTAAATTTATTCAAAAAATTTTATTAAAATTTCAAAAATTATAATAATTTTTTTTTCTTTGCGTTAAGGACATTTGAACCACTATGACGTCACAATGTGTGAAAAGCATGAGTTTTAAAATTGTGACGTCATAATGGTTCAAATACCCTTAAATTAAAAAAAAATTTTTTAATTTAAAAAATTTTATTGAAAATACTGGCACTCTTACAAATAATGTTATCAAAATTTTCGAAAATAATGAACAATAACTATGAAAATGTTTAATTTTAAATCATAAATTATTTAAGAATTGAAGTTTAAATTAAAAAATAAATAATTTTGTAAATAATAAAATAACAATTTAAATATATTTTTATAAAACGTGTTATTCCGTGAATATATATTTTTGCCAAGAAAGAAATGTTTAAAATGAGAGTATTTAATAAAATTATATTAAATTTGCATAATTTAAAGTTGTTTTATTTTAATTTATTAAATTAGTTGCAATTACTTTAGTTTTAAAAGAGAAAAGAATTTTTTGTTCAAAAAGGAAAATGTAATTATGAAAAAAAAAAATTTTCAGAATAATTAAAATTTTTTCTAATTAGAACTATTTTTTATATTTAAAATTATTTCAAAGATAAAGTTATCAAGTAACAATTTTTGCGAAATTAAATTTTACCAGCACAAAAATTACTTTTTTTGTTACATTATAATTATTTATTTGTTTGTTTGTTTATTTACTAATTTATTTTATTTATTTTTATTTTTATTATTAATAATGAATAATGCTTTATTTTCTCTTTATATTGTTAAAATGGAAAAAATTATTCTTCCTCATTATAAAATTTTTAACACCAGAAATAATTTTTGTTTGAAATTAATTGCTATAAATTAAAATTAAATTACGACTATTTTCGTGTAATTGATGTTTTTCCACTGTCTCATTTTCAAAAGAGTAAATCTAAATTAGTTTTGTCGGAGTATAATGGAAGCAATTTGAATTCTGCCCATGTAAATAAGCCTGGGAAACTTTTGAAAGACTCATCAAGCATTTGAGTGATTAATTAATGCGCTTTCATTAAGACTTTCTAGGTGTACTTAAAATGGCTTGTGTCTCTCCTTTAAACAAAACACAATAGGTAAAACTATATGCCATTCTTCACTTTTCCACACAAGTAAGTATTGTTTATATTTAGAGGAGAAGATTTCGTCTATTTTTTTCTTTCCTTTTTCTCTTCTTTTAGGGCAGTTTTAAAATTGTAATTATACAACTGTATTGCAGAAGGACCATTAGAAAAATAGTTCAAATTATTCATATTTATCGTTTCCTCTTTCTTTCTATCTTTTTTTTTTTTTAGTATTTATGGAATTAATTATTCGCTATTGTAGAAAGAAAAAAACTGCTTCTCTTCCTTTAATTAGGTAGAGAATCCAATTTTGTATTTTTAGGGTATTTCCTCAAATGGAATTAATAATACTGTATTGTAAAGGATATATTAAAAAAATATTCCTCTCATTACCTGTTTGAAATTAAAATGAAGGTTCGAATTTTTATTTTTCTATTTCCACAATGGAAGAATAATGATGATAATCCATTGTAAAGACACCATTAAATTCATTCTTTTCCTTTTATATAAACTTCTATTTTTAGAGAATTTCCACTGCGGAATTGCCTTTAGTGTAGAGGTGCCATTAAAAAAAAGAAATCAACTCTCGAGTTTAGAGACGAACATAACCTAAAAACCATGTTTTTCTTAACTACAAAGCAATCACATTTTTTTGCTTAATAGAGAAAATTTGATAAATTGTCAAAAACAAAAGACAAAACTCTGGATTTCAGTTTTGGAGACTGACATAACTCATATGTTGTGACAGGAAGTTAAGAAAAAAAAATCTTATGAAAGATGATTTATTGCACAAGTGATTGAAGTGTCATACAAAGTCTAGAAAAATCGAGAAAGTTTCTCTTACGTGTGGCAGTTTGGTTCGGGAAAGTAAAAAAAAAAAAAAAAGAAACAAGACGAAAAATTTTTCTCAACTCTCTTAAAGACACAAGTTTTCAATTAAAGAGCGCGCTGTGAAAAATGAAACTTTAAATATATATGTATAGCGTTGAAGTTAATTATTTCATGAAATATTATAAATTAATAAAGGAGTAGAAATTTTATTCGCAAATTGAAAGATTTCACGTTTATTAAGAAAATTTTCAATAATGAAAGTATTCACATTTCGCTTTAATATTTCGCGTAAGGTATAATAACGCAATTTCATAAACTGTTATTCAAAGTATGCACCGGAAACTTCTAAATTGAATACTCGGCATGGCTTCACAAAATCGACAACATTTATTACTTGGAAAGGAGAGTAAATACATGAAAAAGTTTTTGTTATACTCTGGTTGTTACAATATCATTTAGTAAATTGAAAATTTTTTTTTCTTTACTTTTTAATGTTGAACAGAACTTGTTCCGTATTTTCCTGCTTTTAAGACATATTTAATGAGATATTATTTTGATTTTTTCTGACTAATTGTATTTACTTCTACATAAATTTAAAATATGATATTAATTAACCATCATTTAATAATTAATACTGATAAAAAAATTGTAATTACCCTATTTATTATTGTTCTATTTCTATATCTAATCCCTGGCTTCGCTTCTCTTTTTCTTATTTCTATCTTCTAGACATCATTTTCTGTTTTTACCACGAACATGACAAATAACGAGCTATAAATTTACCCTCTGACTAAAGAGTCTCATTCACTTCTGATATAACCAATAATCAATAATGTATTTATTTTGTTCGACTGAAATTTTTCTTACTCCTGACAGTAAATTTTCAGTAAATAAAAATAAAAGTATAAAAGTATTCAATAAATAATCTTTCGGCAAAAAAAAGTTTCCTCTAATCAGATCACTCTTTTTTGTTTAAATAACAACTAGCAAATAATAAGCGCGCTAGCGCGCGGAACGTAGTGTTTAATTTGATATTGTTATACAAATTACAAAATTTTTTATTAACAAACATAAAGTTTTTAAAAAATTTCATAATCAAAATTTTAAAAAAATCACACTTTAAGTACAAAATTATTTATTACTGTTCATATTTTCAAAAATATTAATGAAATTTCACGAAAGAATTCCAATATTTCCTAAATTTTAACAAATCTTTCTAAATAATTCGAAATAATTAAATTATTTTTATAAATAGTAACATTTTTTGCAAGAATTCAATTATTTTTAATACAATTTTAGTAAAATTCTTCTCCATAAAATTTCTATTATTTTTAAAATGTTTAATTCAAATTATTAAAGAAACTTTATTATTTGACAAAAAATTCAAAGACATTCTGCAAAAAGAATTGAATTAGAGTTTTTAAAACTTTAAACGAAATGCTCCGCGAGAATTAAGTTTTTTTTTCTAAATAGTGAAATTTTGTGAAGGAATTCTATTATTATTAAATTTTTTGATAAAATTGTTTGCAATAATTCGATGATCTTCAATACATTAATTTAAAAATTTTAAATATTGGAAAAGAAAAATTATTCAAAAGTTAAGAAATAAATAAACAAACAGCAACTTTAATTTTTTTCTGTATAAAAAATGACAGAAGTTTGCGTGATGATGATTTATAAATTATTATTACAAGATTATAAATTTTTTTTTGAAAGAAGAAAAGAAAATTGCATAATTTCTCTTTCTCAATGACAATTATTTTGAAAATATTCCAATTTTTCATGAAAAATAGAGAAAAAACGAGTTAAAGCGCACGTACTCATTCTGGGTATACACATTATTAAAAAAATATTAAATAATTAATTTTTATTATTTATTAATCGATAGTTATTAAAAAAATAATATTTTGATTTTGTTAAAAAAATTGTGATAAATAAATAGAAATTATGCAAAAAATACTACAAATTTTGTAAAAACAATATGATTGTCAAAATTCATTACAAAATGAAAGTTTAAAAAAAAATGTTGATGGAGAAATATAAATAGTTCAAATTACTTTATTTTTTCTTTGATTTTAAATAAATAAAGAAAAATTATGCACATTTTTTCATTAATTTCTTGATAAAACTTGAAATCAATTCATTTTTAGAAGATTAAAAAATTAAATCTTATTAAAGAAATTCTTCAAATGAAATTAAATATTTTGTTTTTTAATAAAAAAAATGTGAATTGTAAATAGGCATGATTATTATATTATTATATATCTATTATCATTTAAATGAGAAAGTTCATAAAAAATAAAAATTGTAATTATGAAATACACAAATTCTTCCGACACATTTTTTTAAATTAATTTAAAATGGAAAAAAATTTGTTGAAAATTGTAATTAAAAAACAAAAATTTCACAACTTTTTATTTCAAAAGATACTAATGATTTTAAAAAAATAAACAAAAAATAATTATAAAATTTGTAAATCAACATTATGAAAATTTCTTACCTTATTTTATAAAAGCAATATCTTTTAACCTTTTTTCTTCTTAAACAACAATAAAAATGAAAATTGATATTTTACAAATCGAAAAACTGTAGAATTTCGATCAGCCAGACACATTGTTTTGAAAAAGAAAAAAAAACAAAAGCATATACAAAAACTAACTTCTTAGTGCGAACGGACAGAATGAAAAACCACAGACTTTAATAAAATTAATTATTGTAAAATCATATTCTACTACTTATTTCTCAACTGACAAATAATAATTAATTTCTTATAAATCTAAAATATTGATAAAATAATATTATCACTATATTAAATTGTCAACAGTGTTAAATATCATGAAATATTTAAAATTAAACATTCTTTAAATCGTTTTTTGGAAAATATGCGTGTTGGAATTCTATATTCCATCTTTCTTTTGTAATATCATTTTCATTTAAAAATCTAGTTTCCAAGCTGAAAAATATCCCCAGTGAAAATATTGCTAAAGAAAACTTTTCTAATAAAAATGCGTTGCTTTCTTTATTCCTCAAACTTGCATTTTAAGACAGCAGTACAAAACTATTTTTGCTATTATCTCACTAAAAGATCCATCATAGTCAGCATCTGGGAAATTATTAAAAATTCCAACAAATCTGCCAAGAACGAATCGATTTCTTTAAGAATGCTTTGTATTCGGAAAGAAATTTTTTACACTCCTCTTTCCTGTTTATCGTCGACAGTGATTTATATTTAATTTTTAGTTTTACAAAGCAAATGCTAACAGATAAGTACGAAACATGAAAATTTATAATATTTTCTTTTCTTACTGTTTTATTTACATCCATGTTATAAATCTAAATTATGCACATTTTTTTGCTCTTTATTTTTAAAATATATTTAAAAAATTTTAATTATTAAAAAATTATGCATAATTTTTATTTTTTAAATGCAATTGCTGTTATAATATTCAAAGTTTTTTTTTAAATTAAGAAAAAACTATTTATAAATTCTATTTGTCAATCACAAATTTTAATTAAAATTGAAAATTTTTTAATTTTTAAAAAATAAAGGGGAAACATTACTAAAAAAATGTTTTGTTAAATTTATTTACGAATTTCTTCAATTGCAAAATTATCTGAAAACATGAATAACTTCTTTTTCAAATAAATATTTAACTATTATTATAAGTTTTTCAGCAGAAATTAGGATTTTTAAAAATGTCAAATTCAAACCTTTTTGTAATTAAACAACTTATAAAAATAGTTTTTATTATTATTTTATAATTTATATTAAGAATATTGTTACTGTAACATTTTAAAAATTATTTTTATCATTTCAATTCTATTATTATTTTCTGGAAATTTCAACTAAACTTGTTCTCTAGATCAACTATTTTTAATAATTTCTTTCAAAGTTCTTATGGAGTATTTTCAAACACATTTGTTTAAAATTCAATCTTACAAAATTTTGATTATTTGAAAATTCTTTAACTAAATATACCTACTGTAAAAAAATTTAGCAAATTAAAAAAAAATTAAGTTGAAAATTCCACTAATTATTTAGAAAAATTTACTAACGTCATTTTCATGACATTGTGTAGAAAAAATATCAAAACTTTAGAAAAATTTTCTTAAACATTTAGAAAAATTTCATTCAAAAAAATAGAAAAATTTATGAGAATTTGGAAAAAATTTCCATGTAATTGTAGCTTAAAATTATTTTAAAAAACAATTAAATTACATTTTTCAATAAAAAATTCTTCAAAATTGACAGCTAAAAGTATATAAAATAAAAAAAATATGGAAACTAAAAAAATATTTAATTATTTGAATACAAAAATTAATAATTTACTAAAAAAATTATGAATGTTTTTTAAAATTTACTTATTATAAAAAATTTCAGTCAAAAATTTCTAAAGCATTGAATTCTTTCTACAATGAATTTTATTATTTATAAAAATAATTAAATTAAAAAAAAAATGTTTGATATATGAAAATTATTGAATTATTCAGATGAAATTTATAAATAATTTGAAAATATTTGATTAAAATTTTTTCTAAAAATTGAATTCTTTGAGGAAATTTATTATAATAGTAGATATTGGAAATCATTGAAATAAGAAAAATTTTTCTAAATAATTGAATTTTGGAGAAGAATAATTTCGTTATTTATAAAAATAATTGTGATTTTGACGAGGATTTTCATCAAATTTTCCACATAATTGAACCCTTGAAAAAAGAATTTTATTACTTTTGAAAATAACTGAATTTTTGCAATTATTTGTAACTTCTCCAAAATTTCATTTTTGAAATGTTTTTGACATAAATTTTTCTATAAATCCATTAACAAAGTTTAGAAGATGAATTATTAAAATTTGGCAAAAATCTAAGTTTTTAAAAATTACTAATTAAATTCATTGAAAATTGAAATATTATAAAATAACAAATTAAAGCCTTTTGAAGTTCATCTATTTATGAAAATTGTAAACTCAATTCTTTTGTGAAAAAAATTTGAATTACAAATTTTTAAATTCTATTTTTCTTTAAATTGCTAATTTTATTTTTAAAAAAGCATATATAGGAAGATAGTCGTGTGTTTTAGCTTTTAGCGCGCGAATTATTGCTAATTATTATTATAATTATAAATTTAGTAAAAAAATAATAATAAACAAATAATAATTGAAAAATCAATAATAATTTAATAATATTTTTTACCATTCAGTAATAGTAATAAATTATTAATAATAATTATAATGTTGAAAATAAATTAAAAATAGTAATAAAAAAACAAGTAGTAATTATGGCTATCATCATTGTAAAAAAAATTGGTTTGTATAATAATAATAATAATAATAATAATAATAATAATAATATCTCTTGTAGAAAAATTTATTTCACTTTCTTGTGAGATAAAAGCAAAGTAAAAAAAAATAATATATATAATAGATCCTCAAATATTTATCAATATAGTCGCGAGGAAAAATAAATTTCATTTTTTCTAAGCTTTATTCGATTCGACGTGTACTTCCCAACACAAAACGTGTCAAAATCAAAGTATCGAGGAAGCTGTTTAGACTTTCGCTCTATTGACAGACGAGGACAATTTACAGAGATTGCACTTCAACTTTTTTTCCATTTCTTTCCTTCTCTTCTTCTTTTTATTTGCTAAATCAATCAATCTGACTTTTTTTTCTCATACAACGAAGCAATGTATCACATTTAAAGAAAACTCCATTTAATATAATTATTTATTCAAATATTTATATTAAATTGTGATATCAAATTTTGAAAAAATACCAATTTTTATTTTTATTAATTCACAAATGAGAAAATTTTTTTAATTCAACACTTTTTTAAGGGCATTTGAACCATTATGACGTCACAATTTGGGCAAAGCATGTGTTCTAATATTGTGACGTCATAATGGTTCAAATACCCTTAAACTAATTTAAAAAAATTGTTTCTAAAATTATTTAAATCCACTAGAAAAAAAAAATTGTAAAAAAATAAATTGTAATAAAATAATAAATATTGGAATTTATTTGTTGCAAAATCAACTTCAAAATTTTTAATAGTTTGAAATAATTTTAAATATTATTATTATTATTATTATTATTATTATTATTATTATTATTGTGATAAATTTTATTCTTATTTTTATTTTTACTTTATTACGATTTTATTTATTTTTCAATAATTTGTTAAAAACAATTTTCAGTAATTATAAATTATTATTTTTATTACTCGTATATATTTTTATATTCTACACTGGAAAAAAAATTATTTGATTCAAATAACCGACTATTTGAAAATTATCAAATAAATATTTACTTAAATCAAATAATTTTTATTTGAATCAATTAAATGATATTTGCTTCAAATACTGAAATATTTGATTCAAATACAATTTATTTGATTCAAATAAAAAATGATTTGATTTGAGTAAATATTTATTTGCTAATAGTCAAATAATCGGTTATTTGAATCAAATAAATTTTTTTTTCAGTGTAATAAATTGATTATAATTATTTAATAATTATCAGTAATTGAAATTTAATTTCACGTGAATTATTCATTGAATTTTTTTCCAAGGTGAAAGTAATAATTTTCTGCGGAAATCCGATGGAGTTATTAAGAAAAAAAAAGTATGGAAACTCATTGGCGACGGATTTAATTAATAGTGACGAATTGTGTTTGAAAATGATAACAATTAAGAAAAAGAAGAAGTTTGATCTTCACACTAACAGGTGCAGAGGAGAATTTAAATGAAAGTCTACGTTTTAATTATTATCTTGGAATATTTCCTAATTACACCCTCGAGCTTCTATGAAGCAATGATTATCCGCTTTGCGTGGCACTTTGCCATAACTAGACATTATGAACTTCACAAGTGCACGATCAAAAAGCACATTTTACTTTTTCATATCACTTAAAAATTTTTCTTTTCCCCCTTAAAAAAAAAATTTCTTTCAACAAATTTGTTACACTGCATTTTTTCAATTTTTTTTCTCAAAAAAAGATTATTTTCTCAATTTTGAAATATATTTTCCATACACAGTTGGCTTCAAGTATTCTTTGCAAAGTTTCAATTATTTTCAAAAATTTATCGCAATTTAAAGAGTTTTAATATTTACTATTTTCATAAAATTTGTCAAATTCAATTATTTTTAATAATAACTTTAATAAAATTCTTGTCAAAACTTCAATTAATTTCAAAATTTTTTATAAAATTCTTTAATATAATAAATTTCAATAAAATTTTAATTATATTCCTTTAAAAATTTTATTAATAACTTTTGAAAATAATTATTTTCAAAAGTTGTTAATAAAATTCTAGTAGAATTTTTTTAATAAAAATTAATTTAAATGTTCAATTCAATTACTTTATAAATAATAAAATTTCATTTAGAAATTCATAATTATTTTCTTCGCTGAATTTTAAATATTTTAAATAAAATATTCAATAAATTTAACAAAAAAATTCAATTATTCTTAAAAATGATCAAAACTTGATTAAAAAATTCAATAAACTAATAAAATTCGTTGCAATAATTTCAATACATAGTTTTATAAATAACTTTTAATTACCTATACCGAGTACGGAACCCTAAATCTCAAAATGATTAGATACTGAGAAAAATGTTTCTAATTCATTTATTTACAAATTCTTTAATTTGAAAATTATTCGAAAACAATAACTTCTTTTTTAAATAAGTAATTAATCATTATTATTTTTCCATAGAAATTAAGATTTATTTTAACTTCTTCGAAATTATTTTTATCATTTAAATTCAATTATTTCTAAAAATTAAAGCAATAATGCCTTTAATATCAAATAACTATTCAAAATTGTCACCGAAATTCACTTTTAAATTGATTTTTATTAAAAAAATTCTACTAGAATTTTATTAACAACTTTGGAATATAATTAGTTTTTTTAAAGGAATATAATTAAAATTTTATTGAAATTTATTATACTAAAGAATTTTATAAAAATTTTTGAAATTAATTGAAGTTTTGACAAGAATTTTATTAAAGTTATTATTAAAAATAATTGAATTTGACAAATTTTATGAAAATAGTAAATATTAAAACTCTTTAAATTGCGATACATTTTTGAAAATAATTGAAACTTTGCAAAGAATTTTATTAAAATTTATAAAAATAAGTGAATTTTTGTAGAAAAATTTTGCTGTTTATTAAGATCATTGAATTCTTCACACAAGATGAGTAATCATTAAAATTTTTAAAAATGGGGAAAACTGGGCGAAATGTTAAATTCTCAAAAGTATATGAAATTATAAATTTAAGAATAACTTGAAAAAAGGATCAGCTACGATTTTCGATTTTACATTTTTAAAAGCTCTAAATAAAAAAGAATAAAATGCCACTAGCCGATTTTGTCTAATTTTTGCAAAAACCTAAATTTACATGTAGCCAACTGTGCATAGACTATTGGATAAAGAAAGAAATTATTTTAGAGGGAATTTTTTTTAATTTTACATATTTAGGTCATAAAGGTGAATTGAAAATTGTTCAATATGAATAATTTGCGATGTTAATTAAAAAAAACGGTGAATATATAATTTACATTGAGAATGGAAAATGTGTATCGCAGGGCGTTTCTTAACAAACTGTATACAATAAAAATCGTCAAAGATTTCAAGTGTATCCCATTCAGTGCTTGGAACTAAGCCAATCCTTCACTTCGCTCGCCAAGAAGACGAGACAAATTTTCAATATTTTATTCAACTTGTATAATGTCGATGAGAGCCAGGAAACTGATTATATATACTGTGCTGGGAAATATTTATTTTGATTTATTTTCCATTTCTCACGGAACAATTGAATTTTTTTCCAAATTCAAATTTCTTGTTTAAATTCTTTTTCTATATTTATTGTAATATTAGATGCAAAATTGACAAGTTTTACTCTACTACAAATTTTCAACAAATTTTACAGAAATGTAAAAAAATTGTCCTGATCAAAACTTTATTTTTTCTACTAATATTTATTATTCGTAAATTTTTTTTAGTTTAACAAAAAAGGATTTGACAGTTGACAGCTGTCAAAAAACTGTCAACTTTTATAAAAAGCGATTTTTTTAAGCAAAAGTGCCCATAAAAGAATTTTTACAGCTGTTGATTTCGAATTTGGTGTCCAATTGACAATTTGACAATTGACAGCTGTCAAACCAACTGTCAACAATGAAAAAAGTGATTTTTTTACAAACACTACCAAATTCGAAATAAACAACCGTAAAAACTGTTTTGTCCACACTTTGGCATAAACAAAATTACTTTATTTATAAAATTTGTCAGCTATTTTGACAGCTGGCAACTGTCAAATTGTGAATTTGAGTTCAAATTTGTAACTTGCGACCCTTAAAACCCTTATTTAGTCATATTTAAATAAACAAATAGATTTTAAGTAAAACTAACAATTGGATTCATAGGCAAATGGAAAAAAAAGATATACCTGTTTTTTTGTTTTTAATTCCCAATTTTTTAACAACAATTGTTTAAACAAATTAACAAAAATTTAAAATTTTTTTAAATCTGTTAACGCCAATCGATTCTACGTGAAAAAATAAGAATATTTTGTATAGGTCATTTTTCTCTCCAAGTGGTATTTTGTTTATAACATTGTTATAAACAAATTAAGCTGGGTAAGCAATTGTTGTTAAACAATTGGAAATTAAAAACAAAAAAACAGGTATATCTTTTTTGTCTATTTGCCTATGAATCCAATTGTTAGTTTTACTTAAAATTCATTTGTTTTTGCATGGGATGAAACACTCTTTACCCAGCATAATTTGTTTATAACAATTTTATAAACAAAATACGACTTGGAGAGAAAAATGACCTATACAAAATATTCTTATTTTTTCACGTAGAATCGATTGGCGTTAACAGATTTCAAAGAATTTTAAATTTTTGTTCATTTGTTTAAACAATTGTTGTTAAACAATTGGAAATTAAAAACAAAAAAACAGGTATATCTTTTCTTTCCATTTGCCTATGAATCTATTTGTCAGTTTTTTAATACAATGGCTGGTTTCTTCATGGGACCTAATGAGTTAAACATAGATTTATATTTATTTTATTTCACAAATAGAATAAAAAAATGTATTCTTTATTTGAAATTACATTCATTAGTTAAATGTCGACTTTTATAAATTCGCCAAAGATTACAATATAAATGTGTGTGTAAAAAATGGCGTGAAATGGTTACAAGTGTTGAAGAAAAGGGAAGCTGCAAGATTGTCGGGAAAGATTGAACACAAGAGGGATGAGAGAAAAGTGGAAACAGGCTTAGACGAGTGTGCTTGATAGGTCGTGTGTCAAGTAAAGGAAAGTTGAAAGGATCAAGTGTAACGCTTATATCAAAAGGTCACGTTTATCACGATAAAAACTAGTTTTAGGGGGTATACACATACCTATCTTAGAATCGCGCTTTTGATAAACTCCAGGGGGCGGCGGTTTTCCTTTTCTATATACTTTGCCGCTATTTTTTTTCTTCTTCTTCTTTCTGACACTTTTCCTTTTTCAAAAGTTTGTCCTCAACTTTTTATCAGTAGATTCGTTTAAATACTTATGTGTGACGCCTCACAATATAGGAAAAGCTTCAAGAAAACTGAGCGAGAAAATGATTATTATCTGCAATGTTAAGGCAGTTGTGATAATTGTGAGGTATAAAAAGCATTGAAGATTAAATTAACTAAAAAAATATTAACCCATTTATAGTCCCAAATGTCCGTATTTTTTTGTACAAGTTTTGAGCTTTCCGTTCTACGAGTTACGAATTTGGAAAAAATCGGGACATAGTTTTTTTTAGATTTGAGTGTCCTCTTTTAGAATCTGAAAGAAAATTTCAATTTCAATTTAATCATAAAAAGTTGTAATTGTTTAAACAAAAAAAAGCAGTTTTTTAAGTGTTTTTTGTCATTAAAATTAGATTATTTACTCGAATTCGGTTAGGAAAAATCCGGGACAAGAAAATATCGCGTCCAAAATGTTGGGACTATCAAATAGGCATAATGCCGAAATTTTTTTTTCTAATTTCAAAATGGCGCCTCCAAAATGGCCGCCAAAATATTGAAATTTGGAAAAATAATGTTAAAAAATATTAACATTATTTTTTTTAACTTTTATGCTTTATTTAAATAAAAAAATGTTGTTTCAACAAAAAATATTGTTATCTGATATTATTTAACAATAATTTAAACATTTTATATAAACAATTTAAAATCTGTGGGCCAAAATGGTAAACAAATTTTTATTTTTATCAATTATCATTTCTTTTTGCAGTAAAAATGAATATTAAAAGTTAATAACTTAATTTAAACTTTTTTACAATGTTTAAGAATGTTATAAACAATTTGCAAAACAAGAAATAGAATCCTAGAAAAAAATTATTTTTTGATTATATTACGTTCTCTTGTAATCAAAATGTTGCTAAAGGTTTAAACTTTCATTTAACATTATTAAACAATATTTAATAATGTTATAAACAATTTTTATAAACAATTGTTATAAAAAAATATTTTCATAGTGGAAAATAACTTCTTTTCTATCCCACTAGCTTTCTTTTGTCATTAAACAGGAAACTAAAGTATCTAATGCTTATAAAAAATTTGTGAACAATGTATATAAATGTTATAAACAATTCTTATAAATAATTAGTTAAATATGAATTACGATAATAGAAAAAATGCATTTATTTATTATATATTGCACTCTTCTAATCCAAATCTTTGTTAAAGAGATAAACTTTCATTTAATATTATTTAACAATATTTAAAAATGTTATAAACAATTTTTATAAATAATTGGAAATTCGTGAACTGTTTTTTCTATGAAAATTGTTTATAACATTTTTAAATATTGTTAAATAATGTTAAATGGAAGATTGAACCATTAGCAACACTTTGATTGCAAGAGAACGTAATATAATCAAAAAATAATTTTTTTATAGGATTCTATTTCATGTTTTGAAAATTGTTTATAAAAATTGTTTATAATATTCTTAAACCTTGTAAAAAATTTTTTATTAAGTAATAAACTTTTATTATTCATTTTTCCTGCAAAAAGAAATGAGAATTGATAAAAATAAAAATTTGTTTACCATTTTGGCACACAGATTTTAAATTGTTTATAAAAAATGGTTAAATTATTGTTAAATAATATCAGACAACAATATTTTTTGTTGAAACAACATTTTTTTATTTAAATACAGCATAAAAGTTAAAAAAAATAATGTTAATATTTTTTAACATTATTTTTCCAAATTTCAATATTTTGGCGGCCATTTTGGAGGCGCCATTTTGAAATTAGGAAAAAAAAATTCCGACATTATGCCTATTTGATAGTCCCAATATTTTGGACACGATATTTTCTTGTCCCGGATTTTCCCAACCGAATTCGAGTAAATAATCTAATTTTAATGACAAAAAATATTTAAGAAAACTGCTTTTTTTTGTTTAAACAATTACAACTTTTTATGATTAAATTGAAATTGAAATTTTCTTTCAGATTCTAAAAGAGGACACTCAAATCTAAAAAAAAACCGTTGTCTCGATTTTTTCCAAATTCGTAACTCGTAGAACTCTCTGTGTAAAAGTGATTATTTATTAGTAGAATATTCTAATTCTAAATTCTAATTTTAAGTAATTTAAACGAAAAAAAACAAAAATCGAAAAAATATTTGTCTGACAAAAATTTCTTTATACTATTCACTTCAGAGAATAAGAAATTAAAAAGAAAATTTATCTTACTAATTTCTTTGTCACACTACTTACACTAAAATTACTAAAATAAAGTTCAATGACATAAATTTGCTTCTATTACTTATAATACATTCACAAAAAACAGTTTGTCCTACAAATTCTATTTTGACTACTTACACTAAAAAAAAATATTTTCCTGAAAAAAATGTGTCTCCATTATTTGTGATTTGCCATAGAATTTGTTTTTATGTTTTTGAAATCCAATGTTCTTAAATATATAGTCCTTCTACTTATAAAAAAATCGTTTTCTATTGTCTTTATCTATCGAGATGATCTACATAAAGTTCCCAACTCGTAGGTTTTCTCTAAATGGTAATAAAAGTCGTAGCAAACTTTATGGCCGGTTGCCGAAATCACTTTGTCGACCATATAACTGACCTTCACATTACTTAACTCTTCTATGTTGATATAATTACATCGTTTGTTTACAAAATTGATTATGTAAATAAATTAGAATAATAATTATTTATTAGAACAATTTTATTTTAAAGAAAATTATTATTGACAACAAAAGCGCGTGTTAATTATTTCTCTTTATTTCTTTAAATTGCCTCGTTGATATTTTTAAAGTTTTTCCTAATTTTAAAATTGTGTGTAATTAAAATTCGTCTTTTATTAGTTAAAAATTATTATCAATAGAAAAATTATACAAAAGTTAATTTATTCCTGGTGAATTTACGATTGAGTAAAATTCAGTAGAGTTTATTTTCTTGTTAATAAATATTAAATGTTAGATCACGACTGATATTTGTCAATAAATACAAATTTTGTGCAAAAGACAATTGTTTCACTTATTAATTTATTGTTGTAATTAAAATAATCCCTTTATTAATTTAATTAATAAAATGATTTTAATAATTTAAATTTAATAATTTTTTTAACATTTATGCATTGAAAGTATAATAATTAGATTCTGTTAATAAAGAAATTTTTTCAAACCATTTTTGGTCGGAAATTTTTTCCCCCAAACTTCGAAGGGTTAAAAGAAAACGCATCGAAAATAAATAGAAGATGAAAAAAATGGGAGAAAAACACAGTACTAAATTGTTCGAGAAAATTACAAGAGAAGAACAAAAAGAAAGTAATTCTAGCTTTTAAAAATTATTTATTGTTTTGAATTGGTTAGAGCGTTGCAGTAATAAATTTTGAAATTTCAGTGAAATTTCCTATAGAAAATAAATGGTTATCGACTCTTTCTTTCCCTCTGTCTCTCGATTCTTTTTTACAGTTAAAGAGTTCCCTTTAAACCAGCGTTGGGCGATTAATCGTTAGCAACTATTTCACCTTCCGACTCTTCTCTCTATATCGACAGGATGTTTAAATCTTACCCTTCTCTGTGTGTATTTATATTTTACTAATAAATAATCATTTTTATTAATTTATTTGTAAAATTAAATAGTATAAAAGCAAGATTGTCAAATGCTAATTTAAATTATTAAACACTTTCATTAATTAAAATTTACACAATAATAATAATTCAAGCAGTGGAAAATAATATTGTTTCCTTTGCAATATTTTCATTTTAGAATTTTATGAAAATTCTTCATTTTTTGAAGAATAGAATTTTTCTAACAGTTTTTTTCAAATTTAAATATTTTAAAAACTCCTATAAAAATCATCAAAAAATTTTTCTGACAACTTGAACGTAAGATATTTTTGATTAAATAATAAAATCATTGAAGTTTTGCGTATAATTGGATCAAATTTTCAAACGTTTCAATAAATTCTTAAAATTATTTTCGGAAATGCAATATTATTCTAAACAAATTTTAGTTACATTTTTTTCATAATACAAATGTTTTTTAAAATTTCTAAATTACATTATTTAAAACTCCAATGTTTTTTTGTAAGAAAAATGTTAAATTTATTTTTATTTATTGCTCAACAAAAATTAAAGTTTCAAATAATTCCAGCGAAAAACCTTTTAAAATTTAATTTTTTCTTAAAATTGAAACTAATAATTCTTCCGAAATTTAATTATTTTTTTAGAATTTTGAAATAAAATTAATTCAACACTTTTAAGAATTTTTATAGTAAAATAATGTAATTAACAAATTTTGCAAAGCAAAAATTTTAATATTTTCTCTTAAATTTACAAAGAAATGAATTTATAATGCTTTTAAAATTTAATTTTTAAGATAGAGAAATTAAATTCTTTATATTATAATATTTTACAACAAATTGTTTTATTTTTTAAAAATTATTATCGGGAATACCATTAAATTTTTTTTAAAATTTTAATGACTATTTTCCAAAAACCTAGTTTTTTCAGAATTCCTAAATTAAATCTTATTAATCTTAATAATATCTTAATCAATATTTAATCACTTTTGAAATATAAATATTTTAAAACTTTCCAGAAGCACTGGAAAAATTTTGATAACAAGTTTAATTCTAAATTACTTAAAAGAAATTTGATTAAATTTTCGAATCTTTCAATAGTTACTTAAAAGAAATTTGACTAAATTTTCGAATGTTTAAATAATTTCTTAAAATTATTTTCGGAAAAGTAATTATTTTAAAAATATATTATTTACATTTTTTCAAAATACAAATGTTTTTTTAAAATTTCTAAATTACGTTATTTAAAACTTCAATACTTTTTGATGAAAATAAATGTAAAAACTTATTTTTATTTATTTCTTAATAGGAATAAAATTTTTTAATAATTCCAGACAAAAACCTTTGAAAATTTAATTTTTTCTAAAGATTGCAATTATAATTCTTCCAAAATTCAATTATTTTTTTAGAAATTTTAAATAAAATTATTCAAAACTTAAAAAGTTTTTATAGAAAAATAATGTAAAAGACAATTTTTTAAAATGAAAAGTTAAATATTTTCTTAACATACAATGAATTGAATTTAAAATTCTTTTAAAACTTAATTTTAAAGATCGAAAAATCAAATTTTTTTTATTATAATATTTTATGTACAACAAATTGTTTCATTTCTTGAAAATTATTTTCGGGAATTCGAGTATATCTTGAAAAAATTTAATTTGGGGAGAGTGGGGCAAAATGGGGTACCTTTTTGTAATTTACTGTTTGCAGAGAACCTAACGAATAATTTTCAATTATTTTTGTAAAATAAATATTTGAAAACATATTTTTATTTGTTTAAAATTTAAAAATACGTCACACAATTTTTTTTTATTATTTTTGTGTAAGTAGTAAAAGGTTTTTTTAGGCGTAATATTTTTCATATTATTAACGATAAAATAATTTCTCAAAAAAATAGACATTCGTTATTATTACTTCATATTAGTGCCAACAGTTCCATAATATATTAGTCAGTCAAAATTTTTTTCATTTTTACAATTTTTCTATCAGTAGCAAAAGATAACAATGAAAGAAAAATTGATCAAATTTCGTATAATTTTTTTTTTGTTTTTTAACTAGCGCAATATTCAACTCATGCTCCATTTCATTCTCTGTCCATTCTTTCTCTCTCTATCTCTCTTCTTCTCTCTCAGTTTTCAGATTATCCACACAAGATTCCCAGAGCAAAACTCATCTTGTGCCGGATATTAACAAAAAATAAAAAAAAAAAATTTTTCTCCCAATCAAGTAGTATATAGGATTGTATTGTTGGAAAAATGTGTGTTCATTTTAAAAACTTCCTGTCTCAATGATTCTATAACGAAATAATAACTACGGATATTCGTTTCAAAGTAAAAAGCATTTTAACGTAGCATAAAATTAAAAAAAAAAAAAAAAGAACTAAAAAGAAAAAATTAACAGCGATATTAAAGTGTTCTGAGAGAGCTTTTAATAGGATTTTTTCATGTTCCCGAAGTTACATTAGGTCTCTCGTATAAGTAGTAAATTTTCTACTTTTACGTGGTCAACCTTCTTTTTTCTAAAAGAGGACATTTACACAAAAAGGAAAAAAATTAATTGCTTTTAATTTGTTTTTGTTTCTTTAAGCTCACATTACTGTTATCATTACAATTTTCTGACATTCGTTTTTCTATCTGTAAAAAACATTTAAATTTACAAACTTAGTGTTAAATAATAATATTTATTATAATTATTAATAATAATAAAAATAATAACACCATTAACAATACTAATAATATTAATAATATTAATTAATATTCATAATTTTTATTTACTATTTTGTTAACATTTTCAAATTTTTAATTTAAAGATTTTTGAATTCAACAAAAATTAATGAATAGTAAAAATAGAAATTTATATTTTATTTTATTTATTATATATTATTATTATTATTATTATTATTATATTATTAGATATTTTTTTTTATTGACTTATGCTAAATATCGAAATTTCTTTTAAGAAGATTAAAAAATTTACTAAAACACTGAGAAGAAAATTATTTAATTTATATAAACATAGTAAAAAAGGTTTCTTTGAAATGAAAATATATTAAATTCATTATTATTATTATTATTATTATTTATGAGATTTTTGAAAGTAAAAATTTGTTTTCATCTTTTTTCCCCTATTTTCATACCTTGTTTATGTCCTTAAATTTAAGTAAATTGATAAGTTTAAAAAATTTCTTAAATGAGATAAGTTTAGAAAAAGAAAAACGAAAACTTTCATAGAATGAGATCAGAGTTTTATGAAAACTTTACAAATTGGATAAAATTAAAGAAAAACTTCATTCTGAATGAGAAAAAATTGTTTTTAAAAAGTTATTAAAAATAGATGAAATATTGTTTGAATAATTATAAATAAATATAAATATTTATTTATTTCAAAATAAAATTAAAAATAGAATATTAAATATTAAAATTTCAAAATAATAGAATAAATAACAATCTTATAAATAAAATTTTTCTTCTTCCATCAAAACTTGAAGATTGAAAATAAAAATGGCGAATAAAAAAAAGAACAAAAAATCACATATTCTCCTTTTAAAAAGTAAAAATTCTGTCATTTACAACTTTCTTTTTCATCGTAGAAATAAATTGAATTTTTTTTATTTATCATAAAAACTATACTTTCTTTTTCATCAATCAGGATTTTTATCTAAAATAGCAAATAAAATCTGATTCGATAGCAGCAGAAAAAAACTAAATTGAGGGATTTTAATATTAATGTTATTTTAGTTTTTTACGATTGCAGATTGGAATAAAGGGATTTTAATATTAATGTCATTTTACTTTCTAACGATTGCAGTTGACAGGTTTTTTTTAGAACATCTAACTTAATATGTAGAAAGTAAGGGGAAATTTCTTCATTTTAACAGTCTATGGTTGTCTTTTTTTTTCGCTGAGGGATACTGGTATTATATACTATTATTTTCTAGTCTTCTCTTAATACGATTTGAATAATGTATGAGAAACTCGTCAACCCCCAAGAGGGATTCGGTGTGAGATTTTTTTTTTCAAGACATTTGTCTACCTCAGAACTTCTTGGAAGTAAATTTAAACTTTATACGTATATATTTTTATTTTACATTCTATAAATAACATTGAAAGTAAAATTAACTTTGAATTAAAATTAACATATTTTAGGTTATTTAAAATTAATAATATTGAAAAATATTGGGTTATTTTGATAATTAACTTTAAAAGCGTTAATTACTTATACAGATTGTGACTAATTACAAATGACTTGAGAATGAGAAGACTTCCGGGAGTAAATGATCTTTTTGTAATTCGAAGGAAATTTTATCTTCCCTTCTTTTTTTTTGTCCATTAGTCCATTATCTTCTCAGGACTATACACAAAATAGAGTATCAGGTGAGCAGCCATTAGGAGTAGATTGGAGGAAAAGCGTTTCCTTGGTAACGCGCCGGAAATCTTGCACTTTGCACTAAAACTAGTCAATTTCACTACTTGAGGAGGTCATTTAAGAAAATAAAAGTATATAAAACACAAAATTGAAATCGTATGGTACTTTTATTTATTGTGATAATTGTATTAATTTTTTTCGCAACTTTCATTTTTTGTTATTATTTTTTTTTTTGAAAGTCTATTTAATGACATTATTATCAGACGAAAAATTTATAAAATTTGACATTTTTATTTTAAGAATTTGTGGAATTTGGAATTTTTCCATTCTTTAAAAATAATGCTAGAAAAAGTTCATTTTAGGAAGAAAAAGTGTCTACTTAAAATTTCTGACTTTATTGGTTTTCATTGCTGAAACTTTGACTCCAAAAATATGGCAAAAAATATTTTTTTACACTAAAGTTATAAAATTAGAAAAATCTGTCAGACTAATATTAGACTTAGTATGTAGTCTCTATTTTTTGTAAATAATGTACTACTTTCACTAAAAATACAAAAATGAATTAGTAGAACAAATTAACCAAAAAGGAAAAACATAAATAAAAATATTTTTTTATAAAAGTTATTTCAGAATGAATTTTTTTGCAACTTTTTAAAGTAAATTTTATTTCTCCTAAATAGATGAACCGATTTAAATGAATCAATCGGAAATATAAAGGGGATAAAATATATACTTTCGTTTAGAATTAAAGACTTTTTAAAAATTCGATAAAAATTCATATTGCAATAATTTAAAAAAAAAATTTATTTCTGGGTTTTGGTAGACACATTCCTTTAAGGTTAAATAAACATGTTCTTTTAACATTTCGATTTATAAAATATAGGTGCTTTTTACTTTTCGTGAAAATTTCACGAATTCTGACCCTATTTTTATATATTTTACTTGCCTATCAATGTATTATTTGCAGGCTTGTGCTATTGTTATTTTTTTTAAATTAAATTAATTTCAAATATTTTATAAATTTAAGTCCAAAATAAATTATGATTTTAATTAAATAAATAAATTAATGAATTGCTGACAATGCGAATAAAAAAAACTACATTTAAAAAAATGTATATTAAATTTTGTAAAAGCATTTTGCAATTTGGAAAAAAAGTGCAACAAACCGAAATTTGGATATAAAAAAAACTAAACTTTAAGAAAATTTATGTGAAATGTAGTAAAATTATATTAAAATTGAATATAAATTATTGATATTTGATATAATTATACGAATTATATCAATTATACTTAATTATACAAAAATTACGAATCTGAAAAGAAAAATACTCCAGCACGTCGAGTTTTTGAGAAAATTAGTGTTAAGAAGTGAAAAAGCATGTTTTTGACAATATTTAATTATGATTAAAAGAAAAATAAGAGTTGATAGAATTTTCATTCTGGTTTCAAATAAAAGCTTGAATCACAAGCAACAATTTCCTTAAGGAAGAATTCGAAGGTATTTCCGATAAGTTAATTAAAAATTACTTTTTCTTTTACATTAAATTTTGTTATCAATAAAATTTTATTACCACCATGTATAACCTCAGCATTGTGAAACAAGTGATAAACAAATGAATTCTTTAGCATTTAAATTCATAACATTTTATATTATTTTCAGGTTACTTATATTTTATTAGAAAAAAAATGTTTAGCAATCTAATTTTAAGAAATCCCTACAAAATTTTTTAATTAAAATTTTTTATTTAAACGTTCATTGTATTTTACAGTTTTTATATTTTAATTTTAAATAAATTAAATTAATCAATTCTTCTAATAGAAATTAAATGCCTAACTAGTAGAAGAAGAAAAAGTATATTAAACTAGATATTCAGTGATCATACAAATTAAATTTTTTGTTATATTTAAACACTTAATTAATTCATAAAATTAATTATAATTTAATTTTTTATTACACATATTATTTTCTCATTGTTAGATGATAAAATTTATTTTAATTTTTAATATTGTCTGCTTTTATTCTAATGGATAAAAACAATTACTGAAAGCAATGTTTTAATTTTGGAAAAACAAAATCTTAAATTCACAGAAATACTTTATTTCAAAGACATCAATTATATGTTCAAATTATTTATTTATTTTGTTGAGTATATACGTCAAGATTGCTAAATATTTTTTTGAAATAAAATATAAGTAACCTGAAAATAATATAAAATGTTATGAATTTAAATGGTAAAAAATTAATTTGTTTATCACTTGTTTCACAATGCTGAGGTTATACATGGTGCTAATAAAATTTGATTAATAACAAAATTTATTGCAAAGGAAAAAATAATTGTTAATTGACTTATCGGAAATCCCTTTGAATTCTTCCTCAAGGAACTTGTTGGTTGTGATTCAAGCATTCATTTGAAACCAGAATCAAAATTCTATCAACTCTTATTTTTCTTTTAATCATAATCAAATATTGCCAAAAACATGCTTTTTCACTTTTTAACACTAATTTTCTCAAAAACTCGACGTGCTGGAGCATTTTTCTTTTCAGATTCTTAATCAGCGTGAAAAAATCTATCGAAAGTGACCAGAATTATTGAAGGGGCAGAAAAAAAATTTATTTTTGTCGGACAGTGTAATAATAAAAACATAATTTAAAATGCTGTTACGAAAATTGACCTTATAGTTAAAAATGATTCATTAATAAATACATAATTTTTTGCTTTGTACAATATAGTTTATTAACTTGAATCTTTCTCACAAGCGGTGAAATAAAATTCAAATTAATATATATTGACAGTTGAAACTTTCATGAAGCAATAATAATTATCTAAATAATGCAACTAGTTTTACATTCTAGTTCTTGAAGAATTACTATTTTGACAAATTTTTATTTTATTTTACTTAAATAAGTTTTACCGAACTAAGTTGAGTGAAATATGAAGAATAAATTTTCTCCTTGTAAAATATATTGAAATAAATGTGAAGAAATAAATAAATAAATAAATAAATAAATAAAACAAGTAGAAGATTAATTGCCCAGGTAAATTTTATTAAATATTGCCATTTAGAAAATTAGACCGCAGAAAGTTTTGAAAATAGCTATTCAGAAAAATTTTCAAGATAAATGCCACCGCAGACAGCGGAGCGTGAAATGCACATCTCGTCGGTGCCGCGTGTAACTTCCTCTTTTGTTCATTATTGTTCCGAACTTCTCCGTGCGATGCATGCTAATACTGGTGTTGGCAATGCAATATGAAAGAGTGAAGTGAGAGAGAGAGAGAGAGAGAGAGAGAGAGAGAAAGAGAGCGTCCATATGTATATATATAACACTCCCTTAGGCTCTAAACCTTAACATTCACTATATGATTAACATACATCTATCCTAAGTAATCTAGCAACTGAATTTCTAATTTTATTGAATCGATCAGAACCACCAATCCAAACATAACATTCCATATCCATTAAACTTTACTATTGTTTCCTCCTGCGAATACATTTTCCGCTTCGTTATGGAAAATTCAAATTATTCCGCTGGTTAATTATCTTCAATAATACAAATATACATATTGCTGTATATAATAACTGAACGGAAAATTATGCGAGAGTATTTCAGAAAATTAGAGAAATTCTCATTACGTGAAAATTCAGTACTGTAATGCTATTTAAAAATGTTTTTAATTTTTTCCCCTCTTTTTCTATTCACGATACTTCAGAGAGATAGTTTAAAAATAAAATTTTCAGGCAGCTCCAATTTTCCAAAGAGGAAATTTTGATTCTAGACGATACTGAAATAAATCAAATACGAAAAAGAGCAAACTTTACTAAGCACGATATTAGCTGCGAAAGCAGGCATCGCACAGTTGAAAATAATAAAATCTCAAAATGAGAAGAAAATTTCGCTCAACAATTACTTTTACATATTAACCCATTTAGTCCCAAATGTCCGTATTTCTTTGTACAAGTTTGAGCTTTCCGTTCTACGAGTTACGAATTTGGAAAAAATCGGGACATATGTTTTTTTTTAGATTTGAGTGTCCTCTTTTAGAATCTGAAAGAAAATTTCAATTTCAATTTAATCATAAAAAGTTGTAATTGTTTAAACAAAAAAAAGCAGTTTTTTAAGTGTTTTTTGTCATTAAAATTAGATTATTTACTCGAATTCGGTTGGGAAAAATCCGGGACAAGAAAATATCGCGTCCAAAATGTTGGGACTATCAAATAGGCATAATGCCGAAATTTTTTTTTCTAATTTCAAAATGGCGCCTTCAAAATGGCCACCAAAGTATTGAAATTTGTAAAAATAATGTTAAAAAATATTAACATTATTTTTTTTAACTTTTATGCTTTATTTAAATAAAAAAATGTTGTTTCAACAAAAAATATTGTTATCTGATATTATTTAACAATAATTTAAACTTTTTTTATAAACAATTTAAAATCTGTGGGCCAAAATGGTAAACAAATTTTTATTTTTATCAATTCTCATTTCTTTTTGCAGTAAAAATGAATAATAAAAGTTAATAACTTAATTTAAACTTTTTTACAATGTTTAAGAATGTTATAAACAATTTGCAAAACATGAAATAGAATCCTAGAAAAAAATTATTTTTTGATTATATTACGTTCTCTTGTAATCAAAATGTTGCTAAAGGTTTAAACTTTCATTTAACATTATTTAACAATATTTAGAAATGTTATAAACAATTTTTATAAACAATTGTTATAAAAAAATATTTTCATAGTGGAAAATAACTTCTTTTCTATCCCACTAGCTTTCGTTTGTCATTAAACAGGAAACTAAAGTATCTAATGCTTATAAAAAATTTGTGAACAATGTATATAAATGTTATAAACAATTCTTACAAATAATTAGTTAAATATGAATTACCATAATAGAAAAAACGCATTTATTTATTATATATTGCACTCTTCTAATCCAAATCTTTGTTAAAGAGATAAACTTTCATTTAATATTATTTAACAATATTTAAAAATGTTATAAACAATTTTTATAAATAATTTGAAATTCGTGAACTGTTTTTTCTATGAAAATTGGTCATAACATTTTTAAATATTGTTAAATAATGTTAAATAATGTTAAATGAAAGTTTGAATAGCAACACATTTGATTGCAAGAGAACGTAATATAATCAAAAAATAATTTTTTTCTAGGATTCTATTTCATGTTTTGCAAATTGTTTATAAAAATTGTTTATAATATTCTTAAACCTTGTAAAAAATTTTGAATTAAGTGATTAACTTTTATTATTCATTTTTACTGCAAAAAGAAATGAGAATTGAAAAAAATAAAAATTTGTTTACCATTTTGGCCCACAGATTTTAAATTGTTTATAAAAAATGTTTAAATTATTGTTAAATAATATCAGATAACAATAACAATAATCTTAAAATTAATTTCTTAATTTATGAATTCGTTAAAAATATAATTAACACATATATTTGTATATAAATAATTTGTTCCTTTAAAGTTATGAGATAAAAAGACAATCGAAAACAAATATTGAGAAAAATTAATAAGTTTATATTTTTATTTTCAAACATTATTTCTTTTAATGATAATTTGTATTCAATTGTCTATTCTTCTTGAAAAATATAAAAAAAACTTTGTTTAAAGAAATATAAATTTATCATTTATTTCAAGTGTTAATTTGTCTTCGAATAGCTTTTTTCTCGACATATATCAAACTTTTTATTTAATGAAAAATAATATTTAAAAGTAAAATTTTTGTATTAACTGGACTAGAGATCCATGCATCAATAAATAAAATACAATTTTTCTTATAATTTGACAAGATTTCATTTACAATTTTTAAATAAATCGGTGGAAATATTAATACATGTATTAATTGAAGTTGGATGGTTCCACATGCCCTTAATATAATTAATACAAAAATCTTCTTTAAAATATTATTTTTTAATAAAAAATTTGATATTATTCGAAAAATGAAGAGATTATATTAGGATAAAAATGAATAAATTTATATTTCTATATTTAAATATTCATTTTTTTAAAATAATTCTCGAGGAGAAATGCCAATAAAATACAAATTGACATTTAAATAAAATGAATGGTTAAATAAAAAAAAAATTTATTCACGTTTTTTCATATAAATTTTTATTCGGTAGTCTTTTTAATTTACCTTTTCTTTTCGAGAAAAATATCAAACTTTTTATTTAATAGAAAATAATATTTTAAAGCTAATTTTCGTACTAAAAATCAATGCGTTCACTTTGAAGTAACATTTCCCCTAATTTCATCAAGATTTATTTTTTACTTTTGAAGAAAATCTAAATTTAAAGATATCTTAATGAAACCAAAAATCAGCTAAATTTGGAAAAACACCGCAAATTTATACTTTGCAAAAATATTTTTTTTCTAAATATTTTGTTATTACAAGACGAATGAGCCAAGTTTCATTTACATGTCTGATTTTATTCCTCAAAAAATAAAAATTTAAAGAAAAAATTATTTCCTTTTAAGTGTTCCTTCAACATAAGGTTTAAGTTATAAATTATAATATAGAAATATAATTTGTGAATTATATGACGGTTTGAAAAACTCGTTTTGTGCGACAGCTCGTTTATTTATAACTACTATCAAGTTATGAATTATATAAAACAATAAAATTCAATATTGATAAATTATCAAATCAATATTTTAAGGGAATGGACCAATACAAAATGTTAATCCATCAAAATTTACCTTGTTGGCAGACGTCAATTTTTCTTCTATTATTTTTTTTTGTGATAAAAAAATATTCTGTATTGATAAAACTAAAAAAAAAATTTTTCATTCATTTTAGTGAGGTTTTTTTAATTTAATTTTTTTTAATCAATACCATTGTTTGTTCAGAGTCCTAACAAACAGAACTGAATTGCGAATACTAACAAATTTGTAAGTAATACATTTTTTTCAATATATGAAAATATAAAAATTACGTGTTTCAATTTAATTAAAATTCAGTTTTTTAATTGAAATTAACAAAAACGTATTTGTCGTTAAGAAAAAAGTAACAAGCGGTCTTTTTTTCAGTTAGGTCTCATTTTAATACTATTTAGAAAAAAAAATTTCGTGGAAATCGTAGATTTTTAAAAATTTATTTAAAAGTGACTCGAGATTTTGGTGGTAAAGTAGTAAAAATACTTTTTAGTGAGACACTGAATTTTTCAATAAAAAGAAAAATAAGACTCTAACTTATTAAGATATGATTTTTTTCAGTAGGGAAATACAGTTTTAGTCAGACACGGGCAGTTTTTAAAAATTTATTTTTAATGTCAGTAGTGTAGGACATCATTAGTCAGACTACATTTTTAAAAGGTTTTTTCGTATTTTTAATATCTCTGTTCATTATAAACGTTTCTTTTTTTTAACTAAATTTTATTTAAAAATAAAACAAATAAAATGTTTAAAAAACCAAAAGAATCAAATAATAATATTTATAATATTAAATATTTAATAATAATTTAATTTAAATTTTGTTGAGTATAAATTTTAAAAAAATGTATCCATAATTTACGAAACATTATTTATCTTTACATAATCTTGTAATGTTAAAATTTAAAGTTTTTCTTTGTAAAAAAAATTTATTTAATTTTGTCTTTTGGTTTTAGTTAAATATGATACATATTTTTAATTATTTTTTAATATAATTAAAAAAATTTGTAATATAGTCTTAATATATATCAAATTGAAGCTTAGAATCTAACATTTATTTTTCACTTATATTTAGTTTTAATAAAATAAAAGAAATTTGTTAAATAATTAATTAAAAATTACTGGCAATGGGAGTAAAAAATCAAATTCATTTCCGAAGCCTCGTTTTTCAGTTAATAACATATTTTTAAACTGTTTTTTAGCCATACGTAATCTATATATATAAATATTTGTAGTTGTAGCCCAAAGTTAAATTATGTATCAATATTTTTAAATTTAATAAAAACGTGAATTTTTTATTTGACAAACTATTCATCTCCGAAGTCTTTTTCATATTTGATAAGCATTATTATTTTGTTTTTAATTTCTTAATAATTATTTTCAAATATCTAAGCCTTGAATTATAAAAAAATTTTCCGTTTTATTTGAAATAAAATATTTTTAATTTTTTGAAATGTAATAAAGTTAGTAGAAAGTTAGATAAATAACAAAATTATAATTAAAAATAAAATTTTTTTTATAGAAAATATCAATTTTGAACTTAAAATGATAAATTAAAAAATCCATTACAATTTTTTTTCCGTTCATTATAAAAAAAATATATATTAGTTATTTTTGGAAAGATAAAATAGTTAAAAATAAATGATTAAATACACAATTCATTAAATTATAAATGAATAATGTTAAAAGTTTAATAAATTAAAGAAATTAGATTTAAAAGGATTTTTTTTACAAAAACCGCAATATTAATTACAGTATATTTAACCTTCAAAACACTTAATATTAAAATAATGCTGGAAGGATTATTTTTGAAAATTAATTTTGCGCAATTCAGATTTTTATCATTAAACGCATTTAAAAATTCAGAAAATGTAAAAATTAATTTCTTTTAGTTTTTGGAAAAAAAACAGGTGCCTTTCAGAAGAATCACTCATTTAATGTTTTATGATTATTATTTTTTTTTATTATAATTAAAATTTAAAAATTAATTTTTGATTATAGTTTCTTTTAGATTTTTTTATCTTCCTTTCATTTTTTTCTATTCTTGAAAAAAGCTCACATAGTGGAATAAAAAAAAAGAAATAATTTTCAATTGAGTTTTCATTAATTCTCGAAAAACTATAAAAACACCTGTTGTACTGATGGAGGTTTCGTGTGCTCGCTGCGGTCTGGCCACACACAAGCTGTTACTACTTGCTTTCATGATACCCAGTTCAACTCTACTCTGTTTGTACTCAGTTTTGTAAAGTTGTTATATGTATACACACTGTGTGGAACATATCATATCTAATTTAGTTATTGCCTGATAACTTTTATTAAAGAGTAAAGTTTCATTTCAAAAACTGTTTTCATTTTAACGGATATAATATATACACGTATACACATGTTTAAATGTCGTAAATTTTCCGAGAAATATATATATATATATATATACTTAAAGTTTCTTGTTTAAATAGTCTTTTGTTATTATATCGTAAATCTCAGTTTTTTTTACCCTTTTTGGACATGTCTGACTGTAAATCATTTTTAACTACTGAATAACTATCAAAATTATAAATACTTAGTTTGTGACTAAAATTTAATGCCCTACATAAAATATATGAAATATAAGGGTTTTGTTAAGATCCTTTGTCTGGATAAAATTATATGTTTCTACTGATATTCGAATTTAACTGTATTATAGCAGTTTATTGTGTCTGACTATAAACGATCTACTTAAAACATTTTAGAATTCAGAAGAAAATTTTGGATTTTTGTGTCTTTTTTGCTATATGAAATGACCATAAATTCTAATACAAAAACCTTAAAATTTTTTTATTTCTGGTAGTAAATTCTTTTTAAATAACTTCGTTTTGGAAAAACTTACAATTATATTGCTTAGACATTGTTTAAAAAAAATTGCACTTAAATATTGCACAATTCATTCAATTTTAAAAGAATTGCGTTTATAATATTCATAAATAAATCAACTTCAAACGGTTTTAACTTGAAATTTTATAAAATTTCAATTTTTAATGAGTTTCATTAGAAATATTGAAAAACTAAGATTATTGCAAAATGTTATTAACTCAAATTTTTCTTAAAATTTGTTAAATTTGTCAATATATATTAAATTAATCATTAAAAAAAATGATTTTATACCAAAATTTTAGTTAAAAACTCTTTAAAATGTTAATCACTCAAATTTTTTTTAAATTTGTTAAATTTGTCAATATATATCAAATTAATTATTAAAAATAATAATTTTATACCAAAATTTTAGTTAAAAACTCTTTAAAATGTTAATCACTCAAATTTTTTTTCTAAATTTGTTAAATTTGTCAATATATATCAAATTAATTATTAAAAATAATAATTTTATACCAAAATTTTAGTTAAAAACTCTTTAAAATGTTAATCACACTTTGCTTCCTCATAGAGATGTTAATAAAAATAAAGTATCAATTTTGAACAATTATTCTCAATTGCTGTAATATTTTTTTCTCCTTATTTGATTAAAAATTAGATCCCTGAAGTTGTCATCGATGCTCAGCATCGAAAAATTTTTTTTGTACAAAACCAAAAAAAATTACTGAATTCCAATGTTTTAAGTTAAAAAATACTATTAAATAGTTTTTTACTTCTTAGGCGAGTAAAAGGAGTAAAATTAGTTACAATTTTTGTAATAAAAATAAGGAAAATTATTTTTCGATGATGAGCATCGATGTCAACTTCAGGAACCTTAAAAATTCAGTTTCGATACATAAACGATTTTGATTTTTATGGTATATTATGACTTTAATTATTTTCTTTTTTAAAATTTTAGAAATTATTTGGAAAATGATATTTTTTAACTTTTCAAAGTTACTTCTACAGTAAAAATTTTTTTTTTCCATTACAATTTCTGTTTTTTAAATATGAATAACTTTTTTATTTCTAATCGAATTAGCTTCAAAAATAGGTCAATCGAAACGTTTTTTAATGCTCTACAAGATGATAATAATAGTTTTAAAAATAATTTCTACATTTTTCAACAAAATTTTCAAAATAGTCTTTTTTTCAAAATTTTTGATTTTTAAAAGTTTAATATTTCTGGTGAATATGAACGAAAAATGTTCATTGATGGCGATATATTTGATTCAAACATATTTTGTTTAAATCAAACTTAAAATATCTTTGCTACACAGTCAAAGATATTTAAAATTAATTGAAACATAGTCTTTGGTTCATTGAAAGAAATAATATATTTAATTTGTGGTTAATTTTAAATTATTTATAATTAGCTTTTAAGTTTGAATCAAACATAAAATTTTTAAAAATATTTTTTGTTTAAATCAAAACAGAAAATATGTTCGAATTAAATATAATTATTCAAGCAAATAATATTTTTAAATCAAAGCAGTAGATACTTTGTATATATTGGGATTAAACTTACAAATTTATTTCAATTAAACAAAATTACTTAAAATTATTTTTCTATTCAAATTAAATATAATATTTTCTCAATGTTTACTACTACTACAAGTTTAAGTGGTTAAAATATATGTGGAAATTTATTTTTTCCATGTTGCGAAGGGAAAACAAAATAATTTGCATACATTTTTACAATTCTAACGTAAAACGGTAATTTATCTGTTTTGAAATAAAAATCAATCGATACATTTAAAGAAAGTATAAGTTTTTGGATTTATGAAAAAATTGTAAAAAATGAAACTTTAGTAGAGTTAAAAAAGAACTTTTTTTAACAGCACAAGTGACTTAGAAATTCAATGTTAATTTTTTCAAACACTTTTTGTATTACAATACTTCCTCCGTATGAGGAAGCAATAATAATAATACTAATAATAATAATAATAATAATAATAATAATAATGAAAGTAAAAGTAAAACCGCTACAAAATTAAAGTTGCAATTTTTGTTTTTAGAAACAAAAATTGTTTAATAGAAAAAAATAACTTCCACGTTTACTGATCACTATAAAATCACATATATTACTAGTATGCCTCCTCGCACTCATGTCGTTCAAATTTACTGAATAAATGCCACTATATAATAATAATACTACTCATTTCAAACGAAATCGATATTTTCGTAAACACTTTCGATAAAGTGAATTTTATTCAAGTATCATATTTATTCGATTTTATTGGAATTTAATTTATTTATTCACCATTTTTTATTTCAGAATTTGTTTTTTTTTGTCTTATTTTGTTCATTTTTTTGTCGTACATGTGTTATGTTTTTTATTTTAGTTGTAACTTTATTTTTCTTGTACCGACCTAATTTTTTTTTCTTCTTTACATTATCTCTTTTTTCATGTTACTTAATTTTTTTGCCGGCTTATTTCATTTGTGCGGTTTTTTCCATATAAAATAAACCCTTTCGTTACATATTTACATTTTTTTTCAATTTTATTTTCTTTCACTTTTTATCTTACGGTATTTATTCATTTCTTATTTTACCTTTTTTACTTTACGTTTTGTTTTTTTTTTATGTATTTCGATTAAAGGGAAACCTTTCATTATTTATTTATTATTTTTTTTGTATTTTACGTATTATTTATTTATTTTTTTAATTTACTTTATCCTTTTAGTTTCTATCTTAAGTTATTCATTTATTTTTTATTTCCCCTTACTTTTTCATTTTTTGTTATTTATTTATATTTATAATTTTTTACTTTTTCATTTTTTGTTATTTATTTATATTTATAATTTTTTTTTTAACTTAGAATGAAAATAACTTTATGAAGCTATTTTTACTAATCTATTAATTTATTTTAAGTTTATTATTTAATAATTTTTTTACTTCTACTTCGTTATTTAACATAATTTTTTGTTGTAATACAAATTTCATTAATTCTCTCTTTGAATTTTAGGAGAAAATTTTCTTAATTCATCAGCAGAGGAGATTATTTAAGTTCAGACACAATGTAAATGCGTTAATTCCGTTTAATTTATTATCAGCAGTAAAATCCGTTTCCAGACAGAACATACTTCTCTCCTTACATCTTTTAGAATATAAAATCAAAACATTAGTAATTCACAATCAGTATTTTATAAAATAATTCTCAAATCGCATTGTTAGAGTAGTAATGGTAATTTTCAGTCAGGCACGAAACGCTAATTGTAATTAGCGTACTCTGTAATAAAAGAAAAGTTTCGGACAGACGCAGAATGGATTAATTCTCTGTTAATTGCGTTCACAGTAGTAAAAGACGATTTCAGTAAGACCATAAAATTTTCACTCTTTATTTTTATTACCCAAAGTAAAACTAAATACCTTGTTATAATTTTACAAATTTGCTTTGATACTAGTCCTTGTTATTTTCAGTCAAAGACACATTTAAATAAAACTAGCAACAATTAGCGCACTAAAGCGAGCTGCAAACTTCTTGCGTCTTTTTTAAAAATAAAATTCGCAATTTAAAAAATAGAATTTATTTTTAGAATTCATTTTTAATTAAAATTAATTTTTTTTAATATTAAAAGTAAATTTACACTTACATATGTCAAAATTAATTCAATTTTAAAAGAATTTTGTTTAAAATTTCCATGAATAGATGAACTTCAAAAGGTTTCAATTTGAAGTTTAAGATAATTAAAATTTGCGCAATATTGTTCAATTAGAAATTTTAAAAAACTTAGATTTTTACAAAATGTTAATAATTTCCATTCTTCTTGAAATGAGTTAAATTTGTCAATATATATAGTTAATTATATATTTAAAATAACGAATTTATAGAAAAATTTTAGCTAAAAAGTATTTAAAAAATTAAATTTTTGAGAAGTTAAAAATTATTGCAGAAATTCAATTATCATAAAAAAAATTAAAATTCTTTTTTGAAAAGTTCCATTATATTCAAAATTTAAAGAAAAATTGTCGTCGAAATTACAATTATCTTTATAAATAACAAAATTTTTCACTAAAATTTAATTATTTTTTCAAAATTTTCTAATTTCAATGATTTTCAATATCTAATATTTTAATAAACATCGAAGAATTCAATTTTTTATTAAAAACATTTAATTATTTTCATAAATAATAAAAATTTAACATCAATTGAATCATTAAAAATTTTTTTTATAAATTTTTGCGAAGAAAAAATTCAAGTAATTTCATAAATCAAATTTTTTTTTATGAATTCAATTATTTTCATAAATAATAAATTTGTTTTAGAAATTTAATTATTTTCATAAATAATAAAGTTCGTCCCAGAATTTTAATAATTTTTTTAGTACAATTTTAATCAAATTCCTTGAGAAATGTAATTACTCTTAAAAATTTGATTAAAATTAAGATAATTCAATTATTTAAAATTTTTTAGTAAAATTCTTTATAAGAATTAAATTTTTAAAAAATTGTAGAAAGAATTTTAATTTTTTCTACACTTTTTCATGAGAATGTTTCTAAATTTACAAAAAGTTTTCGATAACATTTCCAAAAAATTCTCTTACCTAAGTTTAAAAATTTTTCTAAATGATTATTGTAATTTGCTCACTAAATTTTTTTGGAAAAATTTCTAATTTTTTCTTAATAGTGTATTTGATTGAAGAATTTGCGAATAATCAAAATTTCGTGAAATTAAATTTCAAGCAAATGTATTTCAAAATTCTCAAAGAACTTTTTCAAACAAGTTGTGAATTAAGATGTTCATTACATGAACATTTTGCTTCCTCTTTACGATAAGCAAAAAATTTGCTTTAAAGTGAATTTTTTCATTTTATTTAATTCTATTAATGCTAATAAAATATATTCTTTTTATACATCAATCGATTCGTCTTGATGAAATAAAGATTTTTAGTTTGTTTTTTGTGTCTAGATTAACATTTTATTATAAAGCAACATAATTTTTAAGAAGGAAATAAATTTCTAATAAAGTGCGAATTTTTGGTTATAATTATGTTTTAATTCTATAAATTCAAATAAAATATATACTTTATATATACCAATCGATCGTTTTAATGCAACGGATAAGATTATTGAAAAAAATGAGTAAAATCTTATTGTACTGGAATATAATTTTGATGACAGAAACTAAATTTTTGATAAAAAAAAGATAATTTTTTTGCTTTAATTGTCATTACCTCTATAAACTCTCATACAATTTATACTTTATATATACCAATCGATTCGTCTTGATGCAAAGAAGAAGATTTTATTGTATATTGACTTTAATATTCAATTAAAAAAAAAAATTTTTGAAAAAAATTTTTTTTTTGAAAAAAGTAAAAAAAAATTTTTTTTTAATAGATTTTTTAATGTCCATCAATCCATTTCGAGATATTTTTATGATAAATATTTCTAGCAATTTTCAGCCGAATTCGTTGAAACCTCTTCGAGTTATCGTGTTCACAAAAAACGGGATCCACACACACACACACACACACATACATACATCCGGACAATTGTTCAGGGTCTTATATAACATAGTCCCATATAGAAGAAAATTTGTCAAAAGGATTTTTAAAAATTCTCAAAGAACTTTTTCAAAAATGATTAAAAATCGTTGATTAAGAGAAGAATATTAGTTAAAAATTCTAGAAAGTAATAATTGAATTGAAATTATGAAATTAATTTTAAAGAAGTTACAGTAACAATATTCTTAATATAAAATAATGATGATACTTTTAGAAAGCTGTTGAGTTTGAAAAAGATTTGAATTTGAAATTTTTAATTCCTGTGAAAAAATAATAATTAAATTATTCAAAAGTAGTTATTGATGTTTTCGAAAAATTTTTAAATTAGAAAAAATTCGTAAATTAATATGTAGCAGAACATTTTTTTGAGTAACATTTTTCCCTTTATTTTCTAACAATTAAAAAATTTTCATTTTCAAGTAAAATTTTCAATTGGCAAACAGAAATTATAAACATTTTTCCCTTATTTTTAAAAAACTGAATTTTATTATAACATTTTTATTTATGAAATACTAAGTATGCAAATTAATTCCTTATAAATATTGAGAATTTTCTATAAAAGTCTGAAGAAACAAAAAAATTTTAAGTTTTTTCCCACATAAGAAAAGAATGAGCTTGTTAACAATATTGTTATTGAGAAATACAAATTACGCATAAAATTGATTTATTTTCTATTTCTTTTTTACAATTTTTAAACAATTAACAATTTTCTAATATTTTTTATAAATATAAAGGAAAAATGTTGCATAATAATTTTTAATTTTTTTCAGTTAAACGAAATTTGTTAAAAAAAAAAGCATAAAAATTTCTTCGTTTTTACTATTTTTTCTTCTTTTTCTCTACTTACTTTTTTTTAACAAATAAGCACAAAATTTTATCCACATTGCTCTTAAATATGAATTTTTCATTTAATGTTTCGTAATTGTATCGATATTTCAGCAGACTTTTTTTCTCATCTTTATCTTCAATTTTCCACTTCTCATAGTTCTGAAATTTTCTTTAGAGTTAAAGTTACCTCTCTGTTAAAAAATAAAAAAAAGCATTCAAGAATTCGATAACGTATCACGATCAGCTGAATATGTTTTTTTCTTCGATTTTTTTCTAATTTTTTCCCCACTCTCACTCCCTCATACGAGAGGCGTTTTCATGGTCTGCTGCTCGTGACGCTTTTCTGGCGACTGCAGTTATTTATCGCCGAAAAAGACCGGACACAAGAAGTGTCCGCATGTCGAAGATTTAAGAAAAGTCCTCTTTAGGCTCCTCTTAAAGTTTCTTTTCTTCAATCAAAAAAAAAAAAAAAATAGAGTGAAAGAGGGAGATGAGAAAGTAAAAAAAAGAGAGAGAGTGTGAAAGAGAAGGAAAGCTTTTGGAAATAAAGGTTTTCTAAGAAGGAATAAGAGTGGGAGATACTTAATGTCATTGCCTCTGAATTGCGAGTATCAAAGAGGATGAAGGGTTGAAGTTTGACAAATTTCGAATTCGCTTTTGCTGCAAGAAAGGGATCATAAATCAGGCAAACTACCATTTCGATTTAAGGTGTCTCTCTGTGCGCGCACCTAGTTTCACTTGAAACTGATCTGTAAAGATTTCAAACTAAAGAATTGAACACGAACACTGAAAATGGAAGTCTCTTGTACTCCTTTCAAAGTCTACATTATATGTTCGCCGATGAAAAGTTTGATGAGACAAAAAGAAAAATTACTATTTTCCTTCCCCTCGACGCAAACACTCAGGCAACAATCACATCAATTAAAACTTTTCTTAATTTATATTCTTTAAATATTTCTCACCACTGAAATTTCTTCCTCTTATGTCGAAAAAAAATCGTATAAAAGATTCAATTTTATTTCTCTATCGAATTTACAAAATACTTTTAAATTTCTTTGCTTTCCTTCACTGAGAAAAAAGGGAATTTATTTTATTCAGGATTTATATTTTAAGTTTAATTTAAACAAAATTTGTTTGAATCAAATAATTTTTTCTCTCAGTATTTGTATAATAAACGTTTTTCTTTACTTACATTTTTCTTGATTAATCATTCTTTTCTTCCATTTTTCAAAATTAATTTTGATTTTACTTCATAAATTTATTTATTTTTCCACCTTTTTCTTTATTTCTCAATACATCCTTTTTTTCCTTTTCTAGCAATCTCTATGCATTCTTCTTTATTTATTTTGTGACGTTGTAAAATTACTAGTTTTACAACTCACATATTTTATTTTAAATTATAATTTACTTTCACCAATTTCCACAATTAACGATCCACTTTCATTCGAGATTCTGGACAAACAAATATTAGATTATTATTATTATAAATATTAATTGTAATTATTTCCTTTTAATCTATGTAAAACTCCCTGATCCTGAGTCAACTTCCTGGAAATGAAAGAAAATTGGATTCTTGAAACCTAACCTCAAAATTTCTGTCTACAATCAAGAATAATCTTCAACCTTATTAATCAACTAAATTTACGGAAAATTCTATTGGAAATTACGTTTATCTTTTTTAAATTACATTTTTGGACTATTATCTGATGTCGATAAAGTGGAAATCTACATATTTTGGACGTACCCAACTGTTTGAATTCTCTTGGAATGCCATTTATTCTCTAGCTCTACATCTCACTTCTACAGCTCTGTATCTAGCTAATATTCATGACTTCGTTTCCTGGTGGAACATTCAAAATTCTTCAACTTTGTTTGGCGATTGAAAGATAGTCAACGACCAGCCTTTTTGCTTAAGTGTCCTTTAGTCTTTTGGAATTACCAACATTAATATTTGAAGCATTTAATTATTTTATTAGAGGAGAATTACATTGATTTAACATCTAGCGTCAAGAAAATTACTTCTCGAAGAATTTTCATTATTTAATTGAAGAATATGTGGAATTTCCTGTGTATTTTTATTTAGAAGATTATTTTAAGAATTCAAATTTCGATACATTTCACCTATCCAATCACAGTCGTGGAACGCAAGAAACTTTCCTTCCCATTTTATTAACCAATCAGAATTCGTTTCAATGTCGCGCTTCGTATCTATTAATTGTGATGTTCATTTCTTCACGTTGGCAACGAATTCCCTAGGAGATTAGTAAACAACCAATTTTTATCATTCTGGAAAACTAAATCGTTAATGGTGGACGTTTTTCATAAAGTTTATTTCTATTTGGAATTGAGATTAATTTATAATAATTATTTCCTGGAGGAACGTTGCCAACGGATTTAAATCGAGATCTTTATTCAAGAATTCTTTGAAAAGAAATTAATTTCGGTGAGAGTTTGTTAATTTTTGTTGCGAGATATCTCAAAGATTTCTTTGTTTATTTCGAGATTTCAGCATTCGGTTTATTTCATTTAAATTCATTTAATTTTTATTCAATTCATTAATTTCAGTAAAATTTTTGTTATTTGAGATATCTAACGACATTATTGTTTGTCTAAAATTATCTTTCAGAATCCTTATTCTATTAAGAATAAGTAAATTTATTTTATTCTAAATTGAGATTCAAAATTGTTAATTTCTTATTTGTCAATTATTAAAGTTGTTCCCTAAATCCAAATTTATATTATGTTGATAAAATAAAATATTGCCTAATTTTTAACCTCTAAATACATCATTGATTTCTAACCTATAAATTTAACTTTGCCTTTGCCTTTTATAAAAATGATCTTTTCTAAATAAACAACGAACCACCCCCTCTACTATTTTCCAGCGTTTGGGTCTGTGGCTAGTGCGGATAATTTCAAGAGAATTGATTTGGTGTCTAAATTCTATTTTTATTTTCTTTAATGTATTTCGAGATAAATACAAAAGTTTATCTCTAGAATTTTGTTTATTTATTGGTACTTAGCCTGGTGGCCTTGTGTATCAATAAATATATTAGTAAGGTAAATCTTTATTAACAATCTTGTTAATTTAGATTTCCCTGATTATTGATAAGTTTTATTCTTTATTTTTCTTTACTTTTATTCGTCCTTCAGGACTGGCGCCCAAATCTTCACACCATTCAATCGTTCTTTGGTCACCGAGAGTTTTCTTTAATTTTCTGTATTTTAATAAATTTACTTTTTTTATGCATATTTATATATATATTTATTCGGTTAAAGAAAATCAATTTTTCGGGTTACAATTTTTTATTACTTTCCTTTTATTTATTTTCCTTAACTTTATTCCTTATTTATAATTTTCCTCTACCTTAGTTCTTAACATTTCATTACTTTCTTTGTTACTTAATTTTCTTCTCGATACAAATAGAAAATGGAGAAATATATATAAAATAAAAACAATTGAATATTTTTGATTACAATCTATTTTTGTCAACGATCTGAAAAGTGCTTTTAGTAGCATATTTCAATAAAATAAAAAAAATAAGAAAATTTCCAAGCTTGCACGAAGAGTTTCTTGACTTGTAAGAAACCAATTGACTTACAAAAAAAAGAAAGAAAAGAGCCAAAGGGCAATACCGATTTGCAGATAAAGCAAAAGTAATTTTAAATTGAATTATAAATTTGAAATTTCATTCCCTATATTCTTTTACATTGTTCAGTTTGCAGTTGAAAGATATAATATTGCTATTTTCGTTTTGTTTCTATATTTCAATTTTTTTCTTCAATTTTTCCTTTTGCTTATTTTTGCTTTTTGAATGGTTAAAATAACTCAAGATGCACTACGAGGTATACTTTTATCGATAATGAAAGAAAGAAGATTGAAAGATGGTAGGATGAAAGATCGAAAAATTGCCGAGAGAAAGAGAGAAGAAAAAAACGAAGAGTCGACGAAACTGAGAATTTTCAATTTCTGCTTTTAAGAATGAAAACGAATTCCAAGCCTACGTATATATATATATATATATTATTTGTCACACTTTCACAATTTTTTCCGTGTCAATAATATTTCGTTGAGATTTTTTTTTTCTTAGCATTTTTTTTATTTATAAACAATTACACAAAAAATACACTTTAAAAAAGTTACGTCAGACCAAAAATTAATCCTTCTACTTAACAATTAACTAATTAGGATTCTAAAAAATTATAAAATAATATATGAATAAACAATTTAAAAAAATGTTTTCTAATATAAGAATAAAATCGAAACATTTCTAAATGAAAAATTAAATAAAATTTTTAAAAGATTAGATCAACGTGAATTTTTTTTTATAAATATATTTTTATTTTTTTCTTAAAGTTGAAAAAACATTTTTTAAAATAATTTATTCGTGTGTAAAATGTATTTTTTAAAATAATTAATTACAATAAAATTTACTGTAAGAATAATTAAAAGTTTATTCAAGTAAATTACACGCGGTTATTTTTTTCTCGAGGCTTATCTCTTGAATTTAGTTTTAAAACTTTATTAATCACTTAATTGATTGGCTCTCGAGAGCATTTAATCCTTTCCCGACTTGTTGACGTGTTCTAAAACTACCCCTGAAAATACAGAGAAGTTATTTGAGTTTTCGAAAATCAATTCTCGCACAGTGATTTAAGAGTTGATGTTTATTTTTTCAGAAGGATAGAAAGATTTATTTTATTACACAGTCCGAATTTTTTTTCTACTACAGATTTGATTTTCTCATTTGAAGACTAATTTAAAAAAAATAATTCATTCCTATTTTCTTTAAATTTTTTTTTCAATTTTTATACCTTTATTTTCTTTTTTCCCTCAAGTAAATAGTCTAATAAAAAATGGAATTATTATTAATAGCCAACAGTACGAAGAATATTTTTTAAACCAAAGAAAAATATAAATCTGCAATTTGTAAAATTGGAGATTGTCTCAACGTCACGTGATAAATATATAATAATTAATAATAATATGAATAATAAAAAAAAGAATAAGAATTAATGATAATGAAGAGAAGTCTGCATATTATAAAATCTAATATATTTCTAATAAAACAATTAATGTAGGAGAGAAAATGTTATTATTTACCTCGAAGTGGACTTTGTTTTGTTTCAGGAAATTGCTGCATGCTACAATAAAGGCCAATCGGACAGGTCATTTTATGTGGATTGGCAGTGATTCCTGGGGAGCTAAAGCACATCCTGTCAAAGAACAAGAATTCGCCGCAGAGGGAGCAATCACTATCTTGCCTTTTAAAAATTCTCTCGAAGGTAAAACTTTTCTTTTTGTTTTTCGCCTTTTTCTTTAACAACAAATCAAATATTTTTATTCATTTTTCTTTGCATTTAATATTCACTTTATTAACATTGTCACTATAGTCCTGATTTTTTTAATAAACTTATTCATATTTTATTTATTTTTTTAACAAAGAGCCTTAAAATACAAAAAAAAATCTTTATACCTTTTTGTAGTTATTTTTCATAAATTTACGTTTTTCATTGTGCAAAAGAAGATAAGAAAAATTTTATCAATCACGTGAAATATTGTATGTATATAAAGTTGTCTATTAGTTCAATTGAATTGACATCAGAAACTCATTACAAAGTTTCATCGTTAATGAATGAAAATTGAATCGATTTGAGCGAAATTAAATTCATTTTGTGAATTTCTTTTTATTTCTATACACTATTGGAAACAAATTTCTTATTCATTATTTCGTTTTACTTACTAATATTTTTTTTATTTACTTTCTTTCTTTTTTTCATTTGTTACTGGAAATGTTTTATTTATTTTGACATCCATTTTATTTCATTTTTTATTTTATTTTAATTCTATATTTAATTTAATTTCTCCTACTTTTAGTTTCTTTATTTATTTAAAAATATACAAATGGACAATATTATTTTTATTTTATCTTCATTCACATTTAATAAATTATTTTTTATTTTCTCTTATAAATTTTATATTTTTTTTTCTTATGAGAGAAGCAATTTTTTCTTTTGATTTACTTATGAATAATATAAGAATATTTTTTTACATTTTCTGATGGAACTCGAGTTTTAATGTTATATTTGCTTTATTAATTTACAATTTAAGTTTCTTGTTGAATCTTGCACTGCTACTTATTTTTGTATTTGAATTTTTTTTTCTCTATTTATGATTAAAGTGCGAATCTAGAATTCTCTTTATTAGCTGTTTGAAATTTTTTGCGATTCGCCAACAACTTTGTTTACATTCTGTGTTTGCAATAATCCCTTTTTCTCAACTCTACTGAGAATAATCTATAATTATGAATATATACGTGAAATGAATTTAAACAAAGTCGTGTAGAAAATAAAATTTGCTTCTTAACACATAATAATCTTAATAATAATAATCAAATTATTTTTATTTTCAAAATGACAATAATGGATGCAATAGTTTCATCTCATACTTTAAATATTCTTTTTATACTTCGTTTTATTCCTATTGTCATATTTTTTAAACATTTTATTTACTTTTCTTGCAAAATTGCAAAATTCAAAGCTTAATTATAAAAATAAATTATTATTAATACTATAAAAAAACTAAATTAATACTATTTGATAAACAAAAATGTAAAAACTTATTTTTATTTATTTCTCAACGGGAATTAAAATTTCAAATAATTGCAATGAAAAACCTTTTGAAATTTAATTATTTTTCAAAATTACAACAGTAATCCTTCTAAAATTTATTTGTTAAAAATAATTTTTGAATACAAATTTTTTATGAAAATTTAAACTGCAAGTTTTTAAACATTCATTTATTTTTTAGAATTTCTATTTCTATATCAAGTGAAGAAAATAAAATTATTTATTCTAAATTGGAATTATTTATTTTTTAATTTAATCTTAAATTATTGACAAAAAAGAAAATAATTATTCCAAGGAGTATTAAAATATTGAAAACAGTATTTATTTGAAATGTTTTTTTCAATTCAAAGTCTAAGATTTAACGTCCATTGCTTTGCCCCAGTTACTTTCTGTTAACTATTTTCTTCCCCCCAAGAGCGATATCTAACCAAACTGTCGTCCTTAGCGTAATTGAAAGTTTCACTTTGAGGTAAAGAGTGTAATTTCTTCCTTATCAGATTAAAAGCGTTAATCATTTCAAGATGATGGAAAATTTCGAATCCTTCTTAGAGGCGCATTCAAAATATAGTGCTCTATTTTTTTTCTTACAAATGAAAAAAAAAATTATTTCCCACACAATTTTTTTTTTCTTTATAATTCTTACTCAAGTTTTGAATTAAAAAAATTAAAGTGTACCTATAAAATAATAATTTAATTATAAAATTCCTTTTACAGAACATTTGAAATGTATTTGAAAACATTTTTTGAAATTTCAATCAAAGTGAAAAATACGCTACTTTTTTTGAAAATAGTAGAAAAACATTTTCAACACAGAGAATTTTCATTAAAATGATTCTTCAAATTTATTTGATTACTGAGAATTAATTGGAAACAAATGAAAAATACAGTTTCGAATAATCAAGAGAACAATTTAAACCGTATAATTGGATTAAAATTCGAAATTCTTATTTTAATTGAAGAATATTGATGTTCATTTGAAAAAAAGATACATTATTTCGAAAATGGAAAACAAAATTAATTCACTAAAATAATAGAAAACTGTTATTTAATTTTTTTGCAAGAAGATGTTTCTTTTGAAAGTTTTTTCACATAAAAATTCCAGACACTGTCAGTTATTTTAGACAAAGCTATCGGGAATTTTTAAAAAAGATTTATTAACTTCTTGATACACTGAAAATTCTGCTATTTTAAGAATGATAACATTCTTTTTAAACATTCTTTCCTTATGAAAAATTTAATGAAAAATGATAATTATACTTATAGAGACAAACGTTAACGGTTGGTATTTTTTTAATCAAATCAGGGAAAAATCAAGAATTTTTATCAAGAGTACTGGAAAAAATTAAATTTTTAGAATTCATAAGAAATTTCTGAGTTTTCGTGTCATTTTTGTTTATCCCATAAACTACCAAATCACCACAAATTTTAATAAAGTTCTGAAAAATTCAATTATTTTCAAAAATTATAATAAAATTCTTGACAAAATTTAAATTGCTTTTAATTTTCCTCATTTCAATGATTTTCATTATTTGTAATAAAATGTTTCATTAGGTTTTTATAAATATTATAACATTATTAATTGATGTAAACATCGACAAATGAATAATGAGAGTGGAAATACAGCGAAGCAAAATTTTCAATTATTAAATATCAGAAAATGAAAATAGAAGTTTGTAAAATAATTTACAGTGAATAAATCGTTAAAAATTTATTTATTAATTAATATCGTAACAAAGATTTGCAAAACATAATTTTCAATAAATTTATCAAAGGGCTAGAAATAAAAACGTATTTATTAAAATCAGGCAAAACAGGTGATTAAACATGTAGTTCCAAATATGCATGAATCGAGAACTAAAAATACAATTCATTGAAGTTTAAAAAATATTTTCCAATTTAAAAATTACAATTTTTATTTTATTACAATCAAATGAGAAATGTAAAACATAATTTTTAATTGTTTCTTATTTGAGAATTTTTGAATCTTGAAAACATTTAATGAATTTCATTAGAAATATTAAAAAACTTAGATTATTGCAAAATGTTAATAACTCAAATTTTTCTTAAATGTTTGTCAATATATATTTAATTAATTATTAGAAATAATGACTTTATTGAAAAATTTTAGTTAAAATCACATTAAAGAATTGTATTTTTAAACAAAAGCTCAATTATGTTCAAATTTTAAAGAAAAATTCCCGTAAAAATCACAACTATCTTTATAATTAACAAAATTCTTCTCAAAAATTCAATTATTTTAAAAAAATTTCCTCAATTCATTTTCAATATCTACTATTTTAACAAATTTTCTACAAAAATTTAATGATTTAAAAAAAATTAACAAAATTAAACTCCAACATTTAATCACTTTCAAAATAAAATAAAAATGCAAAGGAATCCAATTAATAAAAATTTTTTTATAATTTTTATCGCAATACTTCAATTAATGTAATAAATAATGCATTTTTATGAATTCAATTATTTTCATAAATTATGTCAATTTTAAAGAATTTCTTTTTTAAAGTTTAATTTAATTTTTTAAAAATAATTCTCAGAAATTTTCCTATATTATTTTCATAAGGAAATTTGACTTAACGTTTAAGAGAATTTTTCCAAACTTTTAGTATTTTTTCACATTATTTCATGGGAATGTTTCTAAATTCATAGTAACTTTTCAATTGCATATTTTCAAAGAACTTTATCAAAAAATATCTCTAAAAAATTGATTTAGAAAAGAATTTTAGTTAAAAGTTCTAGAAAATAATAATTAAATTGAAATGATGAAAATAATTTTTAAAATAGTTATACAGTAACAATATTCTTAATAAAAAGTAAAAACACCTTTATAAGTTGTTTAATTTCTGAAACGTTTGAATTTGAATGTTTTGAAAAATCTTAATTCCTGTATAAAAATAATAATTAAATATTTATTTAAAAATCAAGTCATTAGTGTTTTTGGATAGTTTTACGATTAAAGAAATTCGTAAAAAAAATATAACGGAACATGTTTTTGAGTAAAATTTATTTCTCTATTTTCTAAAAATTAAAAAATTTTCAATTTCAATTAAAATTTGTAATTGACAAATAGAATGTATAAATATTTTTTTCTTTATTTTTATATTTCCGATTTCTTAATCATAATTTCCAAACAGTAAACAATTTTCTAGTATTTTAAATAAATTAAAAGGAAAAGAATTTGCATAATTCAGTTCATGGTCAAAGGAAATTTCTTATAAAAAAACACAAAAGGCAAAATTTATTTGTTAATCGAAATTTTTTAAAATTCTTAAATTACAAAAACATTATTTAATCATGAAAAATATTTGCATATTTTCAATTTGTGGAGCAATATTTTCTAAAGAAAAAAAAAGGAACCATAGACAAAAACTGACTTTAAAGTGTGGACAGAGAGAATGAAAGAATGAAATACGACGATTATTATAGTTAATAATTAATAATAATTTTTATTTACATTTGAATTTGAAACGTGAATATTAAAATAAATATTTGCATAAATATTGAAATTGAAATTGTTGAATTTAACGGAATAATACTTTCCTGTAATTGTAACTGATTCTTGTAGTGATTTCGTGTAATATTCAAAGCACAGGTATATAATGATGCGGTTTGCGGATATAGTATTAATTCATATAGAATTTACTTACAACAGTAAATCGGACCAGGCGTGTGAGACATTTCAGATGCAGATTCTCTGAATTGTTTACGGTTATACTCTGGAGAGCCGTTAATCGGCATGTAATTATTCGAGATCACATGACATTTTCCTAATCTATCATTCATATCATTAATTTGTAACATCTAGTTGCGACGCCCTGAAGGGTCGAGTTAGGTACTAATTTTGAATTATTATTATCAACACGAACAACTATTAATCACTATCTAAATCCCATTAAATATATTAATACAATAGTAATATACAAATGTTTTGCTATATATACTTGTACATATTTGCTTGTCACTTGTATGTTTGCTTTATTCATTTAGAAATTAATAGTTACTGCAATCTCAAATTGATTCAATGTTTTATCATTATGCATTACTTATTGCATGATTCTAACAACACTTTTAGTTTTTTTTACTTTCTATTTTTTTTTATGTAATATTTTTTTTTATTCAGAATGTTTTTAAATTTTTTAAAAATTTAAAAATTAAAAATACGAAATTAAATACGAAAATAATTCGAGTACTAAAATATTTTCGGATTGGAAATTTTCGAGAAAAGAAATTCTAAAAATTTTTTGAAGAGGAAATTCAATTATTTTATCAAAAACTTTCATGAAATTGTTGACAAAATTTCAATTGTTTTCAAAAATTGCTTTCAATTCAATATTTTCAATATCTATAATTTAAACAAAATTTACCAAAAGAATTCAATAATTTAAAGAACATTTGATGAAAATCTACACAAATATTTAACTACTTTCAAAAAAAAAAAAAATTCACAAAGATTCAATTATTTAGAAACTTTTTATAAATTTCTTCGCAATAAATCCAATATTTTTATAAATAATAATATTTTTTAGAAGGATTCACCTAAAATTCGTAAATAGGAAAATTATTTACAGAAAATTAATTATTTCCATAAATAATAAAACGTATTACAGAATTTCTATTATTTTTAATGCCATTTTTTACGGAATTTTTCCAAAAATGTAATTTATCATAAAAATCGCAATTAAAATTTGTGAATGAAATTCAATTATTTAAAAATTTGTCAATAAAATTCTTCATGAGAATTCACTTTTAAGTTACATTCAATTATACAATAAATTATTTATTTTCTTAGTCAAATAATTGAATTCTCGTCGAAATTAAACATTAATTTGAATAACAATTTTAGATTATAATTGAATATTAAAAGCATTATAGCGTGAATTTTTGGAAATAATTAAATTTGGAAATGCTTTCAAATAATAAAATCTTTGAAAATTTGAATTTTTCATATTTTCTATTGATAATTCTGTATGTAATTAAACTTTTAAAAAAGTTTAATTCAATTTTTTTAAAGTATTCCAAGTTTCTATTTTCTAATTATTTAATTGAAGAATTTCCAAATAATCGAAATTTAGTAAAATTTAATTATAAACAAATAAATTTTCTAATTCTCCAAAAAACTTTTTCAAAAATTGTTTAAAATAATTGATTTTAGGAGAAATTTAGGTTTTTAAACAATTATCTTTTAATTCTTATATTATTTTATAATTATTTGTTTAATTTTATAATAAATTCCAAATTACTTAAAACAAATACCTATTAGTTCATAACAATTTATTGGTTTTATTTATTAATTATTATTTTATTGAGAAAAAAAAAACTATTGCAATTTTTTTTACTTTTTAAATAAGAGTGGAACTTAGTAACAAAAATTAAAACTGACAATAAAAAGAAGTCATCCTAATTTTTTTTATTTCTTTTAAATAAGAAAATAAAGATTCGTTAAAAATTGTGGATTATAAAATCGAAATTTTACAAATTTTTTTCTTTATTTTTACAAAAAAGTAGGATATTTTGTTGATATAATGATTAAAAATGTTTCATTTTGCATATTTTCTGCTTATCAAAAACAATTTTGCTCAATAAAATTATTTTATTGTTTTATTGAATGAAGAAAAATATCTGCCTAATTCTTATTGTTTAATCACAATTTTTGTACAAAATTCTTTAATTTTTTTTTTAAATAAGGAAAAATAATTATTATTAAACCTTTTTTTGCAACAATTTTATTATTTTTTCTTACTTACTATACAAAGAGTAACTTTACGAAAAATGAAATTCAACAATTATTTTTTTGACAACTTTGAAAATAATTATATGATTAGAAATTTTAACCATAAAAGTTAGACTGTAAGAGAAAAATTATTTTCAACTTTTGCTGTATTTATAAGTGTCAAAATTGTTTTTTTCAAACTAAATGAAATTTAATCATTTCAATTAATTAAGTTATCTAAATTTATTTTTCACAAAAAAAGGACTTAGGGAGGAATCAGACGGACAGTCAAATCAAAAGTTAGTATAATGTCATGTTTTCGTAATTTAAAAGAAACACACAAATTAAATTTTAAATTCGTCTTAGTGGAAAGGTGAAGAATTTAATGTTGAATATTTAAAACCATTAAAAATTGCATTTGAATAAAAATCACAATTTTCAGTCAATAAAAAACATTTGTTAAGTTTTAGGTTGTGTTACATAACTCATTTATTATTGACAAAAAATTGTAATTTTGATTCAAAAATGACTTTCAAATGTGCTAAATGTAGAAAATTAAATTCCTTAGGCTGCCACAAAAAGCGGAATTTAAATTTTTAATTTGACTTTTAATAAAAAACGAAGTTATGACATTGGACTAACTTTCGTTCCGATTGTTTGTCGGATTCTTTCTTAAACAACAGAAAGTCACAAATTATTTAACATGTTTTTAATATTACTGCCGATTACTGCCGCAATTACGAATATAATTTAAAAACACGTACATATTTTATTTAGAGACTGCGGAAATATTTAAAAGTATATAACGTAAACGAAAATAAAGACAATTTCAGATAACAGGAAAGGAATTATTCCTACAAATAGGGCAACCTCGAATTAACAGGGGTCAACGAATAAATCGACCTTTGTGTGTATATACATATACAAATACACATGAATATACACACGATTTTATAATCACGTCTCGACGGAATTGCCAGTAAGCGTTTTCATGATTTTGCATTTTAAACGAATCGATTCCTAATAAAATTTGATATCGCGCATCCATCTCTTTAAGATTATTGACAATGCGCGCCACTCCTTTTGCCGAATTTCATTATTCCCATCATTTGCAATTTTATTCTCATTTCTCAAGACGACAATCATAACGCTTATCTTCCATCGTAACCATTTCCCTCGGATTTAAATTTTTTAACATTCTTTTTATTATTTCCTTAAATTCAATATTTTATTGGCAACATCGGTGATTTGCTTTTTCAATATGTATTGAATTATTAATTTATTTCTTGAATCAAATTAGCCGCAATTTTAATATAGCATTTGCTGATTATAAATTTTTTTTAATAAAAAAAATCCCCTTCCATTTTTTAACATTTTCTATTTTTTTAAATTTTGTAAAATTAATTTTTATGAATGACATTTATAAAAATTAAATAAAAAGTTAATTGAATAAATAACCATTTATTTTTTTTGTTATCGAAATTTGGAATTTACGGCTTTGAAATAATTGTAAAAAATATTTAAACATTAAAAAAATATTGTTTTTTCGGTTATTTTGTGACTGAAAACAGTATTAATTGTTATTTACTTAAAATTAAAGAATTTTCTAAATGTAGATTTTAAAAAAATTATAATATCGAATAATGAGAGGTGAAAATTCAACTCATATAAATGTTTGTTGTTTATCGATTGCCAATGTTTTTTCTGATCCATTTTGAATTTTAAAAATTTTGAAATTCTTACTTTAGAAATCAAATCAGAAATTAGAAATTTAATCAGCGACCTCAAAAACAACCCCGAGTACAGCAAGTATTAATAAAATACACTAACTGGATTTCTCAGGGGCACAAAAGGGTTAAAATATAAAAGTAGGAATCTAAAATTTAGATCAATTTTTGATCCACATTTTCGTATCAAATTTTTATAATTTATTGTTTTTTCTTGTTTTGAATTTAGATCAATTTTTGGTCCACATTTTGGTATCAAATTTATATAATTTATTATATTTATTGTTTTTTATTGTTTTGAATTTAGATCAATTTTTATCCGAAGTTTAGTACCAAATTTATATAATTTATTATTTATTTGATCCAAAATTTAAATATTATTTTAGTATCAATTTGATATTTTCAAGAAAACTGTATTTGAACTAATTTTACTATCAAGTGTAGTAAAACACTATTTCAATCAGACAACATTGTCTTTATTGTTTAATTTTCACAGTAGAACGAGTCAATTTTTGGCGAAACATGAATATGTATTCAGTAATAATTAGTGTATTCAGTAGTAAAGTAACGTTCAAGTCAGCCAAGCAAAAGTTCATTTACGTCTTCCATTAACAGTAGTAAAAGATATTTCTAGTCAGACGGTAAATTCTCGACCTTTCTCCACTGTGTGATTAGTATTAAAGGGGAACAAGTCAATTTTTGTTCAGGCAGAACTATTTTAAGTGAAAAATTACCTTTTATTTTATACACTGAAAAAAAAATTTATTTGATTCAAATTACCGATTATTTGACTATTATCAAATAAATATTTACTTGAATCAAATTATTTTTTATTTGGAATCAATTAAATATTATTTGCTTTAAATACTGAAATATTTGATTCAAGTACAATTTATTTGATTCAAATAAAAATTATTTAATTCAAGTAAATATTTATTTGCTAATAGTCAAATAATCACTGAGAAAACGGTATATTTGATTCAAACATATTTTGTTTAAATCAAACTTAAAATACTTTTGCTATACAGTCAAACATATTTAAGTTTAACTGAAACATATTTTTTGGTTCATTTAAAGAAATAATATATTTTATTCAAGCAAAAAATGAGGTTGATTTTAAATTATTTATAACCTACTTTTAAGTTTAAATCAAACATAAAATTTTTAAACATATTTTTTCTTTACATCAAAACAGAAAATATGTTTGAATTAAATATAATTATTCAAACAAATAATATTTTTGAATCAAAATAGTAAATATTTTCTATGTATTGGGATTAAGCTTACAAACCATTTTCAACTAAACAAAATCCTTTAAAATTATTTTTCTATTTAAATTAAGTATAATGTTTTCTCAGTAATCGGTTATTTAAATCAAATAATTTTTTTTCAGTGTAGTATCGTAAAAAAAACCGTTCAAGTCTTTTGTGGAAAAAATAATAATTAAAAAATTTTCAATCTCTTTTCTAGGTTTCGACAAGTATTACAACAGTTTGCGTCCACGAATGAATGACGAGTGCGGAAATCAAGCGGAGCAAAATGTCGAGCATCCAACATTGCCGGGGAAAATAGTAAATTGTCGAAATCTTTGGTTTCGCGAATTTTGGCAGCAGCATCATCGATGTACGTTTGGCCCGAAAAAAGATGGCAAACCACAGTGCACGGGCAAGGAGCAATTACGAAATTACGAGCAAGAAGGATTGGTACCTTTCGTCGGTAATTTATTCATTTTTTACTAAAATTATTATTATTATTATTATTATTATTTTCACTTGCTTTTCATTTCAGTTTACTCTATTTATTTGTTTTACTTATTTCATTTACTTACCTATTTATTTTTGTATTAATTTACTAATTTACTTATTTACTTACTTATTTACTTATTTATTTACTTATTTATTTTTCTTCACTTTTCTATTTAATTGTTTATTTTGCACGAAAAACATTTTCACCTGGAACAACTATAAAATTCACTATATTAGCGAAATCTTTAGTTATTGCAACGAATACTTTCCCTATTTCAGCAAAAGTAATCTCTGTTCCAGTCGAAGGTTTTTTTCCCTGTGCTATTTATTTATATTATACGTATTTATTCATTTACTTATTTATTTAATTTCAACTATTTGTCTATTTGTCTACTTACCTATTAATTTATACTCCAATTAATATACATTTTATTATTCACTTAAACTAATTTATTCGTTTGAGTTCATTAGAAACGAAAATTTTCCACTACATTTTAAAAAGGGCATAAAAATCGAAAATTTAAAGAAAAAAAATAAAATTTTTCATGTTTCATTAGGTTTTCATAAATATTATAACAGTTTACATCGACGAGTGAATAATGAGAGTGGAAATAAAGCGAAGCCAAATTTTCAATTATTAAATATCAGAAAATTAAAATAGAAGTTTTTGAAATAATTTACAGTGAATAAATCCGTAAAAAATTATTTGTTAATTAATATCGTTAACAAAGATTTGCAGAAAATAATTTTTAAAAAATTTTATCAAACGGCAAGAAACAAAGACGTATTAATTAAAATTGGGCAAAACAGGTGATTAAACATGTAGTTCCAAATATGCATGAATCGAAAACTGAAAATACAATTCATTGAAGTTTAAAAATTTTTTCCAATTTGAAAATTGCAATTTTTATTTTCTTGCAATCAAATGAGAAATGTAAAACATAATTTTAAATTGTTTTTTAATTCCATTTTTATTGTGAATAATAACCAAATATTTTTTTTCTAAAAAATTAAAAAGTTTTGTAATTGGTTTTAATTTTTATTTGTCTTTTTTGGTTTATTTTATTTTTATTTAATTTTTATTCAATTAGTTTCAATATTTACAAATTTTGTATTTATATTTTTATATGTTACATATTTAATATTTTTTTATATTATATTTATATATTAAAAGGAGTAAACAAATTTAGAAAAAAAGTAAAAAATATAACACAAAGAAAAATATGCGTCAAAATTAAAAATGAAATCTTTTCTAGACGAAAATGTAATAATTAATTTTAGTAATTGGATAGGTGGTCACTTTCTCTAAAAAAAAAATATTTTCTAATCCTTTTCGTCTAAAAAAACCAACTTCTAACGAAATCTGTTTTCAAAGAAAAAATTTGTCTAACAAGTTTTGATTACAAAAAAAAAGTTTTTCTAAAAAGCTATGATTTCCGATATATTTAATTTCCAGAAATTATAAAAAATATTTTCTTAGAAAATTTAAAAAATGTCGTTTGGAAAAAAGTCTACAATTTCTAATTGTTAATTACGATTTTTAACGAGATTATTATAAAAATTTGGTTAAAAAAATTGCATAATTACAACTTGCATTCTTTTATTGAAGTTTTTAAAATAAAATCTCGAGAATTTTTCTTAAAGAAAGAAAGTTTCTTTTAAAAGAAAGTTATTATCAAATTTTATAAAAGTAGTTTACAAGTGTTGGGCAAAATGCGACAAAGGTAAATTTTTATTTCAGAAATACTAAACATTAAAAAAACTTATATAAAATTTAGAAAAATTATATTAAAATTTGTAAACAGTTTTTGATTCTTGATATAACTTCACTAAATAAAAATATCTCATAATTTTTTTTTATTTTTAGTACTTTTGATATTAAAATTTACCTTTGTCGCATTTTGTCCTACAGTTGTAACATACTTTTATAAAATTTGATAATAACTTTCTTTCCGTGTAAAAAAAATTTTTTTTGATGACTTTTATTAGAAAAGAGAAACTTAGAAAATCATCTATGTTAGAAAAGGTTTTTTAAAAAATTAACCTTCATTAGAAAAACCAAATTTATTAAACAACAAATACTTAACAAATTTTTAATTTTGGAGAATTGAAAACTAGAAAATACGTTTTACAAAAACTGTACTTAACCTAGTATTTAGAAAGTTAGAAAATTACCAATATTTGAAAAATTTTTCTAAAAAAATCACCTTCATTAGAAAAAACAAATTTATTAAACAACAAATACTTGACAAATTTTTACACGGAGAAAAATGGATTATACAGTTAAGAATATAAAAAATAAAATCATATTGAATATAATCTGATTATTACCTTTTATAATCTATTTACAACCTTTCAATGTTTTAGAATTATTTCTTGTATTTACAATAGATTATACATTTTACAATCGAAAATAGAATCAAATTATAATTCTAGATTATTACTATAGCAACATGTTTTTTTTCAAAATGTCACATTATGAGGTTAAAGTTGTTTTGAAAATTTGTTGTGATCGAACATTTTTACACGTGCTGCTATTTTAATTTTGTAAATTTCTGATTATTTCATTTTTATAAATCTAAAAACAATTATAGCATTATGCATTTATTTATCATTAGCCCATTATTTATTATAACCATTTTTAGTTTAAATAACACAAGGGAATATTATTTTTCAACCTTTTCTTACAAGTATTTTTAGTTACTTACAAAGTATAAATTTTGTGTTTAGTAAGAATTTATTTGTTTATAAATTTATTTATGATTAATTTATCAATTATTATTTAATTGATGACAATTTTTATAATATTTTTTTAAATATTTTTAATAGTTTTGTAGATTTATAGAAATGAAATTACCAAAAATTTACGAATAAATAAATTGGTGTTAAAAAAATAAATTTAGTGATTGATCGATTAGTTTAATTAATAAATTATCAGCAACAACAAATTCAAATTTTTTAATTTTATTATTAGGCAATTAAATATTAAATTATTTTTTTTTAATTTATGGGTTAGTTCTGATTTGTCAAAATTTAATTTATTTAAAGTAACGTAAAGACCAATTATATTGGTGCAAGTTTTATAATCCAATTTAATATGATCGATAATTTGAAATTGAAAGTGGTAATACTTAGATATTTAATTTTATAATTCTGGTTAACTGTCCTATATACAATGTAAAAATATAAGAAGTATAATCTGGATTATATTACATATTTAATCCATTTTTCTCCGTGTAATTTTGGATAATTGAAAACTAGAAAATATTTTTTACAAAAACTGTACTTAACATAGTAATTGATACAATTACAGACATATTAATTTTTTTGTACATAATTATCTCAATATTTTATTTACCTTCTTAAATTGAATATATTTTACTCTCACTTGAAGAAAATACATTTTCCAATTACTATAAAATTTACGCCATTTACTTGGTTTGGCTTCAGTGTGCGGCAAAAGTTTACTGCGTAATTTCAATTTTGTTACCCTGTTTTCGTCCCAAGAGTTTTAGCACACTTTGCTCTGTCAACCTATATATATATATATATATATATGGTTCACATTTTCGAATCGGTAGAGAGAAAGGTTATTCACGATTCTTGAGTGGCACGTTTCAAAATTTTATGTTTCGCTTTATGACTGCCAAGGTGTCACGCCTTTAGAATAAGGTATTCATTAGACTTAAGATCACAGCTGTCGCGGAGATATTTTATGAAGAGACTTTTTCACAAGAGGAGTAGAAAAAACCATTTTCTCTCCCTCCCTTTCTCTCTTTCTTTCTCTAAAAAATTTGAACAGTAGATTTTTTTAAAACTTATTTTTTCACTAACACCTTTTATCTCTTAATCTCTATAGTTAATTAATTGGCACCGGTATTTCTAATTTTTTAAATTCTTCACGAAAAGTTTTTGTAATAATTTAATTTTTTTATTTCGTTTAGGAATTTTTTCTCCAGATGTAAAAAATATAATGCGAAAATAGAAAAAAATAGAAATATAAATGAATAATGAAGAAAAATAGAATACAAATTTAATTTTTTTATTTCGTTTAGGGATTTTTTCTCTGTAGTTGTAAAAAATATAATGCAAAAATAGAAAAAATTAAAAAAAAAATAATTTACAATATTTTATATAGAACAATTTTTTCTTTACTTTATTCTATACTTATTCTAGTTTCATTCTATATTTTTTCATTATTAATTTCTATTTTTTCTTCTATTTATTCATTATATTTTTTTACAACTAGAGAAAAAAATTTCTTAAACGAAATCAAAAAATTAAATTTCTATTCTATTTTTTTTTATTATTCATTTATATATAAATTTTATCTATTTTTTTCATTATTCATTTATATATAAATAGAATAAAAAAATAGAATAGAATAGAATAGAAAAATAGAATAAAAATTTAATTTTTTTATTTCGTTTAGAAATTTTTTTCTCTAGTTGTAAATAAATATATAATGAAAGAATAGAATAAAAATAAAAATAGAAATGAATAATGAAAAAAATAGAATGAAACTAGAACAAGTATAGAATAAAGTAAAGAAAAAATTGTTCTATATAAAATATTGTAAATTCTTCTTTTTTTTGGGGTAAATTCCTTTTCTCTGAAAGAAAATAAAATTTGTATATTTTGTCATTTTATTATAGAAACATTCTCTCTATTTAGTGTTGAGGAAAAACAAGTTTTCTTTTAAGCAGTGAATTTTTTAGTTCTACATATCTACACCCGCGCCCGGATTCTTTTCTTCTCTCTTTTTTTTCACGTGAAAACGCTTTGTCTACCCTTATCTCTTTCTTCTTTTGAAAAGCTCAGTTCTTCTAGTGATCATTATCGTTCTCGTTGTGTCTCGAATTTCCCAGTATTTCTCTAAACTATCCTCCCAAAACCTTCTTTCGCCCCTTGTTCTGTCTCTTTCTCTCTCTCTTTTTCTCAACTTGACACCAATATTTTCACATCCTTTATACATTTTATTCCTTTCGCATTTTTTTTTCTTTTTTTTTTTTTGCTTCTAGCCACTTCTATATAACATCCTTATCCAATTATCCTTTAAACTTTCATTCATTTCATTCGTTTTTATATATAAAAACACTATTTTCTTTTCTCATTCCTTTCGGTCATTGATAAATTTACTCTCCAAGTGAATTGATGATCTAAGAAAAACATCAATTTTTCCCACTCGTAAAATTATATTTTCTGACTATTTTTTTTATTTAACTAAATAATTATTAATTACTGACAAAAATTACGTGGGTGATAAATTTACTATAATTTAGAAAATTACAAAATTTTTCAATTTTTTAAATAATAACTTTATTTTTTAAATAATTTCAGTTTCAAAATTGCAAAAAAATCACTTTTAATATAATAATTAAGCAACCTATTGGTTTCTATTGTCTATTATTTTAAAGAATGTTAGTAAAAATATTTGCAAACAATTAAAAAAATTTTTATACTAAATAAGAATAGAATTTAAATTTATTAGAATTTAATAGAATAGATAATTTAAATAAAAGTAGAATTTTGTAAAATTTTTGTCGAAAATACAATTATTGTTTCTCGAAGTTTTCATAAAAATTCTTTGAAAAAAGAATTCAATTACTTTGAATACAATTTTAATAAAATTAATAAAATTTCTCGAAAAATTCCATAAATTGTAGGTATATAACATTAAAAATACTTCGCAGATATTCAATTATTTGCAGAAAATGTATTCAAATTCTTTGCACAAATTCAATTATTCTTAAAGTTTAGTAAAATTATTAAAATTAAAATTATTATTAACCTTTGACAGGTTTTTCTTTATTTTCATGATTTTTAATAAGAAATAGGAATGCTATTATTTTTGAAAATATTTGTAAATAATTATTTTTGTAGAATCAATGCAAAAAAATGAATTATTTACAATACAATTGAATATTAAAATTAAAAACAATTAAAAATAAATTTTCAAACAAAATTTAATTATTTTCAAGAATTTTAATAAAATTCTTTGCAGAAATAAATTAATTTTTAAAAAGTTTAGTTAAGGAAGAATCCGACAAACAATCAGAACAAAAGTTAGTCTAATATCCTAATTTCTACACTTTGGACATTTTAAAGTTATATTTGAATGAAAATTATAATTTTTTGTCAATAATAAATTAATTCATAAACTAAAATTAAGAAAGGTTTTTTATTGACAGAAAATTGTAATTTTTATTGAAATGCAACTTTTAATCGTTTTAAATATTCAAAATAAATTCTTCACCTTTCCACCAAGACAGATTTAAAATTTAATTTGTCTTTTTCATTTAAATTACAAAATTAGGACATTGGACTAACTTTTGATTTAACTGTTACCTCAGATTCCTCCTTAAATTCTTTGAAACAATTCAATTATATAAAAAAAGTTGATAAAATCCTTTTTAAAAAATTAAATTATTTTTAATAGAGTTTAAATTAAATTGCTTGAAAAAATTTTATTTTTCTCAACATATTCAATAAATTCTTTATAACAATTCAATTATTTTTATACTTTTTGATACAATACTTCTCAAGAATTTAATTATTTTTATCAATTAAGAAAATTCTATACAGGAATTTAAATATTTTCTAAAACTTCACAATATTAACTAAATTTCTTGACGGAATTTATTTAGGTATTTTAAAAAATTTTAATAAAACTCAAGAATTCAATTATTTCCAAAATTAAAATAAAATTCCTCGCTGGAATTCAATTATAGTTTTAATGCAATAAATTTTATTAAAATAAAAAAGCCGTTTTCAAAATTCAATTTATTGACGCAAAATTATAAAAAAAAAATTAGACATTGCTCAAAATCTTACAAATCCAAGACTTTCTCATTTTTGATGAGAGTGTAAAAATAATTTATTTTACCTAATACGTCAAATTTTAAACTGACGGGTCCAAAATAATGGGAAAAAATAAATAATAGGTGGTATTTTATGAAACTTGTTGCTCGGAAATTTTCAAGGTCACTGATTACGATTTGAAGTTGGTTTTAAGAAATTAAAAATGTCGGATCTAATGTGATGGACAAAAAAAAGTTCAAAATCACTCGAATTTGACAGAAAAATTTATTAATCGGTGGTTTTTTGTGTTATTTTGAAATATTAAAATCAAATTTCTAACCAAAAGACGTAAAAAACCCAAAGAAAAACTTTTAAGCAAATCTGATTGATTTTTAACTTGTTTATCACTCGTTTTGAATCAAATATTTTGAATTATTAAAATTTGACTTCATATTCGTATTCAGCAACCCAAAAAACCCTCAAGAAACAAGTTACAAGCAAATTCGAGTGATTTTTATCTTTTCAGCCGCCATGTTGTAGTATTTTTTATTTGCAGAAACAATATTGTTAAAAGCAATAAAAAAAATTTATTCCTCGTGTTTCACAATTTAAAAGATTGTGGGTTTAAAAAAAATGTTTTTTAACTTTTTAAAAATAAAAATATTATTATTTTCATTTTTTTAACAAAATTTATAAAAGAGAAAATTAAAATAATTTTTTTCCTTTTCCACAGTGGATGCTGTTTATGCAATGGCACATGGGATTCATAATCTGATTGAGGACGTGTGTGTCGAAACCGACGAATCCGAACATTATTTATGTGACAGTTTGAAACCAGCACCCCGGGGGCAACAACTTTTGCAATATATTCGTAACGTCACTTTTATAGGTAAGTGAAAACTTCACCCTTTACAAATTGATACATGAACTATATTTTTCTAATGAAAAATTAATACGCGCCCAAACTGAGAAGATAGGAAAATAGAAATAATTAAAAAATTCTGTTTTTTATTTTACAAAACATAAAAAGTAAATTATCCGAAACATATTTTCAAAAATTTTAATGAAATTTCAAGAAAGAATTTCAATATTTCCTAAAATTTTAACAAATCTTTCTAAATAATTCGAAATAATTAAATTATTTTTATAAATAGTAACATTTTTCGCAAGAATTCAATTATTTTTTATACAATTTTAGTAAAATTCCTCTGCATAAAATTTCTATTATTTTTAAAATGTTTTATTAAAATTATTAAAGAAACTTTATTATTTGACAAAAAATTCAAAGACATTCTGCAAAAAGAATTTAATTAGAATTTTTAAAACTTTAAACGAAATGCTCCGCGAGAATTAAGTTATTTTCCTAAATAGTGAAATTTTGTGAAGGAATTCTATTATTATTAAATTTTTTGATAAAATTCTTTGCAATAATTCGATGATTTTCAATACATTAATTTAAAAATTTTAAATATTTGAAAAGAAAAATTATAAAAAAGTTAAGAAATAAATAAACAAACAGCAACTTTAATTTTTTTCTGTATAAAAAATGACAGAAGTTTGCGTGATGATGATTTATAAATTATTATTACAAGATTATAAATTTTTTTTTAAAGAAGAAAAGAAAATTGCATAATTTCTCTTTCTCAATGACAATTATTTTGAAAATATTCCAATTTTTCATGAAAAATAGAGAAAAAACGAGTTAAAGCGCACGTACTCATTCTGGGTATACACATTATTAAAAAAATATTAAATAATTAATTTTTATTATTTATTAATCGATAGTTATTAAAAAAATAATATTTTGATTTTGTTAAAAAAAAATTGTGATAAATAAATAGAAATTATGCAAAAAATACTACAAATTTTGTGAAAACAATATGATTGTAAAAATTCATTACAAAATCAAAGTTTAAAAAAAACTGTTGATGGAGAAATATAAATAGTTCAAATCACTTTATTTTTTCTTTGATTTTAAATAAATGAAGAAAAATTATGCACATTTTTTCATTAATTTCTAGATAAAACTTGAAATAAATTCATTTTTAGAAGGTTAAAAAATTAAATCTTATTACAGAAATTCTTCAAATGAAATTAAATATTTTGTTTTTTAATTTTAAAAATGTGAATTGTAAATAGGCATGATTATTATATTATTATATATCTATTATCATTTAAATGAGAAAGTTCATAAAAATAAAAATTGTAATTATGAAATACACAAATTCTTCCGACACATTTTTTTAAATTAATTTAAAATGAAAAAAAATTTGTTGAAAATTGTAATTAAAAAACAAAAATTTCACAACTTTTTATTTCAAAAGAAACTAATAATTTTTCAAAAATAAACAAAAAATAATTATAAAATTTGTAAATCGACATTATGAAAATTTCTTACCGTATTTTATAAAAGCAATATCTTTTAACCTTTTTTCTTCTTAAACAACAATAAAAATTGATATTGACAAATCGAATAACTGTAGAATTTAGATCTGCCAGACACATTGTTTTGAAAAAGAAAAAAAAACAAAAGCATATACAAAAACTAACTTCATAGTGCGAACGGACAGAATGAAAAACCACAGACTTTAATAAAGTTAATTTTATTTATTTCTTTTTTTTATTTTACAAAACGTGAAAATTAAATTATCCGAAACAAGAAGTTGAAGAAAAATAGAAAATGATTCTTTATTGTATTTGAGATAATCGATATCAATTCAGAGGTTAATCAAGGAAAATTCAAACACACATTTTGCTCTTTATCTCGCTTTGATTAATTATCAACGTTCTTTCAACTTTGTTCTGACATAAAGAATGTAGGACCATTAGGAAGAAAAGAAAGGTTCGTTAATTTCGTGCGCTCTTTTTTCTCTCCCCCTAACCCCTTCTCGTTTTCATTAAACGGTGGTCCAATGTGATCAATATTTAAACACCAGGAGCTGTCTTCTTCTTCTTCAAGCAATTGTTCTTTAATCAATATTGCACTTTGCCTTTATTTGCAAAGCAAAGAAAAAAAGAAAAAAAAATGAAAGAATTCTCAATTTCATTAAATATTAGCGTGGTAAATATTACCACTTACCTTTGCAGAACTCTAATTTCATGAAAAGTAAACACAAGAGCCACAGTTCAAGTAAACGTGAACTCTTTGCCTTTTTCCTTTTTTTTTGATGACAAAAGACGTCGTAAATTATTTCAATGCTAACCTTGATACATAAACATTTCGTATAATTACCTTTTCTTATCGTAAACATATTTTTCTCTTTTCTTAAATTAAATTTACATTAAGAAAATAAGTGTTTCTTTTTTAAATACTAGTTGAAATTAACTGCGATTCACTTTAGCGGTGTTTTAAAATTTACCGTAATTTTAATTTGCATTTTTACATTATTATTGACTTTAAATGCCAAAAGCAAATATTTATAGTCTAAAATCGAGAAAAATATTTTTTTAATTTCAATTTTATTTATTTATTTATTTACATATAAACAGATAAACGTTTCATGAATTTCTTTTATTTATTTTGTTTATAATTAATATTATTTACATTAACATTAGTATTTATTATTAATTATTCATTTATTTATTATCTGTTAATTTCAGTTCATTTACCAGCAAATGTCACGCATCAAATTCGGATTTCAATTACAATTTTTTTAGTTTACTAAAATAGTATGGATTTGAAATTTAAAAAGTTTCACTTATTAACTAATTAACAAATTTGTTATTATTATTAATTATTTCAAGAAATTTTTTTATAAAATTCGTCACAAAAATTCAATTCTTTTCAAAAATTATAATATTCTCAGCAAAAACTAATTATTTTTTATCCAATTTTCAAAATTTTAAATTTTTTCCAAAAAAATTTAATTATTTTTAAACAGTTCAACAAAATTATTTTAAAAATTCGATTTTTTGATAAATAATAAAATTTTTCACTGCAATTCAATTTTTTTGTACAAATTATCATGAAATTTATTGAAAGAATTCAATTATTGTTAAAAGTTTTGATAAAACTTGTTTAGAAGAATTTTAGTACTTTTAATAACAATTTTAATTAAATTTTTCGAAAAAATTTAACTATATTGAATATAATTTTAATATAATTTTTTAATAGAATTGAACTATTTCCATAAGCAAGAAAATTCATAGGAGAAATTCAATGATTTATTACATTTTTCATTAAATTTTGTGAATAAGAATTCAATTATTGTCATAAATTTTGATAAAACTTGGTTAGAAAAATTCAATTACTTTCAATAATAATTTTAATTATATTTCTTGAATTTCTTCTTTAACAAACAATAATTTTAATAAAATTCTTCACTAAAATTTAAGTAAGTATATTTTCATAAAAAAGAAAATTCTTAAGAGAAAATTATTTTTATTACGATTTTCATGAAAATTGTCAAAAAAAATTCCATTTTCAAATGTTTCTATAAAATTTGTTTGTAAGAATTCCATTAAAGGTTAAACGTTTTGATAAAAATTGTTTAGAGGTATTCAATTACTTTCAATACAATTTTAATAAATTTTTATTTTTAAAAAAATTTTCTCTGTGGAAATAAATTAAATTGTAAAATTTTTGAGAGAAATTTAATTAATTTTTATTTTAATTTTTTTCTGGAATTTGTCGAAAATAATTACATTATTTTCCAAATTTTTTCATAAAGTTTGTTTATAAGAATTCAATTATTGTCAAAAGTTTTTGATAAAATTTGTTCAGAAATCTTCAATTATTTTCAATACAATTTTAATTAAGTTCGTCTAAAGGATTATATATTATTTTTAATACCTTTTTAATAAAATTTTTGACTAGAAATAAATTATTTTTAACAGTTACAAAAAAATTCTTAAAAGAAATTTAAACATTTTGAAAAATTTTAATAAATTTATTTGATAAAAATTAAATTATTATTTCCAATTGATACAATTTTGATAAAATTATTTGAACGATTAAAATTATTTTCAGAAATCATAATTATTCTTGCCAGGATTTAATTAGTTTCAAATAATTTGTTGCAATTTTTGTCAAAAAATTCAATTTTTTTTCAAATTGTTATGAAAGTTTCACGAGAATCTTGATCTAAAAATATCAATTAGAAATAAAATTAAAAGAATGTTAGAAAAAATTAGACATTTCAAGTAAAAATATTAAGCATAGCTACTTTTACATGAAAAACAAGAATATTTAGTAAAATTTTATATTTTTTTTTGTTTTATTAGTCCGATTGAAACATCAATTGATATAATTAGATTTCAATAGAGTGACATTTTGTAAAAGCAAATTTTTTAATAATTTTTTTTCAACAGAAATGTAAAATTGTGATTTTATAAAAAAACAATTGAAAGCTAAAAAGAAATTGGTAATTACCTTTCTATAAATTACAAGCTAACAGTAATCAATGATCATTCAAACTAGAGAAATACGTCCTGAAATGTTTGCTGACTGATAGGTGTGATCAGACATCAAAAGCTTTCAAACATTTCCTCTTTGATTAAAAAAAACAGTATTTCCACTTTTTTCTATTATTACCATTTTTAAAATATTAAATCCAACATTTCTGATAAAAATCCTTCCGAATCTCTTTAATTCTTTATTTTATAATTTTATTTTTATCATCATTATTATTATTATTATTATTATCATTATTATTATTATTATTATTATTATTTTCTTTTATTTATATTTTATAGATTACTTCTATTCTATTTTCATATTTATTAACACAAAACATTACAAACAATTAAAAAATTTGGTTTATAAATTTACATTTATAAAATTACGCACAAAATTACATACAGAATTATGTAAAAAGAATTAAAATTTCAAAATATTTTGGAAATTGCGTATTTTTGAAAATTTTAAACTTTAAAGTAATTACGACTGGTGATTTAAAGAAAATTAAAGGTACTTTTATTACTTAATAAAGAGAAAAAAATTGTTAAAAAGGGATAAAAAAAATTTTTTTGCAATAAAATTGAAGCAATTTTTCTCGAGAAAAAATCATGGAAACTAAATAAATTTCTATATAGTGAGTGGCCATGGTATATTTACGTGTTTCGTTTATCTCGAACGAGGAAAAAGGTCAAATAAAAAAAAAAAAAATAAAAAAATCAGAGATTTTTCGTACCTTCACTGGCTCGTGTCGAATCACCAAAAAGCATGTCCCTTACAATAGAGAACAAAAAAAAGGAGAAAAAAAACACCTCGCTAGTCGTGTTATTATTGTCACTTGGCGCTTTTGCAAAGAAAAATGATGGATTTCGATAGGAAAAATTACGAGCTTTATAGTGTGTCGTGCAATTCATCGATTCTCTCTCTCTCTCACATACGATGAAATATCATTGTCAAAAGTAACGACCCCTAATCTCACACTTTTTTTTCTCTCTCCCTATATTATAAATATATTGAATATTTTTCCACCTTATTCATACAATTTTGTCGGTCACACTCTATTTATTATTCGTTTCGCATGTAATTTCCCTTTAATAGTTTTCACTTTTTCACAGAGAGAAAAAGTCATTTGTCAAATATTATATATCTCCTAGAGACAATGAAAAATAAGTGACAGTGGAAAAAGATTATTTTTTTCCTTTTCTATTAAAATATTATTAATATTATTAGGTATCTATTGTTGGAGGGAAGAAAAATAGAAAAAGGAAATTTATTGACAATATATTTCACTTCCCGTTTCTGTTTGTTATCTGGAAAAAAAATGATTGTGGTAATTATTTACTTTCTTTCCTATATTGATAAGACTTTAATCGAGTTCAGTTTTCTTCACTAAATTATGGAGGATCAATTTAGTTTCCCAATTTTCCGAGAGGCAATTACTAACGTTTACAACGAGGCAGTAAACGAAATCATGCTAAAATTTCCAAATTCGCGCATTAATACAGAATCCCATGTAACCAATAAGCCTTGATCGTTATCTTTCTCTCTCTCTTCCCCTCTTGGAAAATGAGCGTTTTAATTACAATATGTATTAAAATCCCGCGTTAAACCCAATTATTATCAGATTAAAATTTACGAACCATTCTTAAGCCCTTTCCATGTCTCTTAGCTAAATTTACCGCCAAATAATAACATTTAGCGTTTAAGTCAAATTTATTCTTAATTAAGCCTTTTTGCATTTTTTTTATTTTTACTTTCTTTACTTCACTTTATCTTAGTTTGCATTATTTTACTTTATTTTACAATACTTTATTTTATTCTATTTTAATTTATTTTATTTTACTTCATTTTATTTTACTTCACTTTAATTAATGTAACTTTACTTCTTTTTATTTTACATAACTTTACTTTATTTCACTCTATTTTAATTTATTTTACTTTACATTATTTTATTTTATTTTATTTTAATTTATTTTACTTTATTTCGTTGCAAACTTCAGACAGTATAACTTTTGAACTCTTACAACTATTTTCAAAATTGTCTATTTTTTCGACTATTTTTCAAAATATGCTTGACTTTTTCGACTTTTACTTCAAATAATGTACCACTTTCTTGGTAAATTTCACTTATTTCGATTTTTTAGCTAAAAAAAGTAACAATCTAGTCAAATTAGTATATTATTATTAACCATTTAAATAGTTAATTGAAATTTTGTAAAATTCCAATGAAATTAATTAATTTTTTAAATATTAGAATTAACATTTTTAAAAACATAAATTTCGAGAAATATTTATTCTTAGATTTATTGAAAATTCTCCAAAAATTTTAAAAGAAAAGTTCTAAATAAAAATTTTCATGAAAGTTGGCATTAAAAAATTATATTTTTAAAAGATTGTGAAAGTCAATATTATTTTCAATATTTTTAAATACATATTTCCTAACATTCAAATATCTGCAAAAAATAATAAGATTGAAATATTTATAAAAAGTTTTTTTTTAAAAGTATTTTTATAAAGTTTTTAATAAATATTTCTTTAATTTTAGAGAAATGAAAATATTTTTAATTATCTATAATTCTTCAAAAATTGATTAGTTTTTTTAATTATCCAACATTATTTTCAAGAAATTCAACAATTTTCCACTATTTCGATAAAATTCATTTAAAAAAATTTAATTTATGTTCCAATATAATAATAATAAAATTTCTCAATAGAATTCGATTATTTTAAAAAGATTTAATTTAATTTTTTGTATAAATTTACATATTTACAAAAATGTTGCTAAATTATTTTAAAAATTCAATAGTTTTCATAAATAATACCTACAGTTTTATTCGTAGGGATTCAATTATTTAAAAAGATTTACTTAAATTTTTTTCAAGAATTCAATTATTTACAAAAATTTTAAGAAAATTCTTTAAACAATAATTTATTTATTTTCATAAATGATAAAAATTCTATTCACAGGAAATCAATTATTTGTAATATTTAAAATTAAATTATTTTTAATTTTTAAATGAAATTTTTCCAAAAAATTCAATTATTTTCAAAAAGTTTAACATAGCTCTTCTTATAAAAGTAATTATTAATTAATTATTATTTTTTGCATTTCCAATACAATTTTAAGGTATAAAATTTTTCAGAAAGAATAACATTATTTTTTGAAATCGAATTATTTGATGAAATTTAATTATTTTCAAAAGTTTGTATACATTTTTTTGCAAAAATTGAATTATTTTTATAAGAAATAAAATTTTTTACAAAGAATTCAATTATTTTCAATATACAATTTTATGAAAATTTTTTGAAAACATTCAATTCTTTTTACAAATTACAATAAAATTCTCTCAAAGGATTATTTAATTATTTATTGAGTAATTTTAATAAAAAATTCTTCGTCAAAATTCAATAAATTTTAATTCATTTTTAATAAAATTCCTCCAAAAAATTCAATTATTTTCAAAAAGTTTAACATAGCTCTTCTTATAAAAGTAATTTTTAATTAATTATTATTTTTTGCATTCCCCATACAATTTTAATATAAAAAATTTTTCAGAAAGAATTACATTATTTTTTAAAATCGAATTATTTGATGAAATTTAATTATTTTCAAAAATTTGTATACATTTTTTTTGCAAAAATTGAATTATTTTTATAAGAAATAAAAATGTTTACAAAGAATTCAATTATTTTCAATATACAATTTTATGAAAATTTTTTGAAAACATTCAATTCTTTTTACAAATTACAATAAAATTCTCTCAAAGGATTATTTAATTATTTTTTGAGCAATTTAAATAAAAAATTCTTCGGCAAAATTCAATAAATTTTAATTTATTTTTAATAAAATTCCTCCAAAAAATTCAATTATTTAAAAAAATTTGTAATAAAACTCTTCGAAAGAATTTAATTACTTTCAAATAAATTAATTAAATTGTTTACATTGGAATTAAATTGTTTCAATGCAATTTTTATATAATTTGCAAAACAATTTAGTTATTCTGAAAAGTTTCAATAAAATTCTATTCAAGATGGAAATTATTTCACATTTATAGCATTATAAAAGTTACAAAAAATTATAGGTGATAATTTTTTTATTTTACAGTTGTAATTTTTTGAAATATTTAAATTTCAGAAGATTTGAAATTGAAATTTCAAAAATTTTAATTCTTGTCTAAAAATAAAAAACAAATATTTTTATTTATTAAAATTATTGTCGTTTTGAATATAATTGAATTTAGAAATTAGTGAAAAATCTACGAAATATAAATTGAAACTGTTTTGAAAAAACTAAATTAAATAAACGACTTTATTTTACTTTTTTTACCTTCAATCGACTAAAACAACTTATTTAAGTCGATTCGAAGGCTGATGTCGTTTTATTTTAGAAAATCATCTAAATTTTCCTTTGAGACATTTAAAAATAAATAGAACATAAATTAATTTTGTAAAATTAACTTCCTCGTTTTTTGTTTTATTACAACTCGAAAGTGAATTATTCGAGATGATTCATCGTTTCGATTAGCATTTCGAGAGAATAAAGTGTTTGCTCAAAATTCATCATTTTATGAAAACTAATAAATTTTCTTAAGGAAGTCAACTCTCGGTTATAACGTAACATAAAAAGGATTTTATCTAAATGAAATTCTTTTCTCCTACTATCCATTGTAAACGAATTCCTTTTACCGCAAATAAGTACTTCTATATGAAAGACTTAAATCAATATTATATATTTTATATATATACTTTATTTTTATGCTTCAAATTTTTCAGAAAAATTTTATTTACTATTTTCGAATCACTTCTCACTTGAAAATCGATTTTTTTACATATTTTACAGACACTAAAATCCCATTGATTTGGAAAATTTTCATTTCAAACGAAATACTTTTTTTTGATGAGAAAGGTATTAAAAAAACGATAGAAAGGTTTAATCTCGGATAATTTTCATTAATATGCGCATTGCTTCTTTTAATTGAATTTTTTTTTACCTTTTCCATATGGGAAAAATTTAGCTTTAGATGTTTCGACATACTTTTTTACAGTGATACGATTTACTTTAAAAATTTAATTAAATGCTAAAGCAGCAAAAAAAGGCAGATCGAGCAGAAAACGAAATTGTAAAAAAAAATTTATCAAACCCTTGGAATATTCTTTTGTTATTTTATTTTTTTTTTTTTGCTTCTTTTCGAAAGCAATCTGTCGCACAAACGAGTACTTTTAGAATTAAAAATATTCACTGTACGAGGTGACTTTAAATTTTTTATGAGGGAACACTTCTATTTCTTTTACATTAAAACTAAAAGTATATACTCAGAGACAAAAAATATTACATTTTTAATCAATTTTTAATAAATCAAAAAAAATTTTTCTTGTATATAGAAGCCACGAACTGAAATTTATTGTCAATTTTGAAAATTACAATCTATTGGAATAGGTGAGAGAGGGACATTTTTTTTTGCAGGAGAAAAAAAATAGTAAATTTATTTCTCAGCTAAAATGTCACTGGGGAAATGGTTAATTTTCAAGAACGAGTAATGGACGAGACGGTTGCGTTTATTTTTCTCTTCGTTACATCCTTGACTCCACTTCAGGGAATTTTCTCCCCCAGAAAAGGCATTTGTTACGAACTTGCATTTTTTGTTTAGCCTAAGCGTTTTATTATACGCAAATAATTACTATTTTCGTATAAATAAGTCATTTTTCACTTAAAAAAAATATATTTGGGTTTTCTTCTCCTTTTTTTTTTGAAATATTTTATTATTTTTTATTTGTATCGAGAGCACAGTTGCGTTTTGAAAAAAAATCCATTCTAGTCGATGGTTTTTCTGTCCGTGTCTCTTGGTAGCTATAAATTTTTATACGTTTATGTTTATGGCGCAACATCTTCTTCTGAGGCGGTAAAAATGTGGAACGTAAACCGAAAAGCATTTTTCTTTGCGATGCATGTCATGGCTAATTTAATTCACGATATTTACAAAATAACTCGAATCTCTCAATTTTCAAAAATTTTACAATATTTGTGAAAAGATAAAAGCTTTTGGAAATGATATTTCGACAAAAAAAATTCACTAGAACAAATAATTTTCATAAAAAATGTTTTTCTCTATATTTTATTAGATTTTTCTATATTTTTTCTATGAGAACTACAGAAAACTCTTTTCTATAAAAAAAATCATATAGGACATTTTTTATCAAATGCATTTTTTTATGAAAACTATAGAAAATTTTTTTCTTTAAAAAATCTTATAGGACATTTCCAATCGAATACATTTTTTCTATAAAAAAAAATCTTCTAGAACATTTTTTTATCGAATATCTTTTTGTTTCTACAAAAAATTTTAATTTCTGCGAAAAATTCAATTAAACATTTTCAAATTAATTATAAATAATATTATTAAATTGAAAATAAAATTAATAATATTAAATTAAAAATAAAAATAATAATAAATTAATAATTGAATCCTATCAAGAGATTTTATATTAAAACTATTTATATTAAAATTAATTCATTTTTTAAGAAGAATGTTGTCAAAATTATCAAAAAATAATTGAATTTCTTGAAAAAAATTTCGAATAATTACAAAAATAACGAAAATTTGAATAACTGTTAAGGGCTCTTGAACCATTATGACGTCTCATAATTTTTTAAACCCATATTTTCAAAAATTGTGACGTCAAAAAGGTTCAAATTCCCTTAATTAAAAATATTTGTAAAAAAAGTTTAATTAAAAAAAAATTTATTCAATTATTCTTTACAGAAATTTGAATTTTATAAAATATGTAATTAAAAATATTTCAAATAATTTAAATTTAACAAACATTTAGTAAAAAACTTATAAGAATTACTTATTAAAACATATTTTTATTCATTTACAATTAAAATTTTAATATAATTTTTTGAAGTAAACTTTCATTGCAATTTTTATACATTTAAGTAAATAAATAAATTTTCATTTGAAACTTTTCTAATAAAATTTATGAGAATATTATTTCTTTTAATTTTGCAATAAATTATGCAATAAACATTATTCAAAATTTCTGTTCCAAAAATATTAATGTAGTATTTAAAAAAATAATGATTTTCATCGAAATTTTAGAAAATTTCAATTTATTTAAAACCTTGAAATATATTTCAATTATTTAATTAAATAAAAAAAATTATTCTCGAGATCATTTGTCTGTATTACATTTTGATCAAAGTGTTTCTTTTCCATTTCTATTTTTTACGTCGTTTTTTAATTAATCGAATAAAATGGAAATTTTTTTTTAAACAACAAACAATGAATCCGTTTTTTGTATTGTAAAAAAAAATTGTCATTGTTTCAAATTGTCGCAAACGTTGCGAGAAAACGCGTCTATTGTTCTTTTTTAATTAAATTTACTAAATGAGAGAAATTTACAATTAAGAAAGGAGGGAAATTGGGGTAATTTTTGTTGTTCTTAATTTTCCTTCATTTGAATATTATTTTGTATTATCTTAAAAAAAAAGACGTTTATTATTGTCTAGAATAAATCGGAACAATTTTTTATTGAACAGAAAACGATTTTTGCTTCTTTTTTTATTTTTTTTGCTCCGACATATATATATATATATATATATTTTTTAAGAGAAATTCTGTTCAGCGGAAGTGAATTGAAAGTGACATGGAAATCTTTGATTTGGTGAGGTTTCGAAAAGGCTGAATTGTTCTGCGTAAATAGGACGAGTGATTCAATTGTTGGAGCAATCTAAATTATTTATCGATCCGAAGTTACTTCAGTTCTTGTTCGATTTCAGTTAACGTTGGTTGATGGTGGTGGTTTTTTGTTCTCTTTATTTTCTCAGGTCGAATTCTGACTCCTCCACCTTTTTGTTGCATTTTAAAAAAGCACAAAAATTTTATCTTCTTATTTAAAGGAAACAATTCAGAAAAGTATATAATTTTAAGATGCTTTGAATTTTATTTTAATTTCATTGCCAATTTTTATTTTTATTTTTATTTTTCAATTGTATATCGATTTCGTTTATGATTTCAAATTTCATTCCACATTTTGAATTGAATTTTTCTCACTTTTTCTACACAAAAATTCATTTTACAACTAATTAACTAATTAATTATTAGGATTTATTATTTTAAACAATTTTAAAAAAATTTCTTTTAATCAATTATGTATTTTCAAAAAAATTTTACAGGATTTAGATAAATTTTTAATTTTTATATTTTCATACATACAATTTTTCCAAAAAATTAAGATATTTCCCTAAAAAAATAAATTCTTCGAAACAATTCAATTCTTATGAAAAATTTTTATATTCTTCGCTAAAATTCAATTATTTAAATAAATAATATTCTAGTTTTTATATTTTCATAAAATATTCATAAAATTTTTTTAAAATATCATTAAATTCTTTCTAAACATTTTAGCAGAATTCTCCGAAAGAATTTAATTATTTTTATAATTAATGAAATTTAATGCAGAAATTTTCATCAATACTAAAATTCTTCGCAGATATTCAATTATGTTCAATATAATATTAATAAAATTCCTCCAAAAATTCAATTCGTTTAAAAAATAATAAAATTTTTCAAAAGAAATTAATTATTTTCCAAAATAACTAAATTCAATTATTATAAAAAATTTGAATAAAATTTTTTGCAAAAATTCCTCGAAAGAATTCAATTATTTTAAAAACTAATATTTTTCAGAAGAAATCGATTATTTTTCCAAAATATCTAAATTCAATTATTTCAAAAAATTTGAACAAAATTCTTTGCAAAAATTCAATTACATTTAAAATATTAAATTCTTCGTACAAATACAATTAAATTAAAAATATTACATTCTTCGCAGAAATTCAATTATTTTGATAAATAATAAAATTCATTGCAAAGAATTCAAATACAATTTCTGAGAACAATTCAATTATTATCAATTTTATAAACATGCCTCCAAAAAATTCAAATGATATTCAACATTTTATTCAAGTTCTTCCCAGAAATTCAATCATTTTAAAAATATTTAAAAGAATTCATCGCCCAAATTAAAATATTCTTAAAATTTTTTTTTTTAAATTCTTTGAAAAAATTCAATTATTTTCAACACAATTATATTAATAAAATTCTTTAAATTACATAATTCAATTTTTTCTAAAACTAACAGGATTTTTTAGCAAAAAATCGAAACATTTAAAAAATTTTTTTTAAAGAATTCAATTATTTTTAATACAATTGTAATAAAAATTTTATGAAAGAATTAAATTATTTTCAATTTAAAATTTAATAAAAATTTAATAAAAATTTAATAAAAATTTAATAAAAATTTAATAAAAATTTAATGAAATTCCTTTTAAGAATTTAATTATTTTTCAGATGACCTCAAATGATTTTAAAAATTTAAATTAAATTCTTCTTACAAATTTGATTATTAATAAAATTTATAACAAATTGCTAGGAAAATTTAATTATTTTGATAAAATTTTTTTAAAAGATTGATAATAATAATTCTATTATTTTCATAAATTATAATAAAATTCTTTTGAAAAATTCATTTATTTTTATGAATATTAAAATTCCTTACATTAATTTAATTACATTCAATGCAATAATTATTTTACTGAAATTCATAGAAAAATTTAATTGTTAATCAGAATGTAATAAAATTTCCAAAATTGTTATTGCATTCGTCGAAAGAATTCAATGTCATTTTTAATTTTGTATTGGATTTTAGTTTCGAAGCTAATATTAAATTTTCAATGTCATTTTTAATTTTATATTGGATTTTAGTTTCAATGCTAATATTAAATTTAATTTATTTAGTCCTTATTTACGTTTTAATTTCATTTGTAACGTTTAATGTCATTTTGAATTTAGTATTTTATTTTGATATTTTTTATTTGGAATTTTAATGCAATTTTTTACGAAAATATATTATTTGGATATTTAGTGTTCTTATATTTTTAGAATTAAAATTTTTTTCTAAATCTTTTGCTATTTGGTTAATATTTGATAATAAAGTGAAAGGAATAATTGCATTTTATTTAGTGTTTTAGAAAGTGATCTCCATTAAGGAGATCCTAAGTGAAAACTTATTGTCTGTCACGGGAATTTTTTTTCTGTTTCAGGTCGACAAGGGACTGAAATTAGATTTAACGCCGACGGCGATGCCTACGGATTTTACAACATTTATCAATATCAACGTGGTGAAGAAGGGCGATTCAATTATACACTGATTGGCACTTGGAAAGAAGTGTAAGAAAATTTACAACACTTGCATTTAATATATTTGCGTTTCAAACATTTTTTCAAAATTAAATTCATTTTTTATTTTACTCTTTCTCTTCTGATATTCAAAATTTTCATTTTCAATTTTAAAAAGAATTTTCAATCAAAAAGAAATTTCTAATTATTTAGATTTATTTCAATTTTTCTCATTATTATGAGAATTTTTTCTATTATTTTATTATTGCCTTTTATTATTATTTTTATTATTGATTATCAATTTTTGCTATTATTTTCGTTCGCAAATACATTTTTTAAAATATCGACCAAAGGGATTTTTTTTGCAGAAAAGAAAAAAATAAACTGAAAGTTGAAAATTTAAAATTAGTTTGATAAATTTGTTCTCAACATTCGGAAAGTTAGTAAATATTCTAGATAGAAGAAAAAACAACCATTTCCATTTGGTGAAAATTTTTCTCTATTGAGAATTCTAAACATAGTAACGTTTAATGAAACAAAACATTCCAGGTTTCCTTTCAGTAAACTCTCCATGAAAAAAACAGAACACAAAAATGCTACCAGTGGAAAAGATTCTTTTGTGACTTCACATAACAGGTGAACCTGATAACTGTTTGTTTCAAAATAACATAGGGATAGAAAAAAAGGGGGGAAATAAAATTTTTTTTTTCAAATTCAGTCAGAGGGAAGTGAAGTACCATAGTGATGAAAAATCTAACAAATAATATTCTCTAGAAATTTTTAATTCCATTGGCAATAGAAAAGTGAAATAAATAAATAACAAATCCTATGGTCTGCATAAGAATATGATGTCAATTTTTTTTTAACATTTTATTTTTTCCGCTTTTTTATTATTAATTTTTTTTTTATTTATACATGAATGGACTTGTTTTCTATCTGCATTTGTATTTTTAACAGAGTATAAATTTTTTTTCTCGAAATATTAACTTTTTGTTTCTAAAAGTCTTTAAAAAATGGAATCAAAAATTAAAATTCAAATGCGAAGAAAAGAGAAAATAGATTTCTAATTTTTGTAATATTAATATGCAGATTGAACTTCGATGTCAATTTGACTGAATGGGTTACTGGTCCTGGAGAGGCTCATGTTCCCCGTAGTGCTTGCAGCGATGATTGTCCATTGGGACACGTTCGTAATTTTCAAGTGAGTAAACCATATTTTTTTAGTGTCTTAAGTAAACATTTTTTATTGAACCTTTTTTCGAAAAGTCCATCAGTAATAGAAATATTACATATTTTTTTTATTCTCATAATATATATCAAATAAATTTCTCTAGAAATTTTTAAGGAAAATATTTTTCAAAAAGTGAAATTATTGCAAAATAGAAAAAATAGAAAATTTTACCCAGGACAGAGTATGAAATTCTTTATTCAATCTATTTTTATTATGCAAAATGCAAAATTTATTATTTTTAAGTATCAATTTCAATTTTTCAATTAGTTAAGATTCCAGAATATTAAAAATAATTACTTATTATTTATTTATTATTTAACTAATCAGTTATATTGTTATTATTATTATTATTATTATTATTATTATTATTATTATTTACTACTATGTATTATTTTCAAAGATATAAAAAGAAAATTTGAAAAAATTAAATTATTGTTTATAAATAAAAAAATTTTTCAAATTATTAAACTATTATTATAAATCATTACATTTATCAAAACAATTTAATTTTTTTAAAAAATTGTAATAAACTTGTTTACTAGAATTCAATTTTTGTCTCTCTTTTCACGAGAATTGTAATAATTTTTAAATTTTCAAAAAATATTTCTAAGCAATTCAATTCTGTTAAAAAGATTTAATAACATTCTTTAAAGGAATTCGATTATTTTTAACTCAATTTTAATAAAATTCCTTAAAACGTATCTAATTCAATTTTGTTATAAATAAATTTTTTTACACAAATTCAAATATTATACAATTTTTTTTTTAATTCTTTAGAAGAATTCAAATTATTTTAATACGATTATAAGAAAAATTTCATTGAAAAATTAAATTTTTCAATTTTTAATAAAAATTATTTATTCTACACTACAATTCAATTATTTTCAAAAACAAAAGAAACTTTCCATAAGAATTCAATTAATTTTATTTTCAAAAAATTTGTCCAAACGATTCAATTCTGTTAAAGAACTGTAATAAAATTCTTATTTATTTATTTATTTGAAATATATACGGGTTGAAAAAACCCATTCGTACAGAGTACTTATTTAAGGGAATTAAACGAAAGTTTGTATTGCTGCCTTGTTATTAGTGCAAAAACTTAATTACGCAATTCTTTAGTAATTTGAACAAAATGAAGTGTCGTGAAAATCTTTTAGTAAAAGTTAACAAATGTATTTACATGACAAATATTTAGAAAAAAACCAAAAGAATTAGAGAACATTTTAGTAATTTGATTGCAGCCGCATAAACATGTAGTGTAGAATTCGAAGGAATGTAAAGGTACCTAAAATATGTAAAATAGATTTATAACAAAAGTTTTAAGAACCATGTTCAATTGAGTCATCATTTGTTTTATATACGTAGCGTCCACAACACACAGTCACAAGTTTTAAGACACCGGCACCACGCAAGTATATATTTAAGCGAACACTTTTATTAAATCAAAATATGTCATGGTTTGACAAACAAAGTTCATGTGAATTAAAGGATGAGGTTAGCCAGGTTTCAGTTAATATTATTATATTGAGAATTATTATTGATGATAGTGACTGGCGAAAACATACAAGTTTGCTTATCAAAACCCCAAAACTGTGACAATAAATTGAGAGTGTTTGCGAATCAGCTGTGAGAACATTACGTGTTGAGTGGGCGGAGTTGGCACTTGTTATACCGATGGAGCCACGTGATGTGCTGATATCAACATGACTGTCTAAGAGATATTCGGACCCTGGGCATTCACTTTCGGTTTCTGGCGTTGAGTGTTTGTTATAATCGTTGGAGTACCGTGACGGTAAACGATGCGAGCATTTACTTCTCCCGCAAGCTGTCGGGACTCCAGTTCCCTCTTTAATGTTGCTATCTCCTCCAACTGCATTTTAGTCATGTCCCGGGAAAGACGTAGATTTTTCAAAAGCGGGCGATGTGCATCATTTCTCTTTGCAGCCAAAAAAGATCTGTGAAGGGCGTCTGCATTCTCTGACGAGTTGCAAATTATTTTCACAGGCCGCGGTTGTTTTTGATTTTGTGCAAATGCACCAAGTCTATACATTTTTAAATTTTCAAGTAAGGGAGGAAGAGAAAAATTGGAGAGGATTTGTGCAATTTTTGCATTTAGAAAATCAGTTTGAGATTGATCCTTAGAGAAATTATCTTCAATAAGGCCAAATAAAATCAAATTGTGGGAACGAGAGAGGCGATCATGAATTTCTGTCATGCAATTATTAGTCAAAGATTTAGCATTTAGATTTTCCAATGTATCTTCCAATGCAAAAATTTTTCTAGAGTGAATGTTAACGGTTTCCTTGATGTCATCAACCTTTATAGAGACAGTGTCAATCTTTGCCGACAATTCATTCATGGTAGTTGATAGCGATGTAAAATTCATATTTAGTCCCACCTGAAGCTTACTAATTGCTTTGGTAATAATTTGTTCAATATTTTCGCCGCTTGTGGTTTGGATAACTTTACTAGTATGAGAAGAATCAGAGATGCCATGATCAGAAAGACTCGCAGGCAAAGGTGATCGTGGTTTGCAGCACTTCGAATATGCACCATTGTCGAGAACAGTAACTCTTGTTGCACATTTAGGGTGATAGGGGGAATTGCACATTTTACAAAAAACTGCATCCACTACTGTCTTGTTACATAACAGGCAAGTTTTGGAATTCGAGGTTTTATCTATATTTCTGGATGACATGATTGTACAATATAAAGTTAGGTTAGGAGAGCAACCAAAAAAGAAAACACCAGATCAATCACTGCACTAAATTAATTGAAACAGTAAGTGCACACAAGCCAAGTACAGTAAAAAAAAAGCCACATTCACTCACTGTGAAATTATAAAAATAAGAATTTAATTCAAAATTAATCAAAATACACAAGCTTGTGTGAGATGCGTTATACCACGAGGCAGCCAGGGCCGTAAAAAAAAAAAAATTAACTATTTTAAATAATTGTAATAAAAAATCTTCGGTAGAATTAAAATATTTTGAAAACTAATACTAATCTTTTGATGAACTTATTTCTACAAATAGCGAAAAATTTTTTTCTTCTTCGCCAAATTAAATACAACAACCTTTTTAAATTTTTTTGCAAAAATTCAATTACTTAAAAATTTAAAATATAATTGAACTCTTTGCAAAAATTCAATTATTTCTAACAGATACTGTTTTAATAATACAATTTCTCGAAGAATTTCAATTATTTTAATAATATTTTTTATAGAAAATTCCGTAGAAATTTAATTATGTATTTAAAAATTTTTTTTAAAAATGTTGTAAACAATTAAATTATTTTTAAGAAAATTTATAAAATTCTTTACAGGAATTCAATTATTTTTATAAACAATATCATTGAAAATCCCGATCAAAGAACTGGTTATAGTTTTTCAAGCTAAATGTCATTGTTCTGTAAATGAAAAATTAAAAAGTTTTAAATTTCATTTTTTGAAGTGACATTTTCGTAATCTTTAAACAAGTACAAAGAGCTTACAAATAATTCTATTTGAATATTCTCAAAATTCTAAAATTCTAAAACCTTTTTTTGTTTTTTTCTAACTTTTCTGTGTTTTAAGTAAAAAAAAAATTCAATTAAAATATCTTAAAAACTAATTTTTTTAAGAATTTTAAATAAAATTATTTCTAACTTACCTAAATGTTTTTAAAGTAAAATTAATTAATTTAAATTTTTAAATAAAAATTGAATTGCGTATTATTTGTTTCTCCAGAACAATTGAAATTTGAAAAAAAAATTATTTAAAACCAAATGCAATTATATTATTTCTGAAAATTGTAAAAACTTTCTGAAATGAAGAGTTTTATTAAAAATTATCAAAAATAATTGAATTTCTCTATAAAATTTTATTAAAACTGTTTGAAAGTAACAGAATTTCAGCAAAGAATTTTATTACTTATTTTAATGTAATCGAATTCTTGTATATAATTTACATTATATTGTAAATTGTACCTATTAGAATTTATGAAAATAACTCAATTCATCAGAAAAATATTATGTTCGAAAATAATTAAATTCTAGAAAAGAATATAATTAACAAATTTTTAAGATTATTAAATTTATGCAAGGAATTCAGTTATTCATATGAATAATCAAATTCCTGCAGAAAATTGTATTAAAATTTATGAAAATTATAAAAAGAATTAAAATCATCAAAAACTTTTATTGATTCTGAAAAATAGAATTCTCGTAAAGAATTTTTTATTAATTGTTAAAAAAAATTATTAGAAAATTTGAAAAAATTGAATTTTTTGAGAATTGTTATTAAACAGAATTTATTAGCAGAAAATCAAGTATTTCCAAAAAATTTAATCATATATATATATATATTCTCAAAAATTGGAAAATTTAATTATTAATGAAAATATTTTCAAAAAAATGTAAAATTTTTCCAAAAAATTCACTTATTTTTATAAACAATATTATTCAAGGCCTCGATCAAAGAACTAGTTATAATTTTTTGAGCTTAAGGTAATCTGTAAATGAAAAATTAAAGAGTTTTAAATTTCATTTTATGTAGAAACATTTTCGTAGTCTTTTTACAAATACGAAATGTTTGCAAAAATTTTGAAATTCTTAATAATTTTTTTTTGTTTAGGGATCAAAAGTATTGAGTCTTAGAATACTATACTCGGTTTTTGATCAGAACCTATAATTATTTTTAAAAAATTTAATAAAATTAGTATTACCCAAAATAATTTAATTGTTTTCAAAACTAGCAATAATTTTTTTCGAAACAATTCAATTATTATTTTCAATAATAATTTTAATAAAATTCTTTTCAAGAATGAAATAAACATTATAATTAATATAGCACTCGTAATATTTGATATAGAGTTAAAATAAAAAAATCGGGAAAATATAAAGTAAATTAAAAAAAAAAAAATATATAAAAACTCTTCTGTAAAACTCGAGGACAAGGAATTGATACGAGAGAAAACATAGAAGAAACGATTTGAAGTTGTTACGTCCCTTAAATGAAACTTTTCATAAATTGAACTCACTTTAAAGTTGCAAACAAATTTTAGTTATAGTACTTTTCTATTAGATTATCTGAACACTAAGCTTGAAAAAGTTTTCTTATAAATTTACAAGTTTGACCTCCTGCAGCAGACTTTTGCGTATTTCTCTTTGGGCTTTTGTTGAATATTCCTCGCTTCTTATGCTTCTTCAACTTCCATTCTTCTTCATCTCCTCCTCGTTTTTTTCCCTCTTCTTCTCTTCCTTTCCCCTTTTCAGTAATCGATTGGTTTTGTCTCTTGTAAATAAGGAAGTTAAAGTTCGAACGTGTTTCGCTGCGATTAGAGAATGAAAGAGAAAAGAACTGGCTCGAATTTATGGGACCATTTCACCTGGCAAACGATCTTAACACCCTCACCAATCCCGCATTTACACAAGCCTCCACGATTACCCCAACAGTTATCGCACAAATGCTTCCGCTCTCTCGCTATAAAATACACATAACTCGCCAACAAAAGGCAGAAATTTCATGTGTATTGTCAAAATGAATTGAAAACTTTTAATGGCTCTAATCTTCTCCCTTTTTTTTCCTTTTGAAAAAAAAAATTCCAATGGAATCTCGAAAAAGTTCTTTAAAAAAAAAAGAATGAACCGAGTGTTGTATTTTCCAGAATGATTAAACTTTTTAAAGAAAATAAAATTTATATATTTATTGAATTTTGCAATTTTATTTATACGATTCAAAAGTCGAAAACAAAAATTACTGAAAAATTTTATTTTACCTTTTAAGGGCATTTGAACCTTTATGACGTCACAGCATTAAAATATATGCTTTGCATCAATTGTGACGTCATAATGGTTCAAATGCCCTTAATAATAATCATCGTATTTTGAATGTTTGCTACCAGTTTAAAGTATTGGCACTTTTTTGTCTGCTTTTTCATTTTCTAATTCTTCTCATTATTTTTCAATAACACAAAAGTTTTGAATTTTAAAATTATAATGAAATTGTAATTTAATATTTTAAAGGATTTTTACCAATTTAAAATTAGAGAATAAGATTCTTATATTGTAATAGCATTTTGTAAGAAAAATTTAGAAATTACTTTATTTTCAATAGTTTGCATTAAATAAATGATTTTTTTTAATTTTTTACAGATTGCATTTTTGTTATAAAAAAAAACATTTTTGCAACATTAGTAATTTTAAATCTGACAAAATTTAATTCTTGTGAATAAATTTACAACAATATTTTAAGTCTCAACCCTTGCGTTTTCTGGAAGAGTAGATAAACTATAATTAAATATAATTGAATCCCTATAAAGAATTTTATAAAGAAAATTTTAAAAGTAATTGAATTCTCTTGATGAATGTTATTGAAACTTTTCAAAATAATTGAATTTCTATGACAAATTGTATTATTTATGATGCAAATTTAATTTCCTAAAAATACAATTTTATTACATTTTTATTAAATAACTATATAAATAAAATAATAATTTCAATTTTTGAAAATAATGAAATTTTGGAAAATAATCAAATGTTTGAAAATAATTAAATTCTTTTCAGAGAAATATTATTATAAAAATTATTAAAAATAGTTAAATTATATTCTCTCTTAATTTGAATGAGTTAAAAATCATGGTTTTAACTGACAATCAGTGACTGACTTTTTGCTTCTGATTCAGTTAAAAAATAACTGATTTACAGTAAAAAATAACTGAAAAAATAGTTAAACTTGACAAATTGAATCAGTCAAAAAAAATTTACTGAAACATCAGTTATTTTTAACTAATTGTCAGTAATTGAAGTATTTGAATTAGTGACTGACTTTTTGCTTTTAAATCAGTTATTTTTAACTGATTCAAATTTAAAGAGTTCAGATATTTCATTAAAAATAATTTATTTCCTGCAAAGAGTTGTATTCTTTATGTAACTAATTTAAAATTCAAGCAAAGAATTTTATTAAAAATTTTTAATATATTTAAATTCATCCCAAACATGTGAATACAATTTTTAATTAAAAAAAAACTACAAGTAGTTCTTTGACTGCGACCTTGAATAATATTGTTTATAAAAATAATTGAATTCTTCTGAATAATTTTACATTTTTTTTTAACAATTAAAAAAAAATTCTTCACTAGAATTCAATTTTTTCAGAAGCAATAAAACTTTTTAATGATTTCAATTCTTTTATAAGTAAAGAAATTTTTCCGAAAAAATCAATTATTTTCATAAATTTTAATCCAATTGTTGGCAAAAATTCGATTATTTTATTGTAAATAACTGAATTCTTTGCATAAATTCAATTATTTTTGAAAATTTTAATAAAATTCTTTACAGAAATTCTGTTATTTTGAAAAGTATTAATAAAATTTCATAATGAAATTCAATTAATTATGATAATTTATAATAAAATTCTTCGTTTCAAAAAGTTTTTATAATTTTGACTAATCACAAATCATAAGGTTTTTATTAAAAATTTTTTTAGATTTCAATTGTTGTGGAGAAACGAATAATACCCAATTGAATTTTTATTTAAAAAATTATTTGTCGGAAACAATTTTGTATAAAATTCTTTAATAATTAGTTTTAGAGATATTTTAATTGTTTTTTAATTAAAAAAACACAGCAAAATAAGATATGTAAACAAAAAAATGGTTTATAATTTTATAATGTTTATAATTTTTAAATATAATTTTTTGCAAGCACTTTGTTTTTGTATAAAGATTACAAAAATGTTACTCCAAAAGATGAAATTTAAAACTTTTTAATTTTTCATTTACAGAACAATAACATTTAGCTCGGGAAAATTATAACCAGTTCTTTGATCGGGATCTTTAATAACATTATTTATAAAAATAATAAAATTTCTGTAAAGAATTCTATAAAATGTTTTTAAAGTAATTTAATTGCTTACATTATAAAAAAAATTTTAAATGCATAATTATATTTCTACGCAAAATTTTATAAAAAATAATTGAAATTCTTTCTGAAATTATAATAGTAAAACAGCACCTGTTAGAAATAATTGAATTTTTGCAAAGAGTTCAATTATATTTTATGTAATTGAATTTTTGCAAAAAATTGTATAAAAATTGTTGTATTTAATTTGGCGAAGAAGAAAAAAAATTTCTCGCTATTTGTAGAAATAATTAAGTTCATCAAAAGATTTGTATTATTTTTGAAAATATTTTAATTCTACCGAAGATTTTTCATTACAATTATTGAAAATAATTATATTCTTGAACAAGAATTTTATTACAGTTCTTAAACAGAATTGAGTTGTTTGGAAAAATGTTTTGAAAATAAAATTAATTGAATTCTTATGGGAAGTTTTTTTTTGAAAATAATTGAACTGTAGTGTAGAATAAATAATTTTTATTAAAAATTTAAAAATTTAATTTTTCAATAAAATTTTTTTTATAATCGTATCAAAAATAATTGAATTCTTCTGAAGAATTTAAAAAAAAAATTTGTATAATATTTGAATTTGTGTAAAAAAATTTATTTATAAAAAAATTGAATTAGATACGTTTTAAAGAATTTTATTAAAATTGAGTTAAAAATAATCGAATTCCTTTAAAGAATGTTATTAAATCTTTTTAACAGAATTGAATTGCTTAGAAATATTTTTTGAAAATTTAAAAATTATTACAATTCTCGTGAAAAGAGAGACAAAAATTGAATTCTAGTAAACAAGTTTATTACAATTTTTTAAAAAAATTAAATTGTTTTGATAAATGTAATGATTTATAATAATAGTTTAATTTTTTTGAAGAATTTTTTTATTTATAAACAATAATTTAATTGTTTCAATTTTTCTTTTTATATCTTCGAAAATAATACATAGTAGTAAATAATAATAATAATAATAATAATAATAATAATAATAATAATAATAAAAATAATAATATAACTGATTGGATAAGTAATAAATAAATAATAAGTAATTATTTTTAATATTCTGGAATCTTTACTAATTGAAAAATTGAAATTGATATTTAAAAATAATAAATTTTGCATTTTGCATAATAAGAATAGATTGAATAAAAAATTTCATACTCTGTCCTGGGTAAAATTTTCTATTTTTTCTATTTTGCAATAATTTTACTTTTTGAAAAATATTTTCCTTAAAAATTTCTAGAGAAATTTATATGATCATTTTGCTTTTAAAAATTATCTTTTTGCAATAATTAAACTCCTCTTGAATTTTTTATAGTTAACAAGGAAAAAAAGTAAAAATTCTCTCTAAAAATCAGGGAAAGATAAAATAATATTTTGTTTTCTCTAACTAAAATTAAAATATAAATGATAAATAATAAATAGAGGAAAATTGTCAAAGGAAAAAATGTAAGTTTAAGAAACTGTAAAAAAAACTGTAAAATTAATAATTTTGACATATTTTTACCTATATCGTATAATTTTCTCATAAAAAAAGCAATAATTTTCCTCTCGTTTCTTTATTTTGGCGAGACATATTTTATGATATGATTTCGCTGACTGCAAGCGAATTGCATCGCACGGCTTTACACACAATATCACACAACTTGGAAAAATTCTTCAACTAGCAGTTTCGATGTGCTAGAAGGAGCGGGGAAAAAACTGTCATCGTTCTGGTATCAAGAATATCGCTTTTCTCGGGCATCAACGATATTAAAGTAAATTGGAAGTAGATAAAAAAAAGGGGGATATTCAGCCAAAGAAGATGATACGTTACAATTTTTCCATGTTGAGAAGAAGAATTTCTCCGAGATATTTATAAGAGAAAATATCCCCCCCAACAAGTTTTTGAAAGAAGAAACTTTTTAAAAATCATTTTCTCTTCAATTTATATCAATATCTCATTGTTTTTTTTATTTATTGTCAAAGAAAAAAAGAATTTTTCTCTAAACAAAAAGTTTGCTACCGCACTGCTAAAAAAGACGAGAAATTGAAATAATTTCATCGAGTTTTTTTCTAACTTTTTCTATATAATCACTTTTATGAAATAAACCTTTTTTTTCTTCTTTTTTTTCTTGAAATATAAAGGAAGAATAGTTTTCTATCAATTTAAAGGAAATATTAAGAGAGAAAGATATAAGAGTTGAGTTTTCCTTCCGGTTTTCAAAGTTAAACAAATCGACAGAAGTTAATATCGAAACAGGAAACAACTCACTCTCTCAAACTCGGACGTAATCCCGCCAAAGGGAAGTAAACAACACATTTGAAATACTAACAGTAACTTCGATTATTGCGGTTTGAATATTGCACTTGACTTTCGGTGAATAACCAGCTGTTAAATTATCTTTCGGCAATTTGTCACAAAATTAGCCATACCATTCTCAATGGCACAATGGAAAATTAGTTTCCATTTATATTCCAAATAGCAATATTTGCAAATTCCATATAGTATATATATATATACAAGCAAAACAAAGATAGAAATATTTGTCTAATTGAAAAAATTTGCTTTCCTCTACAAAGGTTGACAATACATTTTTTTTTTAATATCAGGAAATATTTTTCTTTACAATTTACTATTTTAATTACTTTTTAACAAAAAAATTTAATAGAAACATTTAACAACAAAATTTAATAAACTATTTTCGAAGTATATTGTCAAAATGAAAAAATTCTTTTACTTTGAGATTTTAGTATGTGTTCACTTTATTTTTCAGAGTTAATAATCCTAAAATTAACAATACGAGAGAGAGAGAGAGAGAGTAATAATATTTTATTAATATTTAACCTAGTGCAAATTCAAAGTTCCATACACCACACTCATTCAGTTTATGATCTCGTAACCCAAATACAAGTGGTTTCATTGTTTATTGAAGCGACAGAATGACGCCATGTGCTGAATAGAATATTCTCAGAAATAAACATTCAGCAAAAGTGTAAATAAAAATTTTCCAACACTTATTTATTTAGTGTAGAAAATATTTTTCAAACAACGGTATTTTTTCGCTTGTCGATATTTTACTTACATAAAAAAATTTTTTTTTTCTTCTAAATATTGTATATATGGAAATAAAATATTTTAAATAAACGTGTGCCGAGAAAGAGATAATAAAATAACGTGAAATAAAGAATTGAATTATTAAAAAAAGTAAAGTAAACGCGTAAAACGAACTTTAAAAAGTAGTATAAAATGGTATATATATATATAGAATAAAATAAATAAATGAATAAATATTAACTCCTCATATCTATTTTAAAGACTCGGATATTCAATGTCTATTGCTTGATTACAATTTGTCACCGACACGTGTCCCTGGCAATTCAGTAATTTCAAACTCTTGTCTATACAAATTCTGACCTCTTGTAAAAATTGTTTCTTACCAAACTGTAAAGAAAGTAAATTAATTAATTAAAAAGTGTATTTTTATATTTACATATTTAAAATAAATAATCTTCAATCAATGCTGCGGAAGCCTAATTCAGGAATGAAACGAGACTGCTTCCACTGTTCCCAAATTTACGCGTTTCTTGCGCTCATTCAATATAATATGAAAATATCTATTGATAATAATAATAATAATAATAAATATTATTGTTATTATTTTTATTCATATTATACACGTGTATAAATTTAATAGCAATATACTATTAGAACAATTATATTATTTTCATGTAAATAATATATTACTAAAAATAAATGTCATTTGAAATAGTAACATTAAAAAAATAATTTTAGTAAAAAAAGACAATTTTTCTGTTAATTAGTACATTTTTTTCTTGATTTTTTAACAGACTTTTAATATTATTTACAAACATGTTCACAATTTGTATTCACAACACAACACACAATTTGATGGTTTTTTAAATCGCTTAGAAACGAAAACGGAAAAATATTCGCTCGCATGTGGGATCGAAAACCCCGACATAAATATTTATTTCACCCTAATGAACATTTTTTACACTGTAATTTTTGATCACAGAATATTTTTCAGACAAACGAAACTCTTGATCTATAAAAATAATAATTTGACATTGTGCAAGAAAGAAATAATATATAATAAAATTAAACATATTATCAAAAATAAATATTGTAATATTAAAAAATTTATAAATATTTATATTTAATATTGTTCAGTGCACACGGTAATAAAGAAAGTGAATATTGTATTTTCGCTCACGAAGATTATTAATTATATATTAATAATATATTATATTGCATGAAAATAATATAATTGTTCTAATAGTATATTGCAATTAAATTTATACACGTGTATAATATGAATAAAAATAATAACAATAATATTTATTATTATTATTATTATTATTATTATCAATAGATATTTTCATATTATATTGAATGAGCGCGAGAAACGCGTAAATTTGGGAACAGTGGAAGCAGTCTCGTTTCATTCCTGAATTAGGCTTCCGCAGCATTGATTGAAGATTGAACGCCAATCTTCATCAAAGACTAGCCGTCAGTTCTCACCTGGGTAATAATAATAATATAACGTAAACTCAACATAAAAAATTTAAAAAAACATAAAAATGTCCAAAAAAAAGAAATTTAATATAAACATTTATTCTATTTAAAAAAATTGCTCACCCCATCTTTATAACACCTGACTTGAGGTGTAACTTTCAAACCATTTGTAAGAGCTGTTTGAATTGCTTTATAAGAATAACTTTTTCCCTTTATTATGGCGTTACGCATGAGAATATTTCCAATTACGTAATTATTACTCCACCGTAATCCCTGATTGAAATATTTATATTGCGAATTCAGTTCCGGCAAATTCATTGTACATGTTCCGTGCTTTTTCCATTCATAACTCCAAAAATTTTCAAATTTTTTTTCTAAAGCATTGTACCATTTAGATGCAAGTTCTTTTTTTATACTCAACAAATTTCTCTCATTAAACGGTTGATATAAATCGCAATTTTCAGGACTCTTGCCGGGATAATTTTTTGTTGCCCAAATTCCGTGTATGGTCCAATAAGCATTATTGTTAATATTACATTCTTTTAAATTCTTTTCATTTTGCAAACATGCTGTTATTGGCCATTGTTGACTGAACAATATAAAGTCGTAATCGTTATCACTGAAATTTTTTTTTTTTTTATTAGATGAAGGAATTTTCCATTTTCATGTACAGTATTTTATTATTATTATTTATTATAATATTATTATAATAATTTATTTTCATTAATATTTTTATTAAAACACTTTAAAAATGTTATTAAAATTCTTTGAATAAATTCAATTTTCTTAATTATATTTTTAATAATTTTTGCAAAAGTTTTTTGAGAATTTTCAAGTCCATTTGTTTACAATTCAATTTTAGGAAATTTCAAATAATTTGGAAATTCTTCAATTAAGAGAAGGTTTTCACCTATATTTTCAACTATATGAAGAAAATATTTTAAATATTGAAAAAAATCTTATTTTTATAGTAATTTTTTGGGAAGAATTCAATGCTCATAAAAAACATTGATCAAAAAATATTTTGACCCTTTTGGGATTTTTATTTTTTCTAAAAATTGATAGATTTTGAAATCCATACGTACTCTCTAAATCTGAATTAGTAGAATTCTACTAAGAATTAGTAAAATTTTACTAATTTTCAGTAGTTTTCATAAACGACTTTTCACCTTTTTAATAAGTAGAATATTACTAATTTTTATTAAAATTCTACTAATGTTTTAGTAGAATTCTACTAATTAAAAGTCACTTCTTCACTAAATGAATTAGTGAAACTGTTTTATCGACTATTAATAAAACAGTTCTACTAATTGTTAGTAGAATTCTACTAATCAATTAGTAACGCTCTACTAACAATTAGTAAAATTTTACTAATTGTTAGTAGAATTATTATTAAATCATTTAGTGGACGACTTTTCACCATTTCATTAGTAACTTTCTACTAATTCAGATTTAGAGAGTAATTTTAAAGAAAATATGTTTTTGTATCTATAAAAAATTTTCCGAATGAAAAAATTAATATTTTTAAAAGTTTTAGCATTTTTTTAAAGAAAAACTATTTTTTTTAAATGCTAAAACTTTTGTAAATATTAATTTTTTCATTCGGAATTTTTTTATGGATACAGAAACATACATTCTGCAAAATTAAGTATGGATTTAAAAATTATTTATATTCAATGATGAGTTTTATTATTCATGTAAATAATTGAATTTATATAAACAAATTATTATTTATGAAAATAATTGAATTATTTGAGGAGAAATTTATAAAAAATTTGTAAAAAGTTGAATTCGTGTGACATTTTTATCACTTATTAAAATAATATGTTTATTTAGAATTTTATCAACAAATGTTGATAAGATTCAACTGTTTAAAAGAAATCTTTTAAATAGTTTTTAACTTTAACTTTAACTTAACTTAACTTAACTTAACCTAACTTTAAACTTTAACTTTATTAAAAAATAAGTGAATTCTTACAAAGAATATTTACAAAATCTTAACAAAATATTTGAATTTCTGTGAAGAATTCTATTATTTAGAAAAAGAATTGAAGTTTTTGCGAAAATTTTTTAAAAATATTTAAATTCTCCTAATAAATTTTATAGCATTTGAAAATGATTTTTCAAATTAAATATAAAATTAAAATAATTACATAAACTTATCTAAAATACTTATGTAGGGGAAAAGTACTAGTCGATGGGAAATTTTCCCATCATTCAAAATTATTCAATAAACAATTTGTTGTTAAATTATTTAATGAATATTTGCAAAAGGATTTGTTAGACCAGTTAATCAGAAACCAATGAGTTTGTAATTGTAAAAATTAAACTATTAACTTTATATTACAAAAAAAAGATCAAATGTTGTTTTATAATTCGTTGTATAAAATATCCTTCCACAAAAATTAATAATATAAAGATAAAAAAGCAAACACCAAAAATGCATTTAAAAAAAACATTCTCATATTTGGAATTCTCTTAATTATAGCATGTATTTGTTTTTGCTCTTAAAATTTGTCTAAAATAAAAAAAAAATAAGTTTCAATAAAGAAAACTGATTGGAAATTTTCCGAGGATTGTGAATTTGGGCTCAGATTTTTTCTATATAGCTGCGTATGGGCACAAAAAGGCAAAAACGGTAATAAGACGTTGAAAAAAGTCAAATTATTTCACTATTTTGCAAAGATATGGTTAAAAACTCAAAATACCCAGATTTTCGGAATAATCACATTAAAGTATGACTTTTCAACTATGTTTTCTGAAAATTTGAGCCAAATCGAAAAAGGTGTTTTTAAGTTATAAATTTTTTTGAAAAAAACAGTTTTTTTAATCTACTGCGCATGCGTTTAGAAATTTCTCAAAAATTCCAACGGCATTGGATTCTTTGGAAAATTTCCCATCGACTAGTACTTTTCCAAATTTTTTTTAGACCAAAATTGACACTTTTTCACGCAAAAACGGATTTTTGAATCTTAGTTTTGAAAAATGGCACTTTTCAGGAAATTGACGATTGTGAGCGTTCTTTATGACATAGGAACTTGAAATTCTGGCTAGTTCACTATATTTGAAGGTAGAATACGCCTAAAAACTTTAAGACAAATCGGTAACTTCTCACGTACAACTGTGTGATTTACTCGTGGAATCCCCCATGTATATTAATATTAAACTCACGCATTCGAAAATTCTGCGAAAGTAACGAGAAGAATATAGTATATTGTGTGGCAAGGGCGGAAAGTTGTCAATTCCTGACCGAGTTCGAAATTTGCCGCACGAGCGAAGCGAGGGCGGCAATCGTACGAGGTCAGAATTGACATTTCCGCCCGAGTTGCACACGATATTTTTTGTCCATTTGCGCGATAAACAAGACGAATCTGTAAATTCAAAAATGAATATGCACTTATTATTGAATTTGTATGAATTATTTTTATTAAGCTTAAGACGGATCCGAATATTTTTGATAAATTTTATAATAAAATTTTACTTAAAAACTTTATATCTTCTGAAACACCGATAAAATACTAATTTTGTAATAAGTTAAATAATATATCGTAATATTAAACATTTTAATTACAAATAATAATAATAATCTTAATAAAAACACATTAAATAGTGACGTGATAAAATTACAACAGAATAAGTAATAGAAATTAATAATATAATAATTAGTAGTATTTATTTAGTACTTTTAAAGCAGCGGGCGGAAAAGTCGTTTTTCCGCCCGCTAAGGCCATGGAGGCGGGCGGAAAAGTGATTTTTCCGCCCGCTGTTGGTAGGCGGGCGGAAAAGTAGTTTTTCCGCCCGCTGTTGGTAGTCGGGCGGGAAAAGCTTACTTTCCGCCTGCTATACATGCACGGAAAGTCGAGTTTATCGCGCATGTAGGACAAAAAATAATTTCCCAACGAAACAGAAATCCATTGTTGAAGATTCACAAAATTTGTTTAATTACTTCGAAAAAACTAAACCTTCCATTCGACTTGCACTGTATGAAATTGAAAAAAAAACCGCGACACTATATATACTTTTTATAAAAATAGTGACATAATGATAATATTAATTGTGTGAAGAATAATATTATTTGACGATACAATCAGATGACAGAATGACACAGTTTTTATGTCAATATTTGTCGGTGTGTATATATAAAATAATGTAACTATACTTTCCCACGTGGAAAGTTTTTCGGAATTTCTGCGGATAGAATTCGGCAAAATTTGCGGAGCGACTACGAAAAATTTTTCGCTGTCACTCTGCAAATTTTTTAGTAGTCCATCCACAGAGATTCCAGAATTGAAATTGCAGAGTAATTGAGGAAAATTTTTCGCAGTCTCTCCGCAAATTTTGACGAAGTCTATCCGCAGAAATTTCGGAAACTTTTCCAGATGGGATTATTTTCATCCTTATTATTGTTCATAATTTTAATCAAACAATTTACACGTTTTATTTTTTTAATACTTAGTGTCAACAAAATATTAGAAAATAATTTTGAAAAGTTGCAAAATTTAATTTTTAAACTATATTAATCGTTGATAAAAATAAATATATATTTATAAATAAATGAAAGATTTTAATTACATCACATACTTTAATTATCATGATAAAAAGTAAAATTATTGGTAACACAATTTATAAGAAAATCAATTTGAAAAATTTCGATAGAATTATTATTTATGAAAATTAAATTATTTTCCTAATAAATAAACTTTTTCGCAGGAATTTATTATTCTTTAAAAAAATTGTGATAAAATATATGAATAATATATATTTAATTTTAAATTTTAATAGTAAATTATTATTAACGTCTGTCAGCACACGTGTTAATTGATAAAGCAATAACATAATGATTACTTTTTCATTTTCAATTTATTATATTTTTTTTATTATTATACTATTTTGTTTTTTTTAAAAAATTCAATTGAATTTCTGTAAAGAATTCTATAAAATTTTCTGACTCATCTTTGTGCAATTGTACTAACACTTTAATGGAAATAATTGAATTTTTGTAAAGAATTTTATTAAAAATATTTTATAATAATTGAGTTTAGTGCAAGGAATTCAGTTATTTATATAAAAATAACTTGAATTCTTATTGCAGGAATTGTATTAAAATTTATGAAAGTAATTGAAAATTTGACTCTCTATCAAAATACTTGAAATCATCTGTAAAATTACATTGTTTCTGAAAATAATTAAATTTTAGTAATTATTTTTTCAAAAAATTTCATAAAATTGATTTTTTAAAAATTAAAATTAATTTTTAATTTTAATTTTTTCAACTTTAAAATTAAGTTGAAAATAATTGAATTCATTAGAAAAATTTTATTATTATACGATTGTATTAAAATTAATTGAATGCTTGCAAAGCGAATTGAAAATAATTAATTTATTCTAATATCTATATTTTTATTGTTTACATAACTGTTTTTTTCTGACAATTTTTATGGATTTAAAAAAATTTTTAATTCTTGAACATAAACAATTTTACTAAAAATGTTTAAGTTTTTATGTTTAAAAATTAGTTTTTAAAAAATTGTAAAATTGTAATAATGAAAAATAAATTTAATTTCTAGATAATATCAGAAACAAAATGCACCTTGACAATCAAGTCCTTGAAAGAAAATTAATTTTTTCATAAAATTTCATTATATTTATGACAATAAATGAATAAATGATTGCTTTTGAACAATTTTATTAAAAATTTTAAAAGAATTGAATTCTTATTCGAGATATTTAATCAAAATTAATCGGAAGGATTTTTTTGTTTATATTTTTGAAAATTGTATGTATAATAAAAACCAGTTTTATTAAAAAATTTTGAAAGAAGTGAATTCTTATTGGTAGACATTTAATTTAAAATAATCCGAAGAATTTTTTATTTATATTTTTAAAAATAGTAAATAATAATAAAAACAGTTTTATTACAAATTTTTAAAAGAATTGAATTCTTATTGGGAGACATTTTATAACAAATAATCGGAAGAATTTTTTATTCATATTTTTGAAAATTGTAAATAATAATAATAATAATAATTTTATTAACTAAGTAGTTAAATTTTTTAATAAGTACATTTTTTTATTATTCCATCTGAAATTGAGGGTCCCTTTCAAAGAACCGGTTATAAGTTTTTGAGACTCAAATTCATTGCCCTGAAAGTAAAATATTCAACTGTTTGAACTCAATATTTTGAGAAACATTTCTGTTATCTTTAGAAAAATACGAAATGTTTTCAAGAAATAAAAATTTTAAATCCTTTTTTTTATTTAGAAGTCGAGAATTTTGAGTCTCAAAAACTTATAACCGGTTCTTTGATAGGGACCCTCAACTATTAAAAAAAACTTCGATATTGGAAAATAAGAAACAATTTGTTAATTTGCAGGGTAAAAGTTTTCTGTATTTTGCTCATGGAGATATTTTCTTTCGAGTTTTAGGATTCAAAAAAAAATGACCAAGAATCAGATATTTCAATTGATTCCCCGGTTATTTAAATTAAATTTTATTTAATTAAAAAGAATATTTTTTATTTGAAATTCTTTTACTAGGCACTATTCTTTTTTGAATTAATTAATTATTATTCCCTGATGGGAGGAGAAAAATGTCATCTCTTCTTTATTTTTTTCTTGGAGAAAACAATAAAGGAAAATTCCTCCAAAGAAGTCTGACGACTTTTTATTGTAATGATATCCTAAAAGATCCATATATACGTTTCGATGGATAAAACGAAGTAAATTGCATCAATTTGTGAGAACCCACATTCCAAGCACACACATAGAGAGAAAGAGAATTGAACATGACTGTAATGGGCATCATATGTCAGTGCGGATATCGACGATAAAATCACGGTTGTCAATAGATTCGCGAATTACTGGCCTAAAGCGAATCACGAAAATTACGAGCGTATCACTGTAATCATTACACGAGCTATAGGTACATAGCAAAATTCTTGATATATATATGTATATATAGTTCTCACATTGTTCAAAGAACAAAACTTTCGGCTGGATTTGAGAGTCAAGCCGTAATTAGTCCCCTCTGGTTTATTTATGCTCCTGTGATCAAAGTGTCATTTTATTTTCCAAACTAATTTCGAAAATATTGTTTTTTTAATTTCCTTTCTTTCCTTTCTTTTCTTCTTCGTGGTAAATAATTTTTTTTCTTGCCTTACAAATTAAAAACGCCATTTATCTGAATTTTCGAGGTAATAAAAATTCTTTTATTCTAAAAGTGCAAAAAAATTGTAATTTCAATCATTTTTTTGTAGTTGAAACATCAAAATAGTTTGTGTAGCAAATAAAATTTACCATTAATTGAAAAGTCATGAAAAGTCAGGAAAAATAAAATTGACCAAGGAAATCTTATTTTTATAAAATTTTCCAATTAACAATTTTATTTTTTTAAATAATGTTTTCAAAAACTTTTCTCCAAAGAATTAAATAATTTTTAAAAATTGTATTTCAAATAAATAAAATTGTAATAATTATTATTTATATTCACCTTCTCCTCATTCATTTCAATAATAATTACTTTTTATTTTTTCACAAGGGTATTTAAATTAAATTCTAAAATATATTTTACAGAAAATGGTTTCTGAAATATTCTAAACGAATTTATTCTAACATTGTTTACGAGCAGAATTCGTAAAATATTAAAAAGAACATTTTCTATTAATTCATATTATTTGATAAAAAATAAACGAAAACGTATTAATTATTAGATATTATATTTTAGTTAATAATAATAAAAATAATTAGTCTTCACGTGCAGTTAGTGTATTTTGATTCCAATTTTTTATTCGTAAATTATTTTTTTTTTGTATTGAAATAATTTAATTCTCATTGGTCAATTCTGATAAGAATTGATTTAAAAAATAATTTTAGATAAAAGTTTAGATAATATTTGGAATAAGTAGTGAAGTTGGATTCTTTAGAAATAATTAATTTTCAAAAAAATTGTAAATATAATAATTCAAACTCAAATTGCTGTAGAAGTTTTAAGTATTTAAACATACAAAATTATTAATTTGTTAGCTCACTTAAAAATTAAAAGCTTTCAATAACATTATTTGTAAGGAACTTGTAAATAAAAACAAACGCGTGAAAAAGAAAATTGTATAAAAATAACGAAAACGCACAGCTGATAGTATTGATCGAAAGAAACGCGCCTGCGCGATAGACGTAGGAACTAACTCGCGAAAGAGAGTGATCCGAGAGTATATCGACATCCCCTCCAGGGTCCCGCGGAGACTCAGCTCGGATACCCCCGCCACCTCGCGATTAGCCAATCGCGGAAAACTAGTGCTTCGCGCGATGACTATAAAGATAGGGCCTCCGCACGATCCCAGCACATTCGACTCCACGGAGCTTCAGAGGTCTTACCTCGCAAGAGTCTTACTCTTTCGAAGCAAGGATAGCAGCACGGCGGCTTCAGCGATACGTTCGACGAGCGGTTTGACCCTCACCAGAGTCTGACTCTGGCAAGTCGAAGCCAACGGATACGTTCGACGAGCGGTTTGACCCTCACCAGAGTCTGACTCTGGCAAGTCGAAACCAACGGATACGGACGAGGAGGGTTTGACCCTCGAGAGTCTGACTCTCCCATCGACGACGACTTCTACGACGCCTTCTACGACGCCTTCGACGACGACGAAGAGAAAGAACAAACACCATTCTTCCGATTCTCGCTTCTATTTCACCTTTTAGTCGCTTTTGAGTTTCTTTTTCTAATATTTCGATCTTGAGAATCCGCGTTTCCCCCCCCCCCCTTTATTCGATCTCGAAGTTTTTCCACAATAATATACAGACGTGTATATTATTCGACGTTTTCGTTTTATATTATTTATTTTAAATCGTCTATATCGTTTTCTTTTTCTTTTTACATAGCGTAACGAAAATACTCTCGTAGAATACTACTTTTTTTTAGTAAACGAACTACCGCGTCAAATTTATTTTTAGTTATCTTTTATTTTAAACAGCGTTGTTCTTTTAAATCGATTGTAAATATGTTCGAACGTCAATAATAAAATTAGTTTTGTTTTGTTAAATCTGATAATTTATGTTTTCATTTAAAGACACCCTGATCCGACGAGCAAATTTCCGGCAAAAGTTTTTCTAACATTCATTACAGGTTTTTCTGGCGCCCGAACAGGGACGTTCACGATTACATCTTATTTAAAATGGCAGACGATAAAATTCCGCTCACCCGCTCCATGATTTGGACGATGAATAAAGTTGCTCTCGAAAACGAATTGCGTGAAAGAAACGTACCTTTTCCCGCCGACGCGAATCGCGATCAATTAAGAAATTTATTACGCAACCTTATTGGACACGATTTAAGATCTGCTAACGTAGGTAACGACCAAAGGCAAGAAAATTTCTCGAATATAGACGACAATAACGAGGATACTATTTCTCATCACGATTCTCAACAAGGCGACGGTCATAGCGTACACAACGATGGTCGAAACGAAAGACACGTTCCGGACGAACGTATTTTAAATTCGAGACAAGGTAACGCTCAAAATAATTTTCCTCACAACGAAAATTTAATTAATGACGGACGAAACGAACAGATTATTTTAAATCGAGATCAAAATATTAATCGTACTAATGAACAAAGACGTACTAGAGATCCACGACTCGCATCTAGAAATGACATTAGTAGACCTAGCAGCGCAGGTAGTTTTGTCGCTGAATCCACGGTACAATCTAGACGCGGTGGAGTCAATCGAAACGAAAATCGACACGACGATGGTAGGGCTCGTCAACAGAGAAATCTCAGACCAGCGCAACAAAATCCTACTCGTAGAAATAGACCCGAACCCGTAAATGTGCAAGATCGTAATCGCCCTCGTTCAGTTGCCGATAATTTTGAAGATAGAAATCTTGATTTTCTAAATTATCATGATGGATACGATAGACCCCGCGAAAGTCTCGCCGAAAAAGTACGCAAATGGGGCGTTTTCTTTGATGGTACGCGTGATCTTATCGACTTTTTAGAACACGTAGAGGAATTAAGTTTTACCTATGAAATCCCTCTAGATAATTTACTTCATTGTCTACCTATGCTTTTAAGGGGAAATGCAATTTCGTGGTATAGAAATAATCGAAGAAATTGGCATTATTGGGAAGAATTCGAACGCGACATTAAACAATTTTTCTTACCAGTGAATATAAATCGACAATTAGAGGAAGACATACGTAATAGAACGCAGGGACCGAAGGAAAGCGCGCATGATTTCATTACCGCTCTCCAAACGCTTATACGCAGATACGGTGCAATGAGTCTCGATAATGAAATTGAACGATTATATAGAAATCTCCGCCCCGAATATAGACGATATATTAGACGACAAGAAATTTTTAATGTCTCAGATTTGATACGTTTAACAAACGAATATGAGTTAATCGTTGTCGCGGAAAAAGCGTATAAACCTCCTCCCTCACAAAATTGTCCTTCGCGAGTCGAAACGAATCAATCCAAACGAATAAGAGAAAATGTAGCGAGCGTAGAAAATTATAACCGGCAAGACCACTGCTGGCGGTGTAAGAGACGTGGTCATCGTCGAGGTCAATGTAAGGGAAAACCGAAATTGTTTTGCTCTTGGTGCGGTCAAGACGGGGTATTTTTCCGTGACTGTAAGTGCGACAAACAGGAAAACTATCCACGGACCGACGAAAATCCGGCAGAAATGCGGTCCGACAGCGAAATATTCAGAGCCGGACATCACGCGGCATAAATATAGCCAACGTACCCCAGGACGCTCGTATTTATGAACCAATTAAATTGAAAGACAAAATTTTCTGCGCTTTATTGGATACGGGAGCGAGTCGTTCTTTCATCGGAGAAAAGGTTTACAACGAAATTCGTAAACATAATCTCGCAGATTTAAAACCAATAAACATGATGGCCAGATTCGCCGATGGTCGGCGCTCGGAAATTTTGGGAACCGTTGACCTTGAAATTTTCTTTCATGGTAAAATATTAAACGTCACTTTTCGCGTATTACCCGACCTTGATTTAGATATGATTTTCGGTCTTGATATCTTAAGCGCAGTGGGATACCAATTCGATTACGATAAAATTGCATCTACAGATGACGAATCTTGGAGATCCGAAGACGAAGATATCGACGATGCGCTTAGAGAAATTTCCGAACAATTAAAATCGTTTAATGAAATAAAAGGCCCCACTACAGTCGGTAAACATACGATAAAATTAAAGAAAACCGAACCTATTAATTTGAGTTATTCCCCGCGTAACCCAGCGATGCAGAAAGTAATGTACGACGAACTCGACGATATGCTCGCGAAAGATGTAATCGAGCCTTCAAGCGGTCCTTGGTGCTCTCCTATCGTGATTACAAAACGCAAAGACGGAAGTTATCGATTCTGCATCGATTTTCGTAAAATCAATGCTATATCGGAAAGAGACGCGTACCCGATACCTCAGATTAATTCGACGTTGGATAAATTACGAAATTCTAAATTCTTTTCCAAAATTGATCTGAGAAACGGATATTGGAATATACCACTAGCCGAGGAAAGTAGACCGATCACTGCTTTCGTTGTTCCCGGACGTGGTCTATTCCAGTTCAAGGTTATGCCTTTTGGTCTGCATTCGGCGACTGCGACCTTCCAACGAATTATTGAAAAAGTTTTAGGACCCGAATTAGGCGTATACGCTTTCGTTTATTTAGATGACGTTATCGTTCTCGGAAAAACCGTCGAAGATCATTTAGAGAACGTTAGGCGTATTCTCGAACGATTGCGAGACGCTAATTTACGCGTAAATCCGGAAAAATCTGAATTTTTCAAACGAAAAATACATTATCTCGGTCATATGGTAGACGAAAACGGTATTCACACCGATCCCGAAAAAGTCAAGTCAATTTTAAATTTTCAAACTCCCAAAAACGTGACAGAATTGAGACGATTCATGGGAATAATATCTTGGTGTAGACGATTCATCCCCGATTGTTCGACCCTAACTCAACCTTTGACGCGTCTTCTTCAGAAGAAAAATCAATGGGAATGGGGACCAGAACAAAACGAAGTTTTCGAGACACTCAAAAAGAAATTATCGTCGGCACCAATTCTCGCTCCTCCCGATTTCTCAGTTTCTTTTTGCCTCCAGACTGACGCCAGTCAGTATGGTCTCGGAATTGTCTTAACGCAAATTCAAAACGATCAGGAAGTAGTTATCGCGTACGCGAGTCGTACCTTAAATAAAGCCGAACAAAATTATTCCGTCACCGAGAAGGAATGTTTGGCGATAGTCTGGGGAATTTCAAAAATGAGGTACTATCTCGAAGGATATTCGTTCACTGTATTAACCGACCACGCGTCACTCCGTTGGTTGCAAACGATCTCGAGTCCAACCGGCCGACTCGCTCGATGGAACGTATATTTGCAACAATTCGATTTTACGATAAAATTCCGAAAAGGCAAATCTAACCTCGTAGCCGACGCTTTATCTCGCGATCTAAACACAAACGAAAATCACACCGAAGATTTTACCGACGAAACGGCGTTCGTTATCGATGTAAGCGATCAATGTGTTTGGTATCGTAATTTATCGAAAGCCGTGAGCGCAAATCCAGACCGATATCCTGATTTCTCAGTAAAAGACGGGTTGCTATACCGACATTTGCACCATAGTCTTAATTTTACTGACAGAGACAAGGCTTGGAAATTGTGCGTACCCGAACCTTTACGACGCAAGGTTCTCAGCGAAAACCACGATGCCCCTACAGCAGGCCATCTCGGAATTGCAAAGACGATCGCTCGTATAACCGAAAATTATTATTGGCCCGGCATGAATGGCGATATTTCCCGATACGTACGGAATTGCGTTTCATGCCAGGAGTTTAAGACGTCTCAAGGCACAATTCACGGTAAGATGGGAACTTGCAACGCCTCTCAACCGTGGGAATACGTTTCGATGGACATCGTCGGTCCACTAGTACGCTCCTCTCGTGGAAATAAGTATCTCGTAGTTCTACAAGACAAATTTACAAAGTGGGTCGAATTGCACCCTATCCGAGAACAGAAAACAAAATCGATTATTCAAGTTTTAAAAGATAAAATAATTCTCCGGTTCGGTTGTCCGAGAATTTTAATAACCGATAATGGTTCACAGTTTCGCGCCAAAGATTTCGAAAAATTAGTTAATGATTTTAATATCTCACACCAAAGAACACCTCCTTACTCCCCTCAGTGTAATCCAGTGGAGAGAACAAACAAAACTATTAAAATTATGATTGCACAATTTATCGAGAAAAATCAAAAATCATGGGATAATTGGTTACCTGAATTACAATTCGCGTATAATACCGCCAAACACGAGTCAACCCAATTCTCCCCAGCGTATTTAAATTATCAAAGAACACCACAGACACCGTTCTCGTTGAAAACTAGCGTAGAAAAAGAATTCCCCCGTAAAACACTTTCCGTCGAAAAATTGAAAGAAACGCAAGAACTCGTGCGTGTGAATTTGGCGCGCGCTTTCACGCAACAGAGTTCGCACTACAATCGTCGTCGCAAAGATTGGTCACCCGCGATCGGAGACAGAGTCGCCAAAAAAGAGCGCCCGTTATCATCTGCCATTGACAATTTTGCCGCAAAGTTAGCTCCTCGATATTCAGGAAATTACGTCGTTAAAAATATTATAAGTCGAACCATCGTAGAAATCCAAGATGTAACGGGTAAACTGTTTAAAATTCATGTAAAAGATTTGAAACCATTTCACGCCGCCGAGGAAACGACATCGACAAGTCTCAACGCCTGAAAAAGAAGCACCGCCTTTCCAAATTCGTCGAAGCACACACATCCAAAGGAAGAAGATTTCTTTCTCCCCTCCACTACGCAAGAAGCCAATCAGAGCAATTTATTCCCCTTCTACCACACTCCCAGAGAAGATAGGCTTTATAAATACTTCGCCGCCAACGTTTTCGCCATTATTGAAAAATCAGTCTTCCTGAAATCGCCAAAATGTCAGACAGCGGAAACGATACAGATGTCTTCAAATCTCCAGACGTCAATGAGTCCATTCCACCCGATGAAAATTTGCCAGATTCGGTCGTCCTAAAACAAATCGACGAGATCATCGGCAAGGTACCCGGCTACAAGGAACGGATGGAGTTTGAGGAATTCTACGCGACTTTCGATATATCGACTGTGCCACCTGATGTACATTTTCCAGCAGTCGACAGCCAAGCAGACCCATTACCGTCAAATAGCAACGAGTACGAGCCTCCTTTTTCGCCTGTTCCGCTCATTTCTGGAATTCTTCCCGAAGACGAGACATTAAATTGGGAACTCAAACAAATCTACATCCCGTATCGCCCGACGTCTAAAATAAACCTCGAGTCTCGACGCAAACTAATCGAGGAAGTAAAATTATTGGATGTCAGCCCCGACTATAAACTCGTCATTATCGAACCACACCATTCAGCAAATATTAACACGAAGAATTCACATAAAATAACAGTCCAACGAAGAAAAGAGGAAAGACACGAACCCTATGACAAGAACATTGCCGTCAAACCACAACACTCGATGAATAGCGGAGACGTCTCACATAGTTCGACAACGAGATCAAACGATAAGACGCAAAACCAGTGTACAGGACAAGGATTCCCGAAAATCGCCAACAGTTGGAAGCGACAAAAGTTTTTCTAACATTCATTACATATTTAAAAATTGAAAAAATAATTAAATTTTAGAAGAATTACAATTCAAATTTTCATAAAAAATTCTAATGGTTTTACATTCATAATATTTCGAAATTTTAAGGAAATATAGAACAATGAGGAATTTAAATAATTATTTTACCAAAATGTTTGAAATTTGAAAGAATTAATTTGGAAATTCGGAAAAAATTAGGTTTTTCAGAAATAGAAATTAATTTTTTTTTAAAAATATATTTGAATTCTCGAAAATAAGTTTAAAATGAATTGAAAGAATTGGAAATTTTTGTAAAATTTTATTAAAATAGGTAAATTTTACACTTTATGTTTTCATCTTTAAAAATTATATATGATTGTATTTTTAAAAATATGTACATTATTTATGTTTTGAATAATTTTATTTAAAAATTATATAACAAAATAATTAAATTTTGCAATTTTTTGAAAAAATTAAATTTCAAAAGTTTTTTCATTGAAATTATTTGAAAGTTTTATTCCTGTGGAAAAATAAATAAGAATATGCCTTTAAAATGTTTGTTTATGACAAAGTGTTGATATTTTGAATAATTTAATTTAAATATTCCGAAAAAATTTGTTTTATAAAAAAAATTTCATTTTTTTAAAAATAATTTTTTTTCTGAAAATGAATTTGGAAAATTGTAACAATTAAAATTCTGTCAAATTCTATTGAAATAAATGTTATATTATAAACGAAGTTTATTTGTTTACATTAAAAAAAATGTTTGGAATAGGTATAATCGTATTTTTTAAAAATTCTAATTGAAAATTTGGAAAATAATTGAATTTTAAATAAATTTAGAATTACCTATACCTATTAGCAGGTTTGTTTCAGTGGTATGTATAGGTAATAGAAATTTCAATTATTTAATCAAAAATACCTCACATTCAAGTTGTTGTTAGAAATATCTTGACTATTTCAATACACGAATTGTTCAAGTAATTCTTAATTTTTCTCAATTTAAATAAAAATTGTTAGAAAAATTATACTTTTTAAAAAATGAAGAATTTACACTAATTTTCAAGAAGAGAATTTTTTTAAGTTGGAGCAAAAAATAAAATAAAGTTAATGATAAATTAAGAAAAAAAACAGTAAAATAAGAAATAAAAGAAATTGAGATAAAATAATATGAAAATAGAAAAAAAAATAAAAAATATACACAGATGAAAACGATATAAAAATTAACAAAAAAAGTGCTAAAAAGAAATTTTTTAAAACTTTGATATGACACTATATTTAGAAAAAAATTTAAAGTTAAGGGCATGTGGAACCAGCCAACTTCAATTAATACAAAAATTTGCTTTTAAATATTATTTTTTATTTAATAAAAAGTTTGATATTTTTTGAGAAAAAAAGACAATCAAATACAAATTAATATTGAAAAAAGTAAATAAATTTATATTTTTCTATTCAAACTTTCATTTTTTTACAATTTTCGAGAATAAAAGACAATCCAATACAAATTGTCATTGAAAAGAATGAATGTTAACATAGAAAAATATAAATTTATTCATTTTTTTAAATATTAATTTGTATTTGATTGTCTTTTTTCTCAAAAAATATCAAATTTTTTAGGAAAATAATATTTAAAAGCAAATTTTTGTATTAATTGGACCACAGATCCATGTCTCAATAAATAAAATATTATTTTTCTTATATTTTGTCAAGATTTATTTTATATTTTTTAAGAAAACCGGTGGGAATATTAATACGTGTATTAATTGAAGTTAGCTGATTCCCCATGCTCTTAAGGGCATTTGAACCATTATGACGTCACAATTGATGCAAAGCATATATTTTAATGTTGTGACGTCATAAAGTTTCAAATTCCCTTAATGAAAAATTTGAAATGAAAATAGCAAAATATGAAATAAAAGAAATTGAGATAAAATAATAAGAAAATACGAAAAAATTTTTTTTTTAATTTTAAAAAATACACGGATGAAAACGATATAATAATTAACAAAAAATATTCTAAACAATATTTTTTTAAAACTTTAATAGAAAAATATAATTAGAATAAAAAAATATAAAGGTAAAAAAAATGTGAAATAAAGAAATTGATATAATAAAAAAAATACTCTGATAGAAATTTACAAAACAATTGCTAAAAAAAATATTTGTAAAAAATTTCGAAAGGCCAATATATTTAAATCATCACTGCAGCAATGATCTCAAGTTACGTATGTTCTTTCTACATATACACAAATATATATACCATCCCCGAGGTTGAGAGCTTTAGCTTTTCAATGCAACTACATATTATGCATACATACATAAATTTATATCAACACATATATGTGGGCGAGAAGAGAAGAAAAGATACTCAAGGGAACGACCTATAGATTCTCTGAAAATAGTCACCGACAGGTTTTCTATAGCGAATAAAAGCTAAAAAGGAAAATTTTCTCATGAAAAAGCAAAAAAAAAAAAAAAAAACAAATCTCATCACTTTCGAAAAAATTCGGAAGCATATACCTCAAAAAGGAAGAAATAAAAAAAAATTGAATAAAATGTAGATCTCATTTTCTGTCTCTCGAGAGTGAGAGAAAGATGGTCAATGAATAGAGGAAACGTAGTCAATGAAATATTTCCTGCTTCCCTAACCGATATTGAATAAAGAGACCCTCTGCTCTTTACAAGATTTTTTTCTCTTCCCTTCTTTTCGTTTTTTTACAAGAATTCTCTCTCTCAATGGTATCTCCTCAGAAGCTATAATAGACCATTCGGAAAACGAGGTGGGGAAAAATTTTTTTTTTCAACCCCCTCTTCAGGAAAGGATAGAAGAAAATAAAAGGAAATTATGGGGAAAAATAGTTATTTTTGAAAATTTAAATGAATTACGAAAAAAACATTTTAACTCTCGCTTCTTAATTGGAATTTCTGAATTTAAAAATCCCAAAAACAAAACATTAAAATATTTGGTGTTTGTTTAATTTTATTTTTGCTTTTTTCTAATTCATTTGATTCTATTGATGTCTAAAAGTCTTTAACGATTTCTTTATTAATTTTCATTTGATTATTTTATTTATAAATTTTTTCTTCTTCTATTTATTGAAAACTTTTTTCCAAAGGTTTATAAACCGTAAAAAATAAACAAAATTTAGCAAAAACGCAAGGGAATTCATTTTTTATTTTTTTAGTGTAAAAAAATAAACCGTAAAAAATAAACAAAATTCAGCAAAAACGCAAGGGAATTCATTTTTTATTGCTCGACTTCTAGTGTGAAAAAATAAAGTAAATTAATAAACAGATATTTTTTATTATAATATATTTATTATTTTGCCCACTTATTATTTAAATTGTTTTTATAATTCTTTTTTATTTCAACCGTTTCGTATTATTTCTTATTTATTTTTATTTTATTTTTCACATTCTTTCCATTTGCGTATAAGATATATTTTAGAAAAATATGAAATATTTCTGAATCAGTCTCTTGAAATATTTTCGAAACAATTTTTCTAGAATATTTCAGAATTTAGTTTGATTTCTAATTTTAGAAAAACAGCACTTTTTGAATTAAATTAATGAAAAATATTTTAACAAGTTCTAGATATAGTTATTATTTTAAAAATTTTTAATGCCTATACTTTTAAATGTATTTATTAAAATTTTATTTATTTTGTTATTTTATTTGACTAACAATAAGTTATATTCTTTATTTTATGTTACAATTTGATAAAAAAAATTATCTTTTGAATATTTTAGAATAAATTCTTCGAAAACTTTTCTGACACCATTTTCTCTATAGAATTTTTTAGAATTTATTTTAAATATCTATTTTAAAAATGATTGAATGAAAAAAATGATTTAATTTTTATATTATTATATTATACAATAATAAGTGAGATATTCTATTTTCACATAAAGTTAACATTTTTTTTATTCTAAAAATGTTTTCTGATTTGAATTGTTGTCAAAAATTTGACAGTTGATTCGTGAATAATAGTGATTTTTGCATAATTTTTAAGCAATTTTTTATTATTTTAAAATTTTGAAAATTAATTACATTTATTTATTTTTTTATTGACTTATGGCTGAAAAGTCTACAATGTTGACTAAGATACAGGAAATTGAAGTTTTGGTTGAATTGTAATTTCCATTTTTAGAAATAATTAAATTTTAATAGATTTTACATAAGTATTTTAGCATTTTAATTCTCATGGATAATCAAATTACAAATAGATATTTAAATATTTATTTTACAAAAATTATTGAAATTGGAAAAATTAGGTTTTTGAAAAATTGTAATTACAAATTTTTTAAGATAAGAATTCCTAAAAATAATTTTTAAATATTGAATTAATTGGAAATATTATCAAATTTCGTTAAAATAAATTTTTAATTTTAAGGGCATTTGAACCTTTATGACGTCACAGCATTAAAATATATGCTTTGCATTAATTGTGACGTCATAATGGTTCAAATGCCCATAAAGAATTTTATTTTTTTACTTTTAAAAGTTATTTTTAAATGTAATTGTATTTTTTAAGAATTGTAACTAAAAATTGAGATTATTTTATAAAAAAATGATTTTATTACAAAAATTTAAAAAAAAATAGTATCTTAATAAGTTAATTCTATGAGTTGATTTCTAATATGAATGTTGATAAAAAGTGAATTTTAGTTTAAATTTAGTGTAAAGTTAAATTTTGGAATAATTATGGTTGTAATTTTGTATAAATAAAATTTCAAAAGGTTTTACATTGAAATTACTTGAAATTTCAATTAAAATAAATAATAATACGTTTTTAAATATTTGTTCAATACAAATATTAAAGAAGTTTCGAATAACTTCGTTTAGAAATTCTGAAAAAATTTTGTTTTTAAAAAATAGAAATTAAATTTTTTTAAATGTAATTAAATTCCTAAAAATGATTTCTTCGACTGAAACGAGTTTTTCAAGTGGTAATATTTAATTTTTCAATAGCTAATAATTTTATTCCTTTTTTTCTACTACTTTTCACTCATTTTTTATAAATTTAAATTAACCATGACGAGTGGGAAGTCAGACTTAGAATTGCTTCAGTAGTACTTAAAATTTCAATTATTTAATAAAAAATATATTAATTTTTTTTAATTCTAAAGAAAAAGGTTCGAAAAATTATTAATTAATTAAATTAATGAATTTGTATGAATTCCTTTTTAGTATATTTTTCTGATCTTTATTCACAATTTGATTCTAATTACTGGTTAAATTTTCACTGTACAATTATTATTTTGATGATGATAATTTATTGTTTTTTTTTTTAATTTCAGGAAGCGTGCTGCTGGAGTTGTGTGCAGTGTCCCCAAGAAGCTTACGTTTTTAACGACTCGTGTCAAAGGTGTGCTGACGGTTATGCGCCAAATGATAATAAAACAAATTGTATAAAATTAACACCCGAGGTCATTCCCTGGACGAGTCCTTGGGCAATAGTTCCTCTCGCTTATGCCTCCATTGGAATCTTCAGTACTCTCTTTACAACAGCCGTTTTTATTCGGTAAATAATTCTCCTAATCTTTTTCCAATTTTCACCCTTTTTATGTGCATTTTTTTCTACTAAGGAATTTTTTTCATTTTACAACAAAAAATGATGAAGCATTTTTTATATAACGATTATAAAAAAAAAATTCTTCTGTACATTTTTCTCGCTGACAGTTAATTTTAATAAGAAATTTTGCATGAGTTGAACAATAATCGAAAGTAAAAAATTAGTAAAAGAAAAAATAGAACATTTTCTTTTATAGTGTAAGTTATAATTATAAAACAATTGTAATTTCAATTTCATTTGCAATTGCAATTGCAATTACAATTACAAATTCAATTACAATTGCAATTTTAATTACAAGTACAATAACAATTATTATTGTAATTAAAAATTACAATTACAAATTAAATTACAATTGCGATTTGAATTACAATTTCAATTGCAATTACAATTAAAAATTGTAATTACAATAACTATTGTTATGAATTGAAAAAAATAGTAAATTACAATTTATAGTCACATAAAAAATCACAATTACAAATTCAATTACAATTGTAATTAAAAATTACAATTACAAATTAAATTACAATTGCAATTTGAATTACAATTAAAAATTGTAATTACAATAACTATTGTTATGAATTGAAAAAATTAGTAAATTACAATTTATAGTCACATAAAAAATTACAATTACAAATTCAATTACAATTGTAATTAAAAATTACAATTACAAATTAAATTACAATTGCAATTTGAATTACAATTAAAAATTGTAATTACAATAACTATTGTTATGAATTGAAAAAAATAGTAAATTACAATTTATAGTCACATAAAAAATTACAATTACAAATTCAATTACAATTGTAATTAAAAATTACAATTACAAATTAAATTACAATTGCAATTTGAATTACAATTAAAAATTGTAATTACAATAACTATTGTTATGAATTGAAAAAAATAGTAAATTACAATTTATAGTCACATAAAAAATTACAATTACAAATTCAATTACAATTGTAATTAAAAATTACAATTACAATTACAATTGTAATTAAAAATTACAATTACAAATTAAATTACAATTGCAATTTTAATTACAATTTCAATTGCAATTACAATTAAAAATTCCAATTACAATAACATTTTCAACTACAATTGTTTCGAATTGAAAAAAAATAATGAATTTCAATAATTTATAATCACAAAAAAAATTCCAATTACAATTACAATTATTTTGACGCGAAAAAAATAGCGAATACGCAAAATTAGTATTATTAGATACGAGGCAGACTATAAAAAAAATGCGAGTATCAAATTTATTTTTAGAAAACTTGAAGTGTAAATTAGAATTTATTTTATAGGTCAGTATACGACTCGGGCGAAAGAAACTTGAAATTGACCTCAATAATTTTAATTATAAATTTCTTAACTAATTGACAAGGTGTGATTTTCAACGCGGGTAAATTAACACTCGGGCGTTAGTTTTCTCGAGAGTACTCTCGCGTAACATTGATCAATTAACACAACTCTTGCCAAGTGAGAAGGATATAAATTAAATCATAAACATAAGCTCTTGATTTTATTTTTCATGTTTAAAAACTTTTATTGTTCGTCCTTTCAGATTCTTTTCACAGCAGACAAAAAAGTTAGAAAGGGGTGGGGGAGGGGAATCTTCTATCTACAAAATTTATGTATTTTTTAAAATTAAACTTGCAAAATTATTATATAATTAATAATTCTAGATATTAATAAATATTTTATAAAATTAATGTTATAATTTTACAAATATAAAAAAAAGTTTTATAATTAACTAATTACCAAACTGATTGATTATTATTATTAGGTATTTTCAATGTCATTTTAATCAAATTTTGAAAAATAATTCAATTTTTTTCATTACAATTTTTTAATGAAAGCTTTTGAAGTAATTTATAATTATTTTCAAAAATTTTTAATGAAATTATTTATAAGAGTTCAATTATATTTTTTAATAAATCATGATTTCTATTATTTTCAATACAATACCAGTAAAAATTCTGGAAAAGCATTGAATTATTTGAATGAACTTTATTAAAATTATTTGAATCAATTCAATTACTTTCAACAATTTAGATAGTATTCTCGAAAAAAGTTGAATTATTTTCAAAAATAATAAAAATCTTCGCCGGAATTCATTTATTATTAATAAAAGTATTCGATTAGTTTCAAAAATTCTAATACAATTCGATAACTTTACAAGAAAAAATTATTTTATTTTAGAAATGTTTTAAAAATATTTATTTATTGAAATAATTTAATTTTCGTAATTTAATTCTGATAATAATTGATTAGAAAAAAATTACAAAAGAATTCAATTTCAAAATAATGGATTTTAAAAAAAATTTGCAATTGTTATTTTTTAGTTATATAAATTTAAAAAGGTTTTAGAATGGAATTATATCTATTATTATTTATTATTATTATTTGACATTTCAATTATAATAAATAGCAAAAAGTTTTGAATAATTTTTAAATAAAATTTTTTTGAAGGATTCAATTATTTTCAATACAATTTTCCAAAAAATTCTTCGAAAGAATTCAATTTTACTTTGAAAAACTTTAGATAATAAATTTTTTTGAAACTTTAAAGTAAAATAAACAAAATTGAATAAATAAAAATTTTACTAATTTGTATTTCACATTAAAAAAAAAATAAATTTTAATTTTAAAAATTTTGAAACATTCTTTTTATATTAATTAAATTACGATTTTTAATTTAAATTAATTTTTCTTTAATTAATTTTTTGTATTTAAATAATTGAATTCACGGAGAATTTTCGAAATGTTAATAAATCTAATTGAATCAGAAGAAAAGTGAACCTAAAAATCCTAGAAAATAATTAAACGTCGGAAATACGACGAATTGTTATTTTTTAGATAATTATAATTACTGCGAAATTAATCAATTATTAAAAATAATTGATGTGGAGAAAAAGTGCAGTTAAAAATTCTAGAAAATAATTAAACTTTGGAAGGGCCACGTTTTGTTATCTTTTAGATAATTACAATTAAATTTCTGCGAAATTAATCAAAAAAATAATTGATTTGGAGAAAAAGTGATGTTAAAAATGCTAGAAAATAATAAAATTAAAAGTCGGGCGGACGATGTTTTGTAATTTCTAGATAATTATAATTAAATTTCTGCGAATGTTTGAAATAGAAATTTACAAATTTTTATTTCTGTGAATAAATAAGTAACAAAATATTTAAATATTTATTTACTAAGAGTATTGAAATTTTTAATAATAATTGAATTTAGAAATGAGTAAAAGATTAGTGAAATATAATTTGAAATTTTTGTAATAGTTGTAACTATTTTTGTTTCTTAGAATGTTAAATTTAAAAAATTTTGTTTTATTAATTTTTATTATCACTTAATTTTCTAATTAGAATTTCAGTCATTTGAAAATTCAGAAACGTTTAAAAATAAAAATGATAAAAAACTTAATTATATAGATTACTTAGATATAACAATTACACCGAGTCTTCGATTTCTTTATGTTTTATAATAATTAAAGTGGATTGATTGTTAAAATGATTATTTTATATTTAAAAAAAATTGCTACTGTTGTTATTATTACTAAAAAATGAATTATTCAGAAGAAACGAGAAACTTATAAAAAAAATTAGAAATATTTGAATTCTTGTGAAATTTATATTAAAAATTTAATGTTTGTGTATAATTTTGTTAAAATTTTTCTTAAATAATTGAATTCCTTTGTATAATTTTATTAAAATAGTAGATAATGGAAATCATTGAAATGAGGAAAATTTTTGAAAACAATTGAAATTTTGACAAAAATTATGTTAAAGTTTTGGAAAATAATTGAATTTTGAAGAAGAATTTATTTATATATATTAAGATAACAATTGGGATTTTTTCGTGATTTTTTTTTGTATATTCTGAACATAATTGAATTTTGTAATAACAATTTTATTACTTTTGAAAATAATTGAATTTCTTCTTCTTCTAAATACTATTTTTTGGTGTTTTGAACTAAAATTCTTCTATAAATCCATTATTTTAAAAAATTAATTAAATATACATTGAAAAATTTAAGAAATTTCAAGAAGAATTTGAGTTATTAAAATGTTTCAAAAATCTAAGTTCATTAAAGTTTCTAATTAAATTCATTCGACATTGAAATTTAATAAAAATCCAAATTAATACCGTTCGAAGTTCATTTATTTTGAAAATTGTTATCGCAATTCTTTTAAAATTAAATTAATTTCGAAATATTTAGGTAAAATTATTCATTAAATAATTTATTTATTTCATGATAGTTGTTCCAAATTTAAGTTATTTACCAAAACATTTGTGGTCAGAAATTGAAAAAATTGAAGGTTTTGTATTGTAAAAAAAAGGTTTTGTATTGTATTGTAATACAAAACCTTCAATTTTTTCAATTTCTGACCACAAATGTTTTGGTAAATAACTTAAATTTGGAGCAACTATCATAAAATAAATAAATTATTTAATGAATAATTTTACCTAAATATTTCAAAATTAATATAATTTTAAAAGAATTGCGATAACAATTTTCAAAATAAATGAACTTCAAACGGTATTAATTTGGAATTTTATTAAATTTCAATGTCGAATGAGTTTAATTAGAAATTTCAATTCCTGTCAATTTTATAGTTTATGGGTCAAACAAAAAAGACACAAAAATTTAGAATTTTCTCAAGAATTCTAAAAATTTAATTTTCATCAGTACATTTAATAAAAATTCCTGACTTTTCCTGAATTCTCTATGTTAAAATATGCTTTTTATAATTATAAAAATATTAAAACTGTAATACTCCCATTCATATTTTATGATTATAAAAAAAATTGAATAAAAAATTTTTACGTTCTATTATTTTTGAAATTGTTAATTTTATTAAAAAAAGTGAGTAAAAATTCAGCCTCACGCTAATTGTTGCTAGCAATTAGTATAATGAAATATTATAGCAAATCGTAAGCATTAGCAATTAATTGTAAAAAATTGTAATACATTGTAATGATAATAGTGCAATATTATATTATCATTATAATAGAAAATTTTTTAATGGTTTAAAAAAAATGTTGAATCTCCTGTTTATATAATTTACATTAAAAGCGAGATTAAAGTAAACTTGCGATGAGTTTTGTATAATGTGCGCGCGAAATTGCTTGAAGAAAAATGCGTTAATGATGTTGGATTATTATTATTTCTGTCGAGAACAGGTACAACAGAACTCCAGTAATCATGGCCTCTGGTCGTGAACTCTGCTACGTGCTTTTGGTTGGTATCCTTTCCTGCTATGGGATGAGCTTTATAATTCTCAGTAAGCCAACATTCTGGAATTGCACCTACTTGCGAATTGGTCTCGGTCTTTGCTTAAGCATTTGCTACAGTGCAATTCTAACAAAAACCAACCGCATTTCGAGAATTTTCAACGAGGGTCGGCAAATGAAACGACCATCATTCACATCGCCAAAAAGCCAAGTGGCAATAACAATCGGTGAGAAATTTTTATTTCTAAATAATTAGAATGCGAGAAATTTTTTTCCTCTCACAAAAGCGATTAAACGAAATTCACCCAATTTATGTCTTGATGATTATTCAAACTGTTTTTAAATATAGAAATTTTTAATATTTGTATTTTTTTTCTAAAGTATTTAAATATATTATATTATTCACAGGTATTTTTTTAATATTTTGATTTTTCGTTTGAAAATAAAAAAATAGTAAAGAGAGCTATTCTACGTAAACTGATGTAATTGCATAATTATTATGACATTTTTAAATAAATAATAATTTTTTATTTTATAAACTTTTATGCAAAAATAACAATTTATCAGAGTTTCAAGACAATATTCAAAAATTAAAACCTTTACTTCATCATTTCACGTGGAATAACTCAATATATTTTTTAATTAATAGGCGGTGACTTTTCTAACATACGTGAGATTTGCCTATGACTATTAAAATTCGCTTAAACCTATTTTTTTCTTAATCTTTACAGAAAAATTTTAAATACATATTTTTTTATTTTTGTTTAATTGCCCAAATTTTCGGAATTTTATATTTTTAAAAGTAGGCCTATTTTCAATATCTTATTAAGTCTAAAAATATTGAGTTTAGGAAAAAGTTGTCAAAGAATAAAAGTTTTAGTTTTCCTTCGACTTTTAAGAAATGTAGAAAAAAAAATTTTTATAAACAAATAAATTTTTTTTAAATTTGGATCCGATTTTTTGTATTCTTTTTTAAATTCATTTATACCTTACAATGTAGAGAAGATTTTTCAAAAACTCCCAGAATGGGTCTGATACGTTTCCATGAATTTTCAAAAATTTTCAAAAATCACATGCAAGCTTCACAAGGGATTTTTTTACAATTAACTTTTTAAAAATATCTACAGCTTAAAATTTTTAATCGATTTGAGTGTTTTTTTAATTTAAAATAGAGAGAAATAAGTTTCTCAAAATATCCCTTTATAAAAAGCTGAGAATACTCTATTGTTTAGAATTGCACGTAATTTAAAAAAAAAAAATTTTAACTCATTAAACGCATCAGACCCATTCCGGAAGTTTTTGGAAAATCATTTTTAAATTATAAGGTATAAATAAATTTTTTTAAAAATGAAAAAAAATTTGGTTCAAATTTAAAAAAATTAATTTATCTTTCAAGAACAATTTTTCTTACTAAAAAATCAAAAAATAATTATTTTTACATTTTTAAAAGTCGAAAGAAAACTAAAACTTTCATTCTTTGACAACATTTATCTGAACTCAATATTTTCAGACTTTAAGCTATTGAAAATAGACCTACTTTTAAAAATAAAAAATTTCGAAAATTCATAACTCGAAAATTTGGGCATTTAAACAAAAATAAAAAATATGAATTTTATATTTTTCTATAAAGATTTAGAAAAAATTATGTTCAAAAGACATTTCACGTTATAAATATCACAATTTGCAAAGGGCACGTCAATTTTCGCGAAACTGCGTGGAATTGTTTAAACAAATTTTGTTAAACTTTTTTATTTAAAAAATTAAATTTTTTTTATTAACTTTATTTGCAATTTGATGTATATATACTTTTTCCTAAAAAATTTATGAATTTCATTGAAATCCATAAATAATATTCCAAGATATTGAAAATTTTATAAAATTAATATTAAAATTCAAAATGGCGTATCTTTAACAATTTAGAATTTTTTTAAAATCGTGATATTCCTGACTTCAATGGTCATAGGTAAATCTCACCTGGAATTACCTATTAATATTTTCTAATTCTTTTTTTAAAGCGATTTCTAATAAAATTAAATTCTTAAATTTAGTTTTCCAATAAATTTTTATTTATAAAAATAAATTTTCTGAAATAAATTTTTTTATTTCTGTCAAGTTACACTGAGAAAACATTATGCTTATTTCAAGAAAAAAAAAATAATTTTAAGTGATTTTGTTTCATTGAAATTAGTTTGTAAGCTTAATTCCAATATATAAAAAATATTTATTGCTTTGATTCAAAAATAATTTTTGTTTGAATAATTATGTTTAATTGAAACATATTTTCTGTTTTGGTTTAAACAAAAAATATGTTTGAAAATTGTATGTTTAATTCAAACTTAAAAGTCGATTATAAATAATTTAAAGTCAACCACAACTTATGTTTGAATGAAATATAATATTTCTTTAAATAAATCAAAAAATATGTTTGAATTAAACTTAAATTTGTTTGACTGTATAGCAAAGATATTTTAAGTTTGATTTAAACAAAATATGTTTGAATCAAAGAAATCGTTTTCTCAGTGTATGATTTCTAACATTTATTTTGTATTTTCTGACAAGTTTTAATTTTTAAAATTTCTTGACGATTTCAAATTTATGAAACTCTAACATTTTTCTTATAGTATCTAGAATTATTTTAAAATTTAATCACTATAAAGATTTAAGGAGCATGAAATAGTGTCTTATTTAAACCAAATATAATTTATTTGAGTCAAATAAAAATATACGTATTACAGAGATCACTAAATTATTTATTTATTTTAAATGAAAATTTTATTCAATACAAATAAAATTTTTATTTGAACCAAATGAAATTTATTTGAAGCAAAAAATAAAGTAGTAGTGTTTTGAATTTAAAAAAATAGTTTTTTTAGCAGCAAGCGACCAAAAGTGGATAAATCCATTTTTTACTGTTTCGAGAAATTTAAACAAATTTATTTTGATGTAAATAATGATTGAAGTTAATTTTAAAGTCGAAAAAATATAGGAACTGAATTATAGATATTAAAATACTTTTTCTTGATTAGCAAGTTAGTAGTCTTATTATTAATTAAAGTAATAATTGTAGTAATTGAATAATTAAAGTAATAATTAAAGTCATAATGAAAGTAATAATTAAAATAATTAAATCATAAATAATGTATTTTATAGTTTTGGGGGCATTTTTTCAGTTGAAAACTTGAAAAACTAATGTTTTAATTTTTAACTCTTGTTTTTTAAGATCAAATATTTTCAGATTACTATAATTTTTTATTAAGGGCATTTGAACCATTATGACGTCATAAATTTAAAACTCATGTTTTTCACACATTATGACGTCATAGTGGTTCAAATGCCCTTAAACATTTTTTTGTAATGTAACAGTATTTTTTTGAAAGTTACTTTTATTTTAATTATACCATTCACAGAAAATACAGAGTGAAATTTTTTTTTAAATGGACTTATCAACTTTTGCCCGCTTGCTCCTCAGTTAATAATTATTAAATCGTGTTACAAAATTTTTTCATTACATTAAAATTTCCCTCAAGAAAAATTAGGCAATTTGAAGGAAAAAAAACAATCTGTGAATTAATAATATTTTAAAAAAGTTGCCTTTTAACTTTATTCATTTAAATATGAACATGGTGGGAAAAAAAAATAAATGTAGACTCGTGGGAAATCTGAGGAAAATCGTGATAATGAATGGTGAGCTCCGAATTATGTAACACCCGTCTTTGTACAGGGCTTACTGCAGTTCAGCTGGTTGGTGCTATTTTTTGGCTAATAATTGAACCGCCTGATATCAAGGAAATTCATCCGTATCCACTGACGGCCGTACTCACATGTCGTGTGTCAACATTCTCTCTCATGATGTCATTGGTCTACAATATGTTTCTCATTCTCATGTGTACACTCTACGCATTTAAAACACGAAAAATACCGGAAAATTTTAACGAAGCCAAATACATTGGTTTCACAATGTATTCCACTTGTATTGTGTGGTTGGCCTTTGTTCCAATTTATTTTGGCACCAATAATGACTACAAGGTTTTTATTTTTCCTTTCTTTCACATTTCAATTCACATATTTGCTTCTAAATTGAAATTAAATTTTTGCAAATTTAGAAAAAGCGTATACATTTTTGTGTTTTGTTTCTGATGAAGCTTTATTCTCTTTGAAGAGAAAACATTTTTTTTTGTAAATGTTTGTATTCAAATATTAATTAAAAATTGAAATTGAATTTTTAATTTTCATTTTTGAAAAGTTAGTTAAACCACTCAGAGTGGTCGATATGATCGTAATTGTTAATTAACGCTGAGTAATAAATTTATAATTTTACCATTAATATTACTGAAAATTAAACTTTAATTTACCACTCAATTTCTAAAATTGAAATTTGGTTTTTAATTTCGTTTAAATAATTACTCAGATCATTTAGAGTGATCGATATTTCCATCGTTATTGTTAATTATCACTAAGTCATATCCTCATAATTTTACTACATTAAGAATTAAAAATTTAATTTTCAATTTCATTTCAATAACTAAAAATTTAATTTTCAATTTAAATTTAAAATCTAAAAATTTAATTATCAAATTAAATTCAAAAACTAAAAATTTAATTTCAGGGTGGCCACAAGTCAGTAATATCAGGAAAACAAAAATTTTTGTCAGTTAAGTCAGGGAAATGCCATAAAAAAATTCTTTTCAAGGAAATTAAGAAAATTGAAACTTTTTCGACATGTTTTCAAAAATTGCGACTGTTTCGTCTTTTCTTCCAAACATTACAACTGAATACCACAATTTTTAGTAAAAAAAAAGTTTTAAGTATTTTGTTACAAGTTTTTAAAATCAACTTTTGAGAAAATTTATTTTGTAAATTTGGAAAATAATTTAATTATCAAAAATTTTAATGGAAAATCTTTAAAGGTTAATTTAAAAAATAAAATTAGCTTCTAATCTTTTAAAACTTAATATTTTCAATATTTCTAATCACATATTTCCAAAAATAAGAACATTTTAAAATTTTTAATCAATTTTAACATTTTAGAGAAAACAATCATGTTTTAAAAATTTTTAATTAAAATTCATCAAAAATTTATTTACTTTTTTTTAAACTGTATAAAAATTCATTAAAGAAATACAAATATTTTCGAAAAATTACATTAAAATAGTCTTAAAAACTAATTTCGTCACAAATTTTTATGTAATAATTTTTTAAGATTCAATTATTATCTTCGAACAAAGTAAATTAATGAAAATTTATGAAAATGTATTTTTAGGACTTATTAAAATTTTGAGAAATTCTGGTCTTGTTTATAATTGAAATCCTACAAAAATTTAATCATTATTTATTGCAAAATAAATACTTTTTGAAAATTAAATTATTTTTAAAAGATTTTACCAAATTTTAATAGTTTGGAAATTTTTCAAAAGTAGAAAACTATTATCATTCAAAAAACACTTTTTTTAAATACATTTTTTTAAAATTAATTATAAAAATTTTCTTTATAATTTTTTGAAAATATTATAACTAAATAACGTAAGAAAAAACTGTGGAGAGTTACAATTATTATAAACAATTGAGTTTATGTATTTAAATTATTGAATTCTGGAAGTACATTTGGAAAATTATTTAAATTAATTGATTCAGAGATGAAAATATTTATATTTTATAATATATAATATATAACATAATATTTTCTTGTAGAAAGAATTATGACAGGGAAAAATAATTTTAATGTCAGTAAGTTGTCAGGGAAATTGATAAACTGAATCTTGTGACCACCCAGGGTGTCTACTAACCGGAAAATCCTGGAAAACAGGGAATTTTTTCAGCAAATTAAAAAAAGTTTTATTATTTTAATTTGTTTTTTAAAAATCGCTTTATATTTCAATTTTTATAGATATTTATACTGTTTTCTAAATTTGAATTAATTAAAAATAATTAATTTGATAGTAAAAAACAGTCAATGAATCAAATATATAGAAATAAATAAATAAATGAATAAATTTTATAAAATTATCGAATTATAAATAAATAAATAAATATCATGTTTCTTAGTGCGAAGATTAATAATTAAAATTTTTATTAGTTGATTTAAAAAAAGATAAACACTTCAAATTTTTTAATAAAATTGAATTTTCGCAAAGTATTTTTAAAAATCCTAAAAATAGATTTTTGAAATTTTTCCATTCTATCGTTTCATGATAATTGAATTTTTATAAACAAAAAATTGAAAATTTTTGAAATCATTGAAATTTCTTTACATTCAATTAAAAATAATTGTATTTTTTTAAAGAATTTTATTTACATTTTTCGAAAATAATCAAGGAAGGTTATTAACCGCAATTTTAAAACGTAGAGTCTTTATTAAAGTTTTAAATCAATTTTTTGCTACTAAAATTCATATTATTATTTTATTATTCAATAAATAAAATTATTGAACTTCTCTTAAATTTTTGTAACTTAAAATTTTTTAATGTTTAAATAAATGATATTTATTTATTTCTTGAGTGAATTAAATTTTGATTACTTTTTAAGTTTATAATTAATTATTACTGCTTATTATTGTCAAAAGTTTTAATAAAATTCTTCGTAAGAATTGAAATATTTTCATAAATAATAGCAGTTTTGGAAGGATTCAATTACTTTATAAATAGTAAAATTCTTTGCAGAAATTTCATTATTATCAATATAATTTTCATAAAATTGAAAAATCAAATTCTCATTTATAATTATGAGCAGACAAGATTATTTTTAAAAAATTGAACAAATTCTTTGTTTAATTCAATTATTTTCACATTTTCAATTAAAGTTATTTAAAGAAACATTATTTTCCAAACATTTAAAGAAACTTGTCAAAAGAATTTAATTATTCATAAAAACTCTAATAAAAATTTTTGAATTTATAGATTTATTTATGTTCAAAATCAAATAAATATTTAAAATTGATGAGAAAAAAAACGGAAATTTTCTTGATCGAAAATAGTAGACACCCTGACACTGAATTTAATTTCAATTTTTTTCAAATTACATAATTTGATTAAATTTTACAAAATTACAATTAAGTTTATAATTTTCTGAAAAAAATTGCAAAATAATGAGGAATATTTTCTTTATTACAGATACAGATAGCGAGTATGTGTATGTGCATCAACATCTCGGCGACTGTTGCCCTAGGCTGCCTTTTATCTCCTAAGGTGTACCTGGTGCTATTTCAACCTTACAAAAATGTCAGATCCGGTCAACCTCATGTAAGTCTGTTCTCTGGGAAAAAGTTTTTTTTAAAACTTTTTTTAGTCCTTTTTTGTCAAGAGTTGACGTGCCTGTGATATTCTTCTTCTAGGCGATTATTCACACTGCCAAAAAGCTCGTTCAAACTTGCATTAAAACTTGAAATGCGATAAGCCTTGCAGATTACTTTCTTAGGGTGTAAGCTCTCTTCCAGTTATTATCGTAATTTCAATCTACTTCCTCGATTTGAGAAAAGAAATTTTTTTTTGCCTTCGAAGGAAAAAGTTTTGCGACATTAAAAAAAAAAATTTTTAAGGATGCGAAAGGAGCGTTATAATTTATTTTCTTTTTTAAACTAATATGATCATCGTTAGTCAGTGAGAAAGAAAAAGTATAGAAAAAATTATTTTAAATTCTCTAAAGAAAAATTCTGTCATTTTTTCAATTTATTACAATGAATAAATTTTAATGCTAATAATTGGGTGTCAATTTTAGCTTCACATTTATTGTTATTACATATTTTGCCTCTTTAGAATCAATAAAAATCAGATCTAAATTGTTTACTTTGCTTTTTCTGCTTCCTGACGTTTTAAATAATTTTTGTTTTTGAATACAATTTGCAATTTTAAAATCAATATATTGAGAATCATATAATTTTTGCAAAAAATATTACAAAAAATTTTGAGAATAATTGAATTCCTTAGGAGAATTTTATTAAAATTTAAAAAATCCTAATTCAATTCTTTTAAAAAATTTCTTCAAATATTTTTTAAAATAATGGATAATTTTCTTTAATAGTTTTAAATTTTAATTGAGAAACTTCAAAGTACTTAAATTTCGTGAACAATTTCTTTCAAGTTTTTTTTTTTTAATTTTTTTAGTTTTAAAAAGAAAACTTGAAAGAAATTGTTCACAAAATTCAAGTACTTTGAAGTTTTTCAATTAAAATTTAAAATTATTAAAGAAATTTTTTAAAAGAATTGAATTAGAATTTTTTAAATTTTAATAAAATTCTCCTAAGGAAAAAAAACTGAAAAAAGTTTGTTAATAATTAAACTTAAATATTTAATTATTGAATTTGATTAGAATTTTCCAAAATAATTTAATTCATTCAATTAATTTTATTAAAGTACAGAAAATAACTAAATTCTTTCGAAAAATAGTTTCCATTAAAAGGTTGTGACAATAATTGAATTCTTTCAAAAATTTCTTTAATTTATTAAATAATAATCGATTTTTTGTTAATAATTGTAATTAATAATTTTACTGTAGAAATTTTATTAAAATTATTAATAGAAAATTAAGCTCATTAAACAATTTTATTACTAATTTTGTAAATAAATAAATTCTTTTGAAGAATTTCTTCAAGTTTTTTTCAAAATAATGTAGTTTTTTGAATAATTTTAATTCAAAATTTAGCAAATAATTGAATTGAACAAAGAAAATTTTCAACTTTTTACAATAATCGTGTCTATCAATAAATAAAATTAAATATTTGATTATTAAAGTTCATTAAAATTGTATTCAAAATAATTAAATTCCTGAAAAGAATTTTATTATTTATGAAAAATAATTTAATACTTACCTTGAATTTTACTATTTCTAAAACTAACTTAACTGTTTCCAAGGATTTATTAAAATTTAAAAAAAATAATTGGAATCTTTAGAAACATTTTATAAACAATTTTTTTTAAATTGAATTTTTAAAATTTTTTAGAAAATTATAGAAAATGATTAAATTTTTTTAAATTTTAGAAAATTTTATTTATTTGTAACAATGTACAGGCTTACAAAATAAAACGCCCTTTCGTGCATAAACACTAAAATTTTACAAACTTATTATTTAAAATCGAAAAAATGAAAATTAATCAAAAACAAGAATTATTAGTTAATCAATAACATAATGAAGAGAATTGAATAGAATTTTGTCGAAAGTTGTTATAAAAATTTTAAAATAATTGAATTCATTCGTGAAACTTTATTAAAAATAATTTAATTTTAATTATTTATATATTTCTAAAACTAATTGAATTGCTTCGAAGGTTTTATTAGAATTTTTAGAAAATAATTGAATTCTTTCAAAAAATGTTATTAAAATGTTTTTTAAATTGAATTTTTAAAAAATTTTAGAAATGAATTCAATTTCATTAAAAAATTCTATAATGAATTAAGACATTACGAGAAAAATTACTATTTAAAAAATAATTGAATTGTTTCCAAGGATTTATGAAAATTTTTATAAATATAAAGAATAATAATTAATTATGTACTTATCATGTAAATTTTTTTAATTTTGATTATGAAATTAATCAAAAATTTATATTAGAATATAAAAAATTTATAATTTTCATAATAATATTAAATTTCATTTATTTTATTTATAAACTGTTGGAAATTTGTACAAGTGGTAATTTTATAGCAATTGGTTTTTTTTCCTAAAATTAAATTGAAATAATTTGAAGAAAAGCTCTCATAAAATATTCTATAAGGGCGGGACGAGAAGCTGTCGAAAATAAGAATAAATCAGAATGTACAGGGCAGTTCTTCGAGTATATCAGGATATGGAATATAAATCGTTGATTGCCTTCATACCATTTGGCACAAAGTTTGATTATGTGGGTGAATATATATTATATCCACATCTTGTGTGTATATATATACATTTTACAATATGTAATATTCAGTTCAAAATGTGTATATATGTCGATAATCTCATATACATTTCTGAAAGCATATATATACGTGGAATTTTAAACTCGTAGTTGGAAAATGTAACTTACTGTTCAGCTGAGAGAGCAAGTTGAAGGAAAGTTTCCTGCAAGAATTTCTGTACTGTAATAAATTTTATTTTTCACAAACACATAAAAATTTTCTAGAGAAATCAAGACAAGGCTTTTAGAATTAAATATTAAATTTGATTTTTTAATTTTAATCTTCAATAAATTTTTTAAAGTATTTTTAAAATTATTTATTTAATATGTGTGTATTTTTTAAAAATCTTTTTTTCAACTATTTCTATTTTTCATTATTTTAACTGTATTTTTTAAATAGTTTGCAAAAATTAAAATGAGTAATTCAATTTAGTTGAAGTTAATAATTAATCATATTTATTGATGATTGTTACTTTTTTGTTAAACATGTTTTTAAATAATTTTTTAATAAAAAGTGTTTAGGATTTTTAAGGCTATTTGAACCACTATGACGTCACAATGTGTGAAAAGCATGAGTTTTTTTAATTGTGACGTCATAATGGTTCAAATGCCCTTAAAGCAAAAAATATAATCGTTACAGTATTCCGGATATTTGGATGTGTTCCCTGATTATTTTTTATTGATTTTCTGATTTGTTTCATATTTTGTAAAATAAATTTAAACTTTTTTTATTTACATTAATTTTCAATTAAAAAATAAATTTTTTTAAATTATTTTAAAAGACAAAATTTATGACAAAAAAAATTTTACGTTTATAACTCTCATAATTTTTATAACTTTTATAATTACGAATCTAAAGTAATCTAATTCTTGACTTGAATTTAAAAACAATTTTTGAAAATAATACAATTTTTTCGATGAATTTTATTAAGATTTTAAAAACTTCTACATAATTTAATTCCTTCAAGGAATTTAATTAAAATTGCATTGAAAATATTTGAATTCTTATGGAAAATTTAATTAAAATTGTTAAAAATAATTCATGTTTTTAAAAGAATTTAATTAAAATGTTTGAAAACAACTAAATTGTTTCTATAACTTTTATTGAAATTGTTTTGAAAATATTTTAAATCTCATGAAAAATGTTATAAATATTTTCGAAAATAGTTACTTGAATTCTTTGGAAACATTTTATATTCCAAAATAATTTAATTCTTCTCAGGAATTTAAATGAAATTACAAAATAATATTCTGTAACTTCATTTTGAATTCTATATCACAGAAAATAATTTAATTCTTCGAAAGAATTTTACGCTTTATGAAAACAATTTAATTATTGAATCGAATTTCATTAAAATTTTGGAATATGATTGAATTTTTTGAGAAATTTTGTTAAAATTAAATTGATTGTAATAACTCCAGTGAAATTGGTACTTTATTATATTTTATGGAAAAAATAATATAAACAATTAATAAAAATAATAATATTATTAAATTTATAAATTCTATTATTTCGAAGAAAATTGAAATTTTTTTGAAGAATTTCTTTAAAATTGTAAGTTAAATATTCTTTGAATTCTTTTAAATAAATTTATCACAATATTTACAAATAATTGAATTACTTTTAAAAAATTCTTTAAAATTATTATAATTAATTGAACTCTGTAAAGAAATTTTTATTGAAATTGTATTGAAAATAATTGAATTCTTGTGAAGAATTTTATTAAAATGTTTGAACATAATTTAATTATTTCAAAGACAAAATTCTTTCAAGAAATTTACTTAAAATTGTATTGAAAATGTTTGAATTCTTATGAAAAAATTAATAAATTTTATTTTAAATAACTGATTTCTTTTGAAGAGTTTTAGTAAAGTTTGAAAATAATTGAATTCTTTGAATGGATTTTACTTATAATTACATATCTGCCACAACTTTTATTAACTTTGTTTTTCAATATTTGACTTTTTTGAAGAATTTTATTGGAACTCTTGAAAACAATTAAATTTTAGTAAAAACCATTCATTTTTAGTTTTTATTAATATATTATATTATTACTTTTATTAATTTTTGAAAAACTATTAATTTTAGTATAAACTATTTTAATTCTCTCAAGGAATTGAATGAAAATTATTAAATTACACTAGAAGTAATTATTATTTAATTCTTATAAAGAGTTTTATCAAAATTTTTGTAACTGGAAAAAAAATTTATTCGAAGTATTTTATTTAAATTTGTTTAAATAATTAAATTCGTCTAAAAAATTTATGATTTATGAGAATGTTTGAATTTTTTAAAAGAATTTTATTCATATTTTTGAAAATTATAAATATTAATAATTAATTGGATAAAATTTTCAAGTTTTTTTTCTATATTTTGAAATTTGAATCTCAAAATTATTTACAAATTGAAATCGATATTTTAAAATTAATTTTATTTTTAATAATAAAATAAATATCGAGTCACGCGCACATAATATTTGTTAGTTATCTAATATTTATTGAATAATTGATTTCCGTAATTAAATTCAGTAATTAACTAAGTTGGATAATTCAATAATTAATTTCAGTAATTTGATGTCTAAATTTCACAATTAATTAAAAAATTATCAGATTATTAATAGTTAATTGATTTCAATAATTAAATTGACTAGTCAATCAAAATAATTTGAATTTTGACTAAACGGTGTAATTGAGAAAAAACAATTTATTTTTTAATTTCTGATTTATTTTTTTCGAGTCAATTCCAGTAAATGACAGATATAATCTTCGATTATAATTATTATTATAATTATTATTAAATTCAAATTAATAATACTCGTATTAAATTAACAATTTCTACTTGGTAGTCAATATATTATACACAAAAAAAAACAAAAATTTTTTGTTTCATGAAAAAATGATTTCTCAGTTTAGTTCGAAATATATATTTCTATATAGAGCCTATAAATTTTGATGAAATCCCGATCATATCCAGATTTTCATTCTCCGAGTTTTCTCTCCGTTTCCTCGGCAGTTTAAAAAAACTTTTCTCCATACCCTAATAAGATTTGCAATCTTTCTTTCGCCATATTTTGTTCCTGATCAAAGTTCCCATTTTCCATTCGATTTTCAAACTCGTTTCGGTCCTTGGATTTACACTGATCAGTGTGATTTTTCAATCCAGGCACAGGAATTTCACTTCCACATAGATTACATATCAAACTCACTTTCTTCATCATCTGTAAAGAAAGAAAGTAAAAAAAAATGATTTTCCTAAAATTAAAATTAGATTAATTTTCCAGTATTGTAAAAATATTCAAACCCATGAAAAATAATCATAAGAGAAAAAAAACACAGTTGGCTTCAAGTAAATTTAGGTTTTGCAAAAATGGTGACAAAATCGGCTAGTGGCATTTTATTCATTTTTATTTAGAGCTTTTAAAAACGTAAAATCGAAAATCGTAGCTGATCCTTTTTACAAGTTATTGTTAAATTTATAATTTCTTATAATTTTGAGAGTTTAACATTTCGCCCAGTTTTCCCCATTTTTAAAAATTTTAATGATTACTTATCTTGTGTAAAGAATTCAATGATCTTAATAAATAGCAAAATTTTCCTACAAAAATTCACTTACTTTTATAAATTTTAATAAAATTCTTTGCAAAGTTTCAATTATTTTCAAAAATTTATCGCAATTTAAAGAGTTTTAATATTTACTATTTTCATAAAATTTATCAAATTTAATTATTTTTAATAATAACTTTAATAAAATTCTTGTCAAAACTTCAATTAATTTCAAAAATTTTTATAAAATTCTTTAATACAATAAATTTCAATAAAATTTTAATTATATTCCTTTAAAAAAACTAATTATTTTCAAAAGTTGTTAATAAAATTCTAGTTGAATTTTTTTAATAAAAATTAATTTAAAAGTGAATTTCGGTGACAATTTTGAATAGTTATTTGATATTAAAGGCATTATTGCTTTAATTTTTAGAAATAATTGAATTTAAATGATAAAAATAATTTCGAAGAAGTTAAAATAAATCTTAATTTCTATGGAAAAATAATAATGATTAATTACTTATTTAAAAAAGAAGTTATTGTTTTCGAATAATTTTCAAATTAAAGAATTTGTAAATAAATGAATTAGAAACATTTTTCTCAGTATCTAATCATTTTTAGATTTAGGGTTCCGTACTCGGTTGGTAATTAAAAGTTATTTATAAAACTATGTATTGAAATTATTGCAAGGAATTTTATTAGTTTATTGAACAATTGTATGTTTCATAAAATTGATTTTTTTCCTCAAGTATTGATCATTTTTAAGAATAATTGCATTTTTTGATAAATTTATTGAATATTTTATTAAAAATATTTAAAATTCAGCGAAGAAAATAATTATGAATTTCTAAATGAAATTTTATTATTTATGAAATAATTGAATTGTACTTTAAAATTAATTTATATTAAAAAAATTCTACTAGAATTTTATTAACAAGTTTTGAAAATAATTCGTTTTTTTAAAGGAATATAATTAAAATTTTATTGAAATTTATTATATTAAAGAATTTTATAAAAAATTTTGAAATTAATTGAAGTTTTGACAATAATTTTATTAAAGTTATTATTACAATAATTGAATTTGATAAATTTTATGAAAATAGTAAATATTAAAACTCTTTAAATTGCGATAAATTTTTGAAAATAATTGAAACTTTGCAAAGAATTTTATTAAAATTTATAAAAATAAGTGAATTTTTGTAGAAAAATTTTGCTTTTTATTAAGATCATTGTATTCTTCACACAAGATAAGTAATCATTAAAATTTTTAAAAATGGGGAAAACTGAGCGAAATGTTAAACTCTCAAAATTATAAGAAATTATAAATTTAACAATAACTTGAAAAAAGGATCAGCTACGATTTTCGATTTTACGTTTTTAAAAGCTCTAAATAAAAAAGAATAAAATGCCACTAGCTGATTTTGTCACCATTTTTGCAAAACCTAAATTTACTTGAAGCCAACTGTGAAAAAGAATCGATTTTTGTAAAAATTGGTGAAAATTCTCTATAGTTTTGCAAAAATTTGTGTGAAATGTTCGTGACATTTTTGTTATTATTGATTTGCACTTTTTTTTTGTTCCCAGTCAATATTTTTGATAGGACTTTTTTAATGACCATCAATTCTTGACCTAAATTTAGAAAATGACGGAGTAAATTGCAGAGATGAGTGTTCGCTTTTATTCAATGCCAATAGAATTCCCGCAAATTATTCCTCGTATTTTTGATTCAAGCACATCTTCTTTATTGCGCTCTGTTTTACTCTTTAGAATCTAATCACCAATTTTCACGTGTTCCATTTTTCGTTTAATAATATTTTTTGCATATTATTATTCAATTACTTGAGAATGAAATTTTTTTCACTAATTTATGACAATAGGGGAGTTTTAAAAGAAAAAGTACGTAAATAAAATTTTTGTCGCACAGAAAAAATTATTAAATAAAAAATTCTTTTTCTCTTTCTATTTCTTTGCATAAGTACAACATGGATTTTTAGTAATAAACAAATTTTTTTAAATACATATTTTTTGAGTTTTTAATTTATTGTAAAAAAAAAATATTTTTTTGATAGTGATTGTTAAATATTTTTATTGGCTCGTTAGAATAAAATTTATTTCGGTACTTACAACAAAAGCATTGAATTGATTCATCGTTTCTACAGAGCTTCTTGAACAAAATATTTACGTTTGGATTGATCGGATAAAACTGAAGAGTAGTCGATGTTTAACTTCCCGTAGTTCTCGAACAAATTTTTATTTTCGAATAAATTCTCTTATACATACTTATGAAGTCACATTCGAATTTTATCGTAATAAGTCGGTTTTCTTCGTCAATGTTTTCTTTTTCACATTTCTGTCTAATTCTCGGTATTTTTTTTTGTTGCAAATTTTAGACCTGGGATTTAATTTTAATCGACTAATTTTGATTGTATGCAGTTTGTTTAGTATAAAAGAAAGTAAAATTATCTCAAATTTTTGTTTAAGAATTTTAATAACTAATGAAAAAAATGAAAAATCTTCCAATAAAAATTTTAAAAAATTTATAAATAGCATTTCTATAAAATTATTTCTTCAAATTTTTGACACTTTTGGTTTAATTGTAGACGATTTTATTCTAATTAAACAATATTTTTCTTTGAGCCAAAAAGAAAATTTACTGTCCATTAAAATAAACTTAGAAGAATGTAAATATTTAAATGTTTAATGTTTCAAATATTTTTCAAAATTCACGTACGAGTGAGACTTGTTTTTCGATTTTTATATATTTTGACGATAACAGAGTTGCCGCGGGTCAGAGAAATCAGAGAAGTTACGGAATTTTTTACAAAGTGAAAAAATATCAAATTTCTAGAAATGCTACAAAAATTCCAGATTTTTTTATCTCCTTTGAAAGTAATAAAAATCGTCAATTTGCCTGGTTTCATAGTTTACAATTTTTATATTTAAATAACTGAATTTTTAAAATAATTTTCACAAAATGATTCAAACTATATGATTCAAATAAAAAATTTTAATTAAAAATTCTGGAAAAACTTCAAGAAAATAATTGAATTATTAATGAACTTTTGTAAATAACTCAAAATGTTATTTAAAAATCCAGGAAAATAATTAAATTTTGAAAAAAATGTAGTAGATATTTTCAGAAACATTTTATAATTATAATTTCTAAAAATTGGGTTCTTAGAAAACTTTCATTTTGTAAAAATTAATGTTAATTTTTTTTAAATAAAATTACCAAAACTGACAAATTTTTTAATGTAATAGAAAAATTTCGATTTTAATTTTATTTTTAACATAATTAAAATTTCAAACAACTTTCTCGAAATGTTAAAAAATTGATTTAAAGAAATTTTAGTTTTAATTAAATTTAATTATTAATAATATCAAAGAATTTATTTTTTTTACCAAATTTTAGAACAATTTGTTTTAAAAATTAAGTACAATAAACAATTTAAAATAGTAAATTGAAGAAATAAAATTTTAGACGAATTTTAACTTTTAAAAAAGTTTATTATCCAATTTTTAAGAATAATCGAATCATTTTAAGAAAAATAAATGTTAAAAAATTACCTTATTTGAAAATATGTAATTGAATTTTCTAAAAACATAGAATTAAAATTATTAGTAGAATAAGTCTATAAGAGAAAAAGTTAAAAAATGTTCTACAAATCAGAGAAATAGAAAATCAAATTTGTATGTCAACTCCAAAAAATAAGATAAATTACTTTTTAAATTTTTTCTACTATTTTCACTATACTTGTTTACATTTACTATTTTTAAAAAAAATAACATTTGATGTTATTTTTGCGGCCTGAAATTCAAAGAAACAAATAAAAATCCTTGTTTATCTTATTCTCATAATTAAATTTACGAAAATAATTCAATTTTTTTTAAACAATTCTTGTAGAATTTTGTAATAAAAATTAATTTAAAAATGAATTTTAGTTAAAAGTTTAGATTTTAATGGAAAATCAAAAGCATTATAATGTGAATTTTTATAAATAATTAAATTTTAAAAAGGTTTCCAATTAAAATTTTAGAAAAGCTGAAATTTTTATACTTTTAACTAACAAGTCTGCAAAATAATTTTTTTTTCAATTATTTGAAGTTTTTATTTCGAAATTTCGTAAAATTTAATTTTAAAAAATCGATTTGAAAATTTGCAAAGAACTTTCTTAAAAATTATTAATAATAATTGTTTTGATTAGTAATAATATTTTTATAATGTAAAATAATGATTTTATCACTTGTTCATGTTTTATAATAATATTCATTTAAGTTATTGAATTACATATAAGATTTGAATGTAAAATTTTGGAAAATCTTAATTCGTATGAGTTTTTGTCGGGAATTTTTGTAGTCATTGAATTCGAATTTGATGTTTGTTGTAAAAAAATTTTAATGGCGGATGATTTCAAAATTGATACGATTCGATTGAAATTTGTTTCTCTGGAGTTTTTGGGGTCGCTGAACTCTAATTCGTTGTTTGTTTTTCTAAAATGTTTACTGGAGGGTTTTAATATATGGAAAAAGGAAAACCAAATTCAAATTCAGCGAGCCTAAAAAACCCCGACAATGTGAATTTCGATTGATTCGCGTCAATCTTTACATTATCCGTCATATTGTATCCGCCATTTTGAATTTTAATAATATACGGGTCAGTCCATTATATTTCACCTGAAGCCGTTGCGGTCTATTTTTAAAAAAATCTCATAATTTGTAAAAATAATGTATAATATCCGTAGATTTTATTTTTGAAAATTATTTTATAAATTTTTTTAAATTAAACTTAGAATTTGAATTTTTAAGTTGAGTTGCACAGAAAAAAGGTTAGATTGACAGTTATGAAAATTTAATAAAGAAGCATGGAAATAATTTAAATAATACAAATTTCTTGATTGATATTTGTTAAAAATGAGCTAATTTACTTGTATAAATAGATTATTATGTAAACAAACCCAAATTAATAGATAAAAATTGATTTTAAAACTTAACTATAAAATGTCAAAAGTCACTACATTTTATTTACACTTTTCTAAAAAGTATATAAATATTTAAAAATTTATTACTATTTAATGTAAAGTATTTTTAATGTACTCTTATAATATGTGCTAACTTTTTAATTTTATAATATAGAAATATAAAAAATTTTACGTTTAATATTGAGTGTTTCATGATTTTCAGTGATTTTAATCACTTATTTCTTCTCAGGAGGTTGACCAAAAAATCCTATTTTTGTCTTAATATTTATGTTTGACCTTCTTTTCCATTCTATTAAATTTTGGTGATGGAGAACGAACTACTTTTTAGTTTAAATTTAGTTTAAAGAATCTGCTGAAAAAACGCATTTTTTTGGTTAAAATGCAAGTATTTTTATAACACTGAAGTTGGCTATCTCAAAAGTCTTGCAAAAATCTACTTGTATTTAAACAAAAAATGCGTTTTTTCAGCAGATTTTTTAAGCTAAATTTAAACTGAAAAGTAGTTCTTTCTCCATCACCAAAATTTAATAGAATGGAAAAGAAGGTGAAACTTAAATATTAAGACAAAAATTGGATTTTTTGGTCAACCTCCTGAGAAGAAATAAGTGATTAAAATCACTGAAAATCATTAAACACTCAATATTAAAGGTAAAATTTTTTATATTTCTCTATTATAAAATTAAAAAGTTATCACATATTATAAAAGTGCATTAAAAATACTTAACATTAAATAGTAATAAATTTTTAAATATTTATATACTTTTTAGAAAAGTGTAAATAAATTGTAGTGACTTTTGACATTTTATAGTTAAGTTTCAAAATCATTTTTTATCTACTAATTTGGGTTTCTTTACATAATAATCTATTAATACAAGTAAATTAGCTCATTTTTAACAAATATCAATCAAGAAATTTGTATTATCTAAATTATTTCCATGCTTCTTTATTAAATTTTCATAACTGTCGATCTAACCTTTTTCTGTGCAACTCAACTTAAAAATTCAAATTCTAAGTTTAATTTAAAAAATTTTATAAAATAATTTTCAAAAATAAAATCTACGGATATTAAACATCATTTTTACAAATTATGAGATTTTTTTAAAAATAGGCCGCAACGGCTTCAGGTGAAATATAATGGACTGTGACCCTATAGTAGAATAATTATTTGTTTTACTTGATGAATTGGGTTATTTGTTTGAAGCAATAAGTGTTATTATTTATTTTTCTTGAGTGACAATATTGAAGAGTGTTTATCGTATGATTATTACAAGAGAGAGAGAGAGAGAGTTGAATCAGATGGTTTTATTGTTACAGAAAAGTGCCACTCCAGGTCCCCAACAGTCAAGTTACAGTATGCGGTTTACAGCGGGTCGGAGTCAGACAATGCTGAGTGTAACGTCGGGTTCGAGGAGCAGCCCACCGCCCACATTGCCTCGTGCAGGTTCACGTAGCGGAGGTGAACCAAAGCACGCAAATGGCGAGCCGCAACGGAGCCTCGCCGCAAGCCCATCCATAGAGGAAACCTCCCTTAGCTAGGTCGCCCTCGTACATCTCCCTCTCTGTCTAGAGCATCATGCACAAGGCTCCGAGATGCACAAGACCGAGATGGAGGTGTATGGAATTAAAAGAACCGACGAGGATGACTGTAAACTCTCCACGGTGCCTGAGCTTCCTGAATTCTCCAGCCCACCCTCTCAGACTCTCAAGTCCAATCAGGATTCCGAGGACTACAGAAATGGTTCTTTCACCAACTCCGTAAGTTTCCCATTTTCCTTCTTTTCTTCCTTTTTTATTTATTCCTTTTTTGCCACAACTTCTTAAGTGAAATGAAAAATTACACCCAAGCTGTTTTTTTAATCATTATTTATTGACACGGGGAAAAAAGAATTGTTATTGTTGGTACAAAATTTGTTGTCCCAATAAGAAATGACTCATCAAATTGATGTCAAATTGCCGTCAATTTGATGGTCAAAATTTCGTCAAATTGACGATTTAAATTGACAAAAACATGTTTCACATTTTGATAATTTTTTTTTCTATTATAAAAATTGAAGAAATTTTGACGATTTATTAATGTTGATAATTTTTTTAAATTGGCGAAATTTTGACGACTTATAGATTTAGGGACAATTTTTAATCATTTTTAAAATTAACTCACAGTTTTCTTGAAAGTATCAAATTGATACTAAAGTGGATCAAATTGATGCCAAAAATCTGGATCAATTTTTTATTTGATACATATTTTTGGTATCAATCCGTTGCCATTTGATACTTTTAAGTTAACAGTGCTGAACTTTCACGATTTTACAATTTAATTTTCTAATAAAATCATATTAATTCATTTAATTTATATATCCAACTCATGGATATAAATTTAAGATCAAATTTTTTTAACGTAAAAAATAATACAAATGCACTCGATTTATTTTTGCAATCAATACATTTTTGGAAGTTTTCTTTTCAATAAAATAAAATAAGTCATTTTCTAACATTTTTTTTCTATCAATGTTGAATTTCTACTAATAAATGTAAGTGAAATGAATTAATTGTAGAAAAAATGGTAAGAATCGTTTTTGTTACTCGCAAGCAATTAAAAAATAATTAAACTTTTAGAAAAAATTCGAAATATCACAAGTTTAAAAAAAATAAAATTTTAGAAATCGAAACTTTTTGGGAAATTTATTTTATATTAGTAGACATTGAGTTTTTTTTAATAAATGATTAGAAAATATTTTTTTATAAAAGTGACCGGCTTTGAGTAGATTTCAAGGTGCAGAATTTAGTAATAGGACAAAAATTTGGTTCAGTTTTCAGTATTTCCAAAACCTTTCACACTATAAATCTTAATTAGTAAATTTTTTTTTTAATTTAAATTAGTTACTGACTTTTTGCTTTTAAATTAGTAAAGTTCACTAATCAATAGTCATTTCTACTAATTTATTAGTGAAATTTACTAATTTGAATTAGTAAACATTTTTACTAATTCAAATTTAGAGCACGAACTTCAATAAGCAACTTCAATAATTTTTGTTAAAAAAAAATTTACAAAATTATTTATTATTTATTTTTTCATAGGAATGAAGATTTCAAAAATCTGCATTTAAAATCTTCTGAAATTCAATTATTTCGAAAAATTCCAAATAAGTAGAAACATTTTCAAAATTAGTTTCTTAAAATAGACTAAAATAAACCAAAAACGTAAAACTTGATAAACTTTGTTTCAAACAATTAAATTCTTTATAAAAGATTTTAGAAAATATTAATAAACAATCAAGTTTTTGAAGAATTTTATCTACAATGATGAAAATACAATAAGTTTGAAAAATTTCAATAATAATTCAGGAAATTTGATTTTTAAATACTTAAATTTACTTTTTCAAAGATAATTAAAGACTAACAATAATTGAAATATAAAAATTCGAAGAATCAGTTTTTAGAAACCTGGTGTATTAATTGTTGAAAATATTCAATTAAAAAATTTGAAATTGAGTTTATCAAAATTTGAATTTTGTTTTCGTAGATTTTTGAACTTATGGAAATATATAAATATTAAGAACATTTTGGACATTCAAATTATACTTGAATTAAAAAAAATTATAATGTCACTAGGTGAAAACAAATTCTAAGAATTATTTTCTTGAACAATATTTTTGAATTTTTTGAAGCTTATTTTCATTAATTTATAATTTCAAAATTTTTATTTGAACATTTTTTATTAAAACTTTTAAGCTTATTCCATTATTTGAGCAAAAATTCACAATTAAAATTTTTAAAAATTTGTTTTTTAAAAGGTTTTAATGAAATACTTAAATATATCAATCATTTTCGATAAATTTTTACAAAATATCAATTATTTAACAACTTTTCAATTAGAATTTTTGAAAATTTAATTATCTTAAAGAAAGTATTCAAATCAAAATTATTTTAAAAATTTTAAAAATATTTGATTTATTTTTCACACAAGAAAAATCGAAATAACTTGCATTTTATGCAAAAAAAAATTCGTATTAATTAGAACAGAAGTGATGTGAAAAAAATTTCCTAGATTAGTTTCGTAAAAATAGTTTAAAATAATTTGTAAAAGATAAAAAATTTTGTAATTAAATATATAATTAGAAAATGTCAAAAAAATTAAAATCAACTAAACTTTGTATTAAATAATTGAATTTAAAAAAAAAACTTTGCAATATTTGAAAGAAATATTGCAAGGCCGAAAATAAATAAAAAAAGTCGCCTTTTTTAAAAATAGTAAAAAAAAATTCAACAAAGTTATCTAAAGCCAGGAAAATTTCTCCTGATTAAAACTGATTATTTTATTTATTATTTTTTCTTTATTATTTCGAAATTTGAAATTATTATCAAAGTAGTTGAGTTCAATAATCAATAAAACAATAGAAACAAATAAAAATTACTAACAAAAAAAAATTATTACTAATACATATAATAATTAATTTTGTTTTCGAAATTTTCTTATTATGCAACTAAAATTTCGAAAACAAATTAAAATCATTCTCTTCTCTAGGTGCGATTATTTTATCTTGTTTTGTATTTTCTTTTTTGAGGTCACTGGATCCCTGGAGAATGTTGACATGGAAATCATTTCCAGTATTTCGGAGAAGGTGGCTGCGAGATCATCGCCAGTGGACTATTCCTTTGAGGATCAAATACAGCAAATGTCAAGTTCATCATCTCCAACCTTCTCCAAAATTCCCACCCAATGAAAGAGAGTGAGTGAACCAGAGACAGAGAGAAACAACTTATATTTAACGTCCGTTTTAGCGAAATGACGACAGTTCTCAGGGAATTCCAATCAAGAACTTTGAACATTTCATGAAATTGAGTAATTTATCTTCATATCGAAACCCTGAGATCTTTCTATAATAGAAAATCTTTCAAGACTGTTTCCATCTGTATTTTGACATTTAAATTGTCATTTATTATAATGTATAGAAAAAAAAATGCTTCCAAAGAGGCATTTTTATGAAAAAGACTAAGTGTGAATTTTTAAAGAAACATTTTAAAAATGCATCCAGTCTTGGTAATTTGTCTTATTGAAAAATAATGAAAGAAAGAGAAAATTGTTTGATTTTTTTCTGAATAGGATAAAAAATTTATTGATATTGTCAGAATTATTTTATTAGAATAAATTTTATAAGTATTTTATTTCTAAATTTATTCACGTAGTGACAATTTTTTTTATTAAAATAATTTCTCAAAGAGAATTCAAGATCTTAAGATGAATTTGAAAAAGCACGGAAGGCTAAAAGTAGAAAAAAATAAGTATTTCATGCGTGTCTTCTATTTTTCTCTCAAAAATATCTATATTTCAAAACATATTACATACGGATGTTGTGAAATTATTCAGAATCGTATATCCGCTTTGTTTCCCAAGAATACTTATTGTTATAGAATATTTTTACTCGACATTGCATTAGGAATTATTTTTATCCTCTTACCCCAGAAATGATTTTCGATGACATTTTCTGCAATTTTCCCAAAAACAAAATCTACTTTCGCATTTCTTCCAATTTTTTTGATGAAAAATTGCAGAAAATTGAGAAACATTTTTTCGTATATTGAATAAGAAAAAGTGATTCCTCTTTTTTTTACCCTTCTTGGCCAATATATGAAAAGGAGTTTGACATTTCAGTGAATTTAGAAAGCAGGAAAGCAAATAAGGGAAATTCTGACGTCACATGGAGAAATCAATAGGTTACTTGATCCACACACTCGTATCGATGTCTACTGCCATTATAAAGCTATCTGCAAAAACCCATATCGACATTTCACATGGTACATCTTTTCAATACTCTAATCGTCATGGCAAATATAAATTCTCTTCGTTCCAAACAAAAAAAAAGAAAATATTCCCACGATCAAAAAAAAATATTTACTAAAACTCTCATCTCTATTCTAGTAGTAGTTTATTTTCTCTCTCTCTCTCTCTCTTTCTCGAAAAAAAAGATTACATGTGACAATTTAACAGCTTCTGACATCTTCATCTCTCGACTATTTCAATATTTGAAGAGGTTTCATTCCAGGAAGAAAGAAAACCGAATCAAGTCAATTACAACTCAATTTCTTCAACTTTATACGCAACAATTTTTTTTCTTTTTAACAAAATTTTTTTTCTCTACCTAAATTTTTACAATTTTGTGGAATATTTTTTCCATTTTCCAAAAATTTGTTTCTTTTCCAAAAATGGTAGAAGAGTGAAAAAAATATTGGATTACAAAAGATACAAAATATTAGTTCCAGAAAAAAAGTTCCACTGATTGTTCGTGACGAAAGCACAGTAGTTCCTTTCAAATGTAAATTTAATAAAAGTTAAAAAAAAATTCTATCCAGAGAAATGGAAAACTTTTAATTAATAAATTAAATAATATTGTAAGTTTCAAAAGGTTTTTAACTAAAATTATTAAAGTTTTAAATATAATTTTAGTTTTAAAGGTGAAAAAAAATTATAGTACAATTATTTGAATCAATTCAATAAATTTTTTTATAAAAATTCACTTATTTTCCGCACAATTATAATTAAATTTCTTGAACATTTAATTACTATCGAAAATTTTAATTAAATTTTCGATTTTCAAAAAAATTGAATTATTTTCAAAAATTTTTGTTAATTATCTAATTCTGTATCAGAATCTTATTGTTTTCAGTGCTATTTTAATAACATTCCTCGGATTAATAATTTTAATTATTTTCAAAAATTTTAATCACATTCCTCGAAACAATTTAATTATTTTCAAAAATATTTTGATAAAATTCAAGAATTAAATTATATGAGATTCAAAATATTATAAATGTTACAAAAATATCTTTTAATAAAAATTTTAATTGTAAAGATAAAAAAGATGAGTTATTAAACTTAAATTTATAGAAAATAAAATAATTTCTTAATTTTTCTATAGCATAAGTACTATTACAAAATAAAAATTCTAATTCTTAATTAAAAAAAAAATCAAATTAATTAGAACAGAAGTGATGTGAAAAAAATTTCCTAGATTAGTTTCGTAAAAATAGTTTAAAATAATTTGTAAAAGATAAAAATTTGTGTAATTAAATATATAATTAGAAAATGTCAAAAAAATTAAAATCAACTAAACTTTGTTTTAAATAATTGAATTTTTTTAAAAAGTTTTTGGAAAATGTTAATAAACAATTTAAAAGAATTTTTGGACAAGTTACAATCCCAACAATTTTGAAATTGATTTTATTTAAAATTTTAATGTTACTTTTGTAGATTTTTGAATTTTCGGTAATATACAATTAAAAACATTCGCCACAATTAAATTTTAAGAACTTATAATATTATTTAAAAAAATTTTAAGAACCTACTAAAACTTTATTTATTTACTTATTCAATAAATAATTAACTGTAAAAAAATATTAATTATTTTCCAGAATTCTTAATTCTGTAATTAAATTTCTTCAACATTTAATGACTAGGCCAAAAATTTAATGCAATTCTTCAAAAGAATTAAATTATTTTCAACATTTTTTTAAGTAATTCTTTATAAGAATCTAATTATTTTCAGTGTAATTTGAATTTAATTCCTTGAAAGAATTTCATTATTTTCGAAAATTTTAATCACATTCCTTGAAACAATTCAATTATTTAAAAAAATATTTTGAAAATATTCAAGAATTAAATTATTTGAGATACAAAAAATTATGAGGAAAAGAAAAAGCAATGAAAAATATCTGAAAAGAAACTTTCAAAAATCGGAATATAACGATTATTATTATAATGAAATTTTTATAAATGTAAGTGAAATATTTTTCAATAATTTAAATTTCTTAAAATTTTATTTCAAATAATTGAATTTTAGAATTTTATTCAAATTTGTTGAAAATATTGGAATAATCAAAAAATAGAATAATGCAAATACTTTCTATACATTATTCTATTTTTTAAACCAAATTTTGCAAAAAGTGTCTTTTGGCAAAAAGAACTTATTTTGAAACTTTTGACTCCGATCTCCACTGAAAAAAATATAATTCAAAAATACGATTATAAATTTTTCTCCAAATTTTGCAAAAAATGTCTTTTGGCAAAAAGAACTTATTTTGAAACTTTTGACTCCGATCTCCACTAAAAAAAAATACAAATCAAAAATATGATTATAAATTTTGGTCCAAATTTTGCAAAAAAATGTCTTTGGGAAAAAGAACTTATTTTGAAACTTTTGACTCCGATATCCACTGAAGAAAGTACAATTCAAAAATATGATTATAAATAAGTTTAAAAATTGAAAAATTGTCAGTTATTTTCCATAAATTATAGAAATAGTTTTGATTGGGTTATTAAATGGTTATTAATTAAATTTTGAATTTCAGTAAATCGATATTGAAATTTGTAATAAAATGATTATTAACTAGTTGCTTCATCACGTATTTCTGAAACAAAACTTTATTCCAAACTCGAGGCAATCACTGTACCATAATAAACTGGCCTTCAGTGAATTCAGATCGATGTTATGCTTGCGTAGGAAGTCTATTTCCAATTGATCATTATTGGAATGCAACAACAATTCACGACTATATCTCCAGCATCATTAGCTGATTTTGTTTGGAATGACCAAACGTCCCCATTGCAATGTCTCCACTTTTCATATATATTTATATATTCAGCAATTTTCTCTCCTAAAGAATAATTTTCTTTCATTTCTCACCACTATATTCACTCGACTATCAAATTCAAATAATTTTCTCTTTAATTATCCTTTCAATTAATTCATTCTTTTTTCATCGAATCTCAAAAACTCATCGCATTCAATTTGTTGAGTCAAATTAATTTTATCCAGTTTGTGATAAAAATAGAAAAGTTTTCAATGAAATTAATTTTTCCATGTAACTAATAAATTCTAGTATGAAATTAATTTTTGAAAGAAATTAATTGTATAAAATTAATTTTCGTTCGACTAAACTGAATTCTATAGGTTTCTAAATCGTATAATAATAGCGAGTAAGCGAAAAAAAAAGTTGCGAAAGAAAATATTGATTGTAAGGAATATTGAGCCTGACAGTAAAAACCTACAAATAGAGGGACAAAAAAATATGCAAAATTCGAAAAAACAAGATTCGATTTTATTCAAAGAATATCTGCCACTGGCTTTTATAAAGCAAACAGTGCATATAGACTGCAATTTTGTACAGTTTTTGTATTTAAAACTCGCGGAACGTTTAAACCATACAAAGAGTGACTATAAAATGCGATAAAAATACATTTTTTCGTCAAAAAAAAAAGAAAAAAAAATGTTCATATCACAATTTCGTAAATTTTACGTTTTTAAACATTACAATAGCAAACAATGTTGCCAAATTTTTATTATACTTTTCAACTATAAAAGCAATTATTAAATAATAAATTCAGTTTTTAAAAAAATATATAGACATTTATTTTTTTAGGAAAAGGGCAACATTTTAATTTCGTCTTTTCTAATTTTATTTTCCTTTTCAAAAATATTCATTAGTTTTCATTCTATTTTACTGTTCGTTAATTAATAGCATTGTAATATTAATTTTTTTTAATTACCGAAATAAACTGTTATATTTATCTCGTTAAAAAAATTGCAATTAAATTTTTCCATATATTTTATTGTATATAAAATAAATTTTTAATTTAAAATTCAACTGCGAAGAAATTGTTTTCAAATTAATAGAAATATAAAATAGTTATAAATGCGAAACGTACTTGCCATTTTGAAAATGCTTTCGTCATGTTAAAAATAATAATAATCAACAATGACATAAAAACCAAAATATGTAATATTTAAATAGGGAGGAAAACTCGAATTTAAAGCTAATTAATTAAGAAAAAACTAATTACATACACGTGTAAATCTGTTATCTAATACTCGTCATTTTCGTGAAATAAAATATTAAAAAGAGAAAAAAAAACAATTATCAACTTGCGGCACAAAAAGAATTGTTAGATAAGGCATTGTTCAAGCCCAATAAAGGTCTGACAAATTAAATATTCAAAAAAATTCGTTAGAGAAACACTTTTTTCAAAAATAAATTTTCGTGACAATTTCCGCTAGTTATTTTATTTCAATTTCATGAATAAAAAATTTTAAACAAAATTAATCTTTTAATTTTGTTATCTACGTAAAACTAAAAAAAAATTTTAATACAAAATTAGAAAATTGTTTGAATTTCAAGTGACAAGAAAAATTGTGTATTTAAAAATCAACCCAAGAGTTTTTTTGTCAAGGGAGTGTTTCTCGAAATTATACACGTATATGTGAAAATAATTTTTGTTTGTTTGTAATTAAATAAAATCATAGTACAAGCTAAAGTCTATTCTATAAATATAATGAAGAAATTTGTACATATTAGATATTAGTTAAGAGTAAAATTACTGTCGATGATTATAATTATTATAAACGCTCGATATATAGACGAACAAAATAAATTGTAAATATAATCGTATAATAATGATAATCAAAATAATTATATCAATATGTGTAAATAATATTTTTTTTCTACATCTTAATTTTCATGCGCAAAAAAAAATAGAGAAAACGTTGAAAATTTTTCTTTTTACAAAACATTCATTTCTCTTCAATATTATTATTTAGTGAAATATATGTATTTAATCACTTTTTTGTAAATAAAATGAAAGACTATGGGTGATGAAACTGAAATAGCATTTAGGCCTCTTGATTTTCAAGTACGGCTAGTTTTAATCGTATCGTCGATATAAAGAAATAATAAAAAAAAACTAAATAAAATAAATGAGGAGCAATCTTTGTAATTCAAGACTTTAGAAAATTAAATTCTACACATACTAATAATAATAATTATATACGAAAAAAAAGTCATACAGCTTAACCAAAGAAAATGGAACATAAATATAAAAGAAAACGCCAAAAGAAAATAATTCTTTAAATTAAAATCTTCTGTGCAGATTTTAAATCTGCCGGACGTGTTTCGAGAAATATATTACATACAATGTATTAAATAACATATACACACATAAGAGATATATAAAACAAAAATAAACTAAATGGTTGATTGTTAGAAAACGCCAAAGAATGAAAAAAAATATATTAATACCATATTGGCAGTATTAATAAAGTCAGTGTTAAAAAAAACTAATAGAATAATTGTTCGTATACTCTCGAAAAATATTTATTATTTATTTTATCACTTAGCAAAATTCATTCAGTCTCAATATAAAGTCTACGAAATAAAAAAAGCGATTGATTTTCTTTTAACAATCAGTCTTATTTATTATTCTCTTTAATCATTAATATATATATATATATAGTTTATAATATATAAATTTGTTACATATTTTCATATTTTATTAAATTATTCATTAAACAAATAATTGCTCCAAAACATTATCAAGTTACTGTCGATTGATTACGAGTTGTTAACAACAACTGAAGTATTCTAAACATATATTATAAATAAAAAAAATATTAGTCCTACAATTGAAAAAAAAATAGTCAAATAACACGTTCAGCGAAAAAAATAATATAAGGTGCACGTTAACTGTGTTTGAGAAAAGAAAAATTGTTTTTAGCATATTAAAAAAAAAAACTAATTCGCGTGATAAGTAAAATCGAAAATCTTAGGCTGTTATTAATTAATAATAATTAAGTCGAATGTTCAAAATGGTATGAATGCGTACGTTAGATATGTTTATAAATGTAAATGTAATTTAAAACAGAACAAAAACAATGTTTTTAAATAAAAAACAGAAAAAACTGCAATGAAAATGGGACAAAGCTTTAGACGTTACAAATAAATTCCACGAGGTAATTCAATTACTCCTATACTTCAATTTTAACCATTTTTAAAGTAACAACTTTCAAAAAACAAAAATTTCAATTATTTTAACAAAGCATCCATTTTAATTGAATAGAAACAAAGTTTCAATTTAACTAAAATAGAAATAAATTATACAAACCCAAATTTTTTGAAAATTACTTTAAAAAGAATAAATTGCCTCAACTGGACTGATTTTAAACACAATTTTGTAACGTATTGTACATAAAACAAAAAAATCTTAGAGATCAAATTATTTATAATCAAAAAAAAATTTTACACATCTGAAACATGTACTTGAATTTCAGAAAAGAAATGATTTTCGAAAAATCACAAAAACACGCGAATATATTAATAAAAAAAGAAAAGAATTTTTCTTAATGAAGAATGTCATCTGTAATTTACCAAAAATTTCGATCTATAAAAAAAAGAATGTATTACAGCGAATAAATTTTAAGATGATTAAAAAGAAACTCGAGTGAATGTAAAATTAATAGAACTTACGAATCGCTCCTCTATCAAATCTCATATATATAAAGAAAAATTGAAGCAAAAATTGTTAAATATTGTTATTAAAAAAAAAAAAAAGTGTCATTATGTTTGTACACAAAAGCGAAAATTCGCACTTTAGTGAGCGAAAGTCGAGATACTCATGTTTAGTATGTGGTTGTAGATTTTTAGATAAATCGCAAACTCGAAATTAGTTAGTCACCACGAAAAATGTTTTTCCTTTTCCCTTTGTAAATATACAAATTCATTATCAACTATGTTTACTTCAACTTTCTTTTCTTTACATTTTAAGTCTTAATATAATATTAAATAAACAAAACAAAAAAAAAAGAAATCTGAAAACTATCGTTATAATATTTTATCATCTATATCGAAGATTATTTCCCAGTAGAAAATGAATAAAAATATAATTTTTCATTCCTCCAAAAAATAAAAATTTGGAAATTTTTTTTTTTATTTTTTGAAGTAACGAAAACTAAAAATATAAAGTTATAAAATATCAAATAAAAATTATAAAGTATAAATATAAAGTTCAATAATAAAATATATTAAAATATATTTCTTATTTATCAAAAAGTAATTTTAATTCGTAAATTACGAAATAATGAACAATTTGAACGGAATTTTTTTCTATAATTTAAATTTTAAATAGTATTTTCTTTTCAATTATTTTCGAATTCGCATTGAGTGAAATTTTGTTATAATATTTAAATATGTTAATATTTTTTTTTCTTTCTATAATAAATGTCGAGGAAAAGAAATCTAACTACTAGATCGCTAGTTCATCTAAATAGTTAATCACAATTGGTTCTCCATTTTTTTTCTTTTCGTAAAAATATATATGTACATCTTAGTGAAATGAATATTTACATAGTTTACTGAATTATGGTTTATTATAGCGGACTTTTTGTCGATCTTGATGTCCTCGATATTCAGTGATCATTAACTTACAGAGAAAGAGATGAAAGACGACTATTAAAAAGCCTATAGTTACCCAAAAGAATGTTGGTAAACCTCCAAGTTGATGTCCGTGTTTGTGTAACGCAATTACGTGATGATCATGAGCTGGTGCTAAATTAGAAGAAATATTTTTACACATAACTAATTAATTCTCTGTTGAATAATAATTTACTTTTTCATACTAAATTAACTAACTAAACTAAATTCACTAAATTTAATAAAAACTTATTAATTAGTGTCGTAATAATAAAAGGAATTTAATACAAACACCGTTTCTTTAATTTTTGAGTTTTTGTTTACCATATTTTTAAATAATTTAAATAATTTTTCTTTCTTAATATTTTCAATTTTAAAATTAATGTTTTGAAAATCATTGAATTCTTGCAAAAACTGTTATCAAACAATTTGAGAATAATTGAATTTCCTTGAAGAATTTGATCAAAACTTTTGAAAAATCTATGTTTTGAATAATTAACTAACTTTTGAATAATTTATTTAAATTTTTTAAAAATATTGGTGTTTCTTAAATTATAATTTATAATATTGAAAATTTTGTAAGTAACATATATTTAATTAAAGTTAAATTCGAGAATAGTTAAAATGTTTTCTTTACCTTCATCAATAGTGTGAACATGCAGAGTCTTTCGGAGATCGACAATATGTTGATAATCTGATGTAATATAAAGAACGGAAGTAAACGGTTGCGTTAATTTAACTGGAAAATTCGTGTAGGTTTGACTAAGAGAAATTGGATCATCTAAACAACCAGCGTCACATGCGTAAAAACCGCTATCACCGCGATCTATTGTTACTCCCAAAATTGCTCGATTGTCTTCATTAACAGACACCGATATATTCAAATGTGTAATGTTTCCATAACTTATTCTCCTGAAAATTAAATTTTTTTTAATTATAACGAAAAGAACAATTATTGGGAATTTTAAAATTGCATAAAAGACAATTATCGTAAATCAAAGTAAATTGAATATTAACAATTTCAGTTTATGTAATTAAACTTTAAAAATTCTAATTTTGTTTTTATTTATGAATATTCAGATGTACTAGTAAATAATAAGCGCGCTAGCGCGCGGAACGTAGTATTGAATTTATTTATTTATTGAATTTATTAACAAACATAAAGTTTTTAAAAAATTTCATAATCAAAGTTTTTAAAAAATCACATTTTAAGTACAAAATTATTTATTACTGTTCATATTTTCAAAGATTTTAATGAAATTTCACGAAAGAATTCCAATATTTCCTAAAATTTTAACAAATTTTTCTAAATAATTCGAAATAATTAAATTATTTTTATAAATAGTAACATTTTTCGCAAGAATTCAATTATTTTTAATACAATTTTAGTAAAATTCTTCTCCATAAAATTTCTATTATTTTTAAAATGTTTCATTAAAATTATTAAAGAAACTTTATTATTTGACAAAAAATTCAAAGACATTCTGCAAAAAGAATTTAATTAGAATTTTTAAAACTTTAAACGAAATGCTCCGCGAGAATTAAGTTATTTTCCTAAATAGTGAAATTTTGTGAAGGAATTCTATTATTATTAAATTTTTTGATAAAATTCTTTGCAATAATTCGATGATTTTCAATACATTAATTTAAAAATTTTAAATATTTGAAAAGAAAAATTATAAAAAAGTTAAGAAATAAATAAACAAACAGCAACTTTAATTTTTTTCTGTATAAAAAATGACAGAAGTTTGCGTGATGATGATTTATAAATTATTATTACAAGATTATAAATTTTTTTTTGAAAGAAGAAAAGAAAATTGCATAATTTCTCTTTCTCAATGACAATTATTTTGAAAATATTCCAATTTTTCATGAAAAATAGAGAAAAAACGAGTTAAAGCGCACGTACTGATTCTGGGTATACACATTATTAAAAAAATATTAAATAATTAATTTTTATTATTTATTAATCGATAGTTATTAAAAAAATAATATTTTGATTTTGTTAAAAAAAGTGTGATAAATAAATAGAAATTATGCAAAAATACTACAAATTTTGTAAAAACAATATGATTGTCAAAATTCATTACAAAATGAAAGTTTAGAAAAAAAATGTTGATGGAGAAATATAAATAGTTCAAATTACTTTATTTTTTCTTTGATTTTGAATAAAGAAAGAGAAATTATGCACATTTTTTCATTAATTTCTAGATAAAACTTGAAATAAATTCATTTTTAGAAGGTTAAAAAATTAAATCTTATTAAAGAAATTCTTCAAATGAAATTAAATATTTTGTTTTTTAATTTAAAAAATGTGAATTTGTAAATAGGCATGATTATTATATTATTATATATCTATTATCATTTAAATGAGAAAGTTCATAAAAAATAAAAATTGTAATTATGAAATACACAAATTCTTCCGACACATTTATTTTAATTAATTTAAAATGGAAAAAAATTTGAGACTCAAAATATTCTCGACTTCGACATAAAAAAAGGATTCAAAATTCCTATTTCTAGCATTTATTTCGTATTTAATTTGTATTTGTAGATTACGAGAATGTTCCTAAAAAAGTGATGATTTAAAACATCTTAATTTTTGATTTATTAAACAATGAATTTTAGTTGATAAAAATTATAATCAGTTCTTTGATCGGGACCTTTATTATGAAGACTTTTTAAAAAATAAAATTAAACCCTTTATAAATAAAATAAAATATTTATCAATAAAACTAAATATTTATAAATAAAATGATTCACTTATACCTGAACAAATAATCGCGATGAAGATATTGAGGTTCCATATTGAATTCCAAATGTTGATTCGTAAATCTTAAGCTGCCTAAACTAAGGACGATTGCTTGTTGAACGGCGGAGGGACTTCCGGTTGTAAGACGATGACAACCTTGTTTTTCTAATGTTATTAGCCATGCTTGAACAACATCGTTTACCTGGTCGATAGAAGAAGTGTCTTCCCACAATTTCGGAGCATTTCTGATAGATTAAAAAATTGTCATTTCAAAATTAATTCAATCACATAACAATAATTTAACAAATTAACTTAAAATGTTAAATTTAATTAAATAATTTAAGATTTTATTTAAACTTAAATAATAACCAACTTTTAAAAGATTTTTAAATAATGTATAAAACTCCTGAAATAGAAAATGAAAAAATTTTTTTCATGAAAAATACAATTTGAAAATGTTTCTTTAAAAATCTGTTTTTTAAAATTATATTTTAAGTTATTTTTAAAATGAATCTAAAATTATCAAAGTTACGTTCCACAAATTTTAAAAGTTCAAACAACAGAAATTTTTTCTATTAAAATTATTTCAAAAAATTTTAATTAAGAATGTTGAATGTGATTATTTTCTGCAAAAATGTCAAAAATGATTCTAATAAATTTTAATTTTATTATTTTATGTGTGTATTTGAATCAGAGAATAGTAATTCTCTGATTTATTATATTGCTCTCGTTTTTCAAAACTATTTTAATATTATTTTTAGAACCTGATTTTGATTAATTTTAAATCATATTGAATTTATACTATTCAAATTTTTTATTGATTACAATTTTCCAGAATCCAATTATTTTCAAAAAAAAAATTCAAGATTAAAATTATTTAAAAGTTAATTTTTAAAAATTGTAATAAAATACTTGAAAAGATGATTTCGTTTTAATTAAATTTTACAGAATTGTAATTATTAAAAATCTTTTTAATTGTATAATTTAAACATTTAATTAGAAAAATTATTCAAAAATAAATTTTTAAAGATTTGTTTATTATACTTTTAAAAAAATTTTAAATATACATATTTTTATAAATTAAAAAATTTTTTAAACTTTTAAAAAATGTGGTATTTTATCGGAAAATTTGGAAGAAAAGTAAAAAAAAGTCGCAATTTTTTAATAAAAATCGATAAAATTCGCATTATTTGAAAATAGCCGGAATATGTCAAAAAGTTATAATATCCGAGACCTGTAAACGTTCTTAATACACTTTTATTTATTTATTAAATTAATAGTTTGACGAAAGTGATTAATAATTTATTTATTTCTTCAAAATTATTACTACGATCAAAGAAATACTTCTGGATTTATTTTCATTTTTACTTTTATTTTTTTGAATGAATTTTAAAATAAGTATTTTAAAAGATTACTTTTTAATTCGAGATTTAAAGAATATTTATACTTACAATGTATGATGACCTTTGTAGCAACCTTCGCTATTTGACACTACTTTCTCGACATCTGGAATACTTCTTGGCACTTGCGACAGGACATAGTACATCGTGGAATTAATCTTATGACCATTGATTGCACCCTTTGCTTTGGATTCACTTATTCTGAAGCCAGTGTACCAATAACTTTGCCAATGATTAGTGTGTTCGGTCTTCAATCCACGTGCTTGTCGTATTAATGCTTTTTTCATTGCCTGAATTTAAAAATTGTATATTAGACCTTTTCATCATACACTAAACTTTAATAATTTCAGAAGAAATTACAAAAATACAGAAAATTCAATTCTTTGAATAATTATTCAAAGAATTAAATTTTCTGTATTTTTTTATTTAAGGTATAAAATAATAATAATAGGTAATAAAAAAATAAAATTTTACTTCTATCGCCTTTTTCTGAGTTATGTCACGTTCAACGTGATATTGTTCTGGATTTACAGCTTCACTGTACTTAATGCTAGTGAGATATTCAAAACTCGAAGAACCCCTCGCTTTCACTTGAATAACCTTCGGCGGTGTTTTATAAACAATTGATATAGCAATTATTTTATTTGTCTCGGGTAATGACACATGTCCCGAAATTAAATTGAATTCGAAAATTGTTCCATCCATGCTAATTCTGTAAAAATTAAATCAAATTAGAATATATATTTTTTTCTCAACAAGGCAAAATTTTTTAAAAAAGACCCCAGGGTGTCTACTATTTTCGTTCAACAAAATTCCCAGTTATTTTCCGGTTTTAGTTTTTCAAAAGAATACTTTTTAAATAATTTTAATTGAAAATTTGGAAAATAATTGAATTAAACAAGGATTTTTCCAGATTTTTTAAATAATCTTGTCTATTTAATGGTAATTCTTAATTTCTTAAAAAATATAATTTTTCTTACGGTTTTTCATTAAATTTAATTATTTGTAATTCATCCAAAATTCAATTATTTCTTTAGAATTTTTAAATAAAATTATTGAAAAACTTTAAAAAAATTTTAAAGAAGAATGATGTTATTAATAATTTTTTTAAATAAAAATTTTAAGATTTTTAAACTTTTACTTCTCTTAAATTTTCAAGGAATTTAATTTAAAAACCTTTTAAAAAATCAATTTCTAAAAATCCTATTATAACGGTTTAAATATTCAATTATTTTAAAAAATTTTAACTGAAATAATCGTTAAATAATTTCCTATTAGAATTCAACTACGAGAATTGAATTATTTAAATACAATAATTTTTGTAAATTCATAAAATGATATAATTTCAAAAATATTATTATTTTTAAAGAGGAAAAAATAAAATTCTTTAAAATATAAAATTTTACAAAATTTCCAATTGTTGCAATTTGTTAAAATTATTATTGAGAATTTAAGTACTTTTTTCTTAAAAAATTGTAATTAGTATTCTTTAAAAACCTAATTGTTTAAAAATTTCCAAATTAATTTTTTTTCAAATTTTAATAACTTTTGTAAAATAAATATTTTACTAATTATTATTCTTTATTTGCTTAAAATTTCTGAATACTTAAAAATTTGAACTGCAAGTCTTCCAAAATTCAATTAATTTTCTAGAACTTTTGAATATTATTCAAAATTTAATTTTTAAGGAAGCTAACGAATTAAAACACTACACAATTAACACAATTTTCTACACATTTTTTACACACAGTCTACAAATTAACTTTCCATCTTTTGACATATCAATTTAAACTTTAAAACAAAGCATTATAATAAAACTACGCTAACTTCAGGTGAGGACAGATTATTTCGATTATTATAATATAATAATAATAATAATAATTAAAAAATTAATTATTCAATTTTATTAAAATGATATTGATAATAATTGAATTTTTGCAAAGAATTTTACTATTTATAAAAGTATTTGAATTCTTCCAGAGAATATTATTATTTATGAAAATAATTCAATTCTTGCGAAGAATTTTATTAAAATGTTTTAAAATAATAAACAGTAAAAGTTAATTATTTACTTAACAAGTAATAAATATTTAATTTGCTCAAGAAATAAAAAAATATAATTTGTTTGAACATTCAGATAATTAAAAATTGTAAAAAATTTAAGATAAGTTCAATAATTATAATTACTAAATAACATAATAGTAGAAAAATTTTTAGAAGCAAAAAATGAATTTAAAACTTATAAAGATTCTTAGTCTATTCTGAAAATTCTATTTGTTAAAAAGTTTTTAATAAAATTCTTTAACGAATTTAATTATATTTTCTGTTGAATTTCACAAAACTTAAATTCGATAATTTTTTTAAATTTATTTACATACTGTATTTAAATCAGTGACTGATTTTTTACTATCAAATTAATTATTTTTAACTAATTCAAATTTAGAGAATGATATAAGGGCGAATCTCTGGAACTTTTAACCTTTATGCCCCTCACATTATTTTCACTTAAACAGCCTAAATATGAAAACTAATGATTTTTAAATATTTACATGTTTTTAAAAAGAAAATAAGGATTACGATTTAATCATTGATATAAATTTTTTTTGTTTATTTTTTCTATGTTTTTCTTTATTAAAGTTCACAATACCATGATTTTGCAAGTGTCACTTTCATTTTTTCTAAAAGTATTTTAACTGTTTAAATAAGATTTTTTTGAAAAACACGTTTTTTTACTGTTAAAAACTATTTAAGAATATCTTAAGAATTCCATAAACAAACTTAAGAAAAATAAAAAGTAAAAATTATAAAAGATATAATCGTCTATAAAGTGCTCCTCAGTTTTTGTGTCGCTGGTCAAATCAAAATGGTTTTATAAAATAAACAGTAAAAAACTTAGTAATAAAATAAAAAGTGACAAAATGAAAGAAAATCAAAGAAAAGAAAATAAAAAACGAGAAAAAGGAAACGCGGAATGAAAAATTTATTAACGGAAGGCATTTAAATAATATTTATTTTTTATTAAACGTTCATGAAACTGTTAGCGTTTTTTCAAGGTAATATCAAGATCCTCGATATTTTTTCAAAACAATTCAGCCAATCAAATAATTAGAAAAGTTCATGTTACTAATTTAAATAATTATACGTAAAAAATTTTCATTTATTTTTTTGTCCTTATTAGTTGTATTAGACGTTTATTATATTTATTTTCATGTTTAATTATGTTTTTGTGATACTGAAAAATAACTTACTTAAGTGTAGGAGATAAAATGTTTATGTACATCTTGTTACAGATTTAGATCACCTAACATTATTTTCTTTCCAAAAATTTATATTTTAAAATAGAAGGCAACCAAATAATGGTTGTACAGTAATAAAAATCTATCTATTTTTTAGAAATTCAAATTCAAATGTTAAAGTTTCCAGAGATTTGCCCATAAATATCTGTAAAAATTGAAATAAATAGTGATTTTGAAAAACAAATTAAAATAATAAAACTTTTTTTTAATTTGGTCAAAAAATTCACGGTTTGGTATAAAATTCCTGCCTTATTCCCGGGTTTTCCTGGTCAAATTAAATTCTCGGCTATTTCCCGGTTAGTAGACACCCTGAAACATTAAAAAAACTACTCTTGAAAGACTAAATAGAATTAATACTCACTTAATTGGTTCAATCTGAGTATCAGGCCAGTGAGTTGATGTTTGTGATTTTAAAAAGACTTCCTGTGACAATGCGGAGGGATTAACGACTTTTACATCCTGCACGAGGATGCCATCGAAACTTCTATGAGCATAATATTGAGAGACTATATAGTAACCATCTCTAAGGCACTGATATTTATAAACGATACCCGAAGTATAATGTGTGACAGTGGCTTCTCGATAAGAGCTACTTTCCGGTAAAATAGCAGTTATTAATGGTTGCCAATAAACAGGTAGAGATAACGTTCTTTTGTGCTTTATGTAAAACCATGCCTCCGGCAGAATGGGAACACCAATAAAACCATTTCCAATATAAGGTAAATAATGATGATCCGTTTCTTTCGGAGGATCGTGAAGAACATTCGCATTATAATCCATAACGTCAACATAAAAACCAGCCAGTCTTTCGTTCATACAATGATCTTCAAAAGCTGCAAAAAAATTCATTTTTTAAGGTTATGTTTATAAATTTACAAATAATAAATAATAAATAATGATAATAAATTTTCTTTACATTTACCTTCAATGGGTTTGCCATTACTTGAAAAGAGCCACTGAGCAAAAGGTGGTCCAAGATAGAGGAGAATTGCTCCGAAAATAATTAAGAGCACTAAAATTTTTCGATACGAATAATTGCCATCGAGTAAGCGGCGAATTCGTTTTCCAAACTCGTAAATATCAAACATTCCTCCTGGCCTCATTTTTCTACTGTTCTGTATAATTATTTTTTTATCAGTAAAAGATAATGTTTTTCAATTATATGGAAGAAAGTGTGTTTATAATGCATATGTCATGGGACATAACCTCTCTTCGTCAATATGTATTTTGTTAGAGGTGTCTATTTAATTGATAAAAGACAACTTTGACACATTATACTACCTCATTACTTTCATTACTGTAATTGATAGTTTTTTTTATTTTTTACTTCATTATTGTTTATGAGGAAAATATTTTTCTTAAATTTAACATATTTTTACACGTAAACAAACCCGGCCCTCTTGGATATTTATCGAATACGTCACTATCGAATGTTGTATCGAACTGAAGTTGTCGACGAGTGAGAGATTGAACTAAAGGTATCGATTCTCGACAATTTCGGATTGTTGATTGTTGTTCTTCAAAATTTGCATCATTAGTTCATTCACATAGAAAATAAAAGTGAATAAATTACAAAAAAGCAAGGGAATATTAAGAAAAAGTTTAATAACAATATAAATAGAAATGTTGATAAGTAAAAGCAATGTCAGTGAGGATTATTTCGACAATAATAACAGATGTCGCCAAAAGTTTAATCTGCGAACACGGATAAAGAGGTTAACTATAATTATTCCTAACGGCAGATTTCTTGTTTAATCTACTATGGGTAAGTTTCACAAATGTTTCTTTTGTATTATAAGAAGATACTTAAAAAACAGTCTAGAAATTAGTTTAATAATTTTATACGGCTTAGTTCTCTGTATAAAAAATAAACTAAAACTTGCAGCACTGTCAATATATCCATTTATTACCCTCAATATTTTAATGCTTCAGAAATAATATCAACATTTAGGGATTATTGCAATACTGATAAAATTTAAAGTGCAATATAAAGGCATATAAACATTTTAATTAGACGAATTAGATGAAAAGATTTTTCGCACTTTCCTATCATTTAAGGTTAGTGGGAATTCCCAAAAATGGTAAAAAAAATTGGTACCACTGTTGAACTCTCAAAAATTAATATTATTGCTATTATTTAAGTTTTCTAACTTTATTTATTGGTTTTACAGTATTTTTATCACTTTTCTAGTTTTACAAAAATTAAATTATTTAAAGACTATTTAATTAAATTATTTATATTAATCGTAATTTTGTTCGTTTAAAATTGGTTAAAAACTTTATTAATAATAAACAATTTTCACTATAATATTTCTAATTATAAAATTATAAAATAATGAATAAGATTATTATATATTAATTATATAAAGATTACACCAAAAAAAAATTATTTTAAAAAATAATGTTAAATTAATTAATTGACTTGATTTATAATATTATTAATATCTACTAAAAAATTATTATTTTATTATTTCTTTAAATAGTAATAATAATTTAATTGGTTACTAATTTTTAAATAATAAATAAATATTAATAAAAAGAAAATACTTATAATCAGGTGAAAAAAATTGAAATGTGCTATTGACAATTGAATTGGAAAAAAATTAAATTTAAGGGCATTTGAACCTTTATGACGTCATAGCATTAAAATATATGCTTTGCATCAATTGTGACGTCATAATGATTCAAATGCCCTTAAAAAAGCGATTCAATATTAATATATAATAAAACCAATGAAAAAATAGTAAATTAAAAGTAAAATAAAATTGAAAATATAATTTAAAAAAATTTTTGGTTACATTTTTAAAACTATTTCATACCAAAATGTTACGTTTAAAAATTTTTATTTTGCAAGTATTTTATTTTTAAAATGTTTGTTATAAATTTGAAATAAATAAATATATATGTAATATACTTTTTATACGATTAGAAATAGTACAAATTGTTCTTTGACACAATCTATGATGATTCACATGACAAGATTTAGAAGAGAGTAATTTTCTACTGTAACTCTAGAAATACCAACTTAATTACAAAAAAAGACATATCCAGTTTTGGTTACATATTTAATTATCGCATTTTTTGTTCAGAGAAATAACTTAAGCAATTTAATACAATTCCCACTTTTTTTATTAAAAGGATATTAAAAACATTTGTCAATAAATTTTATATCAGAAAGTTTAATTAAAAAATCTTTATTAAAAATTTGTATAAAAGTGTTCTTATTGGAAAAAATTTGTTTTCAAATGTTTATTCAAAAATTTGTTTACAAATTTTTATTGAAAAGTTAAGTTTTATAATTTTTATTAAAAAATTGATTTATAAATTTTTTATTAAAAAATTGATTTATAAATTTTTATTAAAAAATTGATTTATAAATTTTTATTAAAAAATTGATTTATAAATTTTTAGCAGAAAGTTTAATTAAATAATCTTTAATGAAAAATTTGTTAAAAGTGTTCATATTGAAAAATTCGTTTCCAAATAATGTTTATTGGAAAATTTGTCTACAAAATGATTATTAAAAAATTTGTTTGACAATTTTCACTTGAAAAATAATTTATTTAAAAATTTTTTATTTAAAGTATTTTAAATAATTATGGAGTAAGTTTTCAAAACTTGATAAATCGAAATTTTGTCATTTCGAGAAATTTAAACAAATGACAATTTTCACATAACCATTAAAAGTAACCTTAATGTAGGAAAATTCTAATAAATTATTCATTTTTTAATATTATTTCTATTTAAAACGCTCTGTTTGTAACTAATGCCTATTGTAATAAGGGAATTTAAAGGTTTTGAAAATTTTTTCTAATAATGAAATAAAAATAAAAATCATCCAAGTTGGGTCAAAATAGTTTTTAAATTGAAAATTCTTTGGTAATAATTTTTTTTTCATTCAATTGAACAGTGCTAAATTGATTTCTATAAAAATCTTTTTATTTTAAATATCTGTTTATCCTAATTTTTCTGAAAAATGGATTTATCAACTTTTGAAAAATATCTCCTCAATTTATTCAAACAATTTTATTCTAAACATTTATTTGAATATTTTATAGACAAAATTTTGTTTAAAAATGTAATAATTTACACTTTTTTTGTAATTTTTATTGAAAAAACCAAAATGATAAATATATAAATATATTTAATTTGTCCTAACAATGTAATTAAAAATACTATCCTTGAGGACAAGTGCATTAATAATAATACTTAGATATAATAAAAAGTTTATCATAAAACTTGTTTTTCTTCTTACACTATAATTTATAATAAAAAGTATAGAAACAACAAAATTCCTCTTCACTGTGATTTTTGTACAAAAAAAATTTTTACAAACATAAATTAAAAAATAATTATTTTCACATATATTTATTTTCATTCTAATAAATATATATTGCCTTAAAAAATTTCAATTTTTTTAAAAACAAACATGGCGATATTTATCACATTTTTTAATTTTGTACACCCGGAAATCTTTTTTTTATAATTAAAAAAAATTTTCTGATTGTATTAATTTAGCAGATATCAATTTATTGAATCATATTTCTTCCAAGAAATAATTGCATTATTTAATAATGACTAATAAATAAATAAGAAAAATCATAATAAATAAACTAATAATACAAATGAATAAAATTTAAAAAAAAATAATAAGACAGTAAAGAAAATAGGTAATAAATAAAAAATGAATTAATTTACTGCTCCATTTTTCTCCTGATTCGAAATATAAAAATATTTTTAAAAACCTTTGAACACTACTTTTTATTGAATTTATATTTGTTCAGGACGAAATTTCGCGTTGAACTGCATTAATTTGATTAATGACTGTTGAATTAATAACAAAATGTTGTGATTACAAATACAATGGGAATATTTCATAAAAATAATTTGCATTCGTAACTTTCTCCTCCTGCGTTAACCTTGCACAGATAAATATCTTAATAAATATCGACCTTCCTACCCTCTCAATTATGACTTACATCAATGTCATGATGTATGTAATATATTAAATTTCTATTATAGTTCATGATATGATTGATTTAATATCGACATTAATACAAAATGTTGAATCATATATTCTTGAAATACACATGTTTGGTTTTATTGAACTTGAAATATTTTTCAAAGAGGCAACATTTTTCTGATTTGTCTTTAATACTTTTTTCCAAAAAAATTAATTACATACTTGAAAAAAGTTTTAGAAATTATTTAAATGATACTAAACAGGGTTGCCACAAATATATTTAATTTTATTTTTCTCCGACTTTCCCTGATTTCCAGACAAAATTTTCACTTTTTCCCTGACTCTAAAGAATATTTTGATTTACTCTAAAAATTATTAGATAATCAAGAAAAAATTTTCTATTACATTTATTTACAAATTTTATTAATTGTAAAATTATTCAAAAACATCAAACACTTCTTTTTTAAATAAATATTTAATCATTATTATTTTTCTGTAGGAATTAATATTCTTCAAAACATTCAAATTCAAATCTTTTTAAATTGAACAACTTATTAGAATATTATTACAATACCATAACATTTTTCAGAATAGGTTAATTATTTACAAAAATCCTTAAAAAAAATCCTTCGCAAGAATTCAATTATTTTTACAAGCAGTAAAATTTCTCAAAAAAATTAAATTATTTAAAAAAAATGTAATAAAATTCGTGGCAATAATTTAATTACTTTCATAAATAAGAATAAATCGATTATCCGTTAATTCATTTTTAAATCAATTTTTATTAGAAAATTCTAGAAAAATTCAATTATTTAAATTAAAAAATAAATAATTTCTTGAATAATAGAATGTTCTTTGTTAAACTTTTATTCTCATAAAGAATTTTATTAATAAATTGTTAAATATATGAATTTAATTTGACAAATTTTAATAAAATTTTTAAGAATAATTACATTTTTCGAGGAATTTGATTAAAAAATATATTGTATAAAAAATCATAAAAATTCTGCAATGAGTTTTATTACTTATGAAAATAATTTAAATTTTCTTAAAATTTCTATAAAATAATTGAAGTTTGGAAAAGAATTTTTTTATTTATAAACTTACTTGGTATTTTAACAAGAATTTTTTTCTTAATTTTCGAACACAATTGGATTTCTGTCAAGAATTTTATTACATTTTACAAAAAATTTAATTCTTCCAACGAATTTTATTCAAATTTATAAAAATAACTGTATTTATGTGAAGAATTTTTATATTTATATAAATAATTGAATTCTTACAACGAATTTTATTCAAGTTTATAAAAGTAATTGAATTTCGGTGAAAAATTTTATTATTATATATAAAAATATTTTTATATAATTGATATTTTTCGAAAGATTTTATTAAATTTTGTATTTTAAATAATTGAATTCCTGTGAGAAATTTAATTACAACTTATGAAAATAATTGAATTATTTTGAAGAAATTTTTTAAAAATTGAATAATTAAATTCTTGTGGAATTTTGTCAAGAATTTTATTAAAACTTTTAAAAATAATTGAATTTTAATAAAGTATTTTATTATTTATAAAAATAATTGTAATTTTGACGAGAATTGTTTAAAAATTTTCAACATAATTGAAATTCTGCGATGAATTTTTGTAACTTTTGAAAATAATTGAATTTCTGTAATCATTTGTAACTTTTCCGAAATCTAATTTTTTTAGTATTTGTAACTAAAATTCTTTCATCAATCTAGTATTTATGAAAATTGTAAAAACTATTCATAAAATAATTTAAAAGTTGCAATTTATGATAGTTATTATTAATATTATTTAATTATTATTTATTATTATTTATTCAATATTTATTATTAATTATTAATTTTATGATAGATTTTGAAAATTTAAGTTATTTAAAAAGAAATTATTGTCAGAAATAGAAAAAATTGAAGGTTTTGTATTATAATTTGTGGTAATTTCATAATTTACGAGGCAAAAAGAAAAAAAATTCAGTTTTCTCATGAATTTTAAACTTTAATTTTTTCCAGTACTTTTAGTAAAAATCCCTGACTTTTCCCTGACTTCCCTGACCAATTTTACTTTTCCTGACTTTTCCCTGAATTCCCTGACTTCCCTGACCTGTGGCAACCCTGCTAAAGTATATCAATTTGATACAAAAATAAATTAAAATTAAATCGATAAATTTAGATTAAATTTTTATTTGTTCCACAGTTTTGTTCTCTCAAATTATTGTAGTGGTAGTTATAATCAATGGCAATTATTATTAATGGTAGTTAATTTTTCAATTATATTTGCAGTTCTTAGAATATGGCTTAAAGGAATTAAAAATCCCGAATAAAGGTCAACGAAACTTTCGCTTTAAAAAATAGTCCTCCAGGCGAAATAATATTATATAGGATAACTGCGATTGTGAGTAAAAGCAATGACGACAGTCATCGTTATGACCGTAGATAACAACATACATTTAAAGATATATGGATAAGGCGCAAAACTTAGAAACTATTTTTTTTCTGTAATTACTTCTAACATGAAAAAGTATTACGATTTTTTCCTGGTACCATTTTCATTTTTGTGGAAAAAAAATTCTGCGATTGGAAAAGGAAACTTTGTTCATTATTGTTTTAAAACTAATGTATTATATACAAAGTATATTATTGGTGAAAGTATACATGTATTATATTATTGACTCTTCAGCCAATTTTCTGGTAATTTATGGACTTTTTTAATAGAGAAGAGAAAAAGATTCATCATCTAATTCCTTTTGCTAAATAATGAATGATATTTGCAAAAAGAGAAAAAGATGTTAACTGATTTTATGATGGGAGAGTAAAATTGCGCATTCTCTATTTGGAGAAATATATTTATTGCATTGTTTCAATTAGAAGCTACTTAGATTTTATTGGAAACTGTTTTAAAAGGCGATGAAGTAAAATTGAATACGGTTACACTATTAATTATTTACTACTAATTGTATATTATTATTATTATTATTATTATTATTATTAATTCTTTATTATTTATTTATTTAAAAATTATATTAATTATTAAAAGAAAAATTTATTATTGCACTTAATTTATTGTAGGCTCTCTAACATTCATAAGGATACCCAATTATGACAAAAAGACGAATCAAAACTTTGCTTCGCAACACTTTTGGTTCGTTTTTTGTCTCAATTTGATATCCTTAGAAAAATTGTGTTTTATAAAGAAGTTTTAAAATAATTGTTGCAAAAAGAATTTTTTTTCTGTATGAAGACAATGGCGATTAGGAATGAAAAATTTCTATTGGTATATGATCAATTGATGATTTTAAAAGCAAAACGTCATAATTCGCACAATATTATTTTTCGTTGAACTCTCGCCATTATAATAATTATAATTATTATATTGTGACAACCCAGTTTACCTTTGAGACACATGGATACGGAGAAAAAAATAATATCTTGCATTATTTTAAAGAGACGTATTCACTCTGAAATATCGGTGACATGGTGTATGACATTTATCATGTCAGCCTTATATCAGAAAACAATGACATCAAATTTTAATAATGTCGATCGAAATATAATCTTAATAGAATTAAATTAACATATTTTTCCCTCTCGTAAAGTACTCATTGTTTTTTTATTTTTAGATCTTTTACACAATTTTTTAAAATCATTATTACAATATTTATGATGTAAATTATTCATCACTAAAATTGCATTAGTCTTTAATGTTACAGTATTTAATTTTAATTAAACCTATTCAGTCATTTCTCGATAAATTTAATCTCAAGGGACAAAAAAAGAGATTCATGTTATCGAGGGGTTTAATTTATTAAATGTTTTCAGAATAGAAATTTTCGAAGGACCTGAGACCTATTAAAAGTCTGATTATTTACACTGTTAACTTAAAAGTATCAAATGGCAACGAATTCATACCAAAAATGTGGATCAAATAAAAAATTGATCTAGATTTGTGGAATCAATTTGATCCACTTTAGTATAAATTTGGTATTTTCAAGGAACTGTGTAGAGATGACTGTATTAATTTCATATTATTGCTTATTTTTTTGTATATTCTATTAATTATTAAAATTTACTTTAGAAATTTATATCAGACTTCGCGCACTCGGTGATTTTTTTTATAAAAGTAGCTTTAAAACTAAAAAAAATTGTAAAAAATGTCTGTCGTAAAATTAAATTTGGCGACTAAGAAAACTCGTATTAGACACTTCACAAATACTGACAAAAATGTCATTCTATATTTTATTTTCCTGACTTTTTCCTATTTTTTTATCCAAAATACTTACTTCTTTCTTATGCTGCAAATTAATTGAATTCCTGCAACGAATTTTATTATTCATTAAATAATTAAAATATTTATAAAAAAATAATTTAATTCTTGAGAAGAATTTTTCTAAAAATGTTTAAATAAGTCATTTGTTTTAACTAATTTTATGTAAATACTAATTTAAATAATTTAATTCCTGAGAAAATTTTATTATACATGAAAAGAATTTAATTCTTAGGAAAAATTTGTACAAGAAATTTTTAAATAATCAAATTCAGTTTGGAAAGAAATTTTGCAACGAATTCCATTAAAATTTTTACCAAAAATTAAATATCTGTGAAGCATTTTATGAAATATTTTTGAAAATTATTAAATTCCTAAAAAGCATTTTATTATTTATGAAAATAATTGAATTCTTGGAAACGATTTTATTAAAACTTTTTAAAATAATTGAATTTCTAAGAGAAAAATTTGTTACTCTTAAAAGTAATTGAATTCTTGTGATAAATATTGTTATTTGTGAACATAGTTGATTTTTGCAAAGAATTTTATTAAAATGCCTGAAAATAATTAAATTGTCCATAATTGAATTCTTGGTAAGAATTTTATAAAAATCTAAAAGAATAATTATTCTTTTAGAATTTAATTAAAATTGTATTTAAAATAATTGATTTTTTGGAACAATTTTATTAAAATATTTGAAAATAATTAAATTCCTGTGAGAAATTTCTAATATTTTTTGTAAACAATTGAATTCTTCCAAAGAATTTAAAAAATCATTTTTTAAATATAATTGATTTTTTGAAATTTGAAATTAAATTTTTAAGAATAATTACATTTTTTGATCAATTCCCATGTAAAATATTGTGTAAAAAATAATTGAAATCTTGCAATGAATTTTATTATTTATGAAAATAATTGAACAGTTGCTGAAAATTGTATTAAAAATTTCAAAAATAATTGAATTTGGTAAGAAAAATTATATTATTTATGAAAATATTTATATTTTTAACAAAAATTTTATAAAAATGTTTAGAAAAAATGAATTTCTGTGAAAAATTTGGTTATTTTTTTAAATAATTGAATTCTTTATAAGATTTTTATAAATATTGTTTTAAATAATTAATTGTTTCGAAATATAATATTATGACAAATTCATTTTCAATAATTGCATTCTTGTGGAAACATTTTATTTGAGAAAGTAATTACAATTTGGATACATAATTGATTTTTTCAAGTTTTTCTGAAAATGCAATTTTAAATTAATTGAATAGTATTTCTAGTATTAGCAAGTTTAAAGTAGTCGAAATTCTAAAAAAAAACTGAAATAATAACATTTAGTGGCTGAAAATTAAAAAAAGTACCCAAATAGTAGCATGATATAAAAAAGTAGTAAATTTATAGTAGGTTTCAGTAGATGAGTGCGAAGCCTGTGTTTTATATATATAGTTATTTTTATAATTTGTTTAATGAATATTTTATAATAAATAATAATATTGTAGTATACTCACGAGAATACTCATAAAAAAAAGTTTAAATGATCTAAATTTAAAAGAAACAATAATAATGAGTATTTTACGATTGGGAAAAATATTTATTTCTTCTGTAGTAATATTTTGAACTATATGTTATACATATTATATTATCTTATATTTTATTATATCATATGCAACTTTATTAAAGTAATAAAAGATAAAATAATTAATTACACAAATTTTTACAACTTTATCTTAATTTTATAATAAACCATTATTATCATAACCAGGAAGAAATCCTAAATCTGACTTGAAAATTATGTGTGTATGTTTGTAGATTAGAAATCTGTCCACGGAGATAATAGACAATAATAAATTATTCTTTGTGGTAAATATATACATATATACATATATAGTTAGATAGAAATTCATTTTCTTTTGAGATCAAAAAGGTACAACAAAAGTATTTTCGAGATGTCTTCAGGGCATTCATGAGAAAATTGAAGTTTGTTTTAAAGATGAAAAATATTTCAGAGTCATTCCATCACACGATTTGATATTTGCGCTCACTTCAATTTCATATCACGTTTAGAATTTCTTCACTTTTATAAAGCCTCTTGTCTTATCATTTTAATTTCTTGAATTTGCAAAAGGAAAGTAGTGTGCCATTACTTTTTTTCCACAGTGTTGCATCAGTATTTTTCCCCATGAGTCAGTCAACATTTTTTTCTTATTCTTTTGTTTTCCGGCAAATTCACTTCATTATTATTCGAAAATGTTATTACTCATTAATAATTATAATAATGCAAGGAATTAATATTGTTTTTCCATAATTGGAAGTTATATAATAATAATAATATAAACTATGGTAATTAATTATAAATAACGGTGGTATTAATAAGAATGAGATGGTTAGAAAATGGTTAAAAAATGGTAGTTACAATTTGCAACAATTAACATCGTATATAAAACTATATAGATTCGCTAATATTGTTATATAATAATCAATAGTAAATAAATTCGATACGATTAAATATTTTTAACACCAAGTTAAAAAGAACTAATTATAATGTTATTGTCATGCAATAATCTAATAACGCTAAGTATGATCAGTTACTTCAATAAACTCATCTCGAAAATAATTATCATCTACTTTATAAAAAAAGGATTACAAAAATTGTAAGTACTAAAAGATCGAAATCTCATCCAGACGGATCGATTTACAAATATTGAATCTTAAATGTTAAATGTAATATGAAGACGAATCATTCTTCTACAAAAAAATACATTTTATAATCTTTGAATCTTTGTCAAGCATTGTTGAAGTTTCTACAAAAAAAAAAAATTGCAACTAAAAAAACTCTTCAGTCAATCATTTAAGAAATTGATCATCAACTTTCATCCTCTATCTGAATAATTAATTTTTTTCCAAGTGGTTTCAACTTTTTTCTTCTTCAAGTGTCTTCTGCCAAAATTTCTTTAATTACAGAGCAGAACTACTGGGAATGTATTGCATAATCTATTTTTAATTGTAGAAAAATATTCTTATGTAATTTTTGAACAAAAAAAATTTTTTCTTCTCTAAAAAAGAAAGGAAGAACTTTCACATTTAGAGTATATTTAATATTGATTAATAAATTAGAATAAAAAGGATTGAGAACAAAACCTTGAATTGCTTCTAGGAATCTTTTCACAGTCGTTTAGAGCTGATCAATTAAAAAAAAAAATGTAAACATTGGTGTCATCGTAAAAGAGATTAAAAAATAGGGTGATTCTATATTGGATTAAATTGTGATTCATGTAAACACGTAGTTGACTTTGAACGAGTTTCGCGAATATGGTATTTCTATATACCTTTATTGACTTGGTACGTGCCAGTGTGGCTAGGCCAACTGAACTTGTTCTACGACTCCAAAACTTGTCAACCACGTCTATTTCTTATGTGATATTAATCATCGCAAATTAGCTTCAATAAGCAATTACTTTCTTTTTTCTGCACTTTTTCAATTAATATTTATTACTAGAATTAAGAAAATTTATTGATTGTTTTTTATTAAATCTATTACTGTTACTGCTTAATTTTAATTTTTATCACAGCTTTTCTAAGGATATCAAATTGAGACAAAAAAGTATCAAAGACGAATTGCTTCGAAACACTTTTGATACGTTTTTTGTCTCAATTGAATATTCTTAGAAAAACTGTGAGCTTTACTTTTTGCAATTAAAAGATTTTTTGTTTTATATTCAATAAATTTCTGTTTGTATTTAAAAATTATATTTTAAAAAACAATGTACATAAACTGTATTAATTTTCCTTCTTCATGGAAGCATTATTTTGGCGAAAATTTTGAAAATCGATTTTCTCCTTTTTTCACATTCTCTGACCTCAGGAACTAAAAAATCATATTTTCATTTTTGTCAAAATATTTTATACATATTGGGGAATTTTATAAACACGAAATTTTGATTTAAAAATACTAAACTTTAAAAAAAACCTATGTGAAATTTAGTAAAGTTGTATTAAAATTTAATTAATCTTCTTGATATTTAATGTATTGTTTTTCACGTAAGTTTTTATTAAATTTTAGTATTTTTTAAATCAAAATTTCGTTTTGACAAATTTTTTGCCTAAATTATAAAACATTTTTCAATATCTATTCATTTTATTCTCTCTCCATGTACATTTTTGGTAAAGTTGGATATTCATGAAACTTATTATCGATAGGGTTTCGTGTTCGCTGATAACAAATTTAAAATCAGGTTTTAAACTTTTTTAAATAGCGGAGGAGTTTTTTAACAGATTGTACTTGTTAGGTTCTAAATAGTAATTTTTAGACTATTTTTCTCTTTAAATTTTTAAGAAATTGAGCTGAAATATTGTACGAAAGTTTAAAATACAATAAAGAAGAACAGTGATGTTCAAAACTTTCAATATTTTTAATATTAATTATTACAAATTTCTTTTAAATTATCAGTTGTCATGGTTACTGGAAAAAAAATTATTTGATTGAAATAACCGATTAATTGACTATTATCAATTAAATATTTAATTTAATCCAATAATATTTTTTACAGTCAATTAAACGGTATTTGTATCAAATATTGGAATTATTGTCTCAAATACCATTTAATTGTCTCCAATAAATATTATTTGATATAAGTAAATATATTTTTTTTATTTAATTCCACAAATGACAATTACGTAATTTTTGTATTGTTTTTTAAAAAAACACACATTTCATTTTTGCAAAATTAGAAGAAAACTGCTTATTTTTACGTACTTTGTGTAAAAAATTAGTAAAAAAATAACAATTACTTGTTTTAACAATGATTAAATTGATAAATTCATAAAATATCACATCGAATAATATCATATTCGAATTCAGTGACTCTAAAAACCTCTAGATACCAAATTTCGTAAAAATCCATCATTTTAAAACAAAGTCATCCGCCATTTTGAATTTTTTTAAACAGTTCATTTACAACAACGAACTTTTGATTTAAACAACGGAACATTTTTTTTTGTGTAATTTAAATTAATCAATTATATTTTTTGATTAGTATAATACGAAATCAGTAAAGTTATTATCTAAAATTTTTTAGTTGTTACAACAAGGAGTTTGTTGACGTAAATTTCTTAGTAATTTTTTTTTTTTACTAAAAGTACTGGAAAAAATTGAATTTTTAAAATTCATGAGAAAACTGAATTTTTTTTCTTTTTGCCTCGTAAACTATAAAATTACCACAAATTATAATACAAAACCTTCAATTTTTTCGATTTCTGACAATAATTTCTTTTTAAATAACTTAAATTTTCAAAATCTATCATAAAGTTAATAATTAATAATAAATATTAAATAAATAATAATAATAAATAATAATTAAATAATATTAATAATAAATATCATAAATTATGAATTTAAATTATTTTATGAATAGTTTTTACAATTTTCATAAATACTAGATTGATGAAAGAATTTTATTTACAAATACTAAAAAAATTAGATTTTGGAAAAGTTACAAATGATTACAGAAATTCAATTATTTTCAAAAGTTACAAAAATTCTTCGCAGAATTTCAATTATGTTGAAAAATTTTTAAACAATTCTCGTCAAAATTACAATTATTTTTATAAATAATAAAATACTTCATTATAATTCAATTATTTTTAAAAGTTTTAATAAAATTATTGACAAAATTCCACAAAAATTCAATTATTCAATTTTTAAAAAATTTCTTCAAAATAATTCAATTATTTTCATAAGTTGTAATTAAATTTCTCACAGGAATTCAATTATTTAAAATACAAAATTTAATAAAATTTTTCGAAAAATATCATTTATATAAAAATATTTTTATATATAATATAAAATTCTTCACCGAAATTCAATTACTTTTATAAACTTGAATAAAATTCGTTGTAAGAATTCAATTATTTATATAAATATAAAAATTATGCACATAAATACAGTTATTTTTATAAATTTGAATAAAATTCGTTGGAAGAATTCAATTATTTATATAAATATAAAAATTTGAATAAAATTCGTTGGAAGAATTAAATTTTTTGTAAAATGTAATAAAATTCTTGACAGAAATCCAATTGTGTTCGAAAATTAAGAAAAAAATTCTTGTTAAAATACCAAGTAAGTTTATAAATAATAAAATTCTTCTCCAAAATTCAATTCTTTTATAGAAATTTTTAAGAAAATTTAAATTATTTTCATAAGTAATAAAACTCATCGCAGAATTTTAATGATTTTTTATACAATATATATTTTAATCAAATTCCTCGAAAAATGTAATTATTCTTAAAAATTTTATTAAAATATGTCAAATTAAATTCATATATTTAACAATTTATTGATAAAATTCTTTATGAGAATTAAAGTTGAACAAAGAATATTCTATTATTCAAGAAATTATTTATTTTTTAATTTAAATAATTGAATTTTTCTAGAATTTTCTAATAAAAATTGATTTAAAAATGAATTAACGGATAATCGATTTATTCTTATTTATGAAAGTAATTAAATTATTGCCACGAATTTTATTACATTTTTTAAAAATAATTTAATTTTTTTGAGAAATTTTACTGCTTGTAAAAATAATTGAATTCTTGCGAAGGATTTTTTAGGATTTTTGTAAATAATTAACCTATTCTGAAAAATGTTATGGTATTGTAATAATATTCTTATAAGTTGTTCAATTTAAAAAGATTTGAATTTGAATGTTTTGAAGAATTTTAATTCCTACAGAAAAATAATAATGATTAAATATTTATTTAAAAAAGAAGTGTTTGATGTTTTTGAATAATTTTACAATTAATAAAATTTATAAATAAATGTAATAGAAAATTTTTTCTTGATTATCTAATAATTTTTAGAGTAAATCAGAATATTCTTTAGGGTCAGGGAAAAAGTGAAAATTTTGTCTGGAAATCAGGGAAAAGTCAGGGGAAAATAAAATTAAATATTTGTGGCAACCCTGACTCAGTAAAATTTAGGGGACTAATATTGAGTGGTGTTTTGCATAATTTTATATGCTATAAATTATTGTTAAAATTTGTAAAAAAGTAAGTCTAAAAGTTAAGTTAAATAACTGGCGTTGCAAACAATAAAGTACAATTTACAATACGACAGTAAATATCTTATTTGGTAAAGCAGTATTTATTATTTGAACTTGATTTGAAAACGTTTACCGTTCGCTCGGTTCTCAATGTCAGTTTCATGTTAAAATGTATACAAAATATAAATTTTCTCATGTGCCTCGCCCAAAAGTAGTAGAAAATTGGCAGAAGCCACTTAAAAGAAATGTTTAAGAGTTTGTCTATGCACCGTAAATAGAAGCAGTGGAAATTTATGATGAAAATATAAATGCAAATTGGATCATGTATACCCTTCTTGATTTTTATATATATATCTACAGAATATAAAATGTCCATTTTCCTATATAGAGTATACATAGTATAATAATGTTGAGGAGTTTCCCATTTTAGTTTCACTTTTTTAATAGTAAAAATCTTCGCTCGATCATATTCGACATCAGTTTAGTGAACAATTTTTAGATTACACCATTCTGCTTTCAAATTATATATGTACATAATACTTTCATTGTTCCCTCCTCTATAAAAGTGTCCCAAGAGATGTAATTAGTTTCCTTCAAAGCGACATTTTCATCTCATTCGGTTAATAATGTTCGATTGTATATAATGATATCGAGTATACGCCGCGTGTCTTTTCGCGAAATCGAGAAAAAAGAATTCTCATGATGAAAAAAAATTACAGCTCTGTGGAGAATTGAACTTTATTTATTATTTTATTTAATTGACTGGAATTTTATTTATTTTAACTGAAAAGTGGAAATTTTAGTTAGATGATTACTCTTACAGGTAAAAATATTTTCCAATTAACAGTGATTGTTAGAAATTCACTGGTAATTTTTTCGACCACTTTTCTCTTTAAATATTTTGTAAATTAATTTGAAATTTTGTACGAAAGTCAAACATATAATAAAAAAGGGCATCGCAGTGCAAAAGTTTTCATAATTTCCAAAAATATGATAATAAAACACTTTGAAATTGGTAAAGAAGAGAAATTAATTAGATGTTTGCAGTAATTTCTAATAATGAATTTAAAAATATTAAAACTTTTCTTCATCACTGGTCTCTTCTTCATTTTATTTTAAACTTTTGCACAAAATTTTAGCTCAATTTGATAATTTGATAATTTTTCAATAAATATCTGTTTTCGTAGGTTTAGTTTTTAAATATCAAAATATAAAATATTATTAAAATGGAAAATAACTATAAAATAGAAATAAAACTATTGACTTCTTTTACTGACAATTGTATTTCCGATTTTTTTAATAAAAAATGAAATGAGGATGAAAAATGACAAAAATGAACGACCCAGTTATAAGCATCAATGTGTTTAACAAAAAATATTCTCACTCTATGATTAAAAAGCATATTAAATATTCTCAAACATGAAAGACGTGTGCAATGCCCTATTGTTTAGCGTGCCCTTATCTCTCTTCCGGAAGGGAATTTTTTTTCGATTGTTTCTGATACAGAATGTATCGGCGCGTCTATACATACACATGTACAATTATTATTATTGGTTTCCCGTTATATTAGGCACTCTGCATGTACCACTATATCCTTCGAAGTCTCTTGCAATATAATATGTCCTTCTATTCCTGGCTGGAGAAGGACGTCACCGCTGCATGGGTTTATTCGCGATTCATTTTTAAAAAACCGTTAGATCCGGACGTTGCGTGTTTTTAATTTCTATAATACATATATATTCTATATATACATAGATACACATTGATGTATTGAAAATTATCTCATAAGCTAGATTCACGCTCACGTGTAAAAGACTTTCACTTTGATGATGAAGTCAGTCAGTGTTTACATTCCTTCAAGGAGATGAAAAAAGAAAATAAGTAACAATACTGACATGACTGATAAAAAAATGATGGTTTAAATTGATTTAAATTGATTTAAGTCGGATTTTTTTATTTGAATTAATTTTTTAACTGTTTTTTAAATATTTATTTTCAAGTAGTCTGTTTTTTCAATGTTAAAGTTTATAATAATAAGGCTGTAAAATTTCATTTTCAGAATATCCGAAGAAAACTTGCAAATCAAACGAATCAGCCAAAAAGAAGATAACATTTACTGACACTGAGATTGTTTCTTCTAAATATACAATTTTGAATCCTGTTTGTCAAGGTGTGGATTAAAATGCAGTAAATGGTATTTTAATTTTTCATAGTATTTTAATTAATAATGTTAAACCAAATATTCAAAAAATATTCTGAATTATTATAATAATGTATGCTATTATTCATCGTTTTTTTTTACAAAAATAATCTATTTTCTTATATTTTTTAAAAAATAATTTGAATATATACCAAAACGTATTTTCCATTAACGTATTTTTTAATTATTATTTACTTATACTTGGCACTTTTTTAATAACTTTTTTAATAAATGACATCTGGCACAATTGCTGATAAATTAGGATCTAAATTAAATAGTAACGCGTATGTTAAGTCCTATAGTAAAGTGATAAAACATAAAGTTTTTAAAAACCAAAAACAACAGCCTATTAGACAAATTGTCAGAAAATTAAATGATAATATTCAATTTTTTGTTAAACAAGCTAATTCAAAGACATCGATAGGGTCAAAGATAAAAAAATTTACCTTAGCATCTAGAGCCTGCAGAATATATGTCAAAAAAAATATGAAAGAAGGTGGCTTGAAATTATTACCAATTGAAGATTTAAAAAAAAGAAATTCCAAAAGAAAAAAGATGTGAAATGTTCACAGCGTGAAAATAAGAGGGAAAAACACGTTAATTGACAAACGCTGAAACATTAATCAGATTATTATTATAGAGGACTATGATAGCAGAAGAAGACTAAACAACTTTGCCATTTATAATTCAAAAACAAAGTTAAAAGAAATTATTATTCTTACATATTATGAATTTTCATTTGAGACAACTTGTAGCTAACATCAGCGAAAAATCGTTAACTTTCTTAGATCCTTATAAGAAAGAAACTGATACTCATAGAGTATTCAATAAATTTGAACTTTTTAAAAATAATTTAAAGAAAAATTCATCATTTGAAGGAATTAAAAATAGAGTAGGTAAGAAAAGTCTTTGAACCAAGGAAATCTTATCAAAGTATTAGTGATAGTTGGAATTGTGGAGTATACGTAATGTACTACATAGAATACATTGCATTCAAAATACCTGTGAGTCCTGAGTTTGAACCTATAAATTTCAAGAAAATAGTAGCAACAGCTTCAAATGAGAATTGAGAACAATTATTTAAACAATGTAAATATTGTTTTAATGACATTGGAGATTAGGATGAAACAACTTCTTGTTCAGAATATTTGGGAGAAATACATAATTTATGTATGGTTAAAGGCGATGATTAATCTGATTATGAATACTCATTAAACAGTAGGGTCAGTGCATTATATTTGACCTGAAGCCGTTGCGGCCTATTTTTAAAAAAATCTCATAATTTGTAAAAATGATCTTTAATATCCGTAGATTTGATTTTTCAGAATTATTTTATAAAATTTTTTTAATTAAACTTAGAATTTGAATTTTTAAGTTGAGATGCACAGAAAAAAGGTTAGATTGACAGTTATGAAAATTTAATAAAGAAGCATGGAAATAATTTAGATAATACAAATTTCTTGATATATATTTGTTAAAAATGAGCTAATCTACTTGTATTAATAGATTATTATGTAAACAAACCCAAATTAATAGATAAAAATTGATTTTAAAACTTAACTATAAAATGTCAAAAGTCACTACATTTTATTTACACTTTTCTAAAAAGTATATAAATATTTTAAAATTTATTACTATTTAATGTAAAGTATTTTAAATGCACTTTTATAATATATGCTAATTTTTTAATTTTATAATATAGAAATATAAAAAATTTTACCTTTAATATTGAGAGTTTCATGATTTTCAGTGATTTTAATCACTTATTTCTTCTGAGGAGGTTGACCAAAAAATACAATTTTTGTCTTAATATTTAGGTTTGGCCTTCTTTTTCATTCTATTAAATTTTGGTGATGGAGAACGAACTACTTTTAAGTTTAAATTTAGTTTAAAAAATCTGCTGAAAAAACGCATTTTTTTGGTTAAAATGCAAGTATTTTTATAACACTGAAGTTGGCTATCTCAATAGTCTTGCAAAAACAAAAACATCATTTTTACAAATTATGAGATTTTTTTAAAAATAGGCCGCAACGGCTTCAGGTGAAATATAATGGACTGACCCAGTACGAAAACTTAAGAAATCAATTGAATTTTTAAATAGCTGGGTTTTCAATTTTCATAAATAGATACACTTTATAAGGTTTTAGTTTGAAATTTTATAAAATTCCAATTTTTATTAAATTGAATTAGAATTTTTAAAGAATATCTTATTGGATTTTTGAACAATTTTAATAATTTAAATTCTTCTGAAATCAGTTAATATTTTTAATAATATTTCATTATTTTTTAAAAGGAATGTATTATTTTTGTATTTCAATCATGGAATCCTCTTAGAATTTTCTAATAAAAATTTATTTAAAAATTAATTTTACTTACAGATCTTCAGAATTTTTCTAACATTTATTTCTGTAGAATTAATTTTTTTAAAGGTTTAATTCGATGTCTTGAATTTATTTCAAGTTTTTATACTCTAACATAAATTTAATTGAAGAATTCCTGAACAATTGAAATTTTGAAATAAAATTAAATTGTAAATAAATGGATTTCAAAATTTTCAAAGAATTTTTTTCAAAAATTATTAAAAATAATTTATTTGAGGAAGAATTTGTAGTTACAAATATTGTAGAAAATAATAATTAAATACAAATGATCTTTATGTTTCGTAATAATATTTTTATATGTTATTGAATTGAAAATTTTTGAAAATCTTGTTACGAGAATATAATGATTAAATATTTCTCACCTTTCTTAAACATTAAGATTCAAAATTCATTCCTGTTGTCGATTAATTAATAATCAAATCATTGTAATAAAAGTAAATAGTATAAATTTTACTTGAAAAAAAAGAAAAAAGTGCTTGTACTAAAATAATGTCCTTTACCATATAGAATACGATTTCCGATGTATCACATAATAGCCACCATTTGCTTCCATTGTCGGAAACACAGAATTATATCCAAATAAATGAACATTGTCTCCGATTAATATTTAGCTTATTGTAAATCTGTCATTGAATTGATTTTTCGATTTCATTATTATTTCGTTTCGTAAGAGTGAAATTCAAGAGAAGGTTTTTTTTTCCAAACCATCATAGAATAAAATCAGTGCTCGCACCCGCGCGAGTCGATCATAAATCGATTTTCTTTGGATCAATGTTCGCCAATGTCCGTCTTTAGAAGTCAATAATTCACTCCGTTACACTACTGAGACAAAATCGACATTGAGACGCAAAATCAATCCAATCATTAGAATCGAATAGTAGTGATTGAGTAATCAGTATTTGTTGTTGATGTTTAATAGTTTTATAAGTATTTAACATTATATTGGAGGAATAGAAAAACGAAAAAGGATACATGGCATATATAAATTTAATTCGAACAAGGATTATATCAAAATAAGGATTTTATATATATATAAATACAATATGTGTACGTTCATTCATTTTAAAGTGAAATGGAAGTCAGCAACGGCTACACAATTGACAATTGAATCGATGAATCTATTGATAGGATTTATCTCTTTCTCTCTCTCGATAATCTTTAAATCTCATCAATATTTAGTATACTGACCGTTAAATATTTGTTCCTTGATCAGAATGTGGTCTTTAAAAAGAGGGAATTAAAAAAATTTCTATCTTTTGTGTCTCCAGTTTATTGTATTCCAAATAATGGAAGAAGTCATCTTTATTGTTTATAAATAAAATAATTATTACTTCCAGAGTAATTTTTACAATTTCTGAATTTCATTATAATAAAAAACCAGCCAAACTACTAAGTATATCTTGCATTAATTATTTAATTACAAAATCTAATATAATATAATGATATAATAATATAATATAATTCTAAATTCATTTTTAGTAACAAAGAAATAAATTTCAGATCAATTTTAGGCGTATGATAGCCCCCGAATTTTAATTCTATACATTGATTGTTTAATTGAATTTTTAACTCTATAATTATCATTTACTGGGCAGGTATGTGTCCATAATTTAATTTTCAAATTATTTAAATATTAAGAATAGATATTTCATGTATATAATATTTTTATTTGAAAAAATTGACAATATAGATTTTCATTGATTTGTTGAATATTCTATGAATCACGTATTAATTAAAAACATAAAAAGTAAGACACGTTAAAAGTTTATAAAATAAACATATTAGACAATTGTTTTATGTGATAAAAATTATAAGAAATAAAAATTGTATTAAATTACTATTTTGTAAAATATATTTTAATTTAAATAATATAGTAATTATTTCAAATAATTATTATATCTGTCAAAAATTATGAAGAATAAATATTTTATTTTTAACAATTACATTATTTAGAGTTTTGTAAAATAAAAAAATTATTAAAAAGTTAAAAAAAACTAAATATTCTGTAATAAAAGAAATGTTTAAAAATAAAATTCAATTGAATGTAAATTATATTAAATAACTTTGTTCAATAATATTGAAATAATGTTAAATAAAGTTAAAAATATTGTATTAAACACAATAACAGTGCTGCTAGATGATTAAAACGAAGAATCTTCAAACTTTTCTTATTTACCTTCAGAAATCTTTAAATTAGTCGAAAAAATTTCTTCAGATTTTATTACTATTTTTTCTAGAAAATGATAAATTAAATTTTAGAAAAAATTATTAAGAAATAAATTAATATTGCTGTATTTAAATCTGTTCGCAATTTGAAAGTAATTTTTTTTTGCTTCTCGACTTTTTAAATAAATTTTCGTTTTCAATGTTTTTAATTTAAAAAATGAATGCACTGAAAATTACTAAATTCTTGAAGAGCTTTTAACGAAAAATTTGAAAAGTAATTAGTCATTTAATTTTTATAAAAAAATTTTTTAAATAATTACATTCTTTCGAGAAAATTCAATTAAAATTGTATTCAAAATAATAATGAATTCTCAAAAAAATATTATTTATAAAAAGAATCAAATTCTTTCAACGAAAGTTATTAAAATTTTTGAAAATTATGGAAAATAATTGAATTCCTGTGATGAATTTTACTTAATTAAAATAACTTAATTATTCATAACAATTTTTTTAAATAATTTAATTTTTGGGAAAAATTTTAACAACATTTTTGAAAATAATAAAGAAGAATAGTTAATTATGTAATTAATAGGTGAATTTTTTCAATTTTGAAAATGAAATTATTCAAAAATTAATGTTTATATGTGAAAATATAGAATTTTTTAATTTTCAAAATAATAAATGGAACAGTAACAATTAGTATAGTAATTAATAATGATTAAATTTATTATTATAATCATAATAATTTAAAGAACAAAAATTATAATTTATATTTAAAAATAGTTTACTTTTTTTTTTAAATGTTTATAAATATTTTCATTATTACTTGATGTATTGCAAAATTTTCAACAAATCTTCTAGTTTTTATAATAATTTTTCAAATTCTTCAAAAGTCGCAGATTCCTTTAATTTTCTTCAGATTTGAAGAAAAATCTTCCAAAAACATAACCATTGAAGTTTGATATTTAAAAGTAAAACAAACAAATAAATGCTGATAATTTGCTAACGGAAAGGAAACTTACGATTATTATAATGTTTATTTATTTATTATTTATTTATTTATTTATTTATTATTTATTTATTTATTTATTATTTATTTATTATTTTTTTATTATTTATTTATTATTTATTTATTATTTATTTATTATTTATTTATTATTTATTATTTATATGTATTACTATAATTTATACTTTCTAGAAAAAATAAAAGTTGACAACAATTTCAGGCAATTTAGATTTTTGCTCCAGAAATACAGTAAAAGTCTATTGATAATTCTTTTTCCACATGAAAAATTTTTAAACTTTAAATTATTCGCAAAATCGGTGATAAAATAAAAATTCGTTAATTGGACAATGAAGTTAAAATTATCTGACACTCGAGAGCGAGATATATTTGTTTCCCTCGATTTTTTTATTTCTGTAAACAATAAATCAATCAATAATTAATATTTTTTTTCTCTATCAAAATTGAGTGCAATATAGACATGTGGTTTCGAAATTATTTTTGACACCTAAATTTCTGACACTACTCTGAAACAAATAACATCAAAAGTATGCTTTTTATACGTGTACATGAATATAGTAGTGACAAAAAAAAGTTTCATATATTTTAATTGTAATTCAAGCAAAAATATAAATATATAGATTACATAAGTGTGACAAAAGTTAAAAGTTTACGAACTATATTATTAAAGGGGATAATAAATTAATCTTTGAATATATTCACTGCACGGAGGGATGTAATTCAGATACGGAAGGAGATTACGAGAGAATCTAAAAAAAATCTTACTTGTAAATTACAAGCTGTCGGGTGTAGAAAAGGAAAGCATTATATGGCTTTAGGCTTTTGTGTTCATTTTGCCTCAGGTTATTCTTGATTTTTTCTCACCTTTTTTATGAAGAAGAAAATAATAAACTTTAAATTATTGTTTGGGATTAGTTAATAGTTTTATTGTTAATAAGATTACTGACAAATCGTTGCCAACTAAATTAAATTACAACTGGCAACATTCTTATTATTCTTTTCCTTCATTTTCGTTCTTCTTATTCTTCTTTATTATTTCTGTCTATTTTGTTATCATTTCTATTACCTAATATTATTTTTATTGTTATTTGCACAACTACAGCATGCAGTATTCTTATTCTTAATTTTTTTTCTTATTATTTTTAATATTTATTATTTTTTCTTTTTATATTTTTATTCCTGCGCAAGCAGGATTATTCAAAAATAATTGCTAACTTCTTCAATCTTTAACATTAAATTACCAAATTATAAATTCATTTTCTTTTTTTATTATTATCATAATTATTATTATTTCTGTTCCTATTATTCTAATTTATTTATTATGAATTATTACGAATTTTAACAGTGTTCTTTTAATTGTTTTAATTCTATCTCATTAATACTCATTTTTTAAAATTATATTACTCATAATAATTTGATTTTTTGGCTTTTATTTCAGGATTTTTGGAGCAATTTTTTTAACAGTTTGGTAAGTTTTTAATGTTTCGAACTATTCTAAGACAAACATAATTTGCATCTACTGAAGAATATTTTTTTGCCTTCTAAAAATTTACATGGGAAAATTTGACCCTATTGGGAATCGAACCCTAAACGCATAAATTTTTATCCAAGCGCTTAACGCTCACGGCTACTGAATACTTTATTTGGTATACTAAGGAAACTAAAATTGGCACCAACTTATTTTTGCAAATTGATTTTTAACCATAGAATGTACAACGTTTTTCCTATAGGATAAGAGGAAAAAGACTTTTCCGGCTAAAAATATTGATTTTTGTAGATTTTAAATTAAATTTACGAAAGAATGTTTTTTTTAACTTTTTAAAACATATGAAGTTTGAGGGTTTTGAAAAATGGTTTAATATTATTATTTTAAAAAGTCAAATATCATAACACAAAAATATTTGTAAAAAATTTTTAAAATCCTATTAAACAACGAAAAAAATCAATAAATTAAAGAAAAGAGATATAATTAAAAAAATTTAAATAAATATAGTAAAAAATATAAAATAAATATAAAAAAGTAAAAAATAGATATAAAAAATCAACAATAAATGAAAAGCCTGTTTTAAATATATATTTTCACAATAGTTGAATCGTGTATTGTGTGTCACTTTATTGCTACGTTTGTTTTTATGTATTAAAAAAAAATCCTATTCCGGTGGAAGGGGGAAAAACAGAAGAATATCGTAATTTTAACCCACCTGCCGCGGCATTCTCCGCTCTGTGAATTTATACGATCGTGAAACTTGAATTGAAACTTATACGTACGATTGCACTTGTCAAGTACAAACTATACAATGCTATTAACAGTCAGCGTGGATTTTTTGATTATGCAATTTCGGCCTGAAGGGTTAAACCATTTTTATTTTGCTTTTTTTTTTAATTTTCCCCTTCGAGTAAAAATTAAGGTAGTCACGTAATTATATTATGATACACTGACATTCTTTTTGTCATTATACACATTGTGCACTCAAAATCTCGAAACATATTATTTTTCTCTTTTGCAAAAACACTTTTCTTCAATTTTTTTCCTCTCGCTTGTACTTTCTAATTTTCGAATTTGTATACGCGTTTGAAAATATTTCGTATTTGCAGTTTCATTATTTCTTTTATTTTTTTGATGATTCTTACAATAATAAACAATTATTATATAAGTAACAAAAATTATTATATAAATAATAACAATTATTATATAATTAATATCATCCATCAATATTATTAATAATTATAATTAAAATTATTTTTTTTATGTTTATGAGTTAAATTTTGTTATTTTTATTTTTATCATTATACTTTTATTTTACTAGCCAAATTATCCGCGCGTAAGCGCGCGGGAATGTTGTGCTGCATTGTTTATTGTAAACAATTTCAAGTCATTTTAATTTAAGTAATTTTTAAACAAATACTTATTATGACACATAACTGAAAAACTAATTAAAATTAAATTATCAAAATATTCAGTTACTTTCACAAATAAAGTTTTTGACATGAATTCAATTAGTTAAAACAATGTTTATAAAATTCTTATGAAGATTTCAATTCCATTTAAAAGTAATAAAATTTTGTTAAAAATAATAAATACATTTTTTAAATAATTTTTTTTATTTATCGGTATAATTATGTCGACAAATAAAAAAATTACTCCCGAAAATTCAATTATTTTGAGGTATTTCAATAAAATTCTTTTCAAAATTCAATTATTTTCATAAATAACAATATTCATCGCAATAAATCAATTATTATTAAAAGTAATAAATTTCTTCTTGGAAATTTCATTATTTTAAAAAATTCTAATAAATCGTTCGCAAGAATTCAATTATTAACATAAATAATAAAATGTTTTTTTGGAAATTACAATTATTTTCAAAAAAATTTAATAAAATTTCCCACCGACATTCAATTATTGACAAATTTTTTAATAGAATTCTTTGTAAAATTTAATTATCTTTAAAAACTTTTCACATTTCAATGATTTTCAATATCTTCTATTTTTATAAAATAACCAAACAGAATTCAATTATTAAAAAAAATTTATGATAAAATTCTAGGAAAAAATTCAATTATTTTCATCAATTTTAATAAAATTCGTTGCAAGAATTTAATCATTTATCTAATTAATAAAATTCTTTGAAGAATGAAATAATTTTTATAAATAATAAAATTTTTCGAAAGTAATTAAATTATTTTTTCAACAATTATTAATAAAATTTTTCGAAAGAATTCAATTATTTTTATAAATTACAAAATCTTTAGAAAAAATGTAATTCTTTAAGGGTATTTGAACCTTTATGACGTCACATCATTAGAATATATGCTTTGCATCAATTGTGACGTCATAATGGTTTAAATGCCCTTAAAAAATTCAAATTTTTCTCAAAATTTATAAAATTTTCCAGAAAAATTAAATTATTTTTCAAATTTTTTTTAAAATTCTTTCCGAGAATTCAATTATTTTCCAAATTTAAAAAAAATTCTTCGCAAGAATTCAATTATTTTTATAAAAATAGAAAAATATTTCAAAAAAATTTAATTATTTTCTTAAATTATTAAATTCTTCAAAAAGTCAATTTTTCTTAAAATTGAATTTCCAAATTGTTTTAAAAATTCTTTCCAAAAATTTAATTATTTTCCAAATGTAAAAAAAAATTCTTCGCAAGAATTCAATTATTTTTATAAAAATAGAAAAATATTCCAAAAAATTTAACTGTTTTCATAAATTATGAAATTCTTCAAAAAAAGTCAATTTTTCTTTAAATTTATAAAATTCTTCAGAAAATTTCAATTATTTAAAAATTTTTTTAAAAATTCTTGGCAAGAATTTAATTATTTTAATAAATAATAAAATATTTCAAGAAAATCCAATTATTTTCATAAATAACAAAATTTGCCTAAAGAAATCAATTATTTTCTCATTTTTTTTTAAATTCTTCGCAAAAATTAAATTAATTTAAATTCAATTTATTAGCAGAATAAGGAAAAAGTAATTATTTTTAGTGAAAATTAGGAAAAAGTCAGGAAAATAAAAATATAGAATGGAATTTTTGTCAATTTTGTGAGTGAATAGAACGAGTTTTTTTGTATCTTTTTGACATAAAAAAAGGACAATAACCCACAAAAATGAATTTAAAAAAACAAATGAATACAGATAATTTTCTAACGGAAAGGAAACTTACGATTATTATAACGTATTGTTTTTAATATTTAATAATTGGCTATTAATTTTCATTTTTAATATTATATATTAATATTTATTAGAATAAATTTTTCAAATAATGCAGTTAAACCTTTTGCTGTTTAAAAAAAACTTGTGGCTGTTTTAGGCAAAGCTTTTCTTCCCAGAAAAAGAAAAAATGTCAATATTATTATTATCATCATTATTATTAAAAAAACTTAATAAATAAAATCAACTTTTAAGGTCAGTCGCTAAACTTTATTATTATTTATTTACCTTGGCAATTTTCATAATTGAATAATTAGAAAATTAATTAGTGGACTTTAAAAATTGATTTTAATATTTTTTTTTCTTTTTGTTTTTGAATTGGTACTTTCTCTGCGATGCAATTTTTTTAGCCCACTAATGTCACGGTGACGAAGGAAACCGTTTAATTGGGTGAAAAATGAATGTGTAATTAAAAAATTTTACAAGAATTGAAACACGATGTGAGACTTATATATTTTTTTTCTGAAGAAATAAGAACACTGCAAGAGGAACAACAATTAAGAATTTAACAATTGTTAAATTACAAAAATTGAAATTTTGTACAGAAATTTATGGAGCCATTATTCTGTAACATAATTCTCGAATTTTATTTTTTTTTTAAGCTTTCTTTCTGCATAAGTGGTGCAGATGACAAGCATAATTTTTTTTCGGAGAAAGGTTACTCATGCGCTGATCTTTTTTTTTTAAAGATCAATGAAACATCACCGTTAATCGCTACAATAAAAGTTTTTTGCAAATTATTTGACACTGCCTTAATCATTCTTTTTATTTTTTGAAAACAGTTTTCTCAAAGGAAAATTGATAAGAGAGAAAAAATATTCAATTGATATAATAATAATTATATCGATCTTTACATTATTTGTTTTCCTAATTATAAAAAATGATTCAAATAAACAAATATTAAGTAATAATTATAGTTATTTATATTTAACTATTGATTTTGTACATTTCTATAATAATACTTGAGAATAATAATAATTTAATAATAAAATAAATAATTGATTACAATAAATAATTTTTAAAATGAAGTTTAAAAATTTAAATAAAATGTTCGTCAAAAGTTCTTCTATTGTGATATTTACGATTGAGAAAAAAAACATTTCCCAACCAAAAAATTTGAAATAGAAAAAAATCTGCGATATAGTTTATATTGAGAAATAATTATCGTTATTATTTCTTGCACAACTTAATATTATTAGAGACTTGCACCTCTGTTTTGGTATTCAATATCAGTCCTCACGTCCGTTTTACGTGGGAAAGTATTCCTGAATTATATGAATCTCCTAATGTTTTTTTTTTTCATTTTGCGATAAAATCCTGGAAAATTGTTTGATATTATTTTCACTATACATAATAATATTATTTTCCCAATATATCTAGATAATATAATACATATATTTTAAAATATTAAAATAAAAAATCACAAATCAATAATAATTAATTGCAAATAACTCAAATATAATTGCCTTCGACACACGTATTATTATTATTTATAGCCGCGCGATAAAATTAATTAAATCTTGTACATTTATATGTGGAATAAATTAATTTAAACGAGTCGATATGAAAAAAGTGGGATTTTTTTCAAAAGATGAAATTTGACCTCTGATATAAATTTCAATGAGTTCGATGTTACAATTTTTTACATGATTATGCATTGGAGATTTGTAATTTTCTAAAATATACCTTTCCCCTATTCTATACACACCACTCATGTCAGGAATTACACCAGACCTGCCTAAAGCGATATATTTCATGATTGACGAGCTGTGTGTGCTATATCGTCTTATTATTATAGACCACTCTCAATTTTACTAAAAGCAATGATCCTTTAAATTTCAAAATTACACTCGCACCATTTTAGGGGCGCGAGTGATTTTTGACGTGCTTTATGTAGTCGAAAAGTGTGACAGAACCAATTTTTTTTGTCACGATAAAATCAATTGTATTCTTTACAATTATCGAAAAATTACAGGGCTCGAACTAGTAAAAGTATTTAATAGCATATTAGAAATTCAATGTTAATTTTTTTGAGCACTTTTTTCTTTAAATATTTTTAAAAATTGATCTGAAATTTTGTAAGAAAATCTAAAATACGATAGAGAAGAGCAGTGAATTCAGAAAAAAATTATAATAAACCAAAATTTAAAAATTACTTTAAATTATAAATGAAGTTCCTTCATGTAAAGAAAAAAACAATTGTACATGAACATAAATTAAAGATGTTGGTAAAAATATTCATCAAATTATAAATAAATGTTCCTTTACTTTTTTTATGTTTGGCAAAAACTTAAGAATTTTTTTCTATACTGAAATTAACTTTTTGGATTCAAATTTTTAATTTTTAATAAAATTACATAGTTCAAAAATTAAAATCCAAATATCTCAATTTCGGTACTGTAATAGGTTCAAAATTATTTATCAGTCAGAAGGCCTGCATAAACGAATATTTGCTCAAAATTTTCAAGAATATTTTATCAAAATCGATATTTTTAAATATAAAAATTAAAAAATTAAAAAAAATACCATAAAGAATTCTGACATTAATTTTGATTTTATTGGGAAAAAAATACAAGGTTAACAAATTTAATTTTGTTTTTCCTTAGGACTTTACCCTGATTTCCAGCCAAAAATATTACTATTTTTCTGACTCCAAAGAATTTTCTCATTCTAAAAATATTCAGACTCTAAAAATGATTTGATACACAAAAAAAATTTCTATTATATTTATTTACAAATCTCTTTAATTGTAAAATTATTCCGAAAAAATATATTTTTTGTATAAGTTTTTTGATAATTTTCAAACCTATATTGGTTTACAATTCCATTTAAAAAAATTTTTATAATTTGGAAACTCTTCAATTAAATACATATTTTAAAGTATAAACTTCATCTATGTTAAAAAAAATTCTAATAAACTTTTTCAAAAAAAATTAATTCTGAATAATAATTATAGTTAAAAGTATTAAAAATTCAAATTTTAAAAGATTTTAATTGGAAATCTTTTTCTAGAATTTTGATTTAAAATGTTATTAAAAAGAATTAAAATTCTGCTCAATGTGTATTTATGAAAAAAATGGAATTCGTAAACATAATTTTATTATTTATGAAAATAATTGAATCTGTGTAAAAAATTTTAATAACAAATTTCAAAATAATTGTATTTCTGTTAAATTTTGAGTTAGTTTATAAAACTCATAAAATGTTTGCGTAAAATTTTATTAAAATTATTTTTAAATAACTGATTTCTTTTGGAATATTTTATGAAAATAATAAAATTGAAGTAAAATTTAAAATCATTGAATTGAAGAAATTTTTTGAAATTAATTAAAATCTTGTCAAAAATTTTCTACAATTTTTTTAAAATGTTTAAATATAATTGAGTTTTTTTGAAGAATTTTTTTATTTTTTGAATAATTGAATTTATTTTAGAAAATTTTATAAAAATAATCGAATTGATGTAGAATTGAAAAGCATTGAATTGAAGAAATTTTTTGAAATTAATTAAAATCTTGACAATATTTTCTAAAAATTTTTAAAAATAATTGAATTTTGAAGAAGAATTTTATCATTTCTAACAATATATTTATAATTTTGTCAAGAATTTTTTTAAATGTTTGAATATAATTGAGTTTTTTTGAAGAATTTTTTTATTTTTTGAATAATTGAATTTATTTTAGAAAATTTTATAAAAATAATCGAATTGAAGTAGAATTAAATATCATTAAATTGAAGCAAATTTTTGAAATTTTGTCAGAAATTTTATTAGGTGTAAAATTGTTGAAAATATTTGAATTTTGGAGAAAAATTTTATCATTTCTAACAATATATTTATAATTTCGACGAAAGTTTAAAAAAATTTGTCAACATAATTGAGTTTCTTCCAAGAATTTTATTACTTTTGAAAATAATTGAATTTGTCCAATCATTTGCAAATTGTCAAAAATTCAATTTTTTAGTGCTTTTAATCAAAATTTAAACAAATTACGGACTTTAGTGGCGTTTTTGCAAAAAAATAACTTTTACAGAGTTTCAAGCAAATTTGCAGAATTTATGGACCAAGTTCGAGTCCCGTTGGAGTTTAGAATTTTGAAAAAGTGAGAGTAAAGATGCAGAAAACGAGTATTTTGGGGGTTTTATCTTCACTTTTCTTATCATCTTGATGAGTTAGAGAATTTTTTGGTTTTAAAATCGTATTCATTAGGCAAAAGTATATTTAAAAAACACTACGAGATGAAAGAAAAATTTGAATTTTGCAAGCTTGTTAAAATAATTATAAATTTAATTCTTTTTGACAATTATCTGCATGAAACAGAATAAATAAACCGAAACAGAAAAGTATCGAAAAGATCAGAACAGTGTAAAAAAATAGAGCAAAACAAAACCGATCAAAACAGAACAGAACATGATTGAAAAGCGTAAAACATTAAATAAAAATAGTATAGAACATAGAATAAAAAATAGTATAAGAAAGGATTATAGAACCAAAAAGATAAAATAAGATAATAAAAAAGTGTAAAACAATAAATAAAAATGGTATATATAGAACATTGAATACAAAATGGTATAACAAACGATTATAGAACCAAAAAGATCAGAGCAGATCCAAACATTATGGAACAAACATTAGCATATCAAAAATAGTGCATAACAAAAAAAGACCATTAAAACAGTACGACATTGTGTAGAGAGAAATGTTCACAATAATTTTCTTTTTCATAATCAATTTCAATTAGGAGATTTTTAATCTTGATTGATAATCGCTGCCAGTAGCAGAATTGGACCACACCCTCATCCTAATATATTTAGCTCAAGGTGCTTTCACACTTTTACAATAATGTTAAAATTGTATACATGTATGTGCACAAAAGTGTCACGGATTTATCAACCACATTTATTGTATAAGGGCAGTCACAAAGTTATTTGAAAAGGACAAAGAGAGAAATATAGAAAAAAGCAAAAAGTAGTGAAAGAGAGAGAGAGAACTCGTCGTTTTATTTTTATTATTTTTCTCATTGCGACAGAAATAATTGTCAAGCAGGTCAGACGCAGAAATAACTACGTGTTTGTATAATAGTTATTTGCTGATTGCGATGGGTTAAATCATTTTTTCCCGTTTTTTTTTCAAAATTGTTTTCTAACTTTGAAAGCGGAAAAACCTTGGAATTTTACCTCTCTTCACATTTGAATAGAATTTAAAGTCGTCTACTAATTTGAATGTTTGCAAAACTTTGTAATTCTTAGTAATTGACGCAAACATTAGATTTTTTTAATTTTACCTAATTTTTAAAAAATTTAGTTCTAATGTTAATTTTCGTGATTGATTTATTTCTCTTGTTATAAGCTTAGGTCTCTCTTATTCTGTTTCATACTGTTCCCATTTGTTCTGTCTTATTCTTTTCTAACATGTGTTCTGTTTTGGTCCACTAAATTTTGTTCTATTCTGTTCCAAACTGTTCAGATCTATTCTGATATGTTGTTCCATTTTTTTCCTTTTAGCTTTGTTTCAATTTTGTTCTATACTATTCTAATCATTATTGTTATTACTTATTGTGTTTGTTTCATTTTTGTTTTATTGAATCAAAAAAGAGCCAAACAGATCAGAACACTTGAAACAGAATTGATCAAGGCTAAACAGAATAGAAAAGAACATATCAGAATATTACAGAAAAAAATAAAGCAAGCAGAAGAATTCGGATCAAAACAGTAAAAAAATAGGAACAAATGAGCCGAACAGAATAAAACAGAACCGATCAAATCTGTACTAAACCAAATGGAAAAGGGTTAAAAACACAAAACAAAATAGAGTAAAACAGATTAATGGTAGGCAACCAAATCATCCAAACAGTTAAAAAGCATATTCCAGAACAGAATATGCAGATAAAAAAAAACTGCGATGAGCTATAACCGAAAAGTAAAAGTGTTTTAAAATTTCAATTTCTTCACCTCTGACGTCGTACAGGAAACTTAATCCCACAAACGAAAGTAGCATCTCTTGTTTCAATGAAGCACACATTTTATCTTAATGCGCGTGCATTTGATAAAAGCAAAAGATTAATTTGACCTGTTATGATTTCAGTTAGCCATTATTTCTTTTTATTGTATTTTTTTCTCTCTCTGAAACCAAAGAAGAAAAAAATTCCCAGACAGACGCAATTTTTTTAAATGTCTATGTGATGTAATTTCGCGAATGAGAACAAATATTATAAACTTTCAAAAAAAATCTCATCGTTGATGATCCTGTGAGTATATTATATATAGTTGACGCCTCATAAACGTCCTTAACGGATGATGATGCATTAATCTTGTATGTACGGTGTGTCTGCAAATGCCAAAGTATCCATCTTCTCGTTGATTGTGTATATTATGTCTTTATCAATCTCCTTTTTCGATGCTATCGTCGATTAACACCCATTTCGTTCCTATTTCAACATGCGTCAATCATTTTTTTTTCGTTCGATAGCGCTAATTTCTTCTTTTTTTGACTTTGGGTCAAAAATTATGTAGAATTTTTGTTGTTGTTCATTAAAATTTTCATTGAATTATTCGGACTAGGTAGAACAATTTAGAAATAAAAAATAACAGAGTGAAAGAGTACAAAAAACTATGAAACAACAAAACCAGGGTTGCTACAAATATTTAATTTTATTTTTCCCTGACTTTTCCCTGATTTCCAGACAAAATTTTCACTTTTTCCCTGACCCTAAAGAATATTCTGATTTACTCTAAAAATTATTAGATAATCAAGAAAAAATTTTCTATTACATTTATTTACAAATTTTATTAATTGTAAAATTATTCAAAAACATCAAACACTTCTTTTTTGAATAAATATTTAATCATTATTATTTTTCTGTAGGAATTAAAATTCTTCAAAACATTCAAATTCAAATCTTTTTAAATTGAACAACTTATTAGAATATTATTACAATACCATAACATTTTTCAGAATAGATTAATTATTTACAAAAATCCTAAAAAAAATCCTTCGCAAGAATTCAATTATTTTTACAAGCAGTAAAATTTCTCAAAAAAATTAAATTATTTAAAAAAAAAGTAATAAAATTCGTGGCAATAATTTAATTACTTTCATAAATAAGAATAAATCGATTATCCGTTAATTCATTTTTAAATCAATTTTTATTAGAATATTCTAGAAAAATTCAATTATTTAAATTAAAAAATAAATAATTTCTTGAATAATAGAATATTCTTTGTTCAACTTTAATTCTCATAAAGAATTTTATCAATAAATTGTTAAATATATAAATTTAATTTGACAAATTTTAATAAAATTTTTTAAAATAATTACATTTTTCGAGGAATTTGATTAAAATATATATTGTATAAAAAATCATGAAAATTCTGCGATGAGTTTTATTACTTATGAAAATAATTTAAATTTTCTTAAAATTTCTATAAAATAATTGAATTTTAGAGAAGAATTTTATTATTTATAAACTTACTTGGTATTTTAACAAGAATTTTTTTTCTTAATTTTCGAACACAATTGGATTTCTGTCAAGAATTTTATTACATTTTACAAAAAATTTAATTCTTCCAACGAATTTTATTCAAATTTATAAAAATAACTGTATTTATGTGCAGAATTTTTATATTTATATAAATAATTGAATTCTTACAACGAATTTTATTCAAGTTTATAAAAGTAATTGAATTTCGGTGAAGAATTTTAATATATATAAAAATATTTTTATATAATTGATATTTTTCGAAAGATTTTATTAAATTTTGTATTTTAAATAATTGAATTCCTGTGAGAAATTTAATTACAACTTATGAAAATAATTGAATTATTATGAAGAAATTTTTTAAAAATTGAATAATTAAATTCTTGTGGAATTTTGTCAAGAATTTTATTAAAACTTTTAAAAATAATTGAATTTTAATGAAGTATTTTATTATTTATAAAAATACTTGTAATTTTGACGAGAATTGTTTAAAAATTTTTAAATATAATTGAAATTCTGCGAAGAATTTTTGTAACTTTTGAAAATAATTGAATTTCTGTAATCATTTGTAACTTTTCCAAAATCTAATTTTTTTAGTATTTGTAAATAAAATTCTTTCATCAATCTAATATTTATGAAAATTGTAAAAACTATTCATAAAATAATTTAAAAGTCATAATTTATTATAGTTATTATTAATATTATTTAATTATTATTTATTTAATATTTATTATTAATTATTAATTTTATGATAGATTTTGAAAATTTAAGTTATTTAAAAAGAAATTGTTGTAAGAAATAGAAAAAATTGAAGGTTTTGTATTATAATTTGTGGTAATTTCATAGTTTACGAGGCAAAAAGAAAAAAAAATCAGTTTTCTCATGAATTTTAAAAATTCAATTTTTTCCAGTACTTTTAGTAAAAATCCCTGACTTTTCCCTGACTTCCCTGACCAATTTTACTTTCCCTGACTTTTCCCTGAATTCCCTGACTTCCCTGACCTGTGGCAACCCTGAAAACAGATTAGAATAATTTGGAAGGAACAGATTTGAACAATATACAACAGAACTGAATTGACAGATTCTAATGTACGATTTAAAGAATTGTTTAAACTTTAAAATTATTTAAAATTTTAGTAAAATGAAGTATTTCTTTTTTTGGGATTAGAGAAATATTTTGTTTTGTGACTATCGTTGTACAGCAACAAAGAAATTGATGATTTGTGCCTGAGGGTTGTCAGTCACTTAAGATTGCGGTTCATTGGAGCAAACTACCGTTGCAATTTTGTTTGCCATCAACGCTCCCTCTCTCACGATTACAAGAGTGTTTGCCTGTTGGTAAAGAATTCGCGCAATGAATCTCCTTATACGAAGATAAAAATCACAATGTTGATATGCTAATAGACCATTATAATATCTGTTACCCTCTAGTGAGTTCTTTGATAAATGATTCTAATACCTTAATTCCAGTCATTTTCTAATAAATTCATATTTATTCTTTATAAAAGGATATTTTACTTTTTAAAAACGATCTTTTTTTTCTGTTCCTATCAAAGATTTTAATCATAACTGTAGCAATTAGTGGCGGTATTCTTACTAATGAATATTTTCCATACAGCTGACAACAATTTTCATATTGAAGAACTAATTGAATTGAACTAATAGTTTGTGATACTGAGAGATTTTTTAGATAAGTATTTACATTTAAATACTTTATGAAAATAGAGTAGCCAACAGTTAACTACAATTTAAATTTGATTATAAAAAGATGAAAGTGTCGAGAACTGCTTGCTTGTATCATTTGTTGTGCTTCAGTTACTGCGACAAAAATAATATGCATTTTGCCTTCCTCCGCTCTATTCTATTTTGATCTATACTTTTCTAAACTAATTTTTGATAACTAATATTTAATTTTCAAATTTCCAAATAACAGCCCGTTTTATTTGAAAATAAATTATTGCAAACGAAAGTTAAGGTTTTTTCCTATCGACATGCAAATATGCAGAATGCCCTTTTTTTCGTTTTTGAGTTATTAAATTTCAAAGAATAAATTGCCTCGCCTCGGCTTTTGTTTGCAATAATTTATCTTCAAATAAAACGGACCAATTTTTGGAAAATTGAATATTAGTTATGAAAAATTAGGGTAAATTATTAAAATATTCAAATAATACAATTGACGATTGGAAAGAGCATGAAAAAACTTTTCAGAAACATATTCAACGAAATTTTTCCCATTACAAGTATGGACATTAAAAATTGAAAAAGTAGACTGCGCATCGCAAAAATGGTAAAATTGACCACCTCTACCCACTCCAAATTTTAGAAAATGTCAAAAACGTTTTTTGGGGCAACAAATTCTCCAAGTTTCAGTTTTTTTTCAAAAAGTTGCAATTTCAACTTAGGACATTACACGTAAAATGCCTCATATTTAATTGAAGTATTTTCGAACAATCGAAACTTCGTAAAACTGAATTGTAAACAAATAGATTTGGAAAAATCTCAAAGAACATTTAAAACTTTTTTTTTAAATAATAGATTTAAAGAAGAATTTTAGTTAAAAATTGTCGAAAATAATAAAAAATGAATTGAAAGGATGGAAATAATTTTGAAGAAGGTACAGCAAGAATATTCTTATAATATAATGTAATATAATGATTTCAGGAAAGTAAAATTATCTTTTTAAATAACTTAAATTTTCAAAATCTATCATAAAACTAATAATTAATAATAAATATTAAATAAATAATAATAATAAATAATCATTAAATAATATTAATAATAACTATCATAAATTATGACTTTTAAGTTATTTTATGAATAGTTTTTACAACTTTCATAAATACTAGATTGATGAAAGAATTTTAGTTATAAATACTAAAAAAATTGGATTTTGGAAAAGTTACAAATGATTACAGAAATTCAATTATTTTCAAAAGTTACAAAAATTCTTCGCAGAATTTCAATTATATTTAAAAATTTTTAAACAATTCTCGTCAAAATTACAATTATTTTTATAAATAATAAAATACTTTATTAAAATTCAATTATTTTTAAAAGTTTTAATAAAATTCTTGACAAAATTCCACAAAAATTCAATTATTCAATTTTTAAAAAATTTCTTCAAAATAATTCAATTATTTTCATAAGTTGTAATTAAATTTCTCATAGGAATTCAATTATTTAAAATACAAAATTTAATAAAATCTTTCGAAAAATATCAATTATATAAAAATATTTTTATATATATTAAAATTCTTCACCGAAATTCAATTACTTTTATAAACTTGAATAAAATTCGTTGTAAGAATTCAATTATTCATATAAATATAAAAATTATGCACATAAATACAGTTATTTTTATAAATTTGAATAAAATTCGTTGGATGAATTAAATTTTTTGTAAAATGTAATAAAATTCTTGACAGAAATGTGTTTAAAAATTAAAAAAAAAATTCTTGTTAAAATACCAAGTAAGTTTATATAAATTTTGATGATTTTTTATACTCAAATTCCTCGAAAAATGTAATTATTTTTAAAAATTTTATTAAAATTTTTCAAATTAAATTCATATATTTAACAATTTATTGATAAAATTCTTTACGAGAATTAAAGTTGAACAAAGAACATTCTATTATTCAAGAAATTATTTATTTTTTAATTTAACCCTTTCGCTGTTTAGAAAAATATTCATATTATTGGCCAAAAATGTCCAGTAAAAATTTAATTTATGTATTTTATTTGTCTTTAAATTTTTATATTACTTAAAAACAATAAACAATTATTTATTTATTACTTAATCTAGTATCATTGGTACCCTTAGTGTATGAATAATGATATAAAAAATTTATTTTATAATTTATATAACAGATTGTATTTATTTTGCACTTAGAAGTTCACGACCCAACGTTGGGTCGTTAACAGGCAAGAGGTTAAATAATTGAATTTTTCTAGAATTTTCTAATAAAAATTGATTTAAAAATGAATTTACGGATAATCGATTTATTCTTATTTATGAAAGTAATTAAATTATTGCCACGAATTTTATTACATTTTTTAAAAATAATTTATTTTTTTTGAGAAATTTTACTGCTTGTAAAAATAATTGAATTCTTGCGAAGGATTTTTTTTAGGATTTTTGTAAATAATTAACCTATTCTGAAAAATGTTATGGTATTGTAATAATATTCTAATAAGTTGTTCAATTTAAAAAGATTTTAATTTGAATGTTTTGAAGAATTTTAATTCCTACAGAAAAATAATAATGATTAAATATTTATTTAAAAAAGAAGTGTTTGATGTTTTTGAATAATTTTACAATTAATAAAATTTGTAAATAAATGTAATAGAACATTTTTTCTTAATTATCTAATAATTTTTAGAGTAAATCAGAATATTCTTTAGTGTCAGGGAAAAAGTGAAAATTTTGTCTGGAAATCAGGGAAAAGTCAGGAAAAAATTAAATTAAATATTTGTGGCAACCCTGTAGAAGAAAATAGTACAGAAAAAATAAATACAAAATTTAGTAATCTGAAGTCACTCACAAAAGTGTAAAACTGTAATTAAAGCTAATCAAAAAATGTTAATTATGGGATAACAATAATTAGAATATCCTTTATGTATAATAAAGAAAATATTTTCCCAAAAATATTCTCACAACTATTTGAAATCCCTTATCATTGCGTTAATAAGCTTCTCAAACAACAATTTCAAGGAAGAAACCTCTCTCTCTCTTAATTGAAAAAAAACGAAGGACGATAAGGGTGTTCGTATTTAATTTGTTTTGAAGAAGAAATAAAAAGATCGGAACAATATTGTTTCTGGGAAAGGCATATACATGTACATGGACTGATTGGCAAATTTACAGTCGAATGAACGTCCCAATGAAGCAAACTGGGGCAGGTTGAACCCCTTCTCGGCATTGTGTGTGACGGAAGGAAGGTCCGACGACCTCGGTCGCCGCGGTGTGTTTCTACTGTTCGTCCTGGAAGGAGAGGAATCTTGATCTCTCAAGGCAGGGAGTGACTTTGGCTCACGCTCACATTCGATCTTGCACCCGTGGTTTCACTATAGTCTTAAGTCTATAGCCGAACACACCAACTACCTCAAAGAGGGTTTAGTTTCAATTGCGCACTGAAACTCGAAGGTGTCTCTAATCCCTCGAAGCAATTATTTTGGAAAAAAATTATTTTTTATTGTCCCTTATTATTTTTTTTAATATACAATAATATCATTTTGAAGGGGGGAAAATTTATAATTTTGAAATTATTATTTTTTTTTAACTAAACAGCTCCGATGTCAGGAGCTTTGAATGTTTGTGCGAATTGTGACACCTTGAATTGTGTGGACTTTTGTCGTAATTCGCCGGTTTTAATCTCGGGAGAGTTGTTTAAAATTTCATTTAAATTGTCACGGAAGTGAAGGAAAGTGTGAGGGGGAGAATAATTAGGGGATGGGGCGACTTTGGCTACTGTCCCTCTTATTGGGATTGCTGCACATTGGATTTGCTGCAAGTGAGTCGAGTTTTTTTTAATGATACAAAATAATCGTTAATTAATTAATTCATTTTTCGTTAATTATTATTATTTAATTATTTTTTATAATTATTTCTTAGCTAATTATTTTTTATTATTTCTCATTTAACTATTATATTTTATTAATTCATAGTTAATTATTATTAATTATTTAGAAATACTATTTTCGATTGTTTAAAAAAAAATTTTAATTTTCTTATTAATGAAACGTTTTGATTAAAAAATGTTATTGAAAAACAATTTTTTTAAAAGTTGCAATAAAAAATTAAATTAATAATATTTATATAATTAAAGTTGACAAAACTAATTAATTCATTAAATTAATTAAAATGATAAAAAAAAGAAAAAATGTTACAAGTAATAAATAAATATAAGGTTTTTTTCAAGATATAATAGTGCAAAATTTAACAAATGATTTTAAATTATTTATTTCAAAATAAAAGCTGGTTCTTCTTTATTTTTTCTATTTCTATTTCTTTCTTCGTTTGTAAAGAATATTACTTGTTAAAAATTTTATCTTCAATTAATTATAAAAAAAATTTTAGGTAAATTAAGTTGAATAATTAAATGAATATAAAATAAATAATAATATGAAGAAGAAAATAAGAATAAAAAGTAATCAAAAAATTACTTAAAAAAAAATTGTAAAATCAAAATTATGATTCAAGAGTTAATATTTCGATATTAAATTATTATAACATATTGGAAAAAACACATTATGATATCAGAAAAAAATTTTGAAAAATACTACTCAAAGTGACAACAATAAAATGCAATTACTCATTGTATGAAGTGATATTGTCGGAATAATCAATAAAGCGTGCTCAGAATATAATTTATTAATGATTTTATTTCTATGACAGATGAGAATAATTTCTTAGACAATCATGATCTAAGTCTTAATTTGCAATTAGTATTCAGAAAAAATAATTTATTTATTAAAAAATCTTCTCCAAAAAAACTGATCATATTGCCACTAGTTTTATTTCTATTTGTTAATTTTTAATACAAAATTTTTATTAAAACAATTAACTATTAATTAATTAATAATTATTAAATTAAACAGTTGAAGAATTTTAACATTTTTGTTATTTCTAAATAATTCATTAACAAATATTTTAAATGTAAATAATTAATGACGGTTTAACTACAAAAACATAATTAATAATTGTTTTTCTTGTAAATAATTTAATTAAATATTGTAAAATTGGTTTTATTTGGAAATAATAATTCATTGAAATTTGTTTCATCAAATTTATTAATTTTATCAATTTATAAAAATTGTAATTTATTCACTATATCGAAAGATATAATTGTTACCAAATTATTAACTCATAAACAATTTGCATAAAAAATCTAAAATATTGGAATTTTCATAAATTAATTATTAAAATATGTTAGTATATTAACAAAAATAATATAAGTATGTTAATAAATATACTAAGTGTATATTAATAAATATAATAAGTGTATCATTAATAAATATATTACAACAATTAGCATTATGACAAATAACAAGGAGAGTTGATAAACTTATATAATTTATAATAAATATATTGTAAAAAATATTTAACATTTTATAAGTAAAAAATTTTGTTGCAAAAAAAGCTATTTAACTAATTGTTATAAATAAACTAAGTTGCTCACTGTGATAAACTTTTAACGGTATTGAATTTTTCACATGCATTAAACAACTGGATAAACGTGTTTTTACAAATAAATAAGAAAGAATTTAATATTGTATATGCACTGTAAATATTTTAATTAAGGAAACTAATTTTTTATTGTGGTTTATAATAAATTGTTAAAAATAATATTTACACTAATAAATTTTGCAAATATAAGGTAAAATTGAAGATATGTCTATGAATTTAGTCTATTTTTAAATTTTTTAAACTCCTTTTATTATACGTATATAGTTAAGAAATAAAACTATAATTTGCAATTTGTTTATAATTTTAAAATTCAACAAAAAAAAGTGATTATAATAAATATTTTTCCTGTTGTATTAGAAATACATTTTTAAACGTTTTATACACGTTTGTGAAATATTACATCGATATTTCATTCTACATTTTACACAATAAATTATTTTTTAAATTTGTTTATAACAAATTGTCTTATATTATTTTCAACTTGCTTTTGAAACTATCTTTTTGTCATCAAATTTTTCCAATTGTTTTTCGAATAATAACTTAATACGATATTATTAATATTTAATGAAGGTTAATTGTAATTAAATAAAAAAATTAAATAAATTATAATTAATAAAATCATTTAACTAATAATATAATATTTGCTATAATACTCGTAATATATTTTATTCAATAACCGTAAAGAAATATTTTAACTTACTAAATATTTTAACTAAACTATTTATTTCTTTAAAAAAATTTTATTGGTTCAAGTAAATATTTTTTTCTCTTAAATAAAATTTGTATTTAAAACAAACAAATATTTTAGTAAACCATGTGACTTTTATTTGACTGAAATTAATTATTTTTTTATTCAAATATAAAACATTTCTCTGGCTTCAATATTCATTATATATTTATTACAATATTTATAATTTTCGTTAAAGTAACAATATTATGAAAAAAATACTAAATACATAAAATTATCAAAGATTATTAAAGAATATTCGCAAATATTTAATATCGTCGAAAGTAAAATTAAAATATTAAAATAAATGGTTTCCTACTCATTTTTTATAAAAAAAATTTTGTTTTTTTTCTACTTTTCATTTATTATTGAGCAATTAAAAGATTAAAATTCATTCTTCTCTTCTCAGAGAATAAAGTATTACTAAAATGGTATCATCATGAAGTGAAGTATGACTTCCTTTAAAGTTGCATATACATAATTCATTATTCATTGTTAAAATTCAACTTCCTGTTGTAAGTTTTGAAGAAAAAAAAATAACAATTTTCGTATTCTTTCACCAAATCGTCTACAATATGTAGATTATTAAATTTCGCGCATTACTTATTTCATTAGCTGAAAAGTTGAATCTTAAAAGTTATATACATTGAGGTAGAGTAATAGTAATAATCCGTAAAATGATTTTCTTGCACGGATCAATGAACGTCCATATAATAAAGCTAATATTTAAATTAGTCTTCGCAAGACTATTTGAATAAACTTGAAAATATTTTGTTTGAAAATGAAAACTAACAATTGTTCTTAAAAATGGAGTAAAACAAATATTTTTTACAATAGGAGGCAAAATACGTTCTTTTAAAGCTATTAAAAAATTTTTTTTTTCTAAATTAAGGAATTAGGAAATAGTTTTACTTTTGTATAATGACTGTTATTTATCTCAATTAAACTATAAGTAAATTGTCTTTAATTTTACCGACTATTAATAAACAAAATATTTCGAATAGTTTTAGTGTTGTCAAAAATACTTTTATTACTATAAAAAAATTACAATTACTCAAAACTACTTTTATTACCGATTGTAGCTGACTGATAATTGTTTATAGTAAATTAAAAAAATTAAAAAAATTATGGTAAATAAATATTAGTTTTTTTATAATTTATTTATTTTGTTTACCTTCGTAATTGTTTCAAATAAATTTCATTTGGTTCAAATAAAAATTTTGTTTAGTTTTTTTTATTAAATCAATATTATTTCTCAATTTTTTTAAATGAATGATTGCATGACAGTTAAAGGTAAAGATATTATTTTAAATAAATTGTGACAAGTTACCAAGAAAGAAGAAGTAAAAAATTTTAGGTTATGTTTATAATTTTTGGAGTAAAAATACAAAAGCAGTGTTAATTACTATGATAAATGATTAAAGTTCAAATCTTTATTACTTCCAAAGTATTCAATAAAAACTGGTTCCAAATTTACATTATTAAAAAAGGAACTTTTAATCAAGATAAAACTAATACGAAAATAACCTATAATATTACTTTCGATATTGAAATGCAAAGTTGCATAAATATTTAGTAAATATTTTTGAAAACTTACATAAAAATTGCAGAAATATTATGACTGCATTGTCTTTATAATTGTATCGCATTTCTTTTAATCGCTCTTGATCTGAACTTGATTTGCTCTACATTAATTGTGTTTCTTTTTATTATCTTTGCTTTGGTATTTTAATTCAATGTCACCTATGAGAGATTATATTGAGAGAAATCGAAAATGATGCATTGATCTTAATGATCGAGAGCATTTCGTTGTATTCTCTAAGTGTAGGGTTGCGAAACCGATAAATGGAGCAGACAATCTCACAAGGACGACGCCGTATGTGTCACAAAATTTTAATTCCTTATTCATATATATAAAAATGCCATTCCAAAGCATCTATTTATATGTTAGAATATTATAGAATCTTCAATTAAAAATAAATCTAATGAAAAAAAATTTTTAATAGCATGTGACGGTTAGAAATTTAATAGTGATTTTTTCGACCACTTTTTTCTTTAAATATTTTAATAAATTGAGCTGAAATTTTGTACAAAAGTCTAAAAAGCTATAAAGACGGACACTGATGTAAAAAAGTTTTAATATTTTAAAAATTAATTATTAGAAACTACTTTCAAATTCTTAGTTGTCAAAATCACTTCTAAACAATTTCTCGTCATTACCGATTTCAAAGTGTTTTATTATAATTTATTTCTGAATTATTAAAACTTTTGCACATCACAACCCTTCTTTATTATATTTTAGACTTTCTTACAAAATTTCAGCTCAATTTATTAAATATTTAAAGAGAAAAGTGGTCCAAAAAAATTACCATCGAAATTTTTAACAATTACATGCTGTTAACTTTTTAAATGTAATTTGGCAACATTGAAGTAACATTGCTGGTTTAAAATTTCTGAAGTGTGCCACCAATTTTTCAATGAAGAGATTTTTATATGTCACATCAATAATTTTATAGTATTTTATAGTATATTTGTTATAAACAATTTAACACAGAAAACATTTTTCATTTAAATCTTTTATTTTTTGTCTCCGAGAACTGTTTATTTGTCAGAAAGTGTATGAATTCAGAATACTTATTAAAATACTGAAAGTTAATATCAATTATATATTTTTAAATAATTTTTGTAATAACAAGTCGCACAATTTAAAAAAAGGAATTGTTATCAAATAATAATGTTTTTAGGGTGTTTCACGAAACTATAACTTTAAGTGGATTTTTCTATATGTATTTTGTAAAAAAAAATTTACACTTAATGAGATACATTAACAAAGTTATTCATTTGTTAACTTTGATTATTTAAACAATAAAATTATGGGGTTCTTATTTATTTTCTTTTAAAGTAGACTAAATGCTAAATAATTATAATGCTTTTCAATAACACAGAAGCTTCAATTCATCATAAAAAATTATATACATATTTTACATTTATTTATTTATAATTTTTATCACTAAAGTTATTAAAAAATGTAAAATTTATATCATTTTTAGTATTCTAATAAGTTTTATTATTAAATATGTTTTCTAGAAAATAAACATTACTCGGAAACAAATAATAAAAGATTTGAATGAAAAATGTATTCTGTATCAAATTGTTTATAACAAATAAGAAACATATTTTAATTAATTTTCTATTTCTGGAAAATGTTTAGGAAAAGTTTCATAACTAATTGCATTCATTTAATAATAAATATTGTAAATTTTACAAAAATTATTCATTGTATAAAGAAATATTTTTTATAATTTTTATTAACAAATAACAAATTTCAGATATTATTTTTTTATTAAATTTTTTTTCAATTTTATACTTGATTAATGTCATAAAAATCATTAAAATTCTTGCGAGAAATTAAATTGTTTTAAAGAATTATAACATAATTTTTTTAAATAATTGAATATTTTGAAAGAATTTTAAAAAAAAATTTTCAAAATAATTCTATTCATTCGAAAACTTTTATTAAATATTTTTAAAAATAAATGTATTCTGTTGAGAAATTTTATTAAAATACTATAAAAAATTTTTAAATAATTGAATTCTTGGGATTAATTTTAATTAAATTTAATTTTATATTAATTCTTGTGAAGAATTTTATTAAAACTTTTCAAAATACTAATTAAATTCTTTAGAAGAATTTCTTTGAATTTTTTTAAATAATCTGTTTTCTTTAATAAATTTAATTAAAAACTTTGATAACAATTGAATTTTATAAAGAATTTCTTTCAAATTTTTAAAATAATCGTTTCTGTTAAAAATTACAATTAAATACTTTATTGTTGAAGTTTATTAAAATTGTTTGAATAACAAATTTTATATAATTGAATTTCTGAGAAAAATTTTATTATTTATAGAAATAATTTAATTCTTGTGAAGAAATTTACTATTTTTAAAAATAATTGAATTCTTTCGAAGAATGCATGTAAATAATTGAATTCTTCCGAAGAGCTATTTTTGAAAATATAAACAATTATAATTAAATACTTACTTATTAAGTGAATTTTTCAAATTTTGTTTATAAATTTATCGAAAAATTTTGTAATTTGCATTATAATAAATCGAATATCACGTTCCGCGCTCTAACGCGAATATCATTTTCTAGTAATTTATTAAATTTAAATAAAAATTGACCAAAAAATATGAAATTAGGTGGAGAAGTTTATTTTACTTCTATTTGTTTATAACAATTGTTGCTATTTTAAACAAATTTTTATCGAAATATAACAAATATTTTTTATTTAAAAGCATTATTATTGTATATTACTTATACCAAATTTTATCGAAGTCCACCACAGAAAATGGTAGATTTTAAAAAATAAGATGCTTAGAAATTGTTTAAACAATAACTTTGAAAAAATTAAAATTTTGCAAAAGCAACTTGAAAGTTATATTTTGATACAAAAATACTATCTTATTATTTATGTGACATAAAAAAATCTCTCCATCAAAAAATTATTGGCACACTTCATAAATTTTGAGAATATTGCCTGCTGTGATATTCCTGTTATTAAAAGTGAAAATTAATAAATAATAATAATTCAATAATGATATTTAAAATATCATTTATTAGTATTTAATTCATTTTTTTAATACTAATAATTAATATTAAAATATCTATTATTAATGTTAATAATAAAATATAAAACAATTAATAATAAACAAAAAACAATGTTAATAATTTTTTTTTAGAACAAAACAGTCAGATTGAATATTTCAGGATATTGAAATTTTTTGACAAGGCTGAATAATTATTATCGTAATAGCGAGAGTGCTCTCGCACATTTTTTGCGAGAGAAAAATGATATGAATTTTGCGGAAAAATTAAAACGCTAAAAAAAGTTTACTTTCAGGAAGGAAGAAGAATTAAAATTTATAATATTAGGCACGTAATATTTATATATTGTGAATTGATTGCAAATGCATGGAACAAAACTATAAATATAGAAATAAAAACCTCATACATCTTTATTGTTAGAAGTTGAGGAGATTCCGTTTTCCTGATTTATGGCGATCAAATGTTTTTTTTTTTTTGGTGCAAAAAATAATTAGTTCTTAATTAAACAACTCTTTCACATATATCATGTCAATTACTTCACTTTTTTTAATCGCATATTCTTTACCTAATATGGAAATATTCCATATAAACGCAGCGATGAATTACATTTCCTTAGAAATTCTTATACTCGCGATTAATTAGAAATTAATTTTATTTGTACACTATTTTTTGTTTCAACTTTTTTTTAAATATTTTATTTTCCTTATTTTTCAATAAATCAATATTGACTAATGGTAACTTTTTCTATTTTCATTAATTGATTATTTTAGTTTGAAAATAATTTTCAAAATTAATTTGTTGTTATTTTATTTATACATTTTTTGAACACTTCCACCCGCATAAAAGGTTTTTTTTTAATTCTGAGCCTTCTAAATTGTTTATCTCTTTCAAATAAATTTTATTCGGATTAATTAAAAATTTTATTTATCGAATAAAATTTTTGTTGAAATAAAACAATAAAGTAAGAATATAAATAATAAAATTTGTTTAAAACAAATAAATAATTTACTAGGCTCTGTGGAAAAAAATACTTTTATTTGATTCGAATAAATTATTTTCGTTTAAATGAAACATTTCTCTAGATACTTATTTTATTGTTACTGCTTTTTACTCAATTATGGATTAATTTTTTTAATTTACCTTAATTTTTATTTATTTTAAGTATTTTTTTATTTAGATGAAAAAATATGAATTTTTCAAAATTTTGCACAAAAATTTTATTTTTATTACAATTTTGAAATTCGTATAATTAAATAAAACGTAGAGGGAATTTTTTTTTAATATTAAATAAAATTAAATAATTTTTTTTTAGTGGAGAGAAATTGTGCGAAAGATTTTATTGTTGAAATGAAATTCATTTGCTTGCACATCACAGAAAATGTTGTCACTTGAGTCAACATCATTTGTGGAATATAATAAGCCTGGTTATAATCATTTATTATTATTATTATTTTTTTTACATTCGTAATTTTTTTTTTGTTTTATTACAATTATAAATTTTATTTTATCTGTCATTTCTTGGATGAGAAAGGGACAAGTCAGTTTTATTTGAAGTTTATTTATTTCTATGTAATTTTTTTTTATCAATATTTAATCAATTTAATACACATTGTAATCAGGTCGAGTATGCTAATTAGAAAAAGATTCTCCACTATATTCTAACCGGTTCGATGTAAATTACAAATAGAAGGAGATAATTTTTCCATTTCACAAATGTATCAATTTTATTCTATTGCTATTTATAAAATTTTTGTAGAATTTAATTCTTTTTTCATACAGAGTGATTTATTTGATTGATCTCTTTAAATTCAAATTAGGGGAAAATTGAGCCATCGTAATTCAGTAGAATTTTTCTTTTTACTAATTTTTAGTCATTTTTCATTAAAACTTTTTTAAAAAATAAATTATAACTTCTAGACGAAAATAGTCATATATTGAAATTATTTAAAACAAATAAATAAAGCAGTAAATTAAATTAGTAGAGTAAAAAATACTTTTATTAACCTTAAATAAATTATATTTGGTTTAAAACAAAATTTTTCTCTGAGTGCAAGAAGTAATAAAATGATTGAAAATTGAAATAAAAAGAAAAAAACTGTCGAGAAATGTTCTTCAGTTTATAATTTTTTTTAATATATTACAGAATGTCCGAGACAGAGAACTTCGCCCGGCAAGGAAATTCTCTGTTACACTGAAAGTTACAACATACAACGATTGGAAGATGTTATCTGCAGTTGTACAGTTTTAGTTCATCAAGGTCACGATATTCAGAATCTACCTGATTCCGGTAAGAATTTTTCGCAAATTATTTCCTTTTTTTTGTACATTCCATTTTTTTATTTTTAATTTATTTTTAATCAATCGATTATCAGGCCTGATCAAATTTATTATTCTTTCAATGCTTTTACCCCAGAAAGTCGATTATTTTTCTTCTTCTTCTTCTCTTTCTTCTACTTTTTTTCTTTTACAAATTTCAATGTAAAATAAATTTCCTTAGTTCGTTTACTCATATAATTATTAACAAATAAATAAAAAAACTAAATAATTACATATGATGTAAATTAATTTAATTTATAAGAATGAAAAATTATTAATTTTCGGCAAATTTCAAGTTTAAATTTAAGTTCTCTAACTTCATTTACTTATAGTAAATACTTATATTTATTTAATTATTCATAAAAAGTCTGAAGCAATTGAAGCATCAAGAAATTAAAATTCAATTAAAAAAATTGGAATTGTATAGAAGAAATTTACTTAAAAACACTGAAAAAAAAGAATTTTGGAAAATTTTTAAAAGTAATTCAATTATTTTCAAAAGTAATAATTTTTTTGTCAAAATTTCACATATTTACAAAGTTTTCCTCAATTCAATGATTTTCAATACCTATTTTAATACATTTTTCTTAAAAGAATTCAACAATTTTCATGAATAATAAAAAATTCCCAGGAATTTAATTATTTACAAATTCCTTATATTAATTTTTCACAATAATTCAATTATTTGCGCAAATAATAACAATTTCACAGAAATTCAATTATTTTGAAGAATTTTAATAAAATTCGTTGCAAGAATTCAATAATAATAATAATAAAAATAATTTTTAAGAATTTCAGTAACAATATATTCTTATAATACCTGGGTATTAAAAATCATTAAATTGGGAAAAATTTTGAAAATATTTGAAAATTTACTAAGAATTCTCTAACATTTGAAAATAATTGGATTTCTGCAATTATTTTCAAAAATTTTCTGTATTCTATTATTTTCAATACCTACTATTTCAATAAAATTTTTTAAAAGAATTACATTATTTTTATAAATAATAAAAATTTCACAGGAATTCATTTATTTACAAACTTTTTTAAATTTTTTCACCATGAGTCAATTATTTTCCTAAATAGTAAAACTCATCGCAGATTTTGAATTATTTTTAGTTTTGCAATTGAATTCTTCGAAAAATGTAATTATATTTAAAAATTTTATTAAAATTTGTCAAAATATTCAAATTTTATATATTTAAAATTTCGTTTATAAAATTATATAATAAGAATTCAATTTTAAGAAATAAAATTCAAAAAATTATTTATTTTATTTGTATTTAAATAATCGAAATCGTAAAAACCTTCTTGGTATACTTGGAATAAAATAAATAAAAAAATAATTGAATTCTCATAGTAAGTTTCTTGTGAAAATTAATTTAAAATGAATTTCTGTTAAAATTTTAGTTTATAATTGAATATTAAGAGCATAAAAGCGTGAATGTTGAAAAGGAATTGATTTTTGAAAAGATTTATTATTAAGATTTAAAAAAATGTTAATTTTTCATATTTTTAACAAACAATTCTGTAGAATTAATTATTTTGAAGAAGTTTAATGAAATTTTTTTATTTTCTAAAATACATTTTTTTAAAAGAATGTTCGTTAAACTGAATTGTAAACAAATGGACTTGAAAATCTTCTCAACGAACTTTTTCAGTAATTATATGTAAATTTGATATGAAAAAGAATTTTACTTAAAGATTCTGGAAAAAAAAGTTGAATTGTAATGATGAAAGTAATAGTTAAAAAAAATTACAGTAACAATATTAGTATAATATAAAAAATAAATAAATAATTGAATCTCGGTGAATTTTCAAGTAAAAATTTATTTAAAAATAAATTTCACTTACAATTTTAGATAATAATTGAATACTAAAATAATTATAGCGAGAGTTATTAGGTTATTAGTTATATTAGTTATAGTTATTATTGAACTTTGAAAAAGTTTCAAATTAAGATTTTCAAAAATTTGTTTTTTTGATATTTTTAAGTAACAATTCTGTAGATTTTTTTTTTTTTGAAAAATTGAAATGGAATTTTTTGTATTTTCTAAAATATATTGTAATTAAAGTATTTTCGAATAATTCGAAAATTAATTGAAGATTCTGGAAAATAATAATTGAATGGAAATGAAAATAATTTTAAAAGTAGTTACAGTAGCAATATTCTTATGATATAAAATAATGATTTCAGTCATCTCCATGTTTTGTAATAATATTCTTATAAGTCATATTTCAAAAAGTTTAAATTAAAAAATTTTTTTTCTACAGAATACACTGAAAAAAATTTTTATTTGTTTCAAATAACCGAATATTTGGCTATTATCGAATAAATATTTTTTTGAATCAAATAATTTATATTTGAATCAATTAAATAATATTTGCTTCAAATACTAAAATATTTTATTGAAATACAATTTATTTGATTCAAGTAAATATTTATTTGATAATAGTCAAATAATAATCGGTTATTTGAATCAAATAACTTTTTTCAGTGTAATAATACCTAATAAAATATTTATTTAAAAATAAAGTTCTTGATATTTTCGAATAATTTTAAATTTGGAGAAATTTGTAAATAATTGTAATAGAACAATTTTTTGCGTAGCTAATCATTTTCAGAGTGAATCGGAATATTCTTTAAGCGTACGTCAAAGAAAAAGTCAAAATTTTATCTGAAAATCAGGGAAAGATAAAATTAATTTTTTTACATCCCCGTTTTGTATTAATTTATGAACATCGAAATAAATAATTAAATTGATATTACATGAAGTAAAAAATTAATAATAACGAATAACGGTAATAAATTTTCGCAAAATTAATAACCTATGCGCCTTACAATATAAATTACGCGATTTATATAATATATGACTTTTCCGTATCTTCAATGAGATTATCATTAAAGTGCAAGGCCATACAAGATATACTCACATTCGAGGAATCCCATAACCGCATACCGTAAACTCAACCTTGCACTTGCAACAGGATATTGTATCTTCAGATTCAAAACCTTCATGTCAAAATAAATTCATTATGTCCAGTGTAATAATTTTCACATTATATTGTGTGTGTATTAATTTCCTTTCTCTTTACACACGCTATCTTATACTCTTTCATATACACATTTCATCTTTTTTTCTCTTTCTTTTTTTTACCTTTTTTTAATTGACACCAGTTTCTTATTTTACTTTACAAAAAAAAATTAATAATAATAAATAAAAATAAAATATCACTGCAATAATAATTCTAATGATCCTCATTATTTACGAAAGGGAAGTTTTATGTACGAAATTGGGACAAGGACAAAAACAAAGAATCGTGTGAGTAATTTAAACTTTACTCGAAAGTACAAGACAAAGAGTTTTGCCAAAATAGTTGGGCGGCAGAGTGTAAATTATTGATTTCGTTATAATCACCGTCTATTACAACTCTTCGATTGTAATAACAACTTCCGCACGTGCAATTTCTATCTTTATTTCCAGTGGGGAAAAAATTATATTCTTTTTCTATAATTCAACTCTTATGATAATTGTAATTCATTATTAGTATTTCTTTAATTTTTTTTCTAATTTTATTAATTTTAACGCAGGTATTACTACAATTACAAACAACATTTTCACACAACACAATATTTTGTTAGAACGACATGAAATATTTACACAAAAATAATTCTATGTAATCTCATCAAAATCGTCATTCAATAAAAACTATTGACACTGGGAAATCTGGGCAGTTTTGTCCAGGTCGAGGTAACCTGTAGTTGTAGCCGGCAGTTTTTGGCCAGGCATTCTATAAGTCCGGCAAGTAGCCGTGTAAATCATATTAAAAGTAATAAGGGTTGAATAAGAAGTTGTTTAAATAAAGTGAATTTAATTGAGGATTAAAGAAAATAAATAAAGTAAACAAAGGTTGATTTTAAAAGATTAAATTGAAATAAAGGATACGATAAAGTGACAAGTAAAAAATAATAAAAAGAATAAAGAATTAAAAAGGATATTGGAAATAAAAAATAAAGAATTAAAAAGATATTAAAAATAAAGTGAATAAAGATAAAGAAATTACGAAAAGATAAAAAAAATAAAGAGTTAAAAAGGATATTGAAAATAGATTGAAAGAATATAAAAATAAGGAATTTGTAAAAGAGTTTAAAAAATAATTAAATTGAAAGTAATATTGAAATAAAGAATTAAAAATAAACATAAAGCATTAAAAGAGAACATTAAATAATCTAGCATGAGCAGAAATAAAATAAAGCATATTTTACAAAAGAATATTGATTTTTGAAACACTTTTAAAGACAGCCTTTATTTACGGGGTTTGGGTCTTGTAAATTGTGTGAATTAAGGAATATTAAATTCGTTAACGAAATATCAATCTAGTGAACCTAGATTAGGTATTTTTATTCTATTTTTTATTTATTTATTGATTTTACAAAATAAACGCTAAAAGTTCTGTATTTATACAAAGTATTTAAAAAGCATTAATCATTCTATAATTATTATAAAATATGTGATTAAAAACTGACTGGTTTTTGGGGTTTTTTTTATGTCTTCTTGAAAAAACTAAATATTATTTTCTTTTTAAATACTTTTTAAAAGGAAAAATGTTTATACAAATTCTACTGTATTTCATATTATGTTGAAAAAATATATTATGCAAATTTATGAATTTTATTGTACGACTTAAATATTTAAAGCGGGTGTAAAATAGCTTAACTAATATAAAATCCAACGAAGCATCGCCAAGGAAAATCTCATTATAAAATTGTTTATATGAATTTATAAAATTTTTGAAGTAAACTTGAATTTGAACTCAACAATTACTTTACTTTCAATTTCACTAATATAGAAAGTTATTATGTTTATTGGATCATTTAGATAAATACATTAGATTAAGTAATTAATCAAAGTTCTAATACCTCATTATCTTCATTTACTACTATATATATAAATAAATTAATAACAAATAATTCTATATTAATAGTTGAATTTGATTTTTCATAAATCATAATTGCAATTAATTTGATAGAAAAATTTTTTAATTTATTGCTTATTTTAAAAGTAAATAATTATATTGATTAGATAGCAATGAAATTCATATTAAGTTTAATTGACTTAATTTATATTTAATTTAACGTATTTTTTCCGTTGAGTTCGAATCCATTGCTTCCTATAGATTTCACCTAGTACGTCAAATTTAAAAATGGCAAAAACAAATTGTCGAGAAAAATAAAGATATCAATAGGATTTGCTTATTTGTTATTCAAAGGTCACTAAAATTAACGAATCTGCGGTTCATTTTCAAAAATCCAAAATGGTGGATTCAATGTGGCGGATGAAAGGTTCTAAATCACACGAATTTGCTTGAAATTATTATTACTCGATGGTTTTTGGCGAAACCCAAAAAAATTTGTTAAAGTTATGTTTTAATAAAATCATAATAATTTTGATTTAACACATAATAATTATGATTCAATAAAAATTAGGTTTATTCTAACTATAAAATACTTTAAATTCAAACATTTTTTTTTTGGTTAACTACTTATTTTTGGATTAAAAAAAATATTTTCTCACTGCGATTCGTATTATTCACTACTAGTGCTCTTTGTTTTATATATATTTAATTGAAGCCTATTGTGATCTAAATTAAACATAAAACTCGTGAGACTATCTTGACATTTCTAATTAAACTTTTGGTACTTATGATGTCAAACTTAATTAAAGCGATCAGAAGTTAATTCTCGATTAAAAATTATTAGAAAAATAACGTTGAAAAATTCTATATTTCCTAATAAATATGTACTTGGTATAATTTTATACTATTATTTTTATTATTATTTTTATTATTATTATTATTATTATTATTATTATTATTATTATTATTATTATATGATTACTCATGTTGCAAATTAAATCGTCTTTTGGTTCTATTTTCATAACTAGAGTCGACTTTAATATAGAAATTTATTTCTATATTAAATTTATTTGAGTTTATGTACTTTATAAAAATAATACACACTGAAACCTGTCTGAATGGAACTAAATTTTTTAAATTTTATTACAGTAAACAATCCTTAAAAAATTGTTTTATAATTTAATTTTGTAATACTTTTACAATATTCTGAAACTATAAATGAATTTAATTCTTGCTGTACATTTTTAAATACAAAAAAAATTTATTAAAATTGCATTCTAGAAGTTTCGACTGTAATAAAAATTATATTGTAATAGTATAATAACAAATAAAATTAAAATAATAATAATAATAATTTATATTAATAGTCGTTGTATTCAGGTAATCTGTTCTCAGTTGGATTTAATTAACGTATTAAAAATCGTCGAATTTACTGTCGCAAAGAATTTTATCAAAATAATTTCATAATAATAAAATTTCTTTAAAGAATTATATTGTTAAACAAAATAATTGAATTCTCATAAAGAATTTTTTAGAATTTTCGAAAAATTTAATTAAATTATTTTTGAAGAATTTCTTAAATTTTTTTTTTAATAATGGAGTTTCTTTAACACTTTTAATTAAAAATTTTGAAAGTAATTTAATTTGATGAACAATTTTATTTATGTTTTGAAAATAATCTTATTTGTTAATTATTAAAATTAAACATTAAATTATTGATTTTTATTAAAAGTTTAGAAAATAATTGAATTTTTTTGAAAACATTAAAAATTTAGAAAAATTCAATTCTTTTCTGAAATTTTATTAAAATAATTGTATTAAAAAAAATTGTAGGAAGGAAAAATTTATTAAAATTTTAGAAAACAATTGAATTTTTTTGAAATATTTTATAAAGAAATTAGAAAGAAATTAAATTCTTTTTTGAATTTTTTAAAAATGATATTGAAAATAGTAATTAAATTTTTGCAAAGAATTTTACTGCGTTGTTAAAAAAAATTGAATTGTTTCGAAGGATTTATTAAAATTTTAGAAAATAATTAAATTCTTTTGAAATAGTTTATAACAAATTGAGAAAGTAATGAAATACTTTCGTGAAATTTTTTTTAAAACTATTATATTTTTACAAAAAATTCCACTATTTATAAAAATAATTGAATTCTTCCAAAGGATGTGATTATTTATTAAATTAAGTGACTTTTGTAAATTTTGATTCTAGAATTATTCTATTTAAAAATAAAAATATTTATAATTTACTATTTAATTTTTTTAATTTTTAATTGTATTTTTAATTCGTAAAAAATTCAAATTTAATTAATAATAACTCTAAAAGAAGAACAAGAAAAAAATGAAGAATTATAATAATAGTATTAAAATAAAAAACGTTGAAAGTCGAAACGGAAGTATAAAAAAATAAAATATACAATATATTTATATAAAAATAAAAACAATAATTAATTATACAATAAATTGTAATTATAATGCAGGTATTAATGTTTAAATATTTATTAATTTTATTCCTATTTGTAATTTATAATTTATCGAATATAATATATTAATTATGCCCAACTGCCGGAATATTTAGTTTTCATTATTATTAATTTACAATAATCGAATATAATATAAATTATCATAAAATTGTTGCACTGAAATATTACAACAGGTAAATAATTATATACACGTTGAGCATTATACAAATAGAAAAAAAACCAAAATTGATGACATATTTATCATTGTCAAACATCGTTAAATATTTTGACTCGAGGCACTTATTCAATTATATATTCTCAGTTCTCACCATATATTAAACATGTTATTGTAACAATTGTAAATGAACTTTCATGAAAAAAAAATTCATTTTGAATATTATAATTATAATATATTTAAACATTGTTTAAAATTTTTACGGAGTAAAAGTCAATATATTATGTTGATTATAATAAGACCCGCCGGGATGAATGTTTATAAATAAAAATCGAATTTTCTTCATTAATAAAAGTAAACGCGCGATATACACTGTAAATTATTATATTAAAAGTTACATGAGAAAGAAACGTAACGATATATACGAAAAGTGAAAGTAATTTGTTCCAGACATTGCCCGCCGAAATAATCGTAATTGGTATAATAATGTACCGAAAGCCGTTTAGCACGTGGTAGTTGATGCTATTTTACACTTTAATAAGGAAATCGTGCAGAACAGGGGTCATTCATTCGATTCATTTGCACGATTTTTTTTAATAATAGGATTATTATAATATCAGTTCGTGTGAATTTAATTACTGACACGATATTTTAATGGGTTGTAAAATAATATTTAAAAAACAATAATTTTGAATTTAAAAAGAAATATTTTTTTTATTTTATTGAATGAAATACAAAAATTCGTATTTGTTTATTATTTATTAGTTATTTATTCATTTATTTTATTTATTTTATTTATTTTCATTTATTTTTCATTTAGTTTACTTATTTTATTAACTTTCTTTTTTACCTACTCATTTTTGTTCCTATCTATTATTAACGAACTAAAACTGCTTTTGTAATAAAGTTCTAAATATTTTATATCTCGGAGAAAAATAAAAAATTGGTAAATTTACGGGAACATAGTCAGGATTGGGTCACATTTTGACCATTGTTTATAAATTTAAAAAAAAATTAAGACGATTGAGTTTTATTATTGAAAAATTTTTCTTTAATTTCGCTAATGCAACAAATAAAAAAAAATGAATCTCAAAAATTTTAATAAAAATTCTTAGAAACAATTCAAATCTCAGGAATTCAAAATAATTATTATAAAATTCTTCGCAAGAATATAATTATTTAAATAAATGTAATAAAATTGTTTGCAAGAATAAAATTATTTTTTTTTAATTTTAGTAAAATTTGTTGCAAAAGTTTAATTATTTACGTAAATAACTCTCATTGCAGGATTTCAATTGTTTTATTAAAATTCTTCGAAAGAAGTAAATTATTTTAAAACTTTAATATAATTTGTTTATAATAAAATTTAATACTTATTTTCAATACTTTTTGAATTAAATTTTTTGAAGGAATTTTATTATTTTTAACAATTTAAATGAAATTTCATGTAACAATAATTGACAAATTTTGATAAAGCTCTTTATAAGAATTAAATTTAAAGAAATATTCAATTAGTCAATAAATTATTTCTCTAATTATTCAATAAATTAATCATTTTTTTTGACAATTGAATTATCGTAGAACTTTCTGATAAAAATTTGATTTCAGTTAAAATTTTAGATAATAGCTGAATATTAGAAGCATTATAACCTGAATTTTTAGAATAAAATAAATTTCAAAGAATTTTCATATTGAAAAATTAAAACTTTGAAAAAATTAATTTTTAAACTGTAATAGTGTTTAAATTTTTATTTTGAAATAAAGCGATAAAATTTTTGAATAATTTTATTTGGAAATTTCAAAAAAATGATTAAATGTTATTGTAGAATTATAGTTGTAATTATTTTAAATTACAACTGAAATTTTCAAATTTAGTTAAATTTGAAAAATTATTATGAAATAATTAAGGCGACAAATTTAATTTTTCAATAGCTACTTTTGTACTAACTTTTTTGTTTTAAAGCTTCTTTTTGATACTTTTTAAAAATTAATTATCAAGTATGAAGCTTGAATTAGTAAAAAAAATTTTATACTAATTTGAATTAGTGACTATTGACATTTTGTTTCCGAATTGGTAAATTTAACTAATAAATAGTCATTTATACCATAATTTCAAAAAGATATAATTTAAATTTAAAGAGTTTTAGATGTACATGCAATTTTAGAAATTCATTTATATCAATAAGTGGTTTTTAAATAAAAATTATTTAGTGTAGAGTTAGTCTCATTTGGAAAATTTGTAGCTAAAAATAACAGCAAAACAATGAAAAATAACAATTTTATATTTGTATATAAATTTCAAAAAATAAAAATAGTTTTAAAATTTTATTTCCCTTACTCATATATATATTTAACTGATTCAAAGAAGGAGCATAAAAATTAAAAGATGCCCATATGTATAACACCATCATTCAATTTTTTACGTCCCCTTTTATATTTATGATTCCCTGAAGAAAAAATTAGAAATAAAAATTCTCATATTCCTTTTACGATTATTTCTTCTTTTTCTTTTCTTTTTTGTTAAATGATTCAGAACTTCGTGAATGACTTTTATTCACGAGAGCAAAACATACAAAACTCAACAGGTTGAAATCTCTCACCGGTGAAATAATTCTCTTTTTATCACGAGACTTTTTCTCAGGATTCTGCACTTATATAGTGTATTAGCTAAAAACGTCTCTTTTTTATACAAAAAAAAGCAAAAGAAAAAAATACTCTCTTAAAAGAATAAAATACGTAATCGTCAACTCCGTTTGTTTAAAAATGGAATCATCTACTATATTTAAATGGAAATCAGTTCGTTTGAAGACAAAAACTTAAAGTATGAGAATTTTTTTCTTTTACTTGAATCGAAAAAAAATACGAAGAATTTATTTTTCTATCACAAAACAAAACCAGGTGGACAGTAGTGTGAGCAATTCCACACAAGTTTCATCATAAAAGTGAAACCTCATATATATATAGCTATACATATAATATTGAAAGGAAGAAATGGCAAAAACCTTTCAAATTCCCATTGTAATTAAAAGTCGATACACAATGAAATAAAAATCATTCACAAACTCTCAGTGAGTGTGTGTAGGTTTGTGTATATATACATCAATTAAGACATCTATCATTAATTTCGATTTCATTGCTTGGGACTTACTTCCAGCTATCGGTAATCGTTATCGTCGACATAAACGGGATTCTTGCCTTTAAAGATCTAATCGCTCAACTTTCCTACTAATTGGTGTTATATATACCAAAACAATATATCTTTTATAATTTATAATATGTATATATATATAAATCCTTGAGGCACATATTATATTGATTCACATTTCAGGAAATCAAATTCATTCACATATCCGCACATGTAGGTAATTAATAATAATTATAGAAATGTTATTCATCTAATGGGGACAAATTTTAAGAATTATTATTGTGTGAATTACTTTGAAGCAATGATTAGTGTATAAAAATTTTATTTCTTAAAAATATTTTGGATTTATTGAATAAATTGCAGTTATTACCCCGATATATTGTGAAAAAATTGCTACATCATGACTATTGTCATATAACTATTGTCCCACTATGCTACTGACTTTACTTTAGCTACGATATAACATACTGTTACTATTGTTTCACTATTATGTAAAATTAATAATTAATTAATAACTATTAATAAATTAACAAAAATTAAGCTAGTTTTTTTTATGAATGACTTTAAATTTTAAAATATAATGAGGAAAGGCACTATCACGGTAAATTGTGAAGTATTAAAAAGCGTTGCAGATTAAATTAACACCAAACAAGTAAATTTCATTCATAATTATTATCAACCACTTTGAAATTATCAAGAAGCGTGACTACTTCCGAAATCTTATTTGACATAATACTCATTTGGCAAAAAACCATTCAACATAAATAGCATTTGACAAAAATCTATTTGTCAAAAAACCATTTAACAAAAATAGCATTTGACAAAAATCTATTTGGTGTAAGAACCATTTAATTTGAAATTTATTTGACATGCAATTAAACATACAATTTTTATTGCATAAATGGCATTTTAAATATGATATCCATTTAACATATATTTTATTAAATATAAAACTTATAACATGTCTTAACTTATAACATATATATCATTTAACATAGAATTAATTCAACGTATATTTTATTTGATATAAAAATCATTTAGTTTAATTTCCATTTAAAAGTAAAAATACAATTGATTTGACGTTTATTTCACATGAAAATCACTTGACATATATTTCAATTGACATACATTTCATTTGCTAGAAAATTCATTTGAGGTAAAATTTGTTTAACATACGTCATTTGACATAATAATTTGATATAAATTTTATTTCGTCCTAAATATTAATTTGAAATAAATTCCATTTGACATCAATTTCACTAGACATAAATGTCATTTGGCATAAATGTCATTTAATATAATTCACATTTGACATAAATTTCACTAGACATAAAGTTCATGTAACGTAAAAGACATTTAACATAATTTTTATTTGACATAAAAGACATTCAACAGAATTCTCATTTAACATAAAATTAATTTTACATAAACATATCGGCGCGAATTTTAAAAGTAACCAATTAGATATTATAAACAACATTATGATTCGCTAATTTTGAAATTCGCGCCTAAATTTCCATATCAAATGATCGTTATGTTAAATGTAATCTATGTCAACTGAATTTTATATATGTCAAATGAGAATTATGTGTAATGACTTATCCGTTAAATGAAATATATGTCAAGTGAATCTTATGTCAGATGAGAATTACGTTAAATGGGATTTATAATAAATGAAATTTATGTAAAGTAAATTTTATGTCAAATGGGATTTATACATAAGGGTAATTCTCCTGAAAGAGACCACTTCACGTGTCTCCAACGTGAGACTCAATATTTGCATGAACTTTTTATTGATATTTTTTTGAGTATAAATTTCAAAAAAAAATTTATCTATAATCTGCGAAACATTATTTATCTTTACATAATCTTGTAATGGCAAAATTTAAAGTTTTTCTTAGTAAAAAAATTTATTTAAATTTGTCTTTTGGTTTTGATTAAATATGATACATATTTTTAATTATTTTTTAATATAATTAAAAATTTTGTAATATAGTCTTAATATATATGAACTTGAAGCTTAGAATTAAAAAATTCATTACCATTTTTTTTCCGTTAAATATTAACAAATATATATATATATATATATATATATATATATATATATATATATATATATATATATATATATATATATATATATATGTTATTTTTGAAAAGATAAAATAGTTAAAAATAAATTATTAAATACACAATTCATTAAATTATAATTGAATAATGTTAAAAGTTTAATAAATTAAAGAAATTAAATTTAAAAGGAATTTTTTTACAAAAGCCCCAATATTGATTACAGTATATTTATAACCTTCAAAACACTTAATGTTAAAATGATGCTAGAAGGCTTATTTTTGAAAATTAGTTTTGCGCAACTCAGATTTTTATCTTTAAACGTATTTAAAACCTACCCATGACAAAAAAATTCAGAAAATGTAAAAATTAATTTTTTTTAGTGTTTGGAAAAAACAGGTGCCTTTTCAAATCACCCATAAATAAAATTTATGTAAAGTAAATTTTATGTCAAATGAGAATTATGTTAAATGGAATTTATGCCAAATGAAATGTATATCAAGTGAATTTTATGTTAAACAAGAATTATGTTAAATTATATTTACGTCAAATGAAAATTATGTCAGGTGAATTTTATGGAATATGATATTTATGTCAAATGAATTGTGTGCCAAATGAGAATTACGTTAAATGACTTTTATGCCAAATGAAATTGTCAAATGAATTTTTATGTGGAATAAATTTTTTAACAAGTAAAATTTACGTTAAATGAATTTGTTGTCAAAAAATTTCTGTCAAATGATTTTAACGTCAAAAGAACTTGAATTTTTCGAACACTCGCTTTAATTCGAGTACTCAAATTTTTTCGAACTCTTAAGGTTATGTTATTCAATGGTCACGTGCCCCATTTACTTTACTATGGAAAAACTTCCCACTGAATAACATGACCTTAAATAAATTCGAGTTTCAGAGAAAATTCATATAATTTTCACGTATATTATAATAAGCAAATTAAAATTCACTTTGAAATTGAAAACTTATTTACTTTATTCATTCAGTAATTCGCATAAAATCGAAATTTTCTACTTTTGATAATATAGACAAGTAATCTATATATTTTTGCCTAATATTCATTAAATTTTTTATTTTCAACATTTTCCACAATCTCATCACATAAAAAAATACTATTTCACAAATAAAATTGTAAAATACTTTCTTTCTCGCTCTAATAGATTATTTTTACATTAAATAATATTTTCATTCGGTTATCATTGAGAATTTGTCATTGTATATGACATCTTATGTATCGGATAATAGAAAATGCAGTATGTTGACGAAGAATGGCGTCATTCTGATTAATATAAAATAAAACGAGACAAATAATCTATAATAATGTGGTTTGTCTACTTTTTTTTATTTATTTATTTATTTATATATATAAATCTGTCTTTCAAATTGATCACTCTGTGAAAAAGTAGCACAATTATTTACGTGTGAGATTCGATGAATCCTATTATAGTCGACTTGTTTTTAAAACAGGACAAGAATCTAGTTCAATGTGCCGGCCGATGATGCATCATTTAGTTGTTATGCAATAATCCATGTTTTTTAATTTAAAAAAATATATATTTCTAATTTACAGGATTCAAGGATCTAAGGAATTCTTTGAAGGAGAAAAAACATGACCTTCGATTTGTTATTGCCGTGAGTGATATTCGCGGTTTCCTCAGAACTTCCGGTTTAATGCGCCAGGAAGCTGCAACACGTTTGGCAACAATTTTGACTGAGGTAAATAAGTTTTTATAAATTCTAAAATCTAAAAAAAAAATTTTTTAATTTCCTCATCAATAGCACGGTATTTTTTACTCACATTCCTTGATTCCTAAAGTATTTCTGCTATTGGGATTAATGAATTTTAGAAAATTATTAATAATATTTTTAAATAGGAGGTTGAAAAATTTATTTATTTGTTTATTTATTTGTAAGTTTATTTATATATTATTTTTATTTATTTATTTATTTATTTACACCTAATTATATTTATTTTATTAATTTTCTAATATTTTTTTGTATAGGAGAATTTAGAAAAAATTACAAATTAAAAACTATGAAAAAATTATTTTTAAACAATGTTCGAAAATAACTCGTATTTACCTGTAAATTACCGATAATGGTAAAAAATGCAGAAAAATAGCAAAAAAAGTTTAAAAATGATTTAATTTGATGTAATCTTGACAATATAATAATAATTATCGGTAGCTTCTTTAAACATGATTAACTGATCGAGACATAATGATGAATGATTTGTTATGTCATTTTACGTTCTGGATCTAGTCACTGCTGGTTTTTTTTCTATTTCTTTTTTTTTATACTGATTCTGCACGACAACCGGAACTCGCGATCTTGGAATTGTTAGAATAACTTTCTCAAATATTTAGTATAAAACTTCATTTATATTTTTCTCTTACTTCACAATTTGATTTTTTGTTTCGTGATTTATTTTATACAATTATATATATATTGTATACGCCACAATAATTATTTTGTTGAGAATAAGGAAAAGTGACCGACAAAGAATCGTCTCAAGTAAAAAAGAAGTGAAGCCCAAAAAAAGGGCAAACATAAGAAAATAATTTGAATTTTTTTTCTAATTTTTTAGAAATTAAAAAAAGTTATTGGCATTTTCGTCTATAAAAATTATTTTTCATGGAAAAGAAGACAATTTTGAAGAAATTGGAAGGAAAGAAAAAACGAGGAATGAAGTAAATTCAAAAATTCAAAAGCAAAACGAAGAAATTGAGAAGAAGGAAATTCCTACCTAAAATAATGGAGAAAATGAGTAAATGAAGAATTATGAAAATAATTTAAATTTTAATGATTGGAATAAAAAAATAGACAAGAAGAAAATTACAACCAAAAAAAGGAAAAAAATAAAAATTAAATAAATTAAGAGGAGAAATATAAAAAGATATTTATAATTAATTTGGAAAATGCAAACGAAAAACTGGGAAGAAGAAAATTACTACAAAAAAATGAAGAAAATAAAAAAATGAAGTGTTCTAAAAATGTAATAAATTTAAAAAATACGAATAAAAAATTGCTACAAAAAAATAAAGAAAATATAAAATGGAAGTGTTAAAAAAATATAATAAATTTGGAAATTGCAAACAAAAGATTAAGAGCAAGAAAATAGATATCAAAAAATAAAGAAAATAAAAACAAAAGAAATATAAGAATAGTAATGAATTTGAAAAATGAAAGGCAAAAATTAAAATTAAGGAAATTTATAACAAAAAAAGGAAAAAATGACATACCAAATTTTAAATAAATTGAAATGCGTAAATGAAATTTATCAAGAAAATGAATTTGGAAAATGCAAACAAAAATGTAAAGAAAGAAGATTATTATAAAAATCAGAGAAGAGAATAAAAATGTAGAAATAAGAGAAGTTAAAAAATGACAAAGAAAAAAATTGACACAAAAACAATAATAAGGACATTTTTTCTTTCTTTTAACACAAAATTTCCAATCTGTTAATTAAAAGTCACAAATTAAAATAAAAAATTTTTTTAAATTTGTTAATTAAAAAAAAATAAACAACAAAATTGTTTCAGAAAAAATGGAGAATTCCAATAACAGAAAAAATAAAATAATTTTGAGTAAAAAAAAGTAACAAGCAAAATATTGAAAAGTAATTCGACAACATGAGAAATGAGAAAAATAAAAGAAAAAAAACTAGAAAAGGAAATTTTAAAAGTGGAAATGAAAAATTGTGAAGAAGACAAAATGACAAAAAATACTAGAAAATGTAGAGAAAGGAAATTAAAGTTTGAAACAAATTAAACCGGAGAATAGAAAAAATAAAACTTAAAAAAACAATGAAGAAATACAAAATGTAAAGTTAATAAAAAATTCGATTGATGTAAATACAAAAAATTTACAAAATAATCATCAACAAAAACAGGAAATGAGATTTAAAGGAAAAAAAGTAAAATTCGTAAAATTGAAACTATAAATAATTAAAAATAACAAAAGAAAAAAAGGAATAAAAAGTATATAAGAATATTTATAAAATTAAATTTTTCTAATTGCACTTTTACATTTCAGAATTCTGTATAAAATTAAATAAATAACTAAAAAGAAATAAAGTCAAATAATTATTTTTCATTAATATTTTTTTGCAAATTCAAAGCTCTGCATTGAACAAAAAATTATTTGTTTAATTAAGAGATGAAAAATTATCAATATTCAATTATCGTCATAAAGAATTGTTTGATTCAAACAATTTATAAATAAATAAATAAAAAAGATTATTTTTCTATTAACAAATAATTATTTACTTTTATCAAATTTCGGAAAAAATCCCAACTCTATCAGCTTTACAAGAAAATAAGAAATAAATAAAAACGAAGAACAAGAACAAGAAGAAATTCTTATATATGCAAATTTTTTCAATTTATTCAAACGAGATCTAAAAATAGAGAGAAAGAAAAAAATGTGTTTTAAAGCTATGGTAATGGAATTATGTCTACTTCTAGTCTGACGTATGACTTTAAAATCGGAACAGAATCTTGTTGCATTAAATCCGTTTTTGCTCTTCTTGACAGCATTCCCTGTAAAGTCGAATGAGAAGAAGAAAAAGAAGAACAAGAGGGGAAGAAAAAAGAAGAACAACAAGAACAAGTAGCAGAAGAAGCTACTTGGAAATTGATCGTAAAATTTATAAAGTAAGGAAGCATTCCATGGGCAATTGCGCGATTATGAAAGTCGACGCGCTCTGAGCATTCGCCTTGGGGTACTTTGCGTTTTTACTTTCTTTAATTGTTTTTAAAAGACTTCCACTTTCGTGTGTGGGAGTTTTTCATTCGTACTTGAAAGTCAAAAATTCCATATTCAAGCAAAACAAATTATTATCAAATAAAACAATAAATAATTTTTTTTAAAACTAATACACTTTTTTTAAATCGTAATTTTTGGATTTTTTGTCTTATTTCCAAAGCGAAAAATCGACAATGCTGAATATTTTTTCGATGAATAAAAATTCTAGTTCCTTGTGTTGAAAAACGTTTTTAAAAAACATAAAAAGCTTAAATTCTTCTTTAATGTTTTCATTCACTTTAAAAATGTCAATAACGATAAAACTTTGAGAAGAAAATTTCAATTAAATAGTTATCAATTTTAATTTTATAATTAAATCTCATAGTGAATCAAAATTATTTATTTAATTGAATTAAATTAATTGTGTAAAAATGTTATAAAGATTTATTTATAGTAATTCGCAATGAGTTTTAGAATACAATTTTGATTTTGTTATTTCTGTAAGTAGAAATTCAAATCTATTAATAAAAAGTTAAAAATAAAAATTTTTAATTCTTTTCAATTTATTAATAATAAAAAAATAAACAGAAAAGCAGGAAAGAATAAATTGTTTTAGAAAAAAATAAAGAATTCCAAAAACTGAAAAATAGGAAAAATCAATCAACTTATTATTAACGATTAAATTTATTTAAATTAATTAAATTTTAGAATAACATTGTTAAAATTAATTATTATAAATGACATAAAAAAGATTTTACTTAATAGACATTTGCAATTTTTAGAAAAAATTGAATTTAATTCCATTATTCAAAATACTTTCGACTTTAAAAAAAAATTATTGAATAGTTATCAAATTAATTAAAAAATGCAAAATTAAATTGACACTAATTATAAATTTGTTTAAGAATATTTCATTAGAGATTTAGAATAAAAGTCGAATTTTCAAAGAATTTTCATTTAAATATTTCGTTTACGAAGAGTCTTAAATCTTAATCGAAAGTGTTCAGGGTTTTTAGTATGGAAATGAAAATTAATTATCTAATATTAAAAACATTTTCATTCAAATTTTTTTCAAAAAATAAAATTTTCGTAAAATTTAATCCGAGATACTTAATAAGTAAGTCAAATTAATAAAAACGAAAACATTCGGACAAAGTAACAAATTTTATTTACTCCAACGTTTCGAAATCAAATCGATTTCGTCTTCAGGGAGTCTATTCAAAAAATATATACAAAATTAAAAAATAATAAAAACTATTTTAACAATAATTAAAATAAATAAAGTACATATTCAAAAAATTATCTTACCAAAAAAATAATAATTAAATAAACGAAGACTTAATTTTTTAATTTTGTATATATTTTTTGAATAGACTTCCTGAAGAGGAAATCGATTTGATTTCGAAACGTTGGAGTAAATAAAATTTGTTACTGTGTCCGAATGTTTTCGATTTCATTAATTTGACTTATTTATTATGTTTTTAAATATTTTAGTTCCATTTTTAAATGCCAATTTAATTTTTATAAATAAATAATTGTAAATTTTTTAAATAATTGAAATTTCCAAAAATTCTATTAAGAAGAATTGAATTTTAAAAGAATTTTTTTTTAAGTTGTTGGAAATAATCAAGAGAATATTTCATTAAAATCCATAAATTTTCAATAATACAAAAACACTTTTAAAATATAAATAAAAAAATTTTAAGGTTACGGGTGTTTGTTTACTAAGTTTATCTTAAATTTTGTCAACATTATTAAGTTATGTTTAGGTGGAACGTTTATGAACTATTTCACCTAATTTTTCGTTTCCAAAAGTGGTAGAAAAAAAAAATTCTTATTTAAGTATTCGAAAAATTCCAGGACCGATTAAAAAATTCAAAAACTTTTCCAGGTTTTCCAGGTAAAAAAAGAAATTTAAGGATTTTTCCAGGTTTTCAAGGAATTCCAGGTCGCTAGACACACAAGAATCTTGTTAATAGTGAAATTATTGCATTTAATATAAATCATCTCAGAAATGAATCGTTTTTTGTAAGAAGTTTCATAATCTAAAATTTCTGCATCGTCAAAATTAAAAGAATGATTATATTCAGTTTAATGTGTATTCACAAAAGATTCGAGGTTTTTGTTTTTATGCTCGATAATTTTTTTTCAAAGTACGCTTTGATTCACCAATATAAGTTGCTGGGCAACTATTAGAATTAAATTTATAAACAATATTATTTCGATCCCACTTTTCCGTCAAGTCCTTTCCCAATTTTATTACAGAGCTTAAGCTTTTTTCGACAATAGAAATAGAAAGAAAATTATATTTTTTAAATGTAAGATAATGGATAATAAATATCATTAAAAGGAATACAGACTTTAGGTAGTTGTTGATAAGTACTAACGACATTGTTAGTTTGTTATTTATCTTTTGATTTTTGAATTCATGAATGTTTTCGTTTTTTAACATTTTTTTTCTATAAATTCTAAAGGGTAATTGTTGTTTTACAAAATTTTAAAGATTCGTTTAATGTTTTCATTAGGAATAGGATTTATGAGACAATAAAATAGCTCCATCATATAAATTGTAAAGAAAGTTCTTTATTTGTTGTCATTATGTGGACGATGTAAATTTTGACCTGTGTTTCTATAATCATCCCTAAGATGTAAAGAATAAAAAAAATATTCGCAGTAAAAAATAAGGGCAGAATAATTTTTAATTATAGTAATTTCGACTATTTTACTATTATGATTATAAACATTTTTCCTTTGAAATGTAAAAATACAATGGTATTAATTTTTTATCGTCAACTTCATTCCTCAAGTTCTTCACTTTTATGATTTTGTTCAAGGTCGATGGGGTTGAGTTGAACGTAACTGCCGGCTCAAAAGAACGACTCGTCCACTTCGTGAAAGGGTTGAAGGACGAGATGATCAGAAAATCCAACGAGAAGGTCATTTTTCTTGCGTTGCCCGCGAAACCAGAACTGTTGGCAAAGCAATTCGATCTTAAGGAGCTTTCCAAGTGAGTTCGATATCATATTCAGTTTAAAGATGATTCTTCGTTTTTTTATTTCTTTTACTACCATCTACTCCTATAATAATGTAATTAAAAGGAAAAAAATCCTACTTTGCTAATTTTATGATTAAAGGTCTTAATTTTGTTCATAATAAAACTTTAAAGTACAAATTTTTTATTTTTAATGGACTCATTTATTAAATAAGTAAAAAAGTAATTTATTAAATTATTTGGTAATTAATTATTAATGATCATCACTCAATTTAGTAATTTATTTAATTTATTTTAATTATTGCACAATTCATTGAAGTAAATTCTATAATGAAATATTCACAAAACTAAAAAGTGAATAAATCTTGACTGAAGTAAGTGAATTAATTCTGAGTTTGAATTTTTCCCGCTGGGTAATGTAAATTTCTCTGTTGAAAACGAAAGATGAAAATAAATTCAAAGCACTAATGTTAGTCTGTGTATTAAAATTTATACACTTATTTATATTCTTTATTTCTATGTCCACCTTGATGTTATTAACGAGCGAAGAACTTATGCTTTAGGAAAAACATTTTTACTGTCTTGTACGTCTATAATGCTATGCAATAATATTTCTTACGCTCCTCTTTCTTTTTGCAATATTGAACTTACTCTATTTAAGGAACGCAATAAATGGCATGAGGCACACGTTCAAAACCACAAAAAAAAAAAATGAAAAAAGAAGAAATGACTTTCAATCCTCTCATTATGGGCAGACGTTACGCACTGCAATTCTTTTCCTGAATCATTATTCAAATTAATTCTTGTATTATTTTATATAGGCGACAAAAAATTTTCCTGAAAAACTTAATTTTTCAATTAATTAGAGGAAGAAATTGTTGGGAATCGGATTTTTTTATCTGAACAATTTGCCTCGTGGTGACAATAAAAAATCTAAAATTAAAATAATTTAAATTAAATTATAAGAATCATTACTTTATTTATTTTACATTATTTTGCACATATTTTATTATTATTATTATTATACTAGCCAAATGTTGTGCTACGATATTTATTGTAAACAATTTCAAGTCATTTTAATTTAAGTAATTTTTAAAGAAATACTTATTATGACACATAACTGAAAAACTAATTACAATTAAATTTTCAAAATATATGATATTTTTAAACTTTAAAGTATATAAAAAAACTTTAACAAATTTCGATACTAATTTCAAATTTAACATCAGATTTTCAAAATTGAAAATAATTAAACTTTCTTGTACGAGGAAAATTGAATTTCACAAAAATTGTTATCTGATACTTAAATTAAAAAAAACTTCATTACGAAAATTCTAATTATTCTAAAGAATAGAGAAGGTAAAAAAATTATTAGCTATATATATGTATTTAATTTTCCGAACAAAGAATATAAACAATATTTTTTTAGAAAATTTCCTCTCCTTTTAATTCGCTAATATTGAAAAAAATCAATTTTATTTAACAAAATTATATGCAATTTATTTTTCCCAATAATTCAATTACTTTTAATAATTATAAAATTTTTCATGTAAATTCCATTTTTTCAAAAAAAAATTTGATTAAATTCTAAGCATGAATTTAATTATTTTCATAATCGTAAAATTCAGTTACTTTCACAAATAAAGTTTTTGACAAGAATTCAATTATTTAAACTAATAAAATTTTCATAACATTTAAAAATTTATTATTTAAAACAATGTTCATAAAATTCTTCTGAAGATTACAATTTCTTTCAAAAGTAATAAAATTTTCATCAGAAATTCAATTCTTTTTAAACATTTTAATAAACTTTTCCGCAATAATTCAATTATTTTCAAAAATTTAATAAAATTATTCGAAAGAAATTATTTGTTTTAAATATAATTTTAATAAAATGTTTTTTTAAATAATAAAAAATTACTTCCAAAAATTCAATTATTTTGAGGTATTGCAATAAAATTCTTTTCAAAATTCACTTATTTTCATAAATAACAATATTCATCACAATAATTCAATTATTAATAAAAGTAATAAATTTCTTCTTGGAAATTCCATTATTTTAAAAAATTCTAATAAATCGTTCGCAAAAATTCAATTATTTTCATAAATAATAAAAAAAAATTTCAAAATAATTGGATTTTCCAAAAAATTTAATAAAATTTCCCACCAACATTCAATTATTGCCAATTTTTATAAATAGAATTCTTTGTAAAATTAAATTATCTTTAAAAACTTTTCACATTTAAATGATTTTCAATATCTACTATTTTTATAAAATAACCAAACGGAATTCAATTATTCAAAAAAAATTATGATAAAATTCAAGGAAAAAATCCAATTATTTTCATAAATTTTAATAAAATTCGCCGCAAGAATTAAATTATTTTTATAAATAATAAAATTCTTCGAAAGTAATTAAATTATTTTCATAAATTACAAAATCCTTAAAAAAAATGTAATTGTTTAAAAAATTAAATTTTTCTTAAATGGAATGTTTGTCAATTTTGTGAAGTGAATAAAACGAGTTTTTTTTTTGGTTTCTTTTTTACATTAAAAAAATGACAATAACCCACATAAATAAATAAATTTTTAATAACTATTTATAAAAATTAAATTTTCCATTATTATAAAAAAATTACTTTTTTCAATTTATTTTTTTTATTCTAGATATGTTGATTTCTTCACGACATCGACACATTATTTGGTGGATGAGGATGAGGACTTTCGTACATTTCATCCCTCACGATTGATGGGCTTATTCGATATGCTCAACACTGACAGTGTAATCGATTTAACAATAGGTTTGGGAGTGCCAAAATCAAAAATCATCATGTCAGTGCCAGCGAGTGCCTATAAATTTTCTCTCAAGAATGACGATGAAAATACTCCCAGATCACCGACAAATGACGAAAAGCCAATTACTCTTGATCGAAAGCAGGTAATAAATCAGAAGTCATCAATAAAAAAAACCATATAACAATAAAAAATATTTTTTCTAATACTAAAATAAAATTTTAACAATTTTTAATATTTTATTTAAAAAAAATTTTTTTTTTAAATAAACATTTTTAAACAAAATACTAGAAAACATAAAATAATTATAGAACAATAATTGCATTTCATTGTATTTAGTAATTGAATAATAAACATAATATTTAACTTACTTAATTGCGAATTACAAAAAGAAAATAAAAAATTCAATTGATTAAAATGAACAATATGAAAAATGTTAGTTTTTAATTATCATTAACTACGAACTATGTATTATTAATTATTGTTGATTATTATTGTTGTTGTTGTTATTATTCTATTTTTATTTTTTTTAATGTTCTATCTATCTTCTATATTGATTTTGTTTGCTTTCTTGATTCTATGTTTTTTGATAATTTTTCAATTTAAATATTTTGAATTTTAAAATTAATAAAATTCTAATTTAATATTTTAAAGATTAAATGATAACAAAAATTAATTAAAGAAAATTGGTTTTAATAAAATATTATTTAATAAAAATATATTTTTAAAAAATTTTGAAAATTCTATCAATGAATTGAATTAAAATTGTATTAAAAATAATTTAATTATTTTAAAGAATTTTTTGAATATTTTGAAAATAATGAAGTTTTTAAAATAATTTTTAATTAAAATTTTGAAACTTCTTTCAATGAATTTAATTAAAAATGTAAAGAATGAGAATAATTGAATTCTTTAAAAAAAATTATTTAATTCTTTAGAGAATTAAATCAATTCAATTGGTAAAATTCTATTGAACATAATTGAATTTTCAAGAAGGTTTCATTATTTTTTAAAGTAATTGAGTTATTACCTAAATAATTTTTTTTAGAAATTATGAACAAATCTGAATTTCATGAAGAATTTCTTTCAATTTTTCAATTCAACTTCAATTTCAATTTCAATTTTATTAAATTTATGAAAATAACACTATTAATGTTTTTAACAACAATTTAATTATTTCAATTCACTTTTTTATTTTTCGGAATATAATCGATTTCGATAATAATTATAATTAATAATTGTATTATTAAATGTTACTAAAGTTATTGATAAAAATTGAATAATGTAGTTTTTTAATCATTTTTATTGAAATTATCAAAGTAATTGAAATTCACAAATAATTTATTTCTTTAAAGTTTTTAATATAATCATGTTTATTAATTATAGCGATTAAAATTTTGATCATCGAATTTTATTAACATTTTTAGAAAATGAATTCTTTTGAGAAACTTTACAGAAATTCTTATTAAAATAATTGCAATGATTAATAATTCGCTATTTTATTATTAAATTTTATTAAAAAATTCGATAAAAAATTGTACAAGGTAGTTTTGTAAAAATTTTAATTAAACATTTCGAAATAATTGAATGTCACGAAGAATTAATTTTTTTCAAGTTTTTTTTTACAATCATGTTTGTTATTATAGTTGTGATTAAAAATTTGATTATATAGAATTTTATTAAAATTTTGAGGAAATAATTTAATTCTTTCGAAAAATTTTACAAAAATTCTTGTGAAAATAATTGAGTTCATGAGAAAAAATTTAATACAATTTATAAGAATAATTAAATTATTGCGAAGAATTTAATAAAATAATTTTAAAATAACTAAATTTTTTTGAAGAATTTTATTAAATTTTGTGGAATGAATAAATAATAATAATAAATACCTAATTTGTTAATAAGGGAATTTTTGAAAATTTCGAACTTGTAATTATTCAAAAACTAAAGTTAGTATGTAAAAGTTTGCTATTAGAAAAGGTTTATAAGCCAAGTTAAATATAAACTATAAATAAAAATAAAATTCTAAACTCCAAACAATCGAACTAGACGGACAAAAAGAAGAGATGTAATACTGTCATCGTTGATTTTTCCATCGGATCTTATTCAATGTCTACAAAAAAAATTCTATTTACAAGAAAAGTCATCGCTGAAAACAAAATCCGTTAGTTACAGTAAACAATTTCCTTACAATACATAGAGACAAAAAGAATACGATTCTTAAAAGAACAGAAAACTTGTGGTTTTATTTATTTATTTTTTTAATGAAAAAAAATTAATAAGATAAAATGATTGTCGATTCCTCCTTGAATTTTACAAAAAATTAATATTTATAAACTCTCTTATTTGATTTATTATTGAGTGATTGCATTATACCTACAGTATTATATTTTACAGGAAAAATATTTTCCCGTCAATCTATCAAAATAAGGAAATTATAAAAATTTCCAATATATAAATACAGTATTATAAATGTATATAATCATTATTTGAATAAGCGTTTTACTTATATTATTCGTGAATATATTAAATTTTACAATGCAATTTTGCAAATTTCACTTATGTAAATCGCTATATTTTTTTTCAGCTATGCGATTTAATGAGCGTTGATGAATGGACTTTAGAAAGGGATGATGATCTCACAGCGCCCTATGCTTTTAATAATAAAAATTGGATTTCCTTTGAGGATCACACATCGATTGGAATTAAGGTGAGAAAAAAAAATTAAAAATTACAATTTTTTTTGTAAATGATCATTTTGTTTATAATTTTTGCTTGCATTTTTTTTTAGGGAAAATATGTGTCTCTTCGAGATCTCGCAGGATTGGGAATTCACGATATTGAAAATGATATGAAGAACAATTGCAGTAAACCAATAACTCAGGAAATTTTTCAATCTTTCACTAATTTAAAGAGAAAAACACGTCAAGCTGTTTTGTCTTCCCTTGAAAATGAGTTGCACGTAAGTTGACGATTTTTTCTCATGCAAGAATTTCATTAAAATATTCATTTATGAATGAATTTAAAAAATATAATTATAAACAAAAATTAAAAATAATAATAATAAAATTACATCATTAAAAACGAATTACACGTAATTTAAAGAATTGTAATTTATTAAAAAATTTAATGAATATTTATGAATATTTCTCATGAGTCATATTTTTATTAAAAAACTTTTAAAAAATCCTCTTCTACGAGAAAATTCAAAATAATAAATAATTATACAATTATAAATAATTAGAACATTTTTAAATGTTGAAATCAAATTTAAATTTAAATCAAATTTGAAGATAATTTCTAATTGTACATCGGCATTAAAATACAAATCAGTTAAATTGTAGATTATTTGAAAAAGTCATAGTATTTAATTATAGCTATACTACTGATTAATATTTCATTCTAATGTTGAAAAAAATTTTTTTAAATTAAAAATATTAAAATTTTTTTTTTTTTAATATCGAATAAATTATCTTATAGTGCCATCTATAATTTGAAGAAATAAGTTTCATGATTCTATGTAAACTGAGCAACAGAGCTAAGAGAATTTCCCTTTCTAATTGCTTGTAGGCAATAAAATGCAAGTTACCCAAGTTATTTTCCGTAGCGCTTGTGAATGTTTCTAACAGATGGCATTAAAACATTCTGTGTATATAAAATATAAAAAATTATTTAAACAAATTTATATTTTAAATTAGTGTAAAAAATTGATTTATTACAATTTTTGAAAAATTGAAATTTAATTTCTATCAAATCTGTTTTTTAAAAAATGCGATTAAAAAGTATGAAATTATGTAAATTATTCAACATTAGAAAAAAAATTCGAAATTTAATTCTTTTTGAAAATTAAAAGTATAAAAAAATGAGGGACTAACTCTCTAATATTCAATAATTTTCGATTTTTTTGGAAATTCAAAATAAATCGTGCATAATTTCGATTAGCTATATACAAAATATTTTAATAAAACTTTTGGTTTTTTACAGCAAATGAAAAAGAAAATGAACATGGTTTTGATTTGTCAAATAATAATTTTTATATCATTATAAAATTATAATTTTATAAATTCTTCACAAGGATTCAATTATTTGCATAAGTAATAACATTCTTTGTAAAAATTCAACTACTTTTATAAATAGTAAATTTTTTCAAAATTTTATTATTTCGAAACAAAATTATAATAAATCCTTCCAAACAATTCAATTATTTTCAAGAAAATTTCACGAAAGAATTTGTTTCCTAAAATTTTTAAAAATCCTTTCTTTTTAAAATTCTTTATAAGTAATACAATTTTAATAAAATGTCATGAAAGAATTTCATTTTTATTTTTAATAATATTTTTCAAAAAAATGCAATTATTTAAAAAAAAAATTGTAATAAATATTTTATAACCAATTCAATTATTTTTAAGACAATTTTATGAAAGAGTTCAATTTTTTTCTTAATTCGTTATAAATTTTTTATTTTAAATTCAATTACACTCTAAAATTGTTATTAAATTAAATAATCAAATGCTTATTTTAATTTTTAACAAACACTATTATTTTGAAAAATTAAAAGAAATTGTTCATAAAATTCAATTATTCTCAAAATTTTTAATTAAAATTATTAAAGAAACTCGGCATTATTTTAAAAAAATCAAAGAAATTCTTCAAAATGAATTGAATTAGAATGTTTAAAAATTTTAACAAAATTATTCACGACAATTTAATTATTTTTCTAAATAATAAAATTCTTCTTAAGAATTCTATAAATATCAAATTTTTTGATAAAATTCTTTGCAACAAATCGATGAATTATTTTTAAAATTGAATTGTGATTGATAATTCGGAATAATAGAAAAAAATTCCCTTTAGTACTATAAAAAAACCTGAATTTTGTTAACAATTGTAATTGTATAGTGATAGAAAAATGGTGTAAATATAATATATTATTATTATCATTATTATTATTTTTATTATTATTAATATTAATATTTTGATATTATTGAAAATACTAATTAAATAACATTTAATATTCTTTTTTTCCGAAGACAACGCAATTATCGTATCCAAACCATGTGAAACCAAGTGGATATAGAATAACTCGAGTCGTTGATACTAAAGGACACATTCATGCAACTCGTGAGCATTCACATACAGAATTTACTTGCACGAGGCAGGGATATTTTGTGCACCCAAAAAGTTGTAATAGGTATAAAAATTTAAATTAACTGCTTTTTGAAAATAAATTTTAGTCTTTAAAACAAGGCTTTTCGTTTTTCACAAAAATTTCTCTAACAACTAAATCTATATTCAAATTAGAAGAATGTAATTCGTTTTCGCTGACTAATACTGTCTTTTACTACTGATACTAATATTACAATGTAAAACAGTAAAAAAACAGTCGCTGTTTTCACTGCTTCAAAAATTACAATTTTTCGTCTGAATTAAGTTTTTTTTTTACTTCTGATACTAAAGTTGATGCTACTAACTACATTGTCTGACTGTAAATCATTTTTACTACTGATTTTTAAATTGTTAAAATAATATTCGTCTGATTTAAATTTGTCTGCGACTAAAACTAAGTTTTACTACTTTGACAAAACAGATAATAATTTACTTAACGGTGTATGAGATTTATGAATTGTGACTCTTTTTTTTAATAATAATTTTTATTCTTAATAATGGTAGGTGATCATTTTTTCAAAAAAATATGTTCTTCTCTTTTTTGTCTAAACAAAGCGATTTCTTATGAAATCTGTTTTCTCAAAAAAGATTTTCAACAAGTTTTGATTATTGAAAAACCATTTCTAACAAAACTTTTTCTAAAAACGAAAAATAGAAAAATAGAAAACAAATTTGTAAAATTCCATAATTATTGATAAAAGTTAGAAAATTGTTTGAAAACATCAAGATTAAAAAATAGAAACTATTTTGCATATTTGTTGTTTCTGAATCACCATTTTGTTTAGAAAATTATAAGTTTATTTTTGAAAAAGAAAAATTTTTATAAACCTACTATTTTTTATCACAATTTGTTTAACAAAATTATGTTCTTCTTTGAAAAAAAATAATAATTTGCATCATTTTTATAAATAAAGTTTCAAAAATAATTTACTTATAAAAAAAAATTCTTTTAAATATTTTAAATATCTGTAGAAAAAAATCCCAATAATTTCTATTTTTTAATTTCAATTTTTAACTCAATTATTTTAATATTTTTTTTTAATTTGCATAATTTATATTTCTTATTATAACTTTTTAACGAAATCTCAAGTATTTTTTTAAAGTTGTTAAAAAAATTGCATAATTTCAATGTTTCATTTTAATTGTTCAACGAAATTTCAAGAATTTTTATTAAAGAATTAAAAAATGTTCATAAATTTTATTTTTTATTCATATACCTATTGATCGTCATTAGAAAAGTTGAACATTGTTACAAGAAAATGTTGCAAATTACCATTTTTAAAAATAGGAATTTTTTTAAAATGATCTTTATTAGAAGAAAGAAAATTAGAAAATCACCTTTATTAGAAAAAAGTTTTTTAGAAATTCACATTTACTAGAAAAAAAAATGTTTAGGAAATAAAAAAATTTTTAAAATGTTTTAGAAAAACTGTACCCCAACCATTAATAATATAAATAATGATAAAAAATGGTTTTGACTAAATGAATGAACTGAATTGAGTTTGAATCAATTGATTAAGTTTACAAGAATTAAAAACATTGTCTAAGTAATAATTCCCTTCACTACTAATAAATAAAAAAGAGAAAAAAAATCTAAAGTACATTATTCGTGAATAAAGATAAAAAATAATTATTTACAGATTTTACCGGTGTGTGAAATTCAATCAGCAGATAGACGATTACTCGGTATTTGAATTTGATTGCCCTGCAGGATTGGCCTTTGATGAAATAACAGAAGTTTGCGTATGGCCAGGATCACTCTCAAAGGGCTCACCATGTCCAGGAAGTAGTGAAATAGCACCAGTGCCGAAAACAAGATTCGAGTGTCCCGATCATCCTGGCTATTATGCCGATCCAGAAAATTGTCGATGGTTCTTCGCCTGCTTCGATTTAGGTTGATATAATTACAGAAAATATTATTTTTTTAAGTTTTAGGAATATTGGAACAATAGTCAAGAAATATTGTAACAGTATTGTCTGTTAAAAGTACCACAGTATTTTTTTTAATTTAAATACTGTCACAATATTGTCACAGTATTGTCATAATACTGTCACAATATTGCCTTAATACTGACTTAATATTATCTTAAAAGTTTAAAAATAAATCCTTATTGTTAGTGTTGCTTTAACACTATCAAAATATTGACTTAATCAGGATTTCGACAGGTCAGAGAAATCAGGAAAAAGTCTGTCATTTTTTATTAAAAGTACAAATTTTAAAGGAATTCAATTATTTTTAACTTTCATAAATAATAAATGTTTTTACAGAAATTCAATACTTTTCGGAAATAAAAAAAATTGTGCTAAGTAATTCAATTATTTTCAAAAATAATAAAACTCATCGCAGAATTTCAATTATTTTCAATATATTTTTAAACAAATACTTTGAAAAATGTAATTATTCTTAAAAACTCGACTAAAATTCGTCGAAAGAAATCAATAATTTAAAAATTTGTTGATTTATTTTGGTATTTAAATAATTGATTTCACGTTGAATTTTCTAATAGAAATTTATTTGAAAAAGAATTTCATTTTAAATTTGAGATAATAATTGAATATTAAAAGATTTATAGCGAGGATTTTTAAAACTAATTGAATTTTTTAAATGTTTTTAATTAAAATCTTGGAAAATCTAAATTTTTCATACTTTTAACTAACAGTTCTGTAGAATAAATTATTTGAAAAAGTTTAATTGAATTTTTTTTAAACTAAGTATTTGAATTTTTTATTTTCTAATATATATTTAATTAAAGAATTTTCGTAAAATTGAATTGTAAACAACTAAATAGGAAAATTGCCCCAAAAAAAATAATACAAAAATTTATTAAATTACAAAGATAATTGATTTAAAGATTAATTTTAGTTTCAAATTCTAAAAAATAGCAATTGACTAGAAATTATAAAAATAATTTTGAAGAAATTACGGTAACAATATTTTTATAGTGTAAAAGAATTATTTTATCATTCGATCATCTTTAATTTTTTATATAACATGAAGAAGAAGTCTTCGACTTGGAATGATCGATATTGTCTCATAAGTTATTAACTTTCAAAAGATTCGAATTTGACATATTTACAAGTCTTATTTTCTATGGAAAAATAATAACAATTATTAAATATTTATTCAAAATGATTTTATTGATGATTTCGAATCTTTTTTCAATTGAGAAAACTTGTAAATAAAACTCTAATAGAACATTCTTTTTTGTATCTAATAATTTTTTGAGTGAATCAGATTATTCTTAGGACGTGGGGAAAAGTGAAATTTTTGTTTGGGAGTTAAGAAAAAATAAAATGTAATTTTTATGGCATTACTGCTTAGTACTCTGACAAAGTTAATAAGTTAGCTTAAGTTTTAATAATTTTACAAAATAACATTAGTATTGCCTAAATACTGTCACAATTTTGTCCAAAGTTTACCTTAATACTGTGGCAATATTGATACAATTTTGTCTCAATATTGCCTTAATACTGTCATTATCAAATAAACCTAATGCAATTTTGTCCAAATTTTAACTTCATACTATCACAATTTAGCCACAATATTGTCTTAATGTTTTCACAACATGTCTCAATAATGCCTGTACTTGTCTTCTCTGAACATCAACAAAATATAGCCTTAACATTGACCTAATATTTCCATAATGCCACTAATTCCCTAAATTTTTTTAGGTGGTCCCCATATGATACCATACGAATTCCGTTGTCCTTTCGGACTTGTCTTCGATGAAGATAAACTGATCTGCGAGTGGCCTTGGCTAGTGCCAAAGTGCGGAGGTGGTAGCTATACATATACACATTTCGGTGGTTACGGAGGACATGATAATTATGGAGGTCATGAAGATCATGGTGGACATGGAGATTACGGAGGTCATGACGAAAATCATCATGGAGGAAATGGGGATTACGGAGGTCATGGTGGCAGTTGGGATTACGGAGGTCATGGAGGCAGTTGGGATAACGGTGATCATGGAGGTGATGGAGGCAGTTGGGATAACGGTGGTCATGGAGGTGATGGAGGCAGTTGGGATAACGGAGGTCATGGAGGTGATGGAGGTAGTTGGGATAACGGAGGTCATGGTGGTGATGGAGGTAGTTGGGATAACGGAGGTCATGGAAATGGTGGTCACGGTGGCAGTGGAGGTAATGGAGGTCATGGAAATGGTGGTCACGGTGGCAGTGGGGATAATGGAGGTCATGGAGATGGTTATGGAAGAGATGGTGACTATGGAGGCCTTGGAAGCTATGGAGATGACGATGGTTATGGTGGACATCGCGTGAGTCCTGTTTCTCCTGGAGGAGGCTATGGAATGATCGATCATGGACATGGAGGTCACGGAGGTTACGATGGACGTGGTGGATCTGGAGGGCACACGGGACATGATGGAAATGGTGGACATAAGGGACATGATGGAAATGGAGGTCATAAGGGACATGATGGAAATGGAGGACATAAAGGACATGATGGAAACGGAGGCCATAAGGGACATGACGGTAATGGCGGACATAATGGTAACGGAGGAAGTAAAGGTGGCCACAAAGGTGGAAATGGAGGGCATGGTGGCCATAATGGTAACGGAGGAAGTAAAGGTGGTCACAAAGGTGGAAATGGAGGGCACGATGATCAAGAAAAAGACGACGATTCCGAAGAGCATTACGGAGGACACGATACAAGTCCAGTTTTTCCTAGCAAAGGACACGGAAATAAAGACAATGGACACGACAAGCATGGAGGTAAAGATGATGATGACGACAAACATGGCGGGAAGGATGACGACTACGATAAGCACGGAGGTAAAGATGACGATTATGACAAGCATGGAAAGGATGATGATAATGACAAACACAGTGATGAGGACAAGGGACATGATTACGATCATCATACAACTACTGAACATAATTATCACACAACCACTGAACATAATTATCACACAACCACTGAACATGATTATCATACAACTACTGAATATGATCACCATACCACAGAGCATGATCACCATACCACTGAACATGATCATCATACCACTGAACATGATCATCATACTACCGAGCATGATCACCATACTACTGAACATGATCATCATACTACCGAGCATGATCACCATACTACCGAGCATGATCACCATACTACTGAAGATGATCATCATACAACTACTGATTATCACCATCACACAACTTCCGATTATGATCACTACACAACCGTTGGTTACGACAGTAATGAGAAAGATGATCACGACGTCACCGTTGGTTTGGAATTTGGTTCCGATGAGCACACAACAAAACCAGCAGAACACGATGAAAGTGGCGAGAGCCTTGGAGATTACAGTCATGTTGGCAATTATGACTATATTGAGAGTTCAAAGAAGAATGATTCATCAGAATTTAGAAAAAGTCCCTCGTCTGGTAAAATTAATTCTGGATCCGGTAGAAAACAAGTTGCAGCGGGATCGCATAGAATCTCCCTGTCTCCCGAGGGAGGAAACAAAGGAAGACATGGTTCACAAACTGTTTACAAAAGTCCGCAATACACGGGTCATGCTAACGTAAAAGTGGAAAATACCGCGTCAGACGATTCTATTAGAGGATACTCGTCTAATGCAGGTTATTCAGGAGCAACAAGGCGTCCTACTTCGGTAAATTCCGGATTTACTGCTGACGGATCAACGAAATTTAGTTCTGGAGTTTCTACTTTACGACCCAAAGGTTCCACAGGATATTCAGCTAATGTTGGTTATAAGGAGACAATAAAAGGAGTTACTCCTGCGTATGGCTCAAGTACTTCGGCAGGTGCTGCTTATTCCACTGGTGGAAGGACAATAAGTGATCAGACAGGAACCGGATACACAAGTTTTGGAGATGAAGGATACACTGGATCAAGAGGTGAAGGATACTCCACTCGACCAGCATTTTCCGAAGTTCAGCAAGGCTTCGCTACGTCTGGAAAAGTAGATCAAGATAGTAACAAATACTCCACTTCATCTGGTTTTCAGTCCGATTATACTAAAACAAGACAACAGACTGGTAATGATCGCAACCAACCAAACAACTACGGATCCACAAAAGATGCATCAGGTTCTAATCAACCAACAGTCGATTACTCAACGGGAGAGTACGGATCCAGAATTCCTGTCGATTCTGTCGGAATTGGAAGTACCGCATTCACTGGACCTACTCCGACAACTATCTACAACCAAGCGGGTTATAAAACAATATCCAACAATTATCCAAATGTTCATATCACTTCTACAAATGGAGTAACTTCTAGTCAATTCGAAGGACCAGATAACGGAAAAATTGCAGGCAGTTTCGTAAGTCCTCCAGTTTCCTCCTCTGGTTCTTATTACGCCCGAGGGAATACCAATCGACCCGAAATTTCCAATCAACCTCCAGTATCTTCCTCTGATTCTTACTACTCCCAAGGAAATTCCAATCAATCTCCAGTTTCTTCCTCTGGTACTTACTACTCCCAAGGAAATTCCAATCAACCTCCAGCTTCTTCCTCTGGTACTTACTACTCCCAAGGAAATTCCAATCAATCTCCAGTTTCTTCCTCTGGTACTTACTACTCCCAAGGAAATTCCAATCAACCTTCAGTTTCTTCCTCTGGTTCTTACTACTCCCAAGGGAATTCCAATCAACCAGAAATTTCCAATCAAACTCCAGTTTCTTCCTCTGGTTCTTATTACACCCGAGGAAATTCCAATCAACCAGAATATGTTAATACAAATACAGGAACGAATTATACGAATCCAAATAGATATTCCAATAATGTTTTTCTAGCGAATCAGGCACAAAATAGTGCCATTCTAGGAGGAAAAACAACACCCGATTACTATCTAGCAGGTCAAACCTCGCCAGGAGGGATCGCACTGTCAGAAAAGAATCCGGCACCAAACAATCCAATTGTAGGAGTAATAACAACACCTGCTTACTATACAGCAGGTCAAACCTCTTCAGGAAGAATTATATTCGCAGAAAATAGCCAACCAGAAATTAATCAAGGAAATTCTGTAACAGTTGGTCCACCAATAACCACGTATCGTGGTCCAAATCCCTTCACAGCGGATCATCGCATAGCCAATCCGTTAATTACCACCTACCGTGGTGGCACCAATTCCAAAACTATTCCAGTTGGTTCCCAGACGACGCCCGTTTACAACAGAGAAAATTCCGGCTACAAAATCAATGAATATCACGATAACGGTGGACGTGGTACCATTCGATACAATAACGGTTTCATTGTCACCAAAATACCGGAGAGCGATTTCCGAAATTTCTCCCCATCCCTGGAGACTCAACCCGACATCGAAGACACCAGTCTTTCAACTTCTCCGCAACAATTCGCCGGTCCGGGTGTCTTTACTCCGGAAGGCTTTACAAAAACCGGACCAACAAGAACTGGAATCACGACCGCTCAACTAGGAGGCAGTGGAAGTTACGTAATTGGCACCTCACCTAGACCGAGACCAAACCTGGATAATATTGGAGAAAATGCCTTCGCGGGCAATATTGGTTATAATAATCGAGTAATTACACAATCCAATGGTATTTCCACTCCCAGTTTGAATATTCAATCCGGATCTTATTCTACTCAACCTTCGTTCTCAACGAATTCGTATCAGGAAGCTGCTACCACATTGGCACCTTTGATAAGTGCCGATGTACTTGCTACAGATCAACCGTTTGTGTCGTCTGCTGGTACCGAAAGACCTTACGAACCAGTGAAATCTTCCGTGGGAGTAAAAAGTTCTGTCACTGGAAGACCTTTTGAGGGAATTGAATCTAATAGTTTAAGACCCACGGGTGCTTACAGTGATGTAGAGTTAAGTGGAGGGCAATATCAACCAGGTGTTACCGACGTTCCTGTCGGTACTTTCGAACCAATCAGATCTGATGCACCTGTAGGTATTTTCGTACCGATTAAAAACTCCGCCACTCAAAGACCTTCAGGTACTTTCCAACCAGTAAAATCGGCTACTGTGAGTGATAGACCTTTGGGTACTTTTGTGCCAATTAAATCTGCCATAACTGATAGACCTTCAGGTACTTTTGCACCAATTAAATCTCCCGTTATAGCGGATCGACCATCAGGTACTTTTGTACCAATCAAATCTTCTGCTATAACAGACAGACCTTCAGGTACTTTCGTACCCATTAAAAACTCTCCTATCACTGACAGACCTGTGCAAACTTTTGCACCAATTAAAAACAGACCTATCGGCACTTTCGCACCAGTAAAATCCTCTACTGTCACTGACAGACCTTACGATGTCAAATCAACCGGACAGTACCAAACAGCAGGTCAACAACTTTCTGGTAACAGCAACTACCAAGCTGGAGAACAGTCCGTCGACGTAAACGAACAAAGAGGATTTGGCAACAATTACAATCAACCAATCTATCAATCCTCTGCTACCAGCGATTACAGAAGACCAGGTAACGAACCCTCCACTATCGACAATGACAAAACTTACCAACCTTCCGCTACCAGCGATTATCGAAACCCAAGTTATCAATCTACTGTCAGCGATTATCGAAAACCAGGTTATCAATCTACTATTAGCGATTATAGAGAACAATCCACTACGAACAATTACAACAGACCCAACTACCAATCAGACAAATTCAAGGAAGTCACCTATCAACCAACGTCGGAAAACTATCAGGGAACGAACACAAATTCCGATCGAACCAACACAGACTATCAGTCAACGGTCTATCAATCAACGGATTATAAGCAATCGAATTTGCAAAGTGATTACCAGTCGCCAATAGTTCCGGTGGGATACACAACGGGAACTAAGGAACAATTCCAAACGACTATTTATCAAGCGGCGAAAATTCCCGGTGGCACGTCAGTTCAACCGATTGTTGACAATGGTTACAAGACAGTTGTTTCATCGACGAAAATTCCTGTTATTGTCACACCAGCGAAATACGATAGTAAAAATTCTGTTTCTACGGTGAAACCGTCGCGTATTGAAACTCCTGTTTATCAGCGAACGCAAGTAACGAATGATTATTCACAGGCGACAACTGCTGCTAATGATAGGGGCATTTTTGGACACAGTGAGACTAGTCAACCGAATATGGGTGTTAGTCTTTCGGCTCAGGCAGAAAAGGGACAGGTAGGTTGAAAAATTATCCAAACTGGAACATCAAAACTTTTGTTCAAAAAAAGTAAAATTATTATTAATTAAAACAACATTAAAAATTTGGTTTCAAATGTTATTCAACATTTATTTTTGGGTTAATATATTGACAATTTTATGAATTTTAACAATACGAGAATTTCTTCAGACTAGAAAAATCGTAAATGTTATGGAATTATACCAACAGTAGTAAAATAAAATTAAATTTGTAGAAATTGTAAAAAACAATTTTGATTTTTGGTGGTATTTTAAAATACTGTAAACTTAAGTTGTCATTGAATTTTCTTTTTTGTTTTAAAAACATTTTTGAAATCTCAATTTTTTAAAAATTTTAGTTACAATTATTTTCAAATTAGTTGAATTTCTTAACCGTTGTTATTTAATTTAGAAACTTTCGAATAATAAAAATTTCGTAATATTGAACTGAAAACATTGAAGTTTAAAAAAAATTATTTTCGAATTCTCAAATAATTACTTTTCTGAAAAATATTAAAAATAATAATAATTGTTTTTGAAAAAACTGTTAATTGAAATTTTTTAAAAATAATTTAATAATGAGACTTTTATAGTAAAATGTTTTAGAAATAAATTTATAAAGGTTTGAAATTAAAATTTTTGAATATTAAAAAAATATTAATTTTGTAAAACTTGATTTAAAATCTCGAAGATATAAGCTCAGTTTTTGGAAATTGTAAATTTCAAGAGGTTTTAAATTAAACATTTTTTAAGATTTCAATTGATAATATTTAATATAATATTTAAACACTTATTTTCAAAAGCTATTACACTTTTAAAGACATTTTTTTAAAGAGTTCTTCTGGAAATCAAAAAAATAAAAAAAACTAATTTTTCTAACATGGTTTACTTTTCTTTGTTCTTTGAATCGACCACAACAACTTTCTTTGAGCCTTAAAGTCAATCCAAAAACACATAGAGACGAAAATATAAATTGAAATTATTTTTCAGATTTATCGTGGGTCGAGTACAACGGGATATACAGTTTCGAAAAATGATGAACGAAATTACGTCACGTCGAGTAATTATGATCGAGAATCAGCTACAGATGCAGAAGTCGTAAGTTGACTAAAAAAAGAAATTTAATTTTCCTATGAACCGAAAATTTTACTTGTAAAAACTGCAAAAAAATTTATTTTCCAAATCATTATTTTTTTATTTTGATAAATAATTAAATTTCAGAAGATTGTAAATTCAAAATTATTTTAAATCTTAAATCCTGTGTAAAAATAATGATTTATTTAAAAATGGTTATTTTTAAGAGTGAATCATAGAATATTTTTTGGGGTCAAAGAAAAAATCAAAATTTTGCTTGAGTAGAATTTATAAAATTCTTCTCCAAAATTCAATTATGTGCAAAAAATTTCCTCATTTTAACGATTTTCAATATTTACTATTTTAATAAATTTTCCCAAAAAAGAATTCAGCTTTTTATAAAAATTGTACTCAATCATTTACAAATTATTTTGATAAATAATAAAAATTGCACAGGAATTCAATTATTAACAAATGTTTTATAATTTTTTTTAATAATTCAATCAATTGAACAAAATTTGATTAAAATTCGCCGAAAAAATTCAATTATTTAAAAATTTGTTTATAAAATTCTTTATAAGAATTATATTTTAAAAAAACATTCAATTATTCAATAAATTATTTACTATTGTATTTAAATAATTAAATAATTTTAAAAAGATTTCCAATTAAAATATTTGAATTAATTTACAAATCTAAAGAATTAATTTTTTTGTAAAAGTTTAATTAAATTTTTTTTTGAAATGATTTTAAGTTACATGAAAATTTTTCCAAATTCCCAGAAATTTTGTTCTATATTTTAATAAGGAAATTGTTCTAAACGTTTAAGAGAATTTTTTACAACTTTTGGGATTTTTTACACTATATGAATGTTTCTAAATTCATAGAAAGTTTTCTATAATTTTTTTAAAAAATTCCCTTATCTATGTTAGTAAAGTTTTCTAAATAAATAATGGAATTTGTTACCTAAATTTTTTTGGAAATATTTTCAAAATTGTTCTTACAGTGTATTTAACTGACGAATTTTCGAATAATTTAAATTTCGTAAAATTGAATTTTAAACAAATGTGTTTGAAAATTGTCAAAAAACTTTTTCAAAAATTATTAAAAATAGTTGATTTAGAGAAGAATTTTAGTTAAAAAGTCTTGAAAATAATAACTGAATTAATATGATAAAAATAATTTTTCATAAGTTACAGTAACTATATTATTAATGTAAAATAATGATAATACTTTTATAAGTTGTTTAATTTTAAAAAGGTTTAAATTTGAAATTTTTGAAAATCCTAATTCTTGTTGAAAAATTATAATAATTCAGTATTTATTTAAAAAAGAATAATTTTACAATTAATGAAATTCGTAAATAAATGTAACAAAAAATTTTTTTCAGTATTTTTCCTTTATTTTCTAAAAAAATTTAAAAATTTTCAATTTAAATTTTTATAAAAAATAGAATTTATTAAAAATTATAACTTGAATCAACATTTTTTTTGCATTTTAAAAATTTTGTATAGAAACTGCTTTAACACTCTAAATTAGTAATGGAATAAATAACGTGCCATTCGTTTATGATTCATAATAATACGTAATGCTATTTCTTTCACTCAAATAAAGTATAAAAACTCCGTAGAGTTATGGTTTAATTAAAAAAGTTTTACGATTCACTAAAATTGCAAATTAACTTTAAATACATATTAGTAATTCTAAAAATTAAAAAATTTCTAATTCTATTTTCAATGGCAACTCAAACGGGAATATTTCTTTATTTTTAAAGAACTTTGAATTATGTTAATTATTTCCTTATGAAAATTGAGAATTTTCTACAAAAATATTAAGAAACGGGAATATGTAATTATTTTTCCCCAAAAGAAAAGAATGTGTTTGTGAACAATACTATATTTATTTTTAACTTTTTCGTAGGTGTACATTCCATCGACAACAATTTCTCCAGAGAGTGGCGTGACCTATAGAAGACCATTCACAACCCAATTTCCATTAAATAGTCCAACAGATGCGGAAGAATACACGACAGAATATAGCTTTACAACGCCTTCGTATTCATCCGAGAAATATTCGACGGTGGGTAAAACACTCGCTGGCTCCGATGCCATCACCACAGCCGTCGGTGGAACTAAATTCGATTACGATCATCAAAATCGTGGTTCCATCAAGTACACACCAAACAGCGCATATGTTGATGAAATGAAAACCAAATACCTTGGCACTGCGCGACCCATTGAAAACAAACAATCCCAATACACAACAGCCATAACACCATCAATTACCACCTATCATGGAAATTATCGAAAAATATCTCCCACAACGTCCAAGTACGAAGATGATAAATCTCTGTCGGCGGAAGCAACAAACAGTAGGGGTCGAAAGATAATAGTGAAACTGACCGATTTACATCCGATTTTAATTGGCAAATTGGGCGCAGAATGTACATGTAAATCGGATCCATTTGATATATTCCGTGGTCCAAGGCGAAAGCACGTGTCAATACCTTCGTCACGCGGAGTTGTTGACTTGGCAAATTATGATGAATCCGACGTTTATGTTGATCTCGAGGCTGATAAGGCGATTGAGAGAATCAAAGCTGAAGCATCAATGGGACAAATTAAGGCTGAGAAGCAAATTAGTCAAGAGTCGGATGAGAGATTAGAGAAGCTCGAAGAAACCAGTACACCTTGTCCTACGGACGAAAAGGATCCTCCAAAGTACAATGGTCCGATTATTCGCGTTTATGACCATCATCAAGGTAATAATAAATTCTAAAGACAAATTAGAACAGAATTCTTTTTGCAAAAGTGTTAAAAGAAGAGATCACACTTTAAGATCTATTTTTCTTTCGTCTATTTTAAGTTTCATTACCTTTTTCACGGAATTTTGATAATGTGTCAAACCCTTTTTCGCCTATTCTTATAATTTATTACATTTTTCACGATGCAATTAATTTACGAACGTATTGAATTTCAAAAATAGTTGAATTTCCACTGTAAAAATATAACAAACAACCATTAATGTTGAAGAAAAATTTGAAAATAGGTTTGGAAAAGTTTTATTCGAAAAAAATATATCAAAAAGAAATTTTTTTAAAGATTCCTGGGCTTAAATTAATTTAAAGATTACAAAAATGGAGATTTTCACTTTTTTGCTTTGTTTAAATAATTACCTAAATCAAGACTAATTTATCAAAATTTTTCATCAGCTTTAAATTTGCTTAGTAGAAATTTCAATTTGTAATTTAAACTACTTGGAGAATTTCTTGATTAAAATTGCAATCGATCGATATTTAAATTTATTCTAATTTCAATTTATCTTCACTCCAATTGAAGCGAAATGCAATTTTTCCACAATCTATTAAACATATATTTTATCCTCTAAATAGCATCCAAATTACAATTTATCCAAAATTTAATTTTAAAGTAATAAATAAAATCATTAAATTAATAATTATAATAATTTTTCCAAATTTTAATTTTATCAAATTCAATCAAAATTTTAATCAATGAAAATTGTAATTTTATTTAAATTTTAAATCAATTTTTAATTAAACAATTCTAATTTTTATTGGCTACAAAAAAATTTAGTAATATAAATTTTAATTGATTGTAAATTTCATTTATCGAAATTTAAAATTAACTAAATTTAAATTCACTTTAATTATAATTGAAATCAATTTACGGAAAATTTTATTTAGTTAAAGGTAGTTTTTTCGGTCAAATGTCAAATTATTTAAATTTTGAACAATTTAGCAAATTTTGAAGTAAAATAAAAACTTGACATGTCTTTCAAAATGTTTAAATTAAATTAAGCGAACAAGTTCTACATTCAAAAATATTTAAATTAAATACATAATAATTTTAATTATTTAAATTTTAAAATAAGTTGAATTAATATTTAGACAATAGATATTCTATTGAAAACAATTTTTAATTTTGTTTGCTTTACTTTGTTGTTTGCTTTTTTGATTCCCCAATTATTTAATAATGTTTCTTTTCACATAATTTTTTTCAATTTTTATACCTAATTAATATCATAAAAAAACATTAAAATTCTTGTAAAGAATCTTACAATTTATAAAAAAATTAAATTGTTTAAAAAAATTGTAACATAATTTTTGAAAATAATTGAATTTTTTGAAAGAATTTTTTTACAATTTTTTTAAAATAATTGTATTCAATTCGAAACTTTTATTAAAACGTTTAAAATAATTAAGTTTTCTTTAAAATTTCATAAAAACTGTTGAAAATAATTAAATTTTATTTAATGTTTTTAAAAATAAATGTATTCTGTTGAGAAATTTTATTAAAATTCTATTAAAAATAATCCAATTCCTGCGATGAATTTTACTATTTAAAAAATAATTCAGTTTTTCCAGGAGAATTTTATCGGAATGTTTGAAAATAATTGAATTCAATTAATATTTTTAAAAATAATTGTATTCTTTCGAGAAATTTTATACAAAATTTTCAGAATCCTAATTATATTTGTTTGAATATTTTCTTCGAATTTTTTCAAATAATTTTAATTGAAAATTTTGAAAATTATTAAATTTTATGAAGAATTTTTTTCAAGTTTTTAAAATAATTGCTTCTGTTTAAAATTATAATTGAATACTTCATTGTTGAAGTTTATTAAAATTGTTTTCAATCTAATTAAACTCATGTGAAAAATTTTATTATTTATGGAAATAATTTAATTCTTGCAATGAATTTGACTATTTTTTAAAATTATTTAATTGCTTCTAAGATTTTTTTTAGAAGTTTGGAAAATAAATTACTTTTTTCGAAAAGTTTTATTAAAATAATTGAATTAATTTAAGGAAATTTCAGAAAATAATTGAATTCTTTAGTGAAATTTTTTAAAAATTGTATTATAAATAATTTCATTTTTGCAAAGAATTTCTCTATTTATAAGAATAATTGATTTCTTTTGAAGAATGTTATATTATGAATACTAATGTAATTGAATTCTTGCGAAGAATCATTTAAAATTTTTTTTAAATATGAACAATAATAATTAAATATTTACTTAATATGCGAATTTTTTAAATTTTGATTATGAATATATTCAAAAAATTAAATTTGAAAATAAAAATATTTTGTAATTTGCTAGTAAATAATAGTCGTTGTTTTCCGATAATCTGTTTTTGCACTTTGATGTTATTTGCTGTTTGCTTTTTTGTTTCCTAACTTTTTAAATAATAAATTTTCTTTTTATGTTTCCAACTTTTAAAATTAATGTTGTGAAAATCTTTGAATTTTTGCAAAGTATTTATTAATATATAATAAATAGTAATACTTTTATGTTTTATAATAAACTGGACCAAATATTGATATTATTATATTAAATAGAAAATAGAAACTTCCTTCAATAAAAACTTCTTTTAGCAAAAATTTGTTGAAAATAAAACTTTGTCAGATAAAAAATTTGTATTATTAAATATTTTGTTCTTGTTCAATGTCAAAAAGAGTATTTTGATGAATTGCACTACGTTCATAATCGATGATTTAGAAGAAAGAATATTTTTCTATTTAAATGTTTATATCTTTATTTAAATCTTTATTTAAAATATGCTTTGTATGATATTTTATGAATAATTGATCAATAATTTATACAAGAAAGATTTGTAGAAAAAATATTTTGTTTATTATTATTTTATTTACTGTTTCATTTATTTTTTATTATCTAATAAGAAAAACATTTCATTGATCTTGTCAGGAAAAATATTTCTTTTCCTTAAATCGCAGATAATATATATATATATAAACATTGAAAATTTCACGAACGTAAAAAGCATGAAGTTATGTAGCAAAAATGTGTAATATTCAATTACTAGAAAATTGTTAACAATGTTAAATTAGAAATAATTGAAATAATTGTAGGAGAATAAATAATAATAGTAATTATTTCTTCAGGTCAACCGGCTCGTCTTACAGAATCAGAGGCAGAAGAACCATCATCTCCTGTCTCATCAGCACAAACATCGGGACGTCCAATCAGTGAAAATCGAGGATCATCAAGATATATAATTCACACGGATAATAATGTTGGAAGTGCGTCAATTGCCACTGGCAGTAGAATAGCAAATGGTAGATCTGGCAAATCACTCTTTGGCAAACCAGCAGCAGCAGCAGCAGCAGCAAATGATAGGGGAAAGAAGAAATTTGAAATTAGCAAACACGACGCCGCCTCCTTAATTGATAATGATGATGGCGAATGCGCGAGACCAGGACTTTTCCGTCATCCGAAGCTTTGCAATAAATTCTATGTGTGTCATTGGGACGAATGGAAACAGAAATTCTCTCGACACGTTTTCAATTGTCCAATTCACTTAACCTTTGACTCAACGGCTGGAGCATGTAACTGGCCAAGCAAAGGTCCAGCCTGTCAAGATGACAATCTTCTCGTTTAAAATGCTCAAACTCAAACAAAACAAAAACCTAGAATAAAAATTACATTATTAAATTAATTTTAATTTTCAATCCTCATAATTTGAACTTGAAATTTCAAAATTAATTTACTTTTTAGTTAATTATCCTCTATCGAGTGAATCAATTAATTAAAATTATATAACATCAGATTAAAATTCAAATTAATTTAAAATTAAAAAAAAAACCATGCAAATTTGAAAATTTTTCCTTAATTTTAAATTAATTTTTGAATAGATATCTAAAAAGTAGAAGATTAGAAGATTAGATCGAACCAACCTTCTCATAGGAAATCTTTTTCGAAAAAATTTTTGAAAGATGATACAAAGTTGTAACTTTCTCCTGCTTCAAGATCATAATGTATCACTTTTAAAAGTTCAAGCAGGGAATTTAATATGTCTTCATTTATTTATTTTTCATGTAACATTTCGGATTCGAAAAAAAAAATTTATTTCCTTAGGTTGGTCTTACAGGACCATGATAATGTAAATAATTATCTTATTTTCTTCAAAATTTGTACATATCACATATTTATGACAACTTCGTCTCTCGTATAGAATTCGATTAGAGAAAAAAAAGAAACATGAATCAAAAGGTTCTTTTTCCAAACAAAAAAAAACTTCAGAATTCTTTCATTTTCATTGTTTCTTTATAGAATTAGACAAGAATCAAAACTCCATAGTTACCGCTATTTTAGACTAGATACTGATTTTTTTGTTTGTATATAAAAATTTTCTGTAATACTGACTCTTATAGCTCTTAACAAAGATGCACGAGATTCATATCTCAACATAAAATAAAACAAAAGATAAAATAATTGTACTTTATTCTTTACTTTCATGAAATAATTGAAATAAAAACAATATCGTATAATAATAAAACTAATTATTACGATGGAAATATTTTATAAAGAATATTTCTTTTTAAAGTAGAATTAAAAAAAAGACAAATATTTGCGAGAATATTTTAATATTTAAATATTTAAATATTTTTAAATTGCAAATATATTCCATTCTTGTGGAATGTTAAATTTATATTATTCATCGTTCAAATATGTATTATGATCAAAAGATTTCTTTTTTTTATACTTTAACGATTAGTTATTTTCTAAAATTCAAAAAATGTTTATTGTCAAAAATAAGAAATTTGTACTTTAAAATGTAGCCATTTGGAGAATAAAAAATAAATATATTAAATTAATAATTATGTTTTTATTTATTTAAATTAATATACTTCAAGTTTATAAAAATAAAATGTAGGAAAGACTATTGCATATTTAATTTTTAATTAAAATTTAGCCAAATTCGTAATGCATTTTCAGACATTTTTTTTACTTTTATCAAATAAATTTTTTTTTAATCGAATATAAGAGTTAATATATAATAAAATCTTATTCTTGCATCAAGACGAATCGATTCGGCAATAAGCGTGTAAATGTTGATAGAAATCAGAAGAGAAGGCAAGCATATAATTTGCAAAATATATTCTAAAGATTAAGTGAGCTTTCATCATTATTTATTACACTAGAAAAATGTTAATAATTCAAATTCTTCTTTAAATTAGTTAAATTTGTCAATATATATTTAATTAATTTTAAAAAATAATGGAATTCTAAAAAAGTTTTAGTTGGAAGCATAAAAAAATTGAATTTTGGAAAAGTTACAAATGATTGGGAAAATTCAATTATTTTCAAAAGTAATAAAATTCTTCTTACAAAAATTCAATTATTCAACAAAAAAATTTCCTGATTTCAATAATTTTTAATATTTACTATTTTAATTAATTAAATATATTTTTTATTTTAATAAATTTTAGAAATGAATTACATTTTTAAATAAAATTATCCTCCAACATTTACAAATTATTTTCACAAACAATAAAAATTGCACAAGAATTCCATTATTGACAAATTTTTTCTCATTAATTTCATTAATTTCATAAATAAATTTTTTAAATGAATTTAATTATTTTTATAAATAATAATTTTGTTTTTAGAATTTCAATTATTTTCATATAAATAATAAAACTCATCGTAGAATTTTAATTATTTTTAATACAGTTTTAATTTAATTTCTCAAAAAATGTAATTATTCGAACATTTTGATTAAAATTCGTCAAGATAATATTTGAAAATTTGAATTGTCTACATTTTTAATTGTTAATTTTCAAGAATTAATTTTTTTAGAAAAGTTTAATTCAATTTTTTTAGAAAAAGATGAAAAAAATTCCCTTATCTTCGTTAATAAATTTTTGTAAATAAATAGTGGAATTTTTTTGCAAAATTTCCAAAATTTTTCCGAATTTCCGAATAATTGAAATTTTGTGAACTTAAATTTTAAACAAATTATATTTGATAATATTCAAAGAAGTTTTTTAAAAATTATTAAAAATAGTTGATTTAGAAAAGAATTTTAGTTAAAAAGTCTGGAAAATAATAACTGAATTGAAATGATAAAAATAATTTTTTAAAAGTTACAGTAATTCTATATTCTTAATGTAAAATAATGATAATACTTTTATTAGTTGACTAATTGGAAAATAGTTTGAATTTGAAATTTTAAAATCTTAATTCCTGTTGAAAAATAATAATAATAATTAAAAAATATTTATTCAAACAAGAAGTTATTGTTGTTTTCTAATATTTTCACAGTTAATGAAATTCGTAAATAAATGTAATAGTCAACATTTTTTTTCCTTTATTTTATAACAATTTACAAATTTTCTATTTCATTTTCAATTAAAATTTACAAATTGACAAATAGAATTTAAAAACATTTTTTCCTTTAGTTTTAAAAAACTTTGAATTTTATTAAAGCAATTTAATGTAATTAAGAAATAGAAATGATGCAAACTATTTCCTTATGAAAATTATTGTGAATTTTCTACAAAAAATATTAAGAAATGGGAATATGTAAAATCTTTTTTCCCATAAGAAAATAATGAGTTTGTGAACAGTATTGTTATTGAGAAATAAAAAGCATAAAACGTATATATTTTCTATTTCTCAATCATAATTTTTTAACAATTAATATTTTTTATAAATAAAAAGCAAAAAAAATTTGCATATAATTTAGATTAGTCAAACTTTTACATTTTATTTTTAACGCTGTATTTTTATTTGCAATAGAAATAACTTATTATCTTTGTTCTGAATAATCTTCAAAAGTTATTAAAAAATTTTTAATTACTTTATGATCAAAATTGCGCAAAAACGTGTATTTTAAATCATTAAAAAATTATAACTTGAAGAAAAATTGTTTTTACATTTTGAAATTTTGTACAGAAACTGCTTTAACACTCTAATATCATTAGTAATGGAATAAATAACGTGCTATTCGTTTATGATTCATAATAATACGTAATGCCATTTGTTTCACTCAAATAGAGGAAAAACTCCGTAGAGTTATGGTTTAATTTAAAAAGTTTTACGATTCACTAAAATTGCAAATTAACTTTAAATATATATTTGTAATTCTACGTTATTGAAACTTATTATCCAAAACGAACAATATCAAATTTTCATGATTCGTTATTACACGAATCATAGCGGGAACTAAAAAAAAAAGAATGAAAAATATTTCATAATTTTCATAATCATTTTTATTATTTACACTATATGCGGTAAAGTGTAAATCGCCTTATATTTGTAAATCGACTTTACTTATCAGCTGAGAGAGAAAGTGGCGTTAGAAAAATAGTAAAAAAAAAAAGAATATACATATATCGTATTTTCATGCGTGTTCTAAATAAAACTTTCGCCTAGTTATAAAATCGACAAGCAACTCATAATTGCTCTCTCGATTTCAAGTGTATGAGTTAAAGGAATTATTAATCAGATTTTAAAGATCGTTGAATTTGGTACTCGAGCTTTTTACTTCATTATTATATAGAAAACAAAAAAAAATTAAATTCAAACTATAATAAGAAATAGAAATAAATAATAATTTGCGAATAAATAATTAATATATACTGAAGAGTAAATAATAAATAATAATTAATAAATAACAGACTAAATACAAAAATAATGAATAATAATGAATAATAATGAATAATAATTAAATCAAGTAAGGCAAATAGCAAATAATTAAATATTAATTATTGACCAAATTATTATTAATTAATAAAATAATAAAAAAAGAAATATTAATAATTGCAATTTAAGTTAAGAAAGTCGAGTTAAATTTCCTGAATACAATTTTCAATAATATTATAGCTTCTTTTTTTTCATGCTCGACCAGCATTCGAAATCGAGCAAAAATGACAAATGCGAAACTTTCGAGGAAGGGCGACGAACCGAATCGTCGATGTTCTTTGAATTAGTGTAAAAAATAAAGTAAATAACTTTGTTACGTATCCGAATTTTACAATAGTTGGTCTCCATTCAATTTCCAAATGTACATGAAAGGAGAAAGAGAAAGAGAGAGAAAGAGAAAAAGACACAGGTCAATAGAAAGCCGAGTTCACCGACCGCTAAAACTTTAGTAAACTGAGGGACATTTTAAAGACAATAAAAAATCACCTATAACAATAATTGTGGTCTAAACTATTAATGAGACAAAAAGAACAAATTATAAGTCTCTATTTGAACTACTTTCACCAAGTCCCATAAGATAAATAATAAATCCACGCAGGTTCTGATGAAACAACTAAAAATTTTCAAACTCGAGAATATTAACAATAAAGTTTAATGACCCTTTGATGATCACGAAAAAATTTACAGAAAATAATAACATTAGCTTCCTTAGTTTTTAAAACCTGATAAATCCAAATTTGGACATTTCGAGAATTTTTAACAAACGACAATTCTCACAAAACCTTTAAAATTAACATTATAGAAAAATTGTAATAAATTATTATTCATTTTTGAATATGTGTTTATCTCAATTTTTTTGTAAAACGAATCTATCAATTTTTGAACATCGAACGCTCTTAAACAAATATAGTTATAATAAATACTAGCGTTATATTCCTCACTCAGAAATATAATAACAAATTTTTAAACACAACTGAAGATAAATATATAAATTTGTACTTTGACATGTAATTATAAATTAAAATTATTTTCCCCCAAGAGAAAATAATAGTAAATCTACAGAAATTGAAAGTGCGATTGTTGATAAAGCAGATAAATTAAAATCCTTTCAACTTTACACGCACACTTAACTTTGAAACTTGCATCATAAAAATTATTCCACCTAAACTTCGTATGACTCGGTTGCATTGAAGATAAAGAAAACTTGACCAGGTTTCATAACATTAATATTCCTGCAAGTGAAACTATATATACAAAACGAAAGTCAATTTTAATAATAAAAAAAAAAAATACGGAAGGTTCTATAAAGTATTATTGTCAGTCTGCCAGGAACACCAGGAACGCCAGAATCGCCAGAATCACCAGGAAGAAGCTTTTGAATAATTATTTCCTATCTGAAAACAATCCAAATTTCGATAAATACTTCATAAAAACTATTTTTTACTTAATTATTCATTTTTCACCAACTTTTTATTTCTTAAACTTCTTAAAATCTATTTTCCCCATTTTTCGAACTTCGATGTCGAAATAAATCATCGAAAAAAAAGAGAGAGATTCAATTATTCACTGCGTACAACTTTCCATAGCACACACGTTCTATTCAAATGATGATTTCAAGAACGCTTTTTGATGTTGTGCTTCATTAATATACCGTTGATTATATTTGACTGCGAAGAACTTGTCTCGCTCTTTGAAACGAAAATAAGAAAAAAAAATAAAGAAAAAGAAAGTGAAAAGAAGAGGAAGAAAGGAGGCGCGATATAGAAGGGAATAAAACCAAGTACCTCTATCCCACCGTTGAAAGAAAGTGTGTCGACAAAAGTGAGGGTGCTGTAAATGACCTACTGATACATTTTCGTCAAGAAATTATTTTGATAACAAAACACAAAGACCAAAATCTAATTTTATCTTTAAAAATAAAAATAAAATTATTTATTTTTTCGTCCATATGAATATAAAAATCGAAACATTGTTTACTATCAACCCGAAAAATCAAATTTTATAAATTCAATCAAAAAAATAAAAAAAAATTACATCCAAAAATTAAAAATGTCATAAATTAAAAAATATTCCATAGAAATAAAAAACATTGTTGCCATTAGTCATTAATTACCACTAGACTCATTAATTTTCTAATATAATTTTTCTCCAATGTCTAATTAACAGTTCACGGCAAAAAAAAAACAAATTATTGACTGCGACATAACAATTAATCTACGGACACTTGTCTCGAATTGGTATTCAAAACGCTTACGAGCTTCTCTTGCAAAAAGTCGTTCACATTACTAAGCGAGCTCGAGACATGAAAATTAATGAGCCAATACTTTAAATGTAACGCTACGATAATTTATGCTTCAATGAATTTATAACTTATAATTGTGGTTTCAGGAAACACGAAGAAAAAATTATTTTTAAATTCGAGTAAGGTAATTTTTAAATTTCTCAATAAAATGAGAATTTAAAAAGTTAAACTAAATGTTAAACAACGTGTAAAAGATTTGAGGAAAAAATAATAATAATAATAATAATAATAATAATAATATCAATTATTGTAATAGCAATAATAAGACAGAAAGGAATAATAATGAAAAAATAATAATTAAGAAGAAAATAATAGATGACGAAGAAAAAAAATACTAATATAATATGTAAATAATAATACTTAAGAAGAGCTGACCTAATATCGTAAAGTACATATTTTAATCAAATGCAAATGAATTTTAGAATTAATAACAAGAGGAGAATAATTATCAGTCCATCTAAGACTTATAAAAAACAAAAAGAACTTTTTTCTTCATAGTGTTTTTGACGTTTCAACGGTACTTTCGTCCTTTTCATTAAAACAATTTTAGAATTAATTGATACAAATTAAAAAAAAATTATTCCACTTCTAAAAGTTTCCTAAACAGATAACACATTTTATCATATCTTGAAATTAATTTCGATATCAAAATTTAACAGAATTGAAAATTGTTTGAAAAAACATTAATTTAAAATTGAGTGAATAATACAAAAACTGAAATAAATGATAAAAATTGATTATTAATTCATTTTTTTTATCCATATTTAGGTATCAAAAAAGTAAAAACGTTTGAGAAAAACAGAACGAAAAAAATATGAAGTAATTTTTACCATTTTCCAAAGTACGGAACTAATTGAAATTTCGACGTATTTCTGTCAAATTTATTACTATTTTTCGAGTAAATTTTAATAAAAATAACTAAAATACGTTTAAAAAATATGTAAACTTTATTTTCAAAAAATATAAATAGTAATATTTTTTAGAGGAATTCAATTGTTTTTACTACAATTTTGATAAAATTCGTCCAAGGAATACAATTACTTTTAAAAATACAATTTGAATTCAATTTTTCAAGAATTTTAATAAAAATGCAATTATTGTTGACAATTTTGATGAAATTCTTCTTCAAAAAATCTTTATTTTTAAAATTTTAAATAAAATTCCATCAAAAAAATTTAATTATTTTCAAGAATATTAATATAAATTCAATTATTTTCAACAATTCTGTTAAAATTTTTTGAAACAATTCAATTACTTTTATGAATTGTAAAATTTATCCTTAAAATTCAATTATTTTTAAAAATAGTAATAAATTTATTTTAATAATTCAAAAGTTTTCAATATTATTCTTTGTAAATTTCAATTATTTCTTTTACTTAAAATTATTTGAAAAAAATATTATCAGTATTTTTACGTAGTAAAATAAAATAATAATGAAATTCTTAAAAAAATGTAATTATTTTCAAAAACTCGACTAAAATTCTAGAAATAATTTAAATACAATTTAATAGGAAAGTTTTTAATTACAATTTATTAATAAACACAAATAATAAAAACTATTATTTTCAAATTTAAAAGAAGATCTTTATAAATTTCAATTCCTTTAAATTTTTCATTTAATACTATTCAAGAAACTTCATTATTTAAAAAAAATTAAAATAAATTCTTCAAAACTATTCAATTATTTTAAAGAATTTTAATAAAAATCTTGCCAAGAATTAAATTATTTTCAATATAATAGTAAATTAAGGGCATTGCCCGTGTATATTGATATAAATAAATAAAATTTTAATTACACTTTCCTGAAAAAATTTAATTATTTTAAAAAATGTTGGTTAATTTCTTAAAATAAATTCAATTATTTTCAAATTTTTCTATAAATACTTTTCAAGAATTCAATGATTTTTAGTACATTGAAAATTTAATTAGTTCTGCAAATAATTGCATTTTTGCAAAATTTAAATAAAAAGTGAATTTTTGAAAACGAATTTTATGAGAATTGTAATTTTAAAACAATTGAGTACCTGGAAAAAATTTACTATTTATTGATATAATATAATTCTTACAAAGAATTAAAAAATAATGTAATTTTTCCTAGAATTCAATCAATATTGTATTTAAAGTAATTGAATTCCAACTAAAATTGGATTATTTATGAAAATAATTGAATTTTATCAAAAATGTTTTAAATAATTAAACTCCTGTGAAAAATTCAATTCTTTTTTGAAATAAATAAATTTTCTTGGAGACTTTTTACAAGATTTTAAAAAATAATTGAAATTTTCGAAGAAATCAATTAAAATTGTACTGAAAATAAATGAAATTATGATTTTTCTATTTATATAAAATAATTGAATTTTTTTATTATTTGTAAAATGACTTTTTGCAAAGGAATTTTTTTATTCTTGACAATAATTGAATTCTTGATAAAATTTCAATTAGTTTGAAAATTTTCAGTAAAAATTATTTTACAAAAACTCCATTATTTTCAAGGAAATTGAAATAAGTTCTTTGAAAAAATTCAATTATTTTAAAGAATTTTAATGAAAATCTTACCAAGAATTATATTATTTTTATTACAATTTTAATCACATTATCTGGAAAGAATTCAATTAATTGAAAAAAATGTTGATAAAAGTCTTGAAATTAATTCAATTATTTTCAAATTATTTGATAAATACTTTGCGAGAATTCAATGATTTTTAGTACTTTAATTTTAGAATTGAAAATATTTAGAAAGGAAATTTAAAAGAAAATAATTGTTTTCGAAAATGGTAAAAATGAACTATTATCAAATTTTCTATTTTTTAGAGTAAATTTTAATAATTGTTTACCGAAATTTATTTAAATACTTTTAAAAAATATTTGTAAACTTTAAAAAAAACTATATAGAACAAATTTTTTTTCAGAAATGGTAAAAAATGAACTATTTTTATTATTAAAATTTACTATTATATTGTCAAATTTATTATTTCTGGAGTAAATTTTAATAATTGTTTACTAAAATACTTATAAAATAATGTAAATATATTGATAAAATATGAGACACTACGAAAATGTGTAAAATATTTTTTTTTAGAAATAGTAAAAGTGAACTATTATTATATTATCAAACTTACTATTTCTGGAGTAAATTTTAATAATTTATTAAAAATTAAAAATACTGAAAACTATGTGAAGTTTATTTTTAAAAAACTATAGAATACTTTTAAAAAAACTATAAAATTTTTTAAAAACATAAGAAAATTTTTTTCTTTGAAATACTGAAAAATCACGTTGAAGTGCGTAAAATTTAGAGACAGTTTAGATATTATTTTACGATTGCAGTACAAATGATTTTTTATTCTCTTTTTCAGTGAATAGAAGTAAAATAAAAATAATAAATAAAATAATTGAAAAACATTCGTTCAGTGGTCAATTAAACTTGAAATATACTAATTAATAAAATCTCGAGTACGATACAGTACGTGTCACATCAATATTCATCGACAATAAATTACAATTAAGAACTTTTAATTTTCCCAATGGCTATTTTCTTAATAGACTTGACTTCAGAAGCGAGACTAAAATAAACAGTAAGCTCATTAAGTAAAGTAGTTCACTGGAACTTCTTTGTGTTTAGTTGCACTTTAAACGAAATGGTTAACGTTCAATTTTTTTTTCTGTTTCTCCTCGATTGTAATTATTATCTCTGACAGGGGGAATTAAATCTTGACGGTCATTGACGATTGTCAATGTGCTCCAAACCGTTTTATTAGGTGGGACATAATTCAACGAGAGCGGGAGAAATGAAACAGAGAGGGAGATTGAAGAAATGAGAGAGAATTGTGTGCATTGGGTAGGAGATCAGGTAGTTTAAGCTCGGAAGTGATATAAAGGCCTTCGTCGTTCCGAACAACTTTAGCGCACCTGAAAATCGTTCACTGGAAACATCACGCCAACAGTTCGGTCAGGAAGTGTCTCCGTCCCACACCACACTCGACCATCATGTAAGTCCTTCCTGAAAAAAGAATTCATTTTTAATAAAAACAATTCACAAGCTTTGGAATGAAAATTCACCAATTATTATACTAAACCAGATTCGAAAATAATTTACTAAAAGCAAAATTCGAAAATTCACTAAAAACAAAATTCAACAATAATTACTAGAATTAAAATTCAAAACTACTAAATAAAAATTCAAAAATAATTCGTGAGCTTTCGAGTAATAGAAAATAATTCCAAAATTATTACTAAAAATGTCGAAAATAATTTAAATTATCTACTAATACAATATTTAATCATTTTATAAATTATAAATGGCTTCGTATTATTAAAAACAATATCAAAGGGGCAAATTTTCAAGACTTTGTTACAAAGATAGAAAAATCTCTTAATAATTTCCAGAAAAATTTTAATCCTAACTTTTCATAAATTTTCTAAATTATTAATTTACTTTTTGATTTTAATTGCAATTTAAAATTAAGTTAATTAAATATCCAGTGTAAATAATAATTCATAAATTCCAATGAAATTTATTAACCCTTTCGGTTTTTTTCTACGTTTCTTAGTACAATTACATTTTTTACAAAAGCCACAAAAGTAATAAAAAATTCCTCGATTTAATTTTGTTAAATTTTCCCCTTTCAACCCTTATTGTTAAAAAGTCAAAAAGTTATGAATTTTTCTTATAAACTGTTCCTTTTTCAGTGTGATAAATAAAGATTAAAAGAAACTAGAATTTTAGAAAACTATTTAACAGTGTGAAGTGAAAATAAACATTTTATTTGAAATAAAATTTTATAACTACTTTGAATTGAATTAATTAAATTCGATAAAAAAGTTAACATTAAAATTTTTTTTGTGTTTTGTTTGTTTGTTTTTTTATTGCTTATGTGAAAATGTAAAATGAATTAAGTTACGTAAACTAATTTCCAATTTATAAAAATAAAAAAAAATCGAAGATAACGTAAAAAAATATTCTAGAAATTTATTTTTAAATTCTTTAAAGACAAAAGAAAAAAGATCTACTAATCAATATGTAAATTAATTGCGTAAATAATTGGTGTCACGATCTTTATTTTTTTACTGACCTGCATCTAAAGAGTGTCTATATATTTTTTTTTCTCGCTGTTTATTATGATACAATGATTGAAATTGTTAATCCCACACGTCAATAATGGAATTTTGCTTGGATAATATATTCAACATATTTAAATTCTCATTATGTAAAACCATCGAGATGTAATGAGAAGAAAAGCGTTCGCTGCGAAGATGAATAGATTGATTCAATCAAAGTGACCTGAAAAAAGAAAGACTATACAGTTAGTTAATCGAAATGCACCACATACTCTTAAATCAAAAAATTACTTCTATAATTTTTCTATCCTTATATCTTTTTTACTTTTTTAAATTTCTATTTCGAATTATTTATTTTTATTTTTATTATATAATTATTGTTGCATTCGTGTTATGCTTTTTCTAACTCTATTTATAATTTCTTGAAATTATTATTTCTTATTATCATAGAGCATGTGAAAAAAGAAGTGAAAGGAGAGTAGAAGTAAATTAAATTCAAAAAGGAATTGAACCTCGCTTCTTGGGAATAATAAGTATAATAAAAGATGAAAAAAAATAAATAAACCTCCAACAATTAATGTTATTTATTCTTTTGTTTTTAATTTTCGTTTTTCAATAGACACGTGTTTCGCCACTATATGTCAAAGCGAAAGGTGTACATGTTGTATTTACGAAGAGACGTTCACATATCACGAACTTGCCTTGAAACTCGGGAAAGTGAAAGGATTTTCTAACATTAAACTCGCACCCAACTTGATCGACACGATTTGCGAGATCACGTTTTGCATGTCCCGTGTGTCCGATTGTCCCGTTATTACCATTTTCTTCATTTGCGAACGATCATTTATTCAATTGGGATTTTCTTCTCCCTATTTTTCAATGCTCTCGAGGAAAATGAAGCTCACAAATCAAAGCGATTAAAAGGCGAAATTATATTTCTTCTGCAATTTAGAGACGTTGAAAAGATGAAATAAAAGAAAAAGAAAACTTTCCCCCACGTTTGAATATTGTACATATATATATGCGATAGAAAGTGGAGTAGATCAATTGAAATTAATCGATCATGCATATATATGATTAAATTTTTGATATCTGATTTTACCGGTTCCTAGCAGTCGGTTTTTATTTATTCATTAGATGCAAATGAAGAAATATGCAACAGACACATTGCTAGTTTTATAATAATTAAACCGGTTATTGTGGAAGGAAAATTGCACATTATTCGTGTTTATTTCTAATTATAGTTCATTTTCCAATAATTCGCGAGTTTAATGGGATTTTATCTTTTTTAAATTAATAAATTTGTTTCATTTGATTTTGTTGCAACGAAACAGATTTTTTTAAGCGAATCGCATTTTTAATTTAATTTTATGTAATACTAACTAATACTAATAATAATAATAATAATAATAATAATAATAATAACAATAATAACAATAATAATAATAATAATAATATTAATACATTAATAACCAATGAAAAATTTGAAATAGAATTTGATTTTAAAATTGAAAAAACAATTTGGTTTTAACTACAGTTGAGTTAATTTTTCAATTTCATTTTTTCTTTCAAAGATTCATTATTTTAATTACGAAACTGTCCTTTTATTTTATACGTAATTTCTTTTAGTTTTATTCAAACTTCCAATCAGTGGTAACATTCATTTTAAAAATAAATTTTATTTACCTTAAAATTCCCTATTGAAAAGTGAAACTACATTTTGTAAAAAAGTGAATTTTAAATCCTTTGACTTCGAATTAGACGACAAAATGTAAATTAAATGATTTAGATTATGAAAAATTTACTACATTTCACTTTCGAAATTTCGACTTCTTGAATATAGATTCAAAATTTTTCCTTCTTCTTCTTGAAAACAGAATTGATTTGAATGAAATTATTATAAAGAAGCTATTAAATTTTTTTTCCGTAATTCTTCAATAATATTGTAGACATGAAACTATAATAATTTATCATCAATGATAAATGAAATATTTTAGTTTTTGGTTAAAGTGAAAGGACCACTGGTTAGGTGAGCTATCTAAACTTTTGTAGCGCACGAAAAGAAACGAAATATAAAAAAAAGGACAGTTGCGCAACGTTGAACTCGCTTTCTCTGTTATAAGAAATCCCAAAGTACATTGATTAGACGATCGTTAACAAATGTTCCTATGGACTCTAAAACCTTTACTCAATTTACTTCTCGTTTCGTTAAACTCTTAACTGACAATAAAAATTTAAACAGAGAAAAGTAAAAATAAAAAGTAAAAAAAAAATAAAAAAAATAAAAATAAAATAGAAAAGTTTAAAGATAAAAAAAAAGTTTATTTTTAAACTATTTCATACCAAATATTTGAGAATAATTTTATACCAAATAGTTAAAAATAATTTTACACCAAATATATGTTTCTTAGAACATTTTCGTGTGAAATTGTTATAAATAATTGGAAATACTTTCCAAATATTTTCGGAAAATTTTATGCCAAAAATTTAAAAATCAATTTTATACCAAGCAATTAGTGTGTATTACTAAGAAGAAATTCAAAATTTGTGTCTTAATTTAATTACTTTCGCTTCTTAAAAACTAAAAATGAACGGAAATTTTTTTCAATACTTTGATGATGGAAAAAAATGACTAATTGTAATAAAATTCTTTTGGCAATTTATAAATAATAAAAATCTTCCTAATGAAATTAATTATTTTTAAATAAATAATAAAATTTCTTTCAAGACAATCACTTATTTTAAATACAATTTTAATTGATTTCTTCGAAAATTTTCAATTTTTTTGAAAAATCTTGTAAAAATTCTCTGAGAAAATTCAATTATTTTCAAAAATAATTGAATTTTTCCCAAGAGTTAAATGTTAAAAAAAACGTTAATAAAATCCAATTCAATTATTTTTAAAAATAATAAAATTTTCGCTGAAATTCAATTATTTTAAATAAAATATTAATTGAATACAAGGGAAAATTAAATTATTTTTGAACATTTTTTAAAAACTCTTCGAAAGAATTCAATAAAAACAAAAAACAATTAATTTTTTTCAGAAATTTAATTATTTTTAATTCAATTTTAATCAAATTCTTCTAAAAATTCAATTATTTGTTTTTATTATGTTTCATTAAAATTATTCCTAGAAAATTCAATTCTTATAAACAATTTTACAAGAGTGTTTGTAAGTAATTACATTTATTTTTAAATTTCATTAAATTTTGTGAAATTTTTGAAAATAATTTTGTTAATAATTTTGAAAACAATTGAAATTCTCAAAGAATTTTATTAAAAACTTTTGAAAACTATTGAATTATTTTAACAAAATTTATTACTTTTTTTAAAAATATGGTAAAAATATGTTAAAAAATGAATCTGTTTTAGAGAAATTTTATTGAAATTATCATCAATATACCAAATTGAATTTTTCCTAGAAATTTTATAAAAATTGTATCTGCAAACAATTTAATTTATCAGAAAAATGTTAATATTTACAAATAGAAATTGAATTTTTGGGAAGAATTTTATAATTTATAAAATTAATTGAATTGTTTAGAAGAATTTTTTTTCAGAATTGTTGAAAATATTTGAATTATTATTAAAACTTTTAAAAATAATTGCAATTTTTCAGGAAATTTCATTAAAATTATATTGAAAATATTTGAATTCCTCTGCAACATTTTATTATTTATGAAAATAATTGAATTTCTTTGTAGAATTTCATTATTTATGAAAATATTTAAATTCTAGCAAAGAATTTTTACATTCATTGCGATAATAGTTGAATTCTTGCTGAGAATTTTACAATTTATAAAAATAATTCAATTGTTTTGAAGAATTTTATCTAATTTTTTGAAGAAATTTTGAAAAGAAAGACTTTTTTGAAAAGAATTTCATCAAAATTGTTGAAAATAATTGAAGTTATATAAAAATTACTAAAATTAATTTAATTTAGGAAATTTTATACAAAATTTTTGAAATAAAGTTTCTTTAAAAAGAATTTTATCAAAACTGTTGAAAATAATTAAATTTATATTAAAATCCCTAAAATTAATTGAATTTAATAAATATATAATGAAATTTTTCAAAAGAATACAGTTATTTTTAAAAATAAAATTGTATTCTTTTGAGAAATTTTATCAAAATTGTATTAAAAATAATTTAATTCCTCTGAAACATTTTATTAAAATTTTCGAATAATATTAAACAAGAATATTTAATATTATGTATTTAATGAGTGAATTGTTTAAATTAAAAATTTATAATTATTAAAAAATTGATGTCTATTCTTGCGGCATTTGTAGTCTCATTGAATTTTTCCTGATTTTTTCTAATTTCTGTCAAATTAAATTTTTAATTAACTAAGTTAAAATTAGTTTCCATTGATTCCTACCATAATTTTAAGAATCCTGACTTTTAAAAAATATTTGAAGATTAATAAATTCCAAATTTTCCAGGGTGGTGTGGACGGCGCTGATTTTAGCGGCAGTGGCCTTCTTGGCCGAAGCTGCTGTATCAGATCCGAAGACATCCGGTATCACGACCGTTGGTTCAAAAAAATTGGCAACAGCAACTGACTGCGCTGGCGTTATTGCCTTCTCAGCAACTCAAGGCTCCGTTAAAGTGAGTTCAAAATTCATCTCCAAAAATTTCCTCAAATCATTTTTCTTGTCCTAAAAAAAAGAGTGGAAATTAATTCACAAGTTTCACAACAAATAAAATAATATAATAATAATAATAATTACTTTTTCAGGATTCAAAATTACTCCTCGCCGAAACACTGATCGACAAAGGAATTGGATACGTCGCTGAAACGGGAATATTCACCACTCATTGTCCAGGTCTCTATCAATTCAGTTTCGCCGGCTATGGCGATTCTGAACTACAATTGATTTTAAAAGAAAAACTTAATAAATCGGAAAAATGGACAACAGTGGCGAGTGTTGGACAAGGAGGTGGTTCAAATTTGATACTTCTCGACGTTGACGTTGGCGATCAATTGTCAGTGTTTGTTGAAAAAGGAAAAATCACTGGCGGAGCCACTTTCTCTGGATATCGAGTTTCGAAAAAGTGATTTTTTTCTCAATTATTATATTAAAAGAAATTTTATCTTCCTCCCCCCCCAAAGCAACACACTGGACCGAAAGTGATTTACCACTGCAACTATTACTAACTTCTATAATTCCACACCCATGACTTTGCAACCTTTTCGAAAAGAAGGCAATAAAACGACCGTTTTAAACATCCGATTAATGTAAAAGAAGAACAATGTTTGTAAAATTTCAAACTAGATTTTTTTTTATAATTTGCAATTTTGATAGTAATTTGATAAAATTAGAAATAGTAAGCGGTCGCTCAAAATAAACGCGTTCGTCGGGTTTGTTAACGACAACGCATTGTGATAGCAGATCATTTTGGAAATCGTTTCGATTTCTTTTTTTTTAATCTAAAAAAACGAAATTTGTAATTTTTTCCAATTTTATCCTTTTTTGTTAATATTTTCATTATTTTAGTTAAATTTTTTTCTTTCTTTCTTTCAATCTTTCTTTCATGTACTTTTTTACTCCAATGTTTCTGTTTGTTTAGACTCTTTTTATTTTATTTTCATCCTCTATTTGTTTATCGATTTCAAGCACTTTTGGTTTCTTCAATTTCACTCGCTTTATATCCTTTCATTTCAAATACTTCCGTTTCTTCAAGTTTCTTCGTTCTTTATTTCAATTTCTCTATTTTTCCGTCTTCTTTCTGTCTATGAACTTTTTTTATCTTCTGTGTAGAATTCTGTAAATATAAACGTGATTTCTTTCCTCTACTGTACCAATATTCACTCTTCTTTTATAATCTTTATTTTCTTTCTATTGTCTGTGATCTTTTTCTTTTGAATTTTCTAATTCTTTTTCTTTTTCACCTATCAGTATTACTCTTCTATTCGTTAGCCGCTTCTTGCCGCGTTTAAGATTTCAACTCTTCTTTCCTATTTTTCTATTTCTTTGCTTCTAACTTCTCTTTCATTTCTTCTAGATCTTCTTTCTTGAAATTTTGTTTTACAATTGTACCTGATTACTTGTAACTACTTTCTTCTTCTTTTTTCTATTCTTTCTCTATTCTTTTCTCTTGTTTATTTTTTCCACTGATCTTCTTTATTCTTTTTCTCATTTACTTTTTTCTATTCTCTTTCTTATTTTCCTTTCTCAGTTCTTGTTTATTATTTTTTCTGTTCCCCTTGTTTTTTTATTTTTATTCCTCTTCTTTTTTCTATTCTTCTTCGTTATCTTGATTTTACTTTTCTCTTTTTATTGTCTATCTTTTGCTTTTTCTTTCTCTATTTTCTTCTTTTTTACTTTATTTTCTTTTTCCTGGTTTTCTTCAACTTCGAATTAAATTTTCTTTATATTGCCATTTTTTTCTGTCCTTCTGTCTTTCTTTCATTCATTTTTTATCTCTTTATCTCGTTTTTCCTTTCTAGTTTTCTTTTTTCTTTCATATATTTTCTTTCTGAAAACAAAAACTATGAATTATTTTTTCCTCTTTTTCCCCAAAGACTTTTAGTTTTCTTTTATATTTTGCCTCATTTTCAAAATTCCTTTTTTTAATTTCTCTTTGACCTTATTTTTTTAATTACCTTTCTGCTTCTTTTTTTCAATTTATTTTCCTTTTCTTTTTCTCTTTCTTTTCTCTTTTTTTCTCTCTCTCTCTCACTCTCTCTCTCTCTCTCTCTTACTTTAATTCTTTTTTTCTTTCTTTCTTTTTTTCTTTATTTTCTTTTTCCTCTCTTTCTTTTACTCTTTTTTTCGTTCTCTGTACGTATACTTTCATTTTCTTCATACAACTTTAAAATGAAACCAACGTTCCACTTTCAACGGCTATTCTACTTTTCTCCTTTCACTCCGACTCTTTTTGCCTGAAATATTTCACCGATGTCGCGCTTTACTTGGATATGTTGGTGTCTTTACCATACTTGTCTTTCATACCATATATAAATTAAATGCTGTGATCAAATATTATGCTTTAAACATTCAATTCTACATGTCATTTATTATTTCTCACTTTTCTTAGAGATCATTTCTCACAATTCATTAATAATTCTTCTCCATGAAAATTATTATTTTTATTAAGAAAAAAAAGTAAAAAAAAAAATATTTTTATCGATTATTTCTCTCTTCTTCTTATTTTTACATTCTCATAAAAAATGAGAAGGTTTTGGATTTGTTATTATGTATTGTTATTATTTTTATTATTACAAAAAACAAAAAAAAATTAATTAAAAAAACAAAAATTATAAAAAATTATTGTATATGGAAAATAATGTTCTCTCTCTCTCTCTATGCAATTTTTTTCGACTTTCTTTTATTCATATTTCTCTCTTATAGCAAATGCTGTGATTTCTTGTTCTCTCATACTTCTGTATTTTCATATCATGTTCTATCAAAATGTACTTATTTGTGATCATTTTTATTATTTTTTTTACAAAAAAATATTCTTTAATTTTTATGTTCAGCTGTCACTTAAGTTTTCTACTAAATTTAGTAGCAATCGGTAGTGTTAACAAACTCTTATGTACATTTTGTCTACACTGAGCTTTACTTCTCAATAAATTGAAAATGCTCTCTTTCTTTTCTATCTTTCTTTAAAAAACCGCTATCTTTCTTTCCTATTTTCAAATATATATTTTCTCCTTTACTGTCCACGATTTTCATTTACTTTTTCTTTTATCTTTCTTTCCTATTTTCAATTACATGTTTTCTCCTTTACTGTCCACGATTTTCATTTACTTTTTCTTTTATCTTTCTTTCCTATTTTCAATTACATGTTTTCTCCTTTACTATCCACGATTTTCATTTACTTTTTCTCTTCTTATTTACTTTTTTCTTATTCTTATTCTTTTATTCTCTTGAAATTTCTTTACCTTTCTTTTCTTTTTAGCATTTCCTTTTTTCTTCTTTATTGTCTTTTTTGTTATTTTGATTCTACAATTTATACTTTACATTATTTTTATTTTCTTCAATTTTTATTTTTCATAATGATTCTTTTATTTACATGCTTCTTTCTTATACTTTATTTTCATTTCATTCTGTTTTCTTTTTTGATTTAAATTTAAATTGCGTAATTCTTTATTTTCTCTTTTCTTCTTCTTCTTTTCTACTATATCTGTTTTATTTTTTTTACTTTCTTCTTCCTTTCCCTATAAATCTTTCTTCTTATTTTATTCCATTATTTTCTCTTTTTCTATTCTTATTTTCTTTACTGTTTATTTTTCTTCTCTTTTCTCATTTCTTGAAATATATTTATTTTTGTTATTTACTTCTATTTCTTTATTATAAATTATGTTCTTTATATTTCTTTCCTCACCTTTCTGTAATTTTTTTATTTCTCTTTGTTATTTTTCGAATTTTTGTTTCATTCTATCTTTCTTCTTCTTTTTCTTTTTTCTTTTGTTATCACTCTTTTCTTCCCTTTATTCTATTACTTTTAAATATGTCTCGTTCTTATTCTTCAAATTTTAATTTTATTCCACGTTTTTCTTCTTATTCTTCTTTTTCCTCTTATTGTTATCACTTTTCTTCTTTTCTTTATTTTATTACTTTTAAATATTTCTCGTGCTTATTTTTCAAATTTTAATTTTTTTCTTCCTTTTTCTTCTTCCGTTTTTCTCTTTTTATCATTTTTTTTCTTCTATTCATTTTATTACTTTTAAATATTTCTCTTTATTATTTTTCAAATTTTCATTTTATTTCAGCTTTCTTTTTCTTCTTCCTCTTCGTATCATTTGTTTTCTTCTCTTTATTTTATTACTTTTAAATATTTCTCGTTCTTATTTTTCAAATTTTTATTTTATTCTGCCTTTTTCTCTTCTTATCACTTCTTTCCTTCTAGTCGTTTTATTACTTTTTTCAATATTTCTCTTTACTTTTCGAATATTCACTTCAATTTAGTTTTCCCTTCTTTTTTTTCTTCTTCTTTCTTTTTTTCTTCTTTTTAGTATTATTTCTGTAATTATATCTTGACCTCACTTTTTTCTTTTCTACTTATTTTTTCAATTTACAGTTTTATTTCCTCAAACTTAGTTTCTTTTTTCTGAATTTACTTTATTTTTTTAAATATTTGCTTCCTCATGTTTTCTCTTTTCTTGTTCTTTCCTTTTACTTTCTTACTTTTATTAGCTTATTTTATATTTTCTTTATTCCCTTTCATTTCCTTTATTTCTTATTTTTATTTATTTCATTTTGTGAGTTTTTATTTTTTATCTCTTATTTTTATTACTTTCGTTGCCTTCTTTAATCTTTTTTGTTTTCTACCTCTTTTACCTTTTTTGTTTTTTCTTTTCTCGTTTTTTCTCTTGATTTGTTTCCTCATTCTCTTCTCTGTTTTTTACCTTCTTTATCTCTTTTTCTTAATTTTTTTCCTTCTTTTTCTTGATTTGTTTCCTTCATTTCTTTCTTCAAAATCAATGATCTCTTTTCTCTTCTTATATTCAAGCTTTTTCTTTCATATTGTTTTCTTCTTTTCTTCCTTTTGTTACTCTATTTACTCTGCAAATATTTAATAAATCTTTGAACTTCTTTTCTTACATCACTTCTGTAAAAAAAAATTTCATAGAGTTTTTCCAAATGAAACCAATATCTGCTACTTACGTGATAAAACAATTGACCTAAACTTCGATATTTCTTGTTTCATTTTCATTTTCCAAATATTCTTATTCTATAAAAAAATCTCAACAGTCTGTCTATCTCCCCTTTTCTAGTATCTTTTTCTACCTGTGTGTATCTCTTTCTATCTTATCTTATCTCAATAGCTCATAAAGAAGTAAATTCCAAGATGATGGTTTCATTTGTATTAATTCTTAATCTAGTTTCCTTCTCTTTCTTTCTTTCGATCTTTTTTCTTTTCCTTCTTTTCCTCCTACTTTTTCCCTCTTCAATGTCTTCAACGTATTTTTGCTATCACATCAATTAATGTGTTCAAAAAATAAAATGAAAATTTAAAATGTACTACGAAAAGGCATTTAAATTTAAGTTTTTTCATACATATAAAAACTATTAAGTTTTATAAAAGTTTATTTTGTACTTAATTCATCGATATTAGTAAAAAAAATCTTAAAATTTCCTTTTTTTGCTAAAAATATGTATATTATCTAACGAATATAAAGACAATTTATACGTTGTTTAATAAAAAAAAAGCATTAATATTATTCACAATTGTTGCAGAATTATTTTTTGATTCCCTTTGTTTTTCCATTGAAAAATTGACAGATCTACTAAATACTTAGCTTCACTGTCTTTAAATCCAAATCTTTGTACAAATTGAGAACGGGTTGCACCTCGTCTTCTAGAAATTCTAAAACCTGCTCTGGAGCTCTTCCTACAAATGTCGAAGGATCCAATAAATTGTCGAGTTGTTCTATTATTGGCTGAAAATACGGATCTTTCCTTATTCTCTCAACAAGATCATTATCCAATCCGTGCTGCTTGACTTGAGCTCCGGCTTCGTGAGATAAAACTCGAATCTTCTCATGACAAACCTACAATACAAAAATTATCTCAATACTTTCATCTTTCAATTGTACATTCTCAGTTCTCAATTTTTCTCTATTACTAGCAAAAGATTTAAAGATTATTTTATTATATAACAATTATTATTGTATGTTTCGATTATAAAATTATTAACCATAATAATCTTCGGATTTTTATTCCGTCTGTCCTCAGTTTATAGTTCGTTCTTGTGTATGCTATTGTTTCTGTTTAGAAAATAGTGTTTGACAAATCTATTTTTTAATTATTATAGCTTTAATAAAATTCAAATTTTTTTAGAAAACAAAGGGAAAAAATGTTTATAAATTCTATTTCTCAATTCTTAAATTTTTAGAAAACAAAGGAAAAAAATTTAATCAAAAAATTTTATATTCATTTACGAATTTCTTTAATTGTAAAATTACTCGCAAACATCAGTAACTACTTTTTTAAATAAATATTTAATTATTATTATTTTTCCACAGGAATTAAGATTTTCAAAAATTATTATTAAATTATTTTATAATAAGAATATTGTTACTGTATCTTCTTCAACATTATTTTCATCATCTGAATTCAGTTATTATGTGTTTTCCAGAATTTTTAACTACAATTCTTCTCTAAATTAACCATTTTTAATAGTTTTTGAAAAAGTTCTTTGAATACGCAGCTTGAAAAATTTTGAAAATTTTTCCAAAAGAAGTTGAGGAACTAAGTTCCACAAATTAAGTACAAAAATTTATTAACATAAATAGGAAAATTTTTCTAACAAATTATCAGAAATTTCCTATGAACTTAGAAACGTTTAGAAAAATTTCTATATGAAAATATATTAAAATTTCTGAGAATTTAGAAAAATTTCCATGTAACTTTAAATTATTTAAAAAAAAATTAAATTAAACTTTTTCAAAAAAATTAATTCATTAAAATTGACAGTTAAAAGTATACAAAATAAAAATTTTCAAATATTTCAATTTGAAACCTTTTCAAAAATTTTCAATTATTGCAATACAAAAGTACATAATTTATTGAATAGAATTTTTCTTAAAATTTAATTCTTATAAAGAATGTTATTAAAAAATTTTTTAATTAAATAAATTCTTTTGACAAATTTAAATTAAATTTTTTTAAATAAATACATTTTTTAAGGAATTCGATGAAAATTGTACTAAAAATAATCAGGAAAATTTTTAAATAACTAAATTTTGGAGAAGAATTTTGTTATTCATAAAGATAATTGTGTTTTTGAAGAAATTTTTTCTTTAAATTGTGAACATAATTGGACTTTTGTAAGAAGAATTTTATTACCTACTTAAAAAAATAATGGAATTTCTGCAATAATTTGTAACTTCTTAAAAAATTCAATTTTTAAAATGTTCTTAACTAAAACTTAATTTAACTAAATTTTCTATGTATCCATTATTTTTAACAAATAAATTAATAAAAAATTGACAAATTTAACTAATTTCAAGAAACAAATTGAATTATTAACTTTTTGAAAAAAATCTGCATTTTTAAAAACTTCTAATTACATTCATTAAAAATTAAAATTTTACAAAATTTCAAATTAAAGCCTTATAAAGTTCATCTATTTATGAAAATCGTAAACTCAATTGAATTGCGAATTTCGAAAAGGGCTTAACTCTAAAAATCGTAAGAGTCTTTTTCACTGTCTTTTGTTATTTAAAAATGACACTTACAGTTTTTAGAGTTGAGCCCTTTTCGAATTTTGCGATTCAATTCATATTATTGAAATATAAAAGTAAAATTATTTATTAAATAATTTTTATATAATAATTTTATGATAGTTCTTCAAAAATTAAGTTGCTTATAAAGAAATTATTGTCAGAAATAGAAAAATTTGAAGTTTTTGTATGAGAATTCGTGGTAATTTCATAGAAAAAAATAGAAAAATTAAGAAATTTTTTCCCGAATTCTAAAAATTTAATTTTTTCAGTAAGTACTTTTAATAAAAATGTCTGACTTTTCCTGGAATCTCCTGTCTCAGAATATATGATTATTGTGGTTACACTGTCAATAATCGATTTTTCAATTAATATTTTCTATTTTTATGATAGAAAATTTGAATTGAAAATTTTTAAATTCTATTTTTTAAAATTGCTAATTTTATTTTAAAATGTGCATAAGAAAGTAGTTGTTGCTAGTTAATTATCAAACATTGAATACTTTGAATTATTTTAAAATTCCATCGGATTTCTGAATTATCGAACTAAATAATTGAATTTCTCCAAGGGATCGTCCAGATATTACGTAACGCTTTTTAAGGTAACGCTAATTTTTAATTAAATTTAAAATTAGCGTTACGTAATTTTTGATGAGGGGATGAATTTTAACCTGTCTATCGCCTCCAGCTTTGACCATAGCCATGATAACGTTCTCCGTGGACATGAAAGGCAATTCTTGAGAGACAAATCTGGCAATGACTTTGGGATAAACAACCAGGCCCTCGGAGATATTTTGCAAAGTCATCAAAATAGAATCGGCAGCTAGGAAAGCTTCTCCAAGAGTAATGCGTCGATTTGCAGAGTCGTCGAGTGTCCTTTCCATCCATTGAGTGGCAGCCGTTTGAAGTGCATTGTTTGTTAATACCATTAAGTGACGTGCAATGCTGCAACATCTCTCAGAGCGCATTGGATTTCTCTTATAGGCCATTGCGCTCGATCCTATCTGCGTTTTCTCAAAAGGTTCTTCAATTTCCTTTCTACTCGCGAGAATTCGAATATCACTGCAAATCTATACAAACAATGCAAAAATTATTATTTTCCTCAACAATATTTTGTTCTACTTCAGTTTCTTCTTTCTCGGCGTGTTTAATAATAATTCACAGAAAATAAATAAATTGTCAATCATTTATAGAAATTCCTTTTCTTTACATTATTTAAGAGACAATTTTTTGTTTCCTTTAAAAAAAAAAACATAGATTGATTTATGTAAGGGAAAAAATTGTCTTTTAAATGTAAAGAGAGGGAATTATGTTAACTTTAAGTTTAAATCTAATTAAATTTTCAATAATAAGAGGTGACTAATTAAAGTCATAAAGAGTTGTTGTACCTTATGAACAGTAGCACCAAGAGAACTTAGAACATTAAGACATTCAACGTCCACTTTTCTAGAATAAGTCTGACCAGTGACGGAATAGTATTTATCAAATCCAGCCATTTTCGTTACTAATGAGTCCAACTGCTTTACTTTTTCGCCATCGCCTGGGAAAGTAAAATTAATATTCACTGAGAAATAACTAAAATAACATTAAAACTTATTGTATTTCCTCGAAAGAGCAATTTCAAGGATCACAGACTTTTTGCTTTAAAATTGATGAAAAGGTAAATTATTTTCCGAAAGTAGTTAATAAAAAGGAGACAAAAAATTATATAAAAATATTAACGAAGAAAGTTATTTGCTTTATTTTAAATAATCCAAAAATTGTACCAGAATTAAATTATTTGCATACAAAATAAATTAATAACATTCTTAGGAAGAATTCAATTATTTTCATGTTTAGTAAAATTCTTCGCAGAAATTAAATAATTTTTAATTCAATTTTGATACAATTTCACGAATGAATTAAATTATTTTCTGAAATTATCATACATCCATTCAAACAATCCAAATATTTAGTAAAGTGTTTGCAAACATTCAATTCTCGTGAAAATAATTCTAAAAGTGATTTAATCTCAAACATTCAATTATTTTTAAGATTGGCTGTTAAATTTATTTTAAAAATTTAATTATTTTCCAAATTTTTAAGATTGTCTGTTAAATTTATTTTAAAAATTTAATTATTTTCAACATTTTTAAGAAAATTCTTGTAAAATATTAAAATATTTTCTTTAAAAACTAAAAAATGACACAATTTGTTTATCAAAATTTTATTATGTCAACTTTTTAATAAAATTTCACTGAAGGATTCAGTAGAATTTTTTCTAATTTTTAATAAAACTTTTCGAATAAATTCATTTATTTTCAAACTTTTAATAAAATTTTGGAAACAATTCGATTATTTTTAAAAATTGTAAAATTCTTCACAAGAATTAAATTATTTCTATAAAGATAATAAAATGTTTCACAGGAATTCAATTATATTCAAAATTAATTTTAATAAACTTAAACAATAAAGTATTTAATTATAATTTTAATCAGAAGCGATTATTTAAAAGACTTGAAAAATATTCTTCAAAAGAATTTAATCAGAATAAAATTCTTCAAAGGAATTCAATTTTCATTAATAATAATATTCTTTAAAAGAATGCAATTATTTTTAATTTAATTGTAGGGAAATAACAATTTTTAATATAAAACAAGATTTAAGATTTTTCAATAAATTGATATTTTTTGAATTCCTTTGGATAAAATTTAGTTAAACTTTTTACATGTGACTTTGAGATAAAAAAACAATTGGGAATAGGCCCTAATTTCACGTGAGGATAGAATTTAATCATTTTTTTCCTTTCGTGTATAAGTTAGAAAATAAAAATATATTTTTAGGAAAAATGAGAAAAAAGAGAAACATGAGAATTAATATTTCAAAAAGCGTTGAATAGTAAACATGAAAAATAACTTTTACGAAAATTAAACTCAATCTTTTACTACAAAAAAAAAACAAGTTCTTGACCAATTTATGCAAAATACGATTATGATACCATTAAATAATTGAAGGAACGATGCTTGAGTTCCCGTTGTGCCTTTAACGCCCCGAAATCTGAGATCATTCCTGGCACGGCGAATTGCTCTTTCGTCCATCAATAAATCGTGCATCCATAAAGTTGCCCTTTTGCCAACTGTCGTCAATTGGGCCGGTTGAAGATGAGTGAAGCCCAATGTTGGCAAGGAACGATATTCCATCGCAAATTTCGACAGCCGCGATAGTACGGCCGCAACTTTCGGCAACAAAATATCGAATCCATTTCGCATGATAATCAAATCCTGTATAAAAATTAAGAAAAATATTTATTCTTTTCAGAAATTTTTTTCCCTATTCAGAAATTTTATTTATTAGTCTAAATACTTCATATTTTTATAGCCTAGACTTTCTGTATTTTGATAGACTAAATAATTATTCGGCTATCAATAATTCGAGCGCTTCGAAAATAAAATTAACAATTTAAAAAATAATAGAACGTAAAAATTTTTTATTCAAATTTTTGTTTATAAAAATAAATACTAAATTGTAATATAGTTTTAATATTACTATAATTATAATAATCATACATTCTGACATACTAAATTCAAGGAAAAGTAAGAAATTTTTATTAAAAGTTCTGAAAAAATTAAAATTTTTAGAATTCATAAGAAAATTCTGAATTTTTGCGTGTTTTTTGTTAGCCTCATAAACTTAATTTTTTCAATTTCTGTCAGATGATTTTTTTAAATAACTTAAACTTAATCTTGAACAACTACCGTAAAAAAAGAAATTGTTTAATGAATAATTTTACTTATTTTATTTTATATAAATAAATTTAATTGAAATAATAATTTAATTCAATAATAATAATAATTTAATTTTTTGGTTTATTTTATTTTCGTAAATAAATGAACTTCAAACGGTTTCAATTTCAAATTTTATAAAAATTCAATGTTGAATTAATTTATTAAGAAATTGTAATGAACTTAGATTTTTGAAAAATTTTAATAATTCAATATCTTCTAAAATTAGTTAAATTTGTCAACATACATTTCATTAACTATTGAAAATAATATATTTATAGAAAAATTTTAGTTATAAATACTAAAAAATTGAATTTTAAAGAATTTACAAATGATTGCAGAAATTCATTAATTTTCAAAAGTAATAGAATTCTTATTATAAAATTCAGTTATGTTCAAAATTTCCAAAAAAAATCTTGACAAAATAACAATTATTATCTTTATAAATAAAAAACATTGTTTTTAAAAATTCAATTATATTTTAAAAAATTTTTAATAAAATTCTTGTCAGAATTTAAATTATTTTCAAAAAATTTTCCTCATTTCAAAGATTTTTAATATCTATTTTAATAAAATTACCCAAAAGAATTGATGTCTTTAAAAACAATTTTAATAAAATTGTACACAAAAATTTAATTATTTTCATAAATAATACAAATTTCACAGGAATTCAAATATTTATTAATTTTTTATAAGTTTCTTCTCAATAATTCAATTATTGTCAGGACTAATAAAACTCATCGCTGAATTTTAATTAATCTTAATACAATTTTAATCGAATTCCTTGAAAAATGTATCTATTCCAAAAATTGTTATTTAAATTCGTCAAAAGAATTGAATTTTTAAGAATTTGTTAATAAAATTCTTTATAAGAATTCCATATTTTAAGAAACATTTAATTATTCAATAAATAATTTACTGTTGTATTTAAATCATTGAATTCTCGTAGAATTTTCAATTAAAAATTGATTTAAAAGTGAATTTTATTTTAGATTTTCGATAATAATAGAATATGAAAATTATTTTTAAGATGTTACAGTAACAATATTTTTATAATATAAAATAATTATTTTAACACTCGATCCACTTTAATTATTATAAAAAATAAAGAAATCGATTACTCCGAGTTTTCCACTCGGAACTGTTTTATAACGAAATTTATGTTTTATAACAAAATTTTTAAAGTTGATTAATTTCAAAAAGGTTTGAATTTGAAGTTTTTGAGAATCTTAATTTCTATGAAAAAATAATAATAATTAAAATATGAAATATTTAAACTATTTCAAAAAGAAATGATTGTTTTTTAATAATTTCTCAACTAAAGAAATTCGTAAATAAATTTAACGGAACATTTACTTCAATAAAACGTTTTCCTTTATTTTCTAAAAATTCAAAAACTTTGCATTTAATTTTTAATTAAATATTCTATATAATTTATAAACATTTATTTTTTCTTTATTTTTATAAAACTTTGAATTTTATTAAAACAATGGAAATTAAGAAATAAAATTGATGCAAATTATTTTCTTACGAATATTTTCTCCAAAAATATTCATTACTTTCTAAACAAACAGAAAAAAACTACAAAGAAATAAAAACATACTGTCGTAATTAATTTTGAATTTGAGAAATCTTTATGTAAAGTAAATTGATTTTTTATTGACTGATTTTTAATTAAGTGCGAAGACTGATCTTTTTTTTATCGATGAGTGAAAAAAAAGACGTACGGTGTTATCTCCAACATAGCAACTTGTGGCACCGAGATGAATAATAGGCGATGCCTTTGGACATAATTTTCCAAAAACGTGAACATGAGCCATGACATCGTGTCTCGTTAAACTTTCTTCCTTTGCCGCAGCCTCATAATCGATGTCATTAACGTGAGCCTCCATTTCTTCAATTTGTTCCTGCGTTACGCTCAATCCCAACTCCTGAAAAAATAATTTCATTTTATTATCATTATATTTATTTCACTTAATTATCAATTGTTAATTGTTAATTATTTAATAATTAACTTTATTTAATAATTAAATAATTTAGTTTTACTGGAAAATTCCAGAATTATAAATCCAATATTATAAATAAATTAAAGTTTGTAAATTTAATTACTATTTTTTCTATACTTTTTCCTCTTTTTTATTTCTTCATTCTTTATTCTTTGGAAATTATTTTAAAGAAATTATTAAGATTCGAATTATATTTTAAATTGGATAATTAAATGAATTATCAAATCTAATATAATTTCCCTCAAAATTTCCTGTTATAGAGAATCATAGACACTGAGGCGAAAAGGGACTTCCGCACAATTCTTTCCTTATTCTTATATTGAAACTATAGTCGAAAGGAAGTATATATTTAAATATAATAATTTCCATGAATAATAGAATGACTTAAAAAAAAATTTTTTTTTTAGGACATTCAGTTTACGCTTGCGCTCAGGTATATTGCCTCATTGTTTTATCTCTTTTTTAACATACATCTTTTCTGATTAGATAAAGAGGGCTTGGTTCTCACAACCCATCGAACTCGATGTGAATCGCATTTCATTTATCATCTCTTTACGAACTGGTTCGGAAAAGTTTTATATATCAAAAAAAAAATCGAAAAGAAAAACAAACAAACTAAAATGGTGTCAGTGCAAACTATTGGAACTATAGTGTTAAAAGCCTTAAAATTGGTGAGTGCATTAAAATCACAGTCAATTCCTTTTGAATAATTTTTAAATCAGTAAAAAACATTTTCCAAGTTCCCTTCAATTTGTTCTGATCATGAAAAACTTTAATACTCATTGTTGAGTCACTAACTAAATAAATTTCGAAATAAAATATTAAACCGGTAAATTTATAATTTCAAGTTAAATAGAATTTTTAATTATAAATAAATGTAGTGAACAATAAAATTTATAATTACTAATGAAAATAATAATTACTAATAAGAACAATAATCACTAACAATTAATAATAATGATAATAATAATTATTGTAATAACTAATAATTAGCACAATAATTACTTAATAACTAATAATAATTATAATAATAACTATAGTAATAATTACTAATAATTATAAAAATAACTATAGAAATAGTTATTAATAGTAATAGTTATAACAATTACTGATGATTATTAATAATTAATAACAATAATATTTAATAATATATTTTTTCAAACAATAAATTTATAATTCTAATTCAAATATGTTATTCGAATAAAAAATACAAAGTGTTAAGTAAATGAAAATTAGAAAAAGTTGTAAATCAAAATTTGTAAAATTAATTTTTTTTTATAAATTATTCTGAAAATTGAGATAATCTCTCTTTCTAATTAAACATAATAGATTTTCTAGAAAAAATCTTTTTCTAGTAAAACAATATTGCCAGAGAATATAAAATAATATTTATGCAATTGGTTCTGTTTATTTAGCGAGAAATTTCTTAAAACCAATAAATTCATTCAAAATGAAGGTATATTACACGCTTTTGTGATTCACTTTTTATCAGATAATGATAACACAATATTTGTAAAACGTAGATAATAGATAAATTGCATAAAGCAAAACTGTAGGATACAGAAAACAGAATTAAACTTTTCATTATGATAAAAACTACATTAATAGCTTTGATATAAATAAATTTTTAAATTTATTTTGATTTTAAAGTTTTTAAGATAAAAAGTCTGAAAGCGAATTCAAGGTTTTGAAGTTTTTCAAAAATATTTTCGGATACCAAAATGCAGAATTTTCTATATTAATAATCGTTGTCATTCGGTAATCTGTTAGTAGTTCTTTAGAAGTTGGTTTTTTCTTTTTTTAATTTTTTAATTCTAATGTTTAAAAAAATTTCTTTATTGTAAAATTAATTTATTGAAAATTGTTGAATTTTTACGAAGTGTTTATCAAAAAATCTCAAAATTATTAAATTTATTAGAAGAATTTTATTAAAATTCTTGTAATCAATTCTTTTGAGAAATTTTAATAAAATTCTATTAAAAATCATTTATTTCCTAAAAATAATTTAATTATTTAAAATATAATTGAATTCTTCGAAAAAATGTACTAAAATCTTTTTAAATAGTTAATTTAATTCTTGGCAAGAATTTTATTAAATTTTTTTTTAAAATAATTGAATTGTTGTGAAGAATTTTTTTTGTGAATTTTTTGAAAATAATGGAGATTTGTTAATATTTTTTATTGAAAATTTCGAAAGTATATTAAATTTTTGTGAAGACTTTCTTTTAAGTTAATTATGTTTGTTAATCACTGAAATTAATACTTTTATTATTAAATTTTAGGAAAAATGTTGAGAAAAAATTTAATTTTTTAAAACAATTTTATTAGTTTATTCGTAAATAAATAACAGTTTTTAAAAGAATTTCTTTAAATTTCTTGAAATAATTGTAAGTGTTTTTTTACAATAATTTAAATTGAAAATTTTTAAAATAATTGAAATTTACAAAGAATTTTATCAAAACTATTGAGAATAATTGCATTTTTTTTTAAAAAAATGTTATTAAAATTTTTAAAAGTAATCAAATCCGTTGGAGAAATTTTATTAAAATTATGTTAGAAATAATTGAATTCCTGGGAAAAATTTTATTATTTATAAAAATAATTCAAGCAGGATTCTGACGGACAGTGAAATCAAAAGTTAGAACAACAATGTTTTGATGTAAAAACGAAGAATTTAATTTTGAATATTTTAAACGATTAAAAGTTGTAATTGAATAAAAATTATAATGTTTATTCAAATATAACTTTAAAATGTTTAAAATATTCAAAATTAAATTCCTTACTATTCTACCAGAAGGAGTTTAAAATTTAATTTGAATTTAAAAAAAAAGAAATTATGACACTGGACTTTTGTTCCGATTGTTTGTCGGATTCTTTTTTAATTCCCATAAAAAATTATAAAATTTATAAAAAATAATTGAGATGTTTCAAAGAATTTTAAAAAAATTTAGGAAATAATCAAATTCTATCGAAAATGTTATCAAAATAATTAAATCCTTTAGACAAATTTTATAAAAATTATTTTGAAAATTATTAAATTTGTGCGACTAATTTTACTATTTATAAAAATAAAATGAATTCTTAAAAAGAATTTTATTATTTAATATAAAAATAATTTCATTGTTTCAAAGAATTCTTTTAAAATTTTACGAAATAATTGAATTTTGTCAACAAATTTTATAAACAATTTCTTAAAATTATTATTATAAAAAATATGATTACCATAATTATTATTATTTAATACAAAAATAATTTAATTCTTGCAAACATTTTGCCAATTTGTAAAAATAATTAAATTGTTTGTTTCAAAAAGTTTTTTTTCAAATTTTCGAAAATAATTGAATTCTATAGAAAAATTGTATTAAGCATTTTTTTTTAAATAATTGATTCTGTTCGCAAAATCTAAAAATTTGATTAAAATTGTAATGGAAAGTAATGAAGTTTCAGTAAAATTTTTTACTAATATTTATAAAGAAAAGTAATTGAATTCTTTCAAAAAATAATTGATTTTAATAAATAAAAAAATTAGATATTAGAAAATAATTTAAATTTTATTTCACTTTTAGGTAATTAATTTAATCATTTTGATTCTCTACCGAACTGGATACTCGGGAGAATTTCTTGGAGTTGGAGGGACATGGAATTTAAATGAAGACAAAAATCCAGACGCAGAAATTGTTGCTTCTGGTGTTTTTGTTGGATTTTTCATTTACACGGCTGTAATTTTACTTGGATTTTGCTTTGGAAGTACCGAAGAAAAACGAAGTCTCACTGTAATTATCTGTAATTAATTAACAAAATTAGTTAATTGAGTTCTTTCATAGGAATAGAAAATTAATTAATTAATTTTTTCTAAAATTAGAAAAGTTCAAAGAAAAAAATTTTTTTTCCTACAGAAAATTATTTTAAATTTTGTTGGATTCAATTAATTGAATTCGTCCATACAAGTAAAAAAATTAATTAATTAAATTTTTCCGAAAATAAAAATATTGAAACAAAAAAAATTTTATTTCCCCCACAGGAAATTATTATGAATTTTGTTGGAATGATTATGTTTCTTGCCGTTGGTGGAACGGCCCTTCATTATTGGCATGGTTATCAACCAGAGCATAAGTTAATGTACGATACAACGGAAAGACAGGTAAATATTAAATACCAACTTCCTTTTATGGAAATATTTCTTAAATAAATTATTCAAAGACAAATAAAAATTTATTTTCAGGTTGGACTGGCGTTGGGTTCGCTATGTGTCGTTGAAGGAGCGGCGTATCTAATTGACTTAATTTTGAGTTTCTTACATTTTGCCAAAGAAGAATTTTAAGAGACAAATATTTAAAGAAAACAATTGATTAAAAAAAGACGAAAGTTCCTAATTATTAAAAAATTTGCTCCAAAAAAATTGTTCGAAATTTCAACTCTTCGATTTTTATCAAATTTACAATTTTCAATTAAATTGAAATTAGATTTAGAAAAATATTTTTAAAAATTATAAACACAATCTTATTACGACGAAAAATTAGACAAAGTTAGTTAATCTAATTAAATTGACAAAATTTGGAATTATCTACTTAAATTCAGTTTTCTTTTGTTTTATACTGCGTTTAGAAAAAAATATTTCGAAATTATTTTGTACTTATGATAATATTGTCTGGTACTCTCTTATAATTAAGGTACATTCAACGAAACACGATCTCATCTTTTCATTTAAGCAGTGAATCACGTTACATATAAAACTGAAATCAATAGGGCATTAGTCATGAAAGTATACAATATTTCCACACACTAACACAATCATTCGAGGAACGCACGATTTTTTTTCATTCAAGAGTTACTGACTCATTTGACAATTGAAAAAAAACACATTATCATTAAATGTCTACGTTACTTCTTCTATAATAGAAAAACCAAATTCTCTATTTATATTTTAATTAACTGAATTTTTATTCAAGGTATCTTTACTTTTAGTGTAAGTCTTTCATAATGTAAAATATTTTAATATAAAATAAAATTTTCTATACAAAAAAATGTCTTTTTGTTTCCCAACTTTTTAAATATAACTATAGCAAATAATAAGCGCGCTAGCGCGCGGAACGTAGTATTGAATTTGATACTGTTATACAAATTACAAAATTTTTTATTAACAAACATAAAGTTTTTAAAAAATTTCATAATCAAAATTTTTAAAAAATCACATTTTATGTACAAAATTATTTATTACTGTTCATATTTTTAAAAATTTTAATGAAATTTCACGAAAGAATTCCAATATTTCCAAAAATTTTAACAAATCTTTCTAAATAATTCGAAATAATTAAATTATTTTTATAAATAGTAAAATTTTTCGCAAGAATTCAATTATTTTTAATACAATTTTAGTAAAATTCTTCTCCATAAAATTTCTATTATTTTTAAAATGTTTCATTAAAATTATTAAAGAAACTTTATTATTTGACAAAAAATTCAAAGACATTCTGCAAAAAGAATTTAATTAGAATTTTTAAAACTTTAAACGAAATTCTCCGCAAAAATTAAGTTATTTTCCTAAATAGTGAAATTTTGTGAAGGAATTCTATTATTGTTAAATTTTTTGATAAAATTCTTTCCAATAATTCGATGATTTTCAATACATTGATTTAAAAATTTTAAATATTTGAAAAGAAAAATTATAAAAGAGTTAAGAAATAAATAAACAAATAGCACTTTAATTTTTTTCTGTATAAAAAATGACAGAAGTTTGCGTGATGATCATTTATAAATTATTATTACAAGATTATAATTTTTTTTTTGAAAGAAAAAAAGAAAATTGCATAATTTCTCTTTCTCAATGACAATTATTTTGAAAATATTCAAATTTTTCATGAAAAATAGAGAAAAAACGAGTTAAAGCACACGTACTCATTCTGGGTATACACATTATTAAAAAAATATTAAATAATTAATTTTTATTATTTATTAATCGATAGTTATTAAAAAAATAATATTTTGATTTTGTTAAAAAAATTGTGATAAATAAATAGAAATTATGCAAAAAATACTACAAATTTTGTAAAAACAATATGATTGTCAAAATTCATTACAAAATGAAAGTTTAAAAAAATGTTGATGAAGAAATATAAATAGTTCAAATTACTTTATTTTTTCTTTAATTTTAAATAAAGAAAGAGAAATTATGCACATTTTTTCATTAATTTCTAGATAAAGAATGAGAAATTATGCACATTTTTTCATTAATTTTTAGATAAAACTTGAAATAAATTCATTTTTAGAAGGTTAAAAAAATAAATCTTATTAAAGAAATTCTTAAAATGAAATTAAATATTTTGTTTTTTAATAAAAATTTAAAATGGAAAAAAATTTGTTGAAAATTGTAATTAAAAAACAAAAATTTCACAACTTTTTATTTCAAAAGAAACTAATAATTTAAAAAAAATAAACAAAAAATAATTATAAAATTTGTAAATCAACATTATCATACATTATGGACAGAATGAAAAACCACAGACTTTAACAAAGTTAATAATTAATAATAATGGTTTTTTTTGGTAAAGTTTTATTTAAATTGTATTGAAAATAATTTAATTTCTGAGAAGTAGTTTACTATTTATGAAAATAATTGAATTCTTCCGAAGAATGTTATTATGAATGTAAATAATTAAATTCTTGCAAAGAGTTGTTTAAAAAATTTTGAAAATATAAACAATAATAATTAAATATTTACTTAATAAGTGAATTTTTCAATTTTTCGTTTCGAATTTATCAAGAAATTAAAATTTTTAAATAAATAATTTTGTAATTTTGCTAGTAGAAATTAATTTCCAAATTTAAAATTTTTTTTAGATACTTAATATAAATAATAATTACATTTATTAAAAAAAGTCTAGGTCATGCTTCGATCTGACTTGAACTGATTGGATAATTGTGACGCGATCTGAAGAAAAGGACCTTAGAAGCAAAAAAATATAGGTTATGTTTGCAATATTTAAATGAAAATCTAAACAATTCATCAACTGTTAATGTGAATCTTTAATGTTTAAGTTTTCATTATAACTGAAATATTTAAGAAACACTGATTTTATTTTGCAAAAAGTAAACAGAAACTTTAAATCAACAAAAAAGTAACACTAACATAACCTTAAATTGATTTACTTCTAAGGTCCCTTTCTCCAGATCGCGTCACAATTACTACTTATTATTTATATTAATAAAATAGAAATGATTATTTGATTATTTTATTCTTCTAAATTAAATTTTTAATTTCATATGGCGTGTTAATTTAATTCTCTTTGGAATGTAAGACTCGATTATTAAATAAGGTGTCTGTGACTTTAGTTTCTTAAAATATGTATTTAAATGTACGAATGATCGTCTGCTACAATTAATCTACTTGACCTCGTTGAGGATATGCTTGACAGGACCTACACCCACTATCCGGATGGTTAACAGTATGATTACAAAACGACCAACTTAATTGATCTAAACGTCGTAATTAGACAAAAATAAAATATATGAATAGGGGTATAGAAACATGAACATCAATGGTGAAAAATTCTAATGATCCAATTTCATTCATTTCAAAAAAAATATAATTTCTTTTCTAATCGAGAAATGACTTCTTCTTAAATAATAGCTTCTAAACTATTTCTTTCCAAATTAATGAAATAAAGTTCCAAATTTACAAAAATCTTCGAGTTTAGAAATAATTTACCAAAAGTGATCAGAATTAAATTTCAAGAAGAAAATATTTTTTAAGTTCATTTTTTGGAAAAATTAATATTTTTCACTAGAATAATTATAATATAATTTAATTTATATAGAAAAATAGAAACGTGGTTTCTTTATTAATTTTCTAATAAAAGCAACAATTGAAATGTAATTTTAATTTTAAATGATCAATTATTAGTTTTTATAATAAAACGAAAAAGGTCGATTGTTAAATAGAATGAAATTGTTTTTCATTTCATTACAATTTTTTAAAATAGAAAGTAAGAATGAAAAGTAATTTACGTATTTTCCATTTGAATAGTTATTTACATTTGAAATTATTCCTCAATATTGCAACTTTAATTATTTCTTTTAAAAATGCTTTGAAATTTTTTTAAAATTAAAAATGGGATTTAAATTATCTAGGAAAAAATGTTTTCTTACTTCCAATTAAATTAGCATAGAATAAAATTGAAATCGAATTTAATTTCCAATAAATAAACAAAATCAAATGATCATAAATAATAACATTCTTCCGAAGAATTTAACTATTTTTAAATAAATAGTACGATTTTTTGCAAAAATTCAATTATTTTTAACTAACTTTTAATACAATTTTACAAAAGATTTCAATTCTTTTCTAAAATTTTAATAAATTTTTCTAACCAATTCTAACAAATTCATTTATTTTCAAAATAAAGTCAAGTAGATTAATTGTAGCAGACGATCATTCGTACATTTAAATACATATTTTAAGAAACTAAAGTCACAGACATCTTCTTTAATAAATAAAATAATAAATTTTTTAATAAATTAAATTCCTCGGAAGAATTCGATTTTTAAAAAAAATTTTAATTCATTTCAAATAAATTCAATTATTTTTTTAAATCTTAGTAAATCGTAAATTTTTCGAAACTATTTAATTATTTTTATAAATAGTAAAATTCTTCTCAATAATGTAATTATTTTTGTAAATAGTAAAATTCTTTGTAGGAATCCAATTATTTTCAATACAATTTTAATAAAATTTGTCTAAAGGATTTTATGATTTTTAACAAAAGTAATAACATTTTATTAAAGAATTGAATTATTCTCAAAAGTTTTGATGAACTGTTTACTAAAAATTCAATTATTTTCATATAAATTATTAAATTCTTTTGAGAAATTAAAATATTTTTAGTAATTTTTTGTTTAATGTCTTAAAAAAATTCAATTTTCCTTTACTTTCTTGAAAAATGAAATTTTTTACAGAAGAATAGTAATAAAATTTTGTCAATAATTAAAATATTTGCAAAAAATTTGATAAAATTCAATAATCAAATTTTTAATTGCAATTAACAATGAATAGGATTATTTTAAAAAGTTGGAAGAAATTCCTCGTAAAATTCAATTATTTTCAAATTCAATTAAAAAAATTTTTTAAATTATTCTTTTCAAAAAATCTAAATATACCTATTATTAAAACAATTAAATTTTCTATCAATATTAACAAAATTTATAAAATTAAAAAAATTAAAGAAATTCTTTGAAGGAATTCAATTACTTTCAATATTTTTATAAAATTCCTTAAATGAATTCAATTATTTAAAAAAAACTTGAAATGAATTTAGAAGCAATTTTTAAAAAATTGATAAATCCATTTTTCAAAAAAATTGAAATAAAAATAAACATATTCAAAATATCAAAACCCTTAGAAATTAATTTATCACTGTTCACTTTAAAAAAAATGTATTAATAAAGAATTTTCAATTTAAAAAATATTGTGGCCTATTCTTGATGATTTTTAATTTCTATTCTTTTATTTAAAAAAAATTACCAAAACCTTTAAATTTCCTATTACGTTAAAAATTAATTACAAACAGAGCGTTTTAAATGGAAAAAATATTTAGAAATATTTAATTTATTACAATTTTTCTGTACATTAAAGTTAATTTTAATGGTTATGTGAGAATTGTCATTTGTTAAAATTCCTCGAAATGACAAAATTTGGATAAATAAAAGAAATACCTTAAATTTTTTAATTTTAATTTAAATCTTTAAATGTTTAAATTCTTCAAAAGAATTCAATTATTTTCATTTAAGTAAATTCATCGCTAAAACTCATTTATTTTCAATACGATTTTAATAAAATTTTTCGAATTAATTTAATTGTTTTGAAGAATTTTCATAAATATTATAAATTCAATTATTTAATAAAAATAAAAATCAAGGTATTATTTTAAAAATCATTGTGATTTAAAAGTTTTAAAAGTATTACTTTTGATAAAATTCCCTGATATTCACTTCAGTTTCCTGATGAATTTAATTTCACCTGACTTTTTCCTCATTACCCCGACCCTATGACAATCAATCTCTATTTAAAATAATAAAATTCAATTTCTTGACAAATATAAAATGAAAACAATCAAAAAGAGAAAGAATTTAATCTTGAAAGCAGGAAACAAATAAAAATAATTTAACATTAAGATGGAGATTTCGTTTTGCGTGAAGAATACAATCCAACCGTTAAAATGAGGTCAGGATGATCCCTATAATAACAAAAAAAGAAGAAGGACCTGACTATAACACGAGAAATGACCGCGCCCAGACCTACGACCCACCTAAAGAACGTGGCATTGCGTTGCCTCCTGCAACTATACATCACGTGTTTACATTTCCACCTCCAAAGACAATTTTTACGGTGAACAAGTGAGTAATTCCCTTCATTTATATGCAACTCAAGAACATCTCATTCTTACAATATTTTTTTTTGTATCCCAACCGTGCATATTAATTAATGCAAGTTTTTAATAGTCAATTTTGTCATTCATCAGCTCTCTCTCTCTCCCTATTGCCAGAAAATAAATTCTTCTCAAAAAATTAATATTCCCTGCTCTCTCGCGTACTACGCACTCATACGTATAAGTCAATAGAAAAAAATACTTTGAAAAAACGAACACCACCGCATGCCTGAATTTCTCAACATAAAACGTAGGCAGTGGAATTGTATACGGCTTAAGTTGCTTAGCAGACCTGCGCAGGCTTGTCGTGACACCGTGTCACGCTTGGCGTTCCAGTTAAACTCACACCACGGTCCGGTTTGCTTGAAAACATCGACTATTTTTCAAGTCAAAACAAAGAAAAAAACCTAAAAAAAGTAATTGTTATTTTCATTATCGAAATTCTCCTGATTGAAAAAATTGGTCTTCTCTTCAAAATCCAGGTAGAGAAATTAGAATTGATGAAAAATTACCTTTATACTTATCGGGCGTTGTCTCTCCTCACCATACAGTGATTTGTTTACAGTGTGATTTTTCTTTCATTCAGAATTCCATTAGGTGTGTTAATCCGAGTGCTTCTTCGTTATTAAAGATTGAAAACCACTGTTTATGGAATAGTATTGTGTGTATGAGTGTGTGTGCCAAAAGTACACGTGGTTTTGGAGTAACATTCCTTGTGGCATTGTTTGTTTTTTTAAATTTAAATCCAGGTGAGATGCTTATGCTACAATCGAGTGCAATATCGAGTTTTAGACTCCAGACGTCTAAAATATTCAAATTCAAATAGAATACTGCAATTTAAAGTTGTTAGAAAATTCCAAAGGCATTGTTCATCAGAAAATCTTCCAAGAGATTCTAATCTGAAAATATTTCTGTTAAAAAATAATAGTTAATTTAAATATTCGTCACAAAAATATTCCAATTAAAAGACAATTCGAAATTTAATTTTCTGTCTCGAAAATATTCCAGTTCAAAGACAATTCGAATTTAAATTTTCTGTCTCAAAAATATTCCAGTTCAAAGACAATTCGAATTTAAATATTCGTCCCAAAAATATTCCAGTTCAAAGACAGTATGTGAATATTATTCACTTTATAAATATTCCAATCCAAATAAATTGCAATTAAAAAATAATTCAATGCAAAGACAATTCGAATTTAAATATTCGTCCCAAAAATATTCCAGTTCAAAGACAGTATGTGAATATTATTCACTTTATAAATATTCCAATCCAAATAAATTGCAATTAAAAAATAATTCAATGCAAAGACAATTCGAATTTAAATCTTCGTCTCAAAAATATTCCATTTCAAAACAATTCGAATGTGAATATATAAATATTCCAATCCAAAAGTATTTCAATTAAACAATAATTCAATTCACAGACATTCCAATGTAAAGATATTTCAATTAGAATAAATTTCAAATTCAAATAATATCCAGCTTAAATATGTACTGCGAATTTAAATATTATTCAGTCCGAAGATATTCCAGTCGAAAAATACTCCAATTTTCAGTTACGAAGAATTTAAATATTCACTCCAATGATATCATATAAATCCAAAGACATCAGCAGTTAAAATTTCATGAATCAAACATTCTTCAAATTTCGGAGCTGAATTAAAGTTGATAATTAATTTTCACATTTTCATTTTTTTTGTTGTAAATTGACGAGATTTAGAGAGGAAGAGAGTGTCCTCGATCACGTCATGCTACGTGTAAATTCCAAGTAGTAAACAAGTTGTGGATGAGGCGGTTATTTCTCGTACAAAAGACCTTAGCATAACCCAGCAGTGGTTCCCAAAAGGTGGATAGTTATCCAAGTTGATTGTAGTTTGAATATTCTATCTTGATGAACGATTCTGGGCGCTTAAAACCTTTATTTTTTCATTGTCCTGGCAATCATTTCCAAACGGGGAAAAAAACGTTTCTCAAAAAATACCTGTAACAGTTATATTTCCAAAGTATTAATTTACTGCATTTTAGAAATTACAACAAAAATATTTCTCAATACTTTCACAAGCGTTATCAACCAAAATGCATTATAAACTGTTTATGCCTAATCGCATTGCTTTTTAAATTGACGCACTTAAAACTTCATGTCGTAATTACGGAAATTATTTTTTCAGAGGTTTGAAACATAATTCTGACCGTGTTGAAAACTATATCAATTTAGATATGAATATACAAACATGTATTTAAAATATAATTATAAGAAAAATGTAAAATAGAAATTATTTTTTACAGAAGTTTTGACAAATCCTCACTTTCATTAAGAAAACAAACACGTTCACGTAAGGATAGACTAGTGGATAAATTACAAAACTGGAAGATATCCCGAGAAAACCCAAAAAAGTCAGAATGGCAGAAGACGGAGTACAAAGTTCAGACTCAGATTTTTTAGGAACATATCCAATTTTGGCTAAAGTGGCGCAAGTGGTAAGAAAACAATTTTCATTTGCCTTCAAAAAAAAAAAAAAAAAAAAATGATACCAAAGTTCTGAACGTTCAAATGAACGAAATATTTTTTATTAAAGATATTTTGATAAATTACTAATCATACAAAAATTTAAAAACTAAAACTTTACATTTACAAATTTAGTAATTAATTTTTTTGTCACACAAAATAATTGCAATTAAAATTTAATTTTTTGAAGAAATAAATAAATTTCGTTCATTTGAACGTTCAGAACTTTAGGGCGTTAAAAAAGAATAAAAATAATTGTCTTCCTTTTACAGAAATATTAAATTAATTATTCTACGAAGAAAGAATAAAAATAGTTTTCAGGGTGTCTATTATTTTCGTTAAACAAAATTCCCGGTTTTTATCGGCTTTGTCACAATTTTTACCGATTTTTTTTCTTATCAAATTTAAATTTATTTGATTGCGAACATAAATAAAATTTTTAGAGTTAAAAATAATTAAATTCTTTTGTCGAGTTTCTTGAAATTTTTTTCAAATGTTTTTTTTTAATAATTTTAATTCAAAATTTGGAAATTAATTGAATTAATAAAGGAATTTTTTCAATTTTTTCCAGATAATCTTGTCTGTTTATAATTATAAATGAAAATTTTATTTTTCAATTTTATGAAAATTATATTGATAGTAATTGAATGTCTGCAAAGAATTTTACTATTTATAAAAGTAATTGAATCATTCCAAAGAAATATGCTATTATTTACGAAAATAATTCAATTATAGCGAAGAATTCTATTCAAATTTTCGACAATAATAGGCAGCAATAATTAACTATTTACTTAATAAGTATAATAAAAGTTTAATTTCCCCAAGAAATAAATAATTATAATTTATTTGAATATTCAGAAATTAAAAATTGTAAAAATTTAAGAGAAGTTCAATAATTATAATTATTGAATAATAATAACGTCGGTGAAGTTTGCAACGTTTATGATCAACGATTGAAAGAAAAAAACTATTTTCCCACCAAAAAAGGATAAAAATTTTCTATTCACAAATATTTTTTTTTGTGAATCATTATTCAAAAAATTAAATGTACTATTTTCTGAACAAAAATTTATAAAAAATTTGCCTAAAAAAATATTTTTCTTTAGAAATCGTTGACTATAAAACGTTGTGAACTTCACTAACGTTAATAATAATAATAATAGTATAATAATACAATTTTTTGAAGCAAAAAATTGATTTCCGGTTATAGACACCCTGAATTTTCTTCCTTTATGAAAATATTAAATTAATTTTTCCAAGTTAACAAAGAATAAAAAGATTTTTCTGCCCACGTGAAAATATTGAATTAAGCGCAGAAAATAATTGAACACAATAATTATTAAATTTCAGGTTTTCGCCATTTTCTCAGTGGGATTAATAGTCGATCCATTTAATTCATTTCATAAAACTGCATACGGCTACAGATCGGCAAAATTGGACGACATAGCATTCATTTACATCACACTTGGATCATTCTTAATAATTAATACAATTTTCCTCATTTTCCACGCTATTTTGGGAGAGCGAATTCCAAAGAGATTGGTAAGTAGCATTTTGTTTAGAAAAATTCCAAATGACAATCGTTGAAATAATTAAAAGAATATATACAATTATTGTTTTTGAAATAATAATTCAACAGTTGCGATTAAATCGAAAACATTCATTACAGTTTCGAATAAACAGCAAATAGAATACCGTCATCGGAAATTTTTTACATTTTTTTGCATTTTTACACGGACAAAAAAAGAAGGCACGCCCTACTTATATGACTCAATAATTACTAGCCCTATTTTGTAATTAACGGAATTATAAAGACCTTGCTTAATTTCCTCACTAATTGTTCTCATCATCACTCGTCTGTAATTTTCTACTTGAAAAATATTTACATGAACAGGAAGTGTTTCAGTTTTTCAAAAAAATATTTCTACATATTTCCAGAAAAATAAAAATATTTCTACATTTAAATATTAATTAATAATTAAACTAATCAATAAAATTAAAAATCGATTAATTTACTTAATTTAACTAAGTTTTAAAATTATTATAAATAATTAGCAAATTTTATTCGGGAAACGCGATATTTCATTTCTCATCATTAGACAAATTAACAAATTTTTTTTTATTAATTTCAATTTAGAAATAATTTCAGAGTCAAAGTTTTATAAAAAAATTTAATTATCAACTAATTTAGTAATTAGTTATTAAATTATTTATTCTTTTCAAAAACTTTAATAAAATTCTTCGAAAAAATTCAATTATTTTACTTTATTTAAAAATGAAAAATTAAATTTTCTATGAGAATTGAAATTTTTTGTAATACAATTTTATTGCATCGACTTAAAATTTCAAAGTATGGAAAATTTAATTTTAAAAAATGGTTTTGATTAATGCAAATCATTCTTTTTTTACAGGCAATGATGTTCACAACAGTGGGATGTCTTTTTCACATTATTGCCGCGAGTCTAGTTGTTCACAATTGGCGAAAAATGCATGGCGGATTGATTTCAACATACAACAATGAAACGTACGGCAGTAAACAATATTTAGACATGTTAATATCCGGAGGAGTTTTTACTTTCGTCACATTCGCCGCTTTTGTTGCTGAAGCTTTTGTCACCATTCGATACTAGTAACAAATTGAAGAAAAAAAAACAAATTAAGACTGTAGAGTATTTTGCTCTCTCCTGTTTTCTTCTGAAAAAACGAATTTCAAATCTGGATGCAGTTAATAATCCAAAAAGAGACAAAATAATAAATTATTTATATAATAAATCTATATAATAATACTAATAAAAAAAGAAAATGACTTCCAACTTTAAGCGCGAAAAAAGCGGAAAAAAGAAAGCACAGTTAAAACCAAATTTACTTTTAAATTATAATTTTAATACAAAAAAAAATTTCCATTTTTTAAAAAACGAAATTTTATAGAATTATTAGAATATAGGTATACAATTTTTATACAATAGAATTTAAAAATGGGCCTTTTTACACTGCATCCAAATTGTCAAATCAGAATCTTAATGCCTTACTAGTTAGGAAAATATTTTCGCTGAAACGTTAAGTCTCAGGCGAATGTGTTTGCTTTTTTTATAATTAACGTTTAAAACGCATGGAGGATACCACGAGTATATCGCCTTTGAAGTACAAAAGACAATTATTATTGCAATTGTACATAAAAAAAAAGAATGTCAATCGTAGATCGTGAAATTTAGAAAATATAACGAAAGATTATAAATTATCGACGGATAATTATCCGCCTAATGTATATGATATACTAAAAAAAATTTTAATTATATATTTTACAATTATATAATTTTCAATATATAAATTATAAATGCAAATAAAAGTTGAAAATATTTTCTATACAATTATAAATTCCCAAATTTCACGACTATTGCAGTACATAACACCAAATTTTTTTTCTTTCCAAAAAAAAAAGAAAGCGAAAATTCAGGTGTCGATTATTTTTCAACGTACAATGCTGTAATCCAAAGTTTATAAGCTTGTAGATTTCATGTAATTTCACTTCGTATATTAATTAAGTATCAGGCACTCCGTCCTATTTTTATATAAATATTAAAATATATATTATATATGTAATTTTGTTTTTTTTGTAAGATTTTTATCTTTTTATACAAGATAAATAATATCTTTACTTGAGAATCGCAATCCGTCCAATTGAGATTAGAATATGACAGTTTACTGTCTTTAGATATAGATATATATATTGTATTATTACCAAGAGTAATTGTGCATAATTACTGTAACTTTTTCTGTAAGTACTAAATTTGTATTTAAAATTTTTTATTTCGATTAAATGTATTACTTTAGATTTCTATTTTTAATGTACTTTAGCTTTCTATTCTAAATGTACTTTAGATTTCTCTTCGAAATGTACTTGAGATTTCTTTTCTAAAAATGCGTTTTAGATTTCAATTTTATAAAAATATATTTTAGATGTCTATTGAATGCATTTCAGATTTATATTTTCATGGAAAGTATTTTAGATTTGTTTGATTAATAAATGTTTGAAATTAATATTTTATTGAATATATTTCCTTTTTATGTGGGTTCATATATATTTTTTATACAGAACTAAGAATTTAATTTTTAATTAATTTTAAGTAAAGTATAATAATCGAGAATTCATTCATTCTTTTTGTTCACACCTGACGTTTGAATTTTGTGTACATGCTTTTGTTTTTTTTTCTTTAAAAAATATTTTTTGGCAAATAATAATGGATTCTTATCAAACACAATGAAATCACACCCAAATTATAAATCCAAACAAAATTTCATCGTAATAAACAATTTATAATTTATAAGAAACATTACCCATAAGATAATGAAGAAAAAAAACCCAAAAGTTTGGAAAAATTCTCTTAAACGTTTAGGAAGAATTCCATATGAAAATATAGGAAAATATCTGAGAATTTGGAAAAAATTTTCATGTAACTTCAAATTATTTAAAAAAAAAGGAAATAAAACTTTTTCGAACAAAAATTAATTCTTCAAAATTGACAGTTAAAACTATAGAATATTCAAATTTTCAAATATTTGAAACCTTTTCAAAATTATTTAATTATTGAAATAGAAAAGTAAATAATTTATAGCATAACCGAAAGTTTTTAAAAATTTAATTCCTTTAAAGAATGTTATCAACAAGTTTATAAATAATTTAATTCTTTTGTCGGATTTTAATCAAACTTTTAAAGAATAATTACGTGTTTCGAAGAATTCGATTAAAATAAGCACTAAAAATAATTAAAGTTATGCGATGACCTTTATTATTTATGAAAATAATTGAATTCCTAAAATGAAATTATTAATAAAAATAATTCAATTCATATAAAAAATTATTATTTATGAAATTAATTAAATTGAGAAAAAATTTGTTAATAATTGAATTTCTGTGTAATTTTTATTATTTATGAAAATAATTTGTAAATGTTTCGAGTGCTATTTTATTAAAAAAGTGAATTCTTTTGGGAAATTTATTAAAATAGTAGATATTGAAAATTATTGAAATCAGAAATTTTTTTGAAAATAATTGAATTTTGGAGAAGAATTCTGTTATTTTTAATGATATTTTTGTTTTTGGCGAGAATTCTTTTAAAAGATAATTAATATTTAAATGTTTAAGTAAGATTATTCATTAAATAATTTTGTATACAATTGTATGATAGTTTTTTAAGATTGAAGTTATTTAAAAAGAAATTACTGTCAAAAATAGAAAAATTTGAAAGTTTTGCATCAGAATTCGTGGTTTTTTTTTATAGGAGAAAAAATACAAAAATTCAGAATTTTCCCATGAATTCTAAATACTTAATGTTTTCAGTACTTTTAATAAAAATGTCTGACTTTTCCTGAAAATCCCTGTCTCAGAATATATGATTATTGTTATAATGTCAATAATCGATTTTTTAAGTCATATTTTTTATTTTTATGATAGAAAATTTGAATTGAAAATTTTTAAATTCTATTTTCTAAAATTGCTAATTTAATTATAAAAAAAGTATGTTAGAAATCAGCCCTGCACTTTATTTCACAAATTATAGCTAGTTAAAAATTAATTACCAATTACACTAACTTTTCATATCGTTTTACGTATTTGGACAAATATTTAACATTTTTAATTTCTGATTTTCTTCGGAAACGAAAAAGTTTCTTCCCGATAATATTAATTTATGTTTTCGTTTATTATTTATTTTTACGATGAATGTCCATTGTTTTCCCGCCCATCACGAATTTAGCAATATTCTCCTACTATTTAATTAAAATTTCCCGTGACTATAAATAAAATTGTTTTTTCCCTCAAAGATTTTGTTTTCAGTATGGAGTGTCAATCGATTGAAGAAAATGTTGAAATCGATCCATTTGGCGAAGGTGGTATCGTTAAATCTTGCAGTAATCAAAGTCATCTTCGTGTCAAACCAATTCGAATTATTCAACTCGTAAGACGAATTCACCTGCACCAATTTACCTGAAAAAATAAAAAAATAATGAATACAACTAATAGATTAATTAATAATTAAGAAAATAATTCAAATGAACTCATTTTTAATTAATAATTACTAAACAGTGGAAGAATAAAAAAATTAGTAATTATTTGGAGAAAATTTTGCTGTTCCCAGAGAAAACAAAAGCAAAAAAATTTTTTTTGTAAAATTCGGTTCTAAATTCTTTTTAATAAATTAACGTTATTCTTACCAGATATTTTCGAGTGTTTTGCTTGGACTGACGATTGGTTTGACACATCCATCGCATCGAATTCTTGATTATGGAAATTTAACCCTCCTGGGAATTATAAACTTCAGTTTTTTTGTCATTGAAATTGTCGATGCTGTCAGTCAATTTGGAAATGATCCCATACCAGACACACCGGTAAATAAACAGTAAAAACTGCAAAAATCTCCATAAAAGGAAAAAAAATTAGATTCTAAATGGAATTTTACATTTTAGATGTTTGTTTTTGGCTCTTGTGGAGTGATATTATTTTTAGTCGCATGTGGCGGAAGTACAGCGACATTTGCGAAATCTCCGAAAAATTCATCCAGTTTACTACTTGCAATTGGAATTCTAAGTTTCCTTAACGCTCTAATACATCTTCTTGACGTTGTCCTCATTTTTCTCTTTGGCTACTAAATTCAAAACTCCGATATTCATAAACAAAAAAAAAGCTGTCAAATTACAACTTTTATAATAAAGAAGGTTAAGAAAAGAAATTCCAGTCATATTACCTACAAATTTTTCTCCATTTTTAATTATTTTTCAAACTCGCAAAATTTTGAAACTAAATATGCAAATTTAAACAAAACTTCTCTCTTAGCATTTTTTTCTAAGAAAATTAAAAAAAAATTCAGCAAAATGATGAGACCGACATGTGGATTTAATCCTAATTGTCCTCCACCGATTATCGAAAGTTGCGAAGAACCTTGTACAGTGCCAATGGCAAAACCAATAAGAATATTTCAATTTGTGAGCGCAAAAAAATTTCACTTCCTAAAAAATTAAATAAAAATCAATATTTTTCGAAAATATTGATCTAGAAAAATAATTTTTTCTTCCTTATATAGCTGCTGGTGAGCATTTTATTTACACTAACAATTTATACGATTTCCAAAAATTCTCCCTATTATCAAGTGGAAGGAACTCTTTTAACTGTGCTCTTTGGAAGTTTTTTGTTTATCACACTAGTGGATATAATTAGTCAAATTGGAGGCGATCCCATACCAGAGACTCCAGTAAGTATTTTGAATATTTTTTTCTTTTTTACCGAATTTAGCAAAAAAGATCAAAAAAAATATTAGCAAATTTAAAAAATGAACTAAAAATACAATAAAAAATTTTAATACAGATGTTCTTGTTTGGCGTGGTAGGTATTTTACTCTATGTCATTGCTACAGTGGATATTTATTTTGCTGCAAGAAAAGAAAATGTCGAGGATGTGTGGAGATTAACACTCTCAATTGCCCTATCATCAGCAGCTTCTTTACTCTTTCTTTTTGATGTCATTATGATCTTCCTCTATGGCTACTGACAATTTTGTTTTAATACAATTTTCATTTTTATTAATTTACAAATTCACATACTAAGAAAATGTATTTTTTAACAGAAAAATTATTTTTGTAATTACAAATCGCTGTTGTAAAAAAATAAAAAATATATAAAAATAAAAAAATTTTATTCAAATTCAATTATTGTCAAGAGTTTTAACAAAAATTTAATTATTTTCAATAATTTCAACAAAATTCAATGTTTTTGGTAAATAATAAAATTCTTCAAATAAATTCAATCATTTTTAAGAGTTTTAAAAAATATTTAATTATTTTTATGAGTTGTAAAATCCTCCGCAAGAATTCAAATATATCCACAAATAAATAAATAAACTTCCAGAAATAATAAAATTCTTCCTAAAAATTCATTTATTTACAAGAGTTGTAACAAAAATTAAATTATTTTCAACAATTCCGATAAAATTCTACGAAAAAATTAAATTATTTTTATAGATTGCAGAATTCTTGACAAAAATTCAATTATTTTTGTAAATATTAAAATTCTTAAAAAAAATTCAATTATTTTCAATAGAATTTTAATAAAATTTCGTGAAATATTTATATGAATTGTAAAATCCTCCGCAAGAATCAAAATATTTTAATAAATAAGAAAGTTCTTTCAAAAAATTAAAATATTTCCACAAATAAATAAATAAAGTTCCATAAATACTTCATAAGAAAATTCTTTCTAATAATGAAAATATTTCCATAAATAATAACATTCTTTAAAAGAATTAAATTATTTTCAATTCAATTTTAATAAAATTTCTCGAAAGAATACTTATTCTTAAAGTATTATTTAATTTCAATAATTTCAAGAGTTGTAATGAAAATTAAATTATTTTCATCCAATCCGATAAAATTTTTCGAAGAAATTCAATTATTTTCATGAATTGCAGAATTCTTGATAAGAATTCAATTATTTTCAACAATTTTGATGAAATTCTTAAAAAAAAACATTATTTTCAAAATCTTTAATAAATTTCCTTTAAAGTATCCTATTATTTTTACAAATTCAAATAAAATTCTTCGAAAAAATTCAATTATTTTTATGAATTGTAAAATTCTTGACAAGAATTCAATTATTTTTAACAATTTTGATGAAATTCTTTTTAAAAAATCATTATTTTCAAAATCTTTAATAAATTTCCTTCAAAGTATCCTAATATTTTTACAAATTCAAATAAAATTCTTCGAAAAAATTCAATTATTTTTATGAATTGTAAAATTCTTGACAAGAATTCAATTATTTTCAACAATTTTGATGAAATTCTTTTTAAAAAATCATTATTTTCAAAATCTTTAATAAATTTCCTTTAAAGTATCCTATTATTTTTACAAATTCAAATAAAATTCTTCGAAAAAATTCAATTATTTTTATGAATTGTAAAATTCTCCGCAGAAATTCAATTATTTCCATAGAATGTAAAATTATACCCTAAAATGTTATTATTCTCATAAATAAAAACATTTTTAGAGCAATTCAACTATTTTCAATAGAATTTTAATAAAATTTCTCATAGAAAGACAGTTTTTTTCAAAATATTATTTAAATTCAATTATTTTCAAGAGTTTTAACAAAAATTCAATTATTTGTATAAATTGCAAAATTTTTGACAAAAATTTTTATTTGTAAATAATAAAATTCTTCTGAAATATTCAATTATTTTCAATACCATTTTGATAAAATCCCTCAAACAAGTTAAATTATTTTTAAAAATTGTAATAAAATTTCTATAAACAATTCAATTGTTCACAAAAGTTTTTAATAAATTCTTTGTAAGTTTCAATTATTTCCTAAATTTTCAATTACAATACGTTTAAAAAAAATCTCATTATTTTTACGAATTTTAATGAAATTCTTTTAAAAAAATTTCATTATTAACAAAAACTCTAATAAAATTATTTAAAAGAATTTAATTTTCGATTAATAATTTTAATATAATTTAATAGGAAAATTATTAATTACAAGTAATAATAAACATGATTATTTCAAAAAACTTAAGAGAAAATCTTTATAAAATTCAATTCCATTTCAAATATTCAGTAAAAAATATTTTTAAAAAACTCCATTATTTTTAAGAAAACTGAAATAAATTCTTTGAAACAATTCAATTATTTTAAAGATTTTCAAGAATTTTAATCAAAATCGTGCCAAGAAATTGAATTATTTTCAAAAGGTACTTGAACGGTTTTAAATGAATTTACTTACATGACCTAATAATTGAGTGGAATAAAAAACAAAAGGCTGAAGATAAATAGTGTCACTTCAGATTGATGTGAAAAAGAAAATATTTTACGCAAATAAAAAATTTATTAAAAAGATTTTTTTTATAAAATTAATCAACTAGAAAGTAAATAGTTATTAATATTAGGAAATTTAGAAGTAAGATTAATTTAGCAAAAAGTGATAAAATATTTACACTACAGTTCAAAACGTTTAAATATTCAATGCAATACGAATACATAAACCTTCAATTACAATTATAGTGAAAAATTATCAATTTTATCTGAAAAAAAAGTTTATAGAAAAAATAATTTCTTCATGTTTACATCTTCAGTGACATAAAATACGTCAAGATGAATAAAGTATCTTATAGAACAAGTAACAAGACGGATTTTCAATTCCCACCGTTTGCAAAACCTCTTAGAATACTACAATTGGTAAATTATTCAAATAAATAATTAATAATAATAATATTAATAGTAATGATAATAATATAATTAATAAATAATAGTATAAAGAATACAATATAAAATTTACTGATTTATTTATATAAGAAGTCTAATATCATTAATTTGTTGATCGTTTTCATTTTTCAGTTAGTGTTACTGACTTTCTTCAGTTTCGTCGTTTACATGACGAATTTAATTTTTCGAAATGAAACTGTCACACCAACGTTGACAATTATTTTCTCCATTTTACTTCTTGTTTTGACAACAGTTTTTGTATTTGTTCTTGCTGTGGATATCATTAATCAATTTGACAAAAATTTCCTGTCTGAAACACCAGTAATAATTTTTTTAATTTTGCAAAAATAATCATGATCCACAAAATTTGAACGTTCAAATAAACGAAATGGATTAATTCATTCAAAAGATTTTCAAAATAATTGCACAAAAAATTAAGAACATAAATTTCACACTTAGAAACTTTTTATTCTCACACGTAACGTAATATTATTGGAATGAAATTATTATTTGAAGGAGAAAGAAATAAATTTGGTTCATTCGAACGTTTTCAGAACATTAGAAATGTGAATAATGAATAGAACTTTTTTTTAATTATTCTGAAAAAAAATTTTTATCAGATGGCTGGTTTCAGTTTTGTTGGATTTCTCCTATTTTCAATGACATCAATTATAATAACATTTTATATGATAACAAGTGATTCGACTTGGGTGATAATAATGATTCTGTGTTTATGCATCATATCCACAATTCTTTTTCTCTCAGACTTGATCTTGTGTTTCAGGTGAGAATTATTAATTTTTTTTAGAATATTTATTTTATTTATTTATTACAATAAAAATATTCTCTCTAAACATCGAATAGAATAAAAATTCCAATGAATATTTTTTTCCAATTGTTCCAATTCAACTTAGTTAACTTAGTTCAATGCAACTTTGAATTTTACTTTCTAGTCTTTATTTTATTTTATTTACAGTTACTGGAGGGAAGTTTATTTGAAAAAAAATAAATCTTATCCTCAAACTATAGAAGATTATGAATATCCTGACGCAGACACTTTTCATCTATTGAAAGATACAAGATTTAAAAAACAGCCAAAAGTAAATTGAATTTCTAATTTTCAAAAAAGGCTACATTTCGGTTTGATAAATTTTCATAAGTTTACGAATTAATTAGTTGAAGAATTCATGAGATTAGTTTGTTTTTCTAGTTCGGCAAAATTCAGTTTAATTCCTATTTCTTTTTCATCTCGAAATTTTTCAGTGTGATTTATCAACGAGTATTAGTAATTTCAATCAACCAACTGAATACGAAGAGAGCAAAAACGATCATATGTACAGAAAAATCGGAATGCCTCGACGAAAAGAATATGCAGATGTTTCAGAGAATACTCCGACTCTAGCAGCAGGAGAATGTGTTCAAGTTCAAACAGAACCGAGAAAAATTTTTGTAGCCGAATCTCAGGTATTTTTTTCCAAAATCCCAGCAAACTGGGTTCGCTTCTCAAAGTGTTTCTCCATCGCCGGAAATTCTTTTTCAAAAACAAATTCCTCTTTTTATTCATAATAATAATTTCTTTCTCATTGAATTTCTTCATTTTTACGAATTATTCGAAATTCATCATTACGAAACGAATTATAGAGGAAATTTCTTTATCAGACTCACAAACTGGAACTAAAGGAAGCTCCCGTCCAGACTTTACAGCATTCTGAAAATTATTTACGACCTGATTTGCCCTCCTGCGTAATTCCGACAACAAATTCTATTTGTCCTGCAGTTCTTCAACTAATGAAAGGAGAAGTGGCATCCCAGTATTTGAGAATGTAATTATCAAAATAAAATACTCGTCGAAAATAAAAAATCTGAAACAGAAAATATAGTTTTTATAAAGATAAACAAAAGAAGATAAATAAAGATTGTACGACGAATAAAAATGTAAATTTTAGTTGTAGATGCGAGGGACCAATGATGCATGAGCAACAGCAACATTTACAACTTCAACTTCTTCAATCAACTAACAGAGAATTAACACCATCGGAATCTTTCTTGGACCAAAATAAAGGAGCAGATAAGGCGACCTGTAAAGCGAAGTGATCAAAATATAATTATTATTTAAGTTCCAGTTTCAAGAAAAATTAATTACAGAAAAAAAAACGTTATACAGAATAAATTATTACCTCTAAATTTCCAATTTTTACATTTAGTTTATTAATTTTTCTTTACTTTCCAGGTTTTTGTCCAACATCTGATAGCAATTTATCTTCACAAACAACGTTGACAAAAAAAGTTTCTAAATTAACCGTTTTCTCCAATCACACACGAAACAATAATACGCAAACAATTTTCCCTGAAAATACACAAGATGAATTCGTATCCAACAAAAATTTTACCAAAGAAACAGACAATACAGAATCTCATCCAAAAGGCAAAAAATTAAACCCGAACGAAAGAACAGAAAGTTTGGCTGACGATATTCAGAACGAAAAAAAAGGTTTGAAAAATTAATTTCCATCTGCGAATTAATGGAATAATATTTTCACTTTAATTATCTATTATTTTAATAATAATCTAAAAATTACAGTAACTAAGGAAAATTCAGAAATTTTGTACAATAATAATGTACTTGAAAACAAACAATTATCAACTGAGAAAGTTATTCAAATGTCACAAGAAGCAATAAATAGGGCCGAAGAAACACTCTCAGCCCCTGGAAGTTACAGTAAAACTAAAACGTAAGAATTTTAATTAATCTTTCCAAATTTTAGATCTAAATAAAAATTTTTCCCCCCTAACAGTCCAGATGATTCATTATTCTCAACCGCCTCCTATTCGAAATTGAGTTCATCGACACCAAATTCAATATTATTTGCCAAAAAAAATAAAATTGAACCCATTAATTCTAACAATGTGATATTACCGCCAATTATTAAGTAAGGAAATTTAAAATACGGGAAAAATTTTATTCGGTACTAATTTTGAGTTTTGTTCTTCATTGGTTTCTTTTGCATTAGGGAAACTGTTTTAAAGTTAAGACTACCTTTGGAAAAGACAACAACAGTGGAAATTTGTGGAAATCAAAATGAGAAACAATTTTCTAAACCTAAAGAAATATGTTCGTGTCTCACACAAAAACGAAAAGTAAGTGCGAGACATAATATTTATGTTATGATTATAAAATAAATTAATTTTAATAATTAATTAATTTACAGCATGACTTGTGCACCATTCAAGTTCAATATATTTTTCAAACTCGAATGGGAAAAATTGTTTGTGAAACATGTGCAACGCCGGAATCAATAAGAGTATGTATAGAAATTCGATGTAAAGAATTTTGGACAATTGAATTTCAATTTATTAAATAAATTTTGCAAATTAAATTTACAAGAAACAATTTTTATAGATACCTCAAAAATTAGCATGTTCAGCGAAAAAGTGTATTAAATGTTATGAATGCCGCAAAGTACTCAGTCCAGTGAGTATTTGTTTATATTTTATTTAATAACAACAAGTCTCGGATTGACTTTAACTAAAAATTAATTTTTTAGAAACAAATTTTCATCAATTTTCATTTAAAAATTTACACATGAAAGATTTTTTTATTAAAATTGTTGAGAATTTAATTATTTAAAAAATTTGCAATTCAAATTCTTCAAAAGTTAAAGTAGCATTAATTAAAATTGGTTTTAAAAATTGTAATAAAATACTTTTTAAAAAAACTACTTTCAATTAAATTTTACAAAATTTCAATTACTCTAAATTTTTTAATTATACATTTTCAAAAATTAATTGTAAGAAAATTATTCAAAAATATAATTTTGATAAATTTTTCTAGATAGTTGTTTTTTACACTATAAAATCGAAGTAAGTTGCATTTTATACTAAAAATGTGGTATTTTGTTGCAAAATTTGTAAAAAAAAAAGTCGCAATTTTTTTAAATAGTCGAAAAAGTCTTAATATCCGAGGCTTGCAACAATAATAATTGAAATAATAATAATATTAACAGTAATAATAATAATAATAATAATAATAATAATAATAATAATAATAATAATAATAATAATAATAATAATAATATAATTTTAAATTACAGCCTTGTAAATGTTCAGCATGTAACAAAAACTGAAATTCCAATCAACATTATCAAAATAATAATAATTATGTAATAATAATAATATTAAGCAGTAAATTTTATAAATATTAAGTAATATTTAACGATAATAAATTTATTGTAGTTCAATATAATTGTATTTCGTGAATATGAAATATATGAATTGATTTTTATTCGCGTATATTTTAAACAATCTCACAATAAGTTGATAATATTTTACCATTAAATATTGTCAAATAATTTTCCTATATATAAAGTTACGAAAATTCAAATGAACTCAGAGTGTTTTACTTCTCATTTGTGTCAATTTGTGTTTTACTTTTATTACAAAAAAAAATATATTGTTTATATTAAGAAAAAAACAATTTTTAACAAAGTAAATGTTTAATTTCAATTGTCTTTCTTTTTCTGACAGTAATTTTTCAAAATATTTAAGCAGAACAAAATTTCGTTCATTTAAACGATCAAAACTTGAGAAAAAAAAGTCAAATGTAAGAGAAAAATTACATTAATATTCTAATTAGTAAAATTAAATTATTAATAGACAGTGCTAAATAAGAATGTAAAATATCATTTTAATTAATTTTTAACAATTTTAGAAACATTTATCAATAATATTGAACATTTTAAGAAAAAGATAAAAACGATAACAAACACGACCTACTGATAACCTCATTCTGAATTTGTTTTTCGTCTTTGCAGGAGGTATTAATAATCAATTTCAATAGATTGTAAAAATTTCGAATTTAAAATATTTTCTGAAACTAAATTTCAATGCAATTATGGGAAGATGTATTAATTTTAGTATATCATACTAATTATTTATAGGCGATTCAACGTTGAAATTTTGAATTTCTAACCTCAAAATTATTTACTTTTTGCATTATGGAACATTTAGTGTTCTTAGTCTATGGGGAAAAATAACATATTTTATTGAAATTAATAAGTACTGGAAAAGTAAACAATACAAACCATCTCGGCTTTAGCGAGATAGATCCAGAGTTTTCGCCACGTGCTAAATTTGCTATCATCGCTAAAATTATAGCGCATTTCCTTTGATGCATAACGAGTTGATAAAGGTGTTTGATATTCACTGTGGTCACACATTTTAACACTTGAACTACTCATTGTTACTTTTTTTCACTTAAAACACTTTTTTAACGAACAAAAGAAAGCCGCAAAGCCAAAGAAATGTGTCTTCTGTCAGCTGACTTTTTAAACTGCACCGGACTGAGAAACTAACCTAACCTACAAACAATTCAACTGTCACTAATGTTGGGCAGGTTGCATACTTTTAGGCTGCGACAAAATGGACAAAATTAAAAATTGTCATTAATTTTCCATAAAGAAATAGTACTTTAATTAAATCTTTCACATAGAATTTATAAAAACTCACCTTTCTTAAAATTTGCAATTCTTTCTATAATATTTAATTCATTTCTAGATAATTATTTATGTTCTGTAAACAGATTTTCCTGTACACTATTTTTTAAACTCGTTTTTAATAAAAATAGGAATAAAAATTTGCCAAAATTTTTACTTACAATGCAACTCAGTTAAAAAACAAAAGAAATTAATAATATTGCTTTCTTTTTAGTATCATTAGGTATATATTAAATTTTGCTAAAAAATTGTATGTCTAGTAAGAAACAGTTTTATTCTTCAATTAGTCTTGAACAATTTAAATATTATTCTTCTGCTAATTTTTAAATATTGCTGTTTGTAGTTTGCATTTGAAAATTTCGGTACTGTTGAATTTCAAAAGCAAACATTTAATTAACAATTTTTTTTTAAAACAAGCAACTTTTTTAAAGCAAGCCTTATTTTTTGCATTTAATTCGTCAATTCAGTATTAAACAAACTATTTTCTCACTTTTTTTTCAACTTTATATTATTTTAATAATTAATTTTGTAAGAAAATATGCTCATTTGACGTAACCTCAAAATACTTTACTTTTACTTATTTTTCTCACTAATATGTAGGTTTATCTTCATAAATTTTATTTCCATTGGTAAAACGAAATAATATTTTTTAACGGTTTTTTTTATTTTTTCTTAAATGATCAGGAAAATTTTTAAATGTGTTATTTTTGATTCTTGTAAAATCATGAAATTGTGGCTTGACCGGTTTTGTCATTCTACCCTTAAAGTCTCATTACTAATTAAAGTGAATTATAAATAATAAATTTTATAACTTTGGGAATTTCTTCAGTTAGAAAAACTAAAAAGGGGTTGCTACGAATTTAGCATTTCAAAATTCCTTGACTTTTCCAGGTTTTCCAGACCATTTTTTTTAAATTCCCTGACCAAATTAGTTAGTTGTTTGCTTTTTTTCCTAACATTTAAAAAAAATTTTCTTTTTAAATATTTTCAATTGTAAAATTAATGTATTGAACATCATTGAATGCTTGCAAAGAATTTTATCAAAAAATTTGAGAATAATTCAATTCCTTCGAAGAATTTTATTATTGATAAAAAGAATTTAATGCATGCGAAGAATTTTACGAAAATATTGATAATCCTAATTAAATTCTTCGAAGAATTTGTTTTAATTTTTTTTTTTAAATGAAGTTTCATTAATAATTTTAATTGATAATTTTTAAAATAATTGAATTTCAACAACAATTTATTTTAAATTTCTAAAATAATCGTTTTTCGTAATAATTGAAATTAAAAATTTAATAATTAAATTTTATTCAAAATTTCTAGAAAATTATTGATTATGTCGATGGTTTTTAATAATTATAATTAAAAATAATACTATAAACATTTATTAAAATTTTTGCTGGAAAATTTAACTCTTTCTTAAAAATTAAAAACAATTATATCTTTCGTGAAATTTTATTAGAATTGTATTGAAAATAATTAAATTTTTGAGCAGATTTAAATCTAACTTGAAAAAATAGTTACTGATGTTTTTTAAAATTAGAAGTGAGAATAAAAATGACAAATTGAAATTTTCGTGATTCAGATACGTCAAATTAATTTTTGAAAAAAATATTTTATAAAATTCCCTGACATTTCCAGGTTTTCCCTGACAATTCCAGGTTTTCAAGGTTTTTCCTGACCGTTGCAACCCTGTAATAATTGCGAATCGTGTTGGTTAACTAGAAATATTTTTAAAAATAATAATTTTTTTGTTTTTAATAATTCTTTAACAATTTTTTTTTCATAATGTAACTGTGCTTATTTGAAAGTTTAATTAATTATGATTCTCTGAAAATGCAAGGTAAAAGTTTTTAAAGAAATGAACTTATCAACTTTTGGCTGCTTGCTCCTCATTTCTATATTGGTTTTTTTTTGTTTCAATTAAAGTAAATTTGTTTAATACAATTTTTTTTTATTTACGAACGAGAGAAACAAACATGCACTGAATTTTCTTTTACAATAATAATAAAAGTACGAAGTTCGTTTGACAAAAAATAAAAATTAAGACAATAGACGATTAGAATTTAAATATTGATATAGTAAACAATAATAATTGTCGATAAACAGTGTGTTCTTTTTAATAAAAAAAACTTTTTCAAATACTATATGCTTGATGGTACAAAAACCAAATTAACAATCATTTTTCAAATCAGACAATAGAAATTACAATGTCTATAAATATTTTCTCCTCGAGTATACATCTAGATTCAAATACTCCACAATATGTCGATTACAATTAAATAATTAAAAAAAAAATTAACCATCGATAATACAATAAGCAAAGTTTCAAAGTAAAAAAGAAAAAGAATATTAATTTACCAAAATCAAGTATATTGGTTTTAGTTATCGTTACAATACTGTAAAATTTATATAAACTTTGTCAACAATAATTAAATAAAATATAATGATTAAAATCATTATTCTCGTAGTTTAAACAATCACACTTAACAGATGTGAATATATTTAAAAATCAACTTTCTGAATATCATTGATAATTAAATTTTCTCACTCAAAATATATTATATATATATAGGATTTGGGAAAATTCCCATATTCTTTAATAGTTTTAAATTGTTTATAACATTTTATGTCTAATTAGATTTTTTTCGAAATAAAATATATATATTTGAGCAAAAATAGTTCAAAAATCTTAGAATTCCTCGAAATTCTTAATTCGAATTTCCAATTACGAAATTTACATTTAAATACGATGATGTATGAAAATGATTCTATAAACTCTTTTTTTATATTCTAATAATGTCGATCCTATAAGTTCTAAGAAAATTATTTTCCACTGAAATGTCACTCTTTGATCATGTAAAAAAAAAAGAAATAAAAATAATGAGAGAAACAAAAAAAATAGTTATTTTCCAAATTAGCGACCAGTGTTTAAATACAAATATAAAATCACGAAAAAAAAATTTGAGGAAACATGCTTTTCCTATTAAGTGTAATAAAAAATCGTAAAGTAAATTACCAAGTAAAATTATATTTACTTTCTCGCTGATAAAATTGGTCTCGCTCCTTTTGGAATTGGATTTGGCGTTGTCGAGCAAAAAATATTCTCATCTTGAACTTCTTGTGTAAAATTTCGACGACGAGGGAATTTTGGAAAGCCTATTTTCTTTATTGGCTTCAATGGTTTTGCGCTCGTTTGTTGTGATTTTGCTTTATTTTTCATTTTATTTTTTAATGCTTCCTCCTCGATTTGTTGATTAGCAATATCCTTTTTGGGAAAATCGATTGGCGGCGCTATCTCCTGATAGTGGAAATTTGGATTAAAATAATTCGAGTTACACATATCAGTTCTGTGACTTGGAGTTGGATGAAAGTTTTGGTACTCATCCAAATGATTAATGTAGAATTGAGTTGGCGTTGGAATTCCAACGTTATTAGGAAATTGCTGAACATTTCTCATGGGCCATGGTTCGACGTAAGGTCCTTGAGATTGAACCATGTAATAAGCAGGATGATTTCCGCAAACGTATTGATATCCATTTGGATTTCCTTGGTACAATCTGCCATCGGCTAAGAAAATTTGTGGTGATTTATTATTTGAATGAATGCATTTGCCATATGGTACAGAATCGTGCGCTGTCGGATCAATTGTTGAAATACTTGTGGATTGAAGATTCATATTGGAAAAACGAGGGAGCACATCTTCTTCCCAATAATTTTTTAATTGTCCATTTTTTTGCACTTGATTTGTCGTCGGTTTTGAATAATTTGTCGAGTTGGCTGCCACATTGCCATCATGAGATTCGGACGTTGAAAATGTAAAATTTTCGAATAAATTAAATTGTGAGACTTTTTCTGTATTTACAGATTTTGGCGATTGGCTCGATTTAATTCTTTCTGGCGCAGCAATAATCCGTTGACTCGATTTTGGAGAAAATGGCATTTTTCTTTATTTTCCACTCGTTCGCTTTTTCCGGAAATTTCACGATCTGTAAAAATTTTACTTTTTAGTAAATATTAAAGTAGGTTCATAAATATAATTTATAAATAATATTTAAAATAATATACGATGAATAAAATAATATAAATAATAAATAAAAATGTGTCCAAAATAAGGGAGTCTGAAAAAAATAATTTTTTTAAATATAAAGTTTATTTCAAATAAATTTGATAAACTTTCCCTAATTTTGAAAAGTTTAATTACATTTTTCCTAAAAATTAATCTTTTTTTAATTTCTAAATTAAATTACTTTTACTGTAATAATTTTTGTTCAATAAAAATGAAAACGCATTTCTTTTTCCACTGGAATTAAACTTTATAATAATTTTAATTTAAAAGCTTTTTGACATTTGTCTATTTCTAAAATTTTCTATTATAATTCATTTAATATTCAATTATAATTTAAAATTTTTTTAACTGAATTTCATTTTCAAATCATTTATATTCGAAATTTTTTACAAGAATTTGCTTATTTAAATACAAAAATTAAAAATTAATAGAATAATTGATTATTTCTTAAGATAGAATAAAAATATTATCAGCATTTTTAAAAATAATTAAATTCAATTAAATTGTTTTTCAATCAAATTGAAACATCTTAAAATATTTGAATTGATCTAAAGAATTTCTTTGAATTTCTTTTAAATAATCTATTTTTGTTACAAATTTGTAATTAATTTTTTTTATTAAAATTTATTATGATATTGTTAAAAAAATTAAATCTTTTGAATAATTTTATCAGATTTTTCGAAAATAATTAAAATTGACTAAATTCTTTAAATCTATTAAAAATTGACTAATTTTTAAAAAATTGGATTTAAAAATTTAGGTTTTTTTTAAATTTTTAACTAATACAATTTTTTCAAATCATTTCGCTCAATTTCTTGAAATAATCGTTTTTGTTAATAAATGTACCTAATTAAAAATTTTTATTAAAATTTGTACGAAATAATTAAATTTCTGATAAGAATTTTTTCATTAATAAAAATAATAAAATTCTTCTGAAGAATTTTATTGTTAAATTTCGATAATTTTTTTGACTAACTTCTCAAAATCTTTTGAAAGTATTGTAGTTTTTTCTAATAATTTTGAATGGAAATTTTAAACGTACTTATATTTTGAGGAATTTTTTTTCAATTTTTGAAAATAAAAGTGCTTATTAATTATTGTAATTAAGATTTCTATAAAAAAAATTTTTTGTAAATAATTGAATTATTTTAGAGAATTTTATTGTAATTTTTAAAATTTAATTTTTTTTGAGAAAGTGGTTAAAGTTATTAAAGTTGCATTGAAAATAATTGAATTCTTGAGAAAAATGTTATATTCTTAAAAATAATTAAACATTTTTTTTATGTAATTAAATTCCTGTGAAAAATGTTATTATAGTTGGTAATTATCTAATTATAGTTTTAATAATATTTGAATTTCTGTGACAGATTTTATTAAAAATCTTAAAATTGAAAAAAATTAAAAAAATGGAATTTCGAATTGTTTCAAAGAATATTTTTCAGTATTATTGAGAATAATTATTTTTATTTTATTTTAACTATTATTAGATTCAAATTTGTGCAAATTTAAAAAAAATAAAGTAGCTTTTAGTGTCACAAATTAAAAAATAGTATTCATTTCAAATAGTTGCCAATCGTAAAATAATTAGTAAATAAATTATTAGTAAATGAATGCAAAGCCTGATAAGAGCAAAAAATTTCCAAAAAGAAAACCACGTTCAAAAATTATTAAATCTAACCTTAAAATTTTCCACTTGCATATGAAATTGTTTACAATTTTTACAATAATGACGAAATAAACTTTATAAACTGAATTTTAATGTAAGAACTTTCTTTAAAAACAAATAACAAAATTAGAAAAATGTAAACAAAGAACTGCCGACGTAGAAAACATTAGGAAACATAAGAAAAGAGACGAAACACTAATTACTTATCATTACAGAATTTCATACGCAATTAGTGTACAAAATCGAAGTAGGTACGTTAATTAATAAAAAGAAATTGATAATTAAAAAACACTTCTGTTAAAACGGTTAAAAAATAAAAGAATACAACGAATATAAAGATAGAAATACGAGAGAAACTTTGGAAAATTATAAGCACAATTCGATATGTTTATGAATATTAGAAACAAAGGCGAATCACTGATCATAACAATAAAGTTTCAAAACAATTGTTAAAAGTGTAAAATAAACAATTTGTTAATTTTTTTAAATAATATAAATAAGAAAAACCTGCAAATGCGTGTCAACCAGACGACCGTGCAAAACCAGAAAGAACGATCGTGTTGCCTCTAGTGTTAAAATTAACAACTCCGTGGCAAAATTTTCAATTATATCCCCCCTTGAAATTTAAATTCAAATATTTAATTACGTATTATTTTTTTAAAATAAGAAAATTAGCCTTTTTTATTTGTTAATTCTAACTTTACGTTAGATAATATTTATTAAAAATCTTTAGAATATTCACATCATATTGGAATTGTTTGATTTTTTTAAACTTCAATTTTGGGACTCCCCAAGAGAGCGCGAAATTTGAAAATCGAAATAAAAATTTTCAATTATAAATTATAAATCTGTTTATTTATTTTATACAGTTTTAAAAAAATTAATTTAAATCGCCAACATTAGTTTCTGACTCTTCCTGTTTTTTATCAAAATTGTGAAAATTAAAATATGTAATTTAATAAAAATTTTTTTAATTAATTAATTAATTTTCTTAAATTAAATTAAATTTTTTTATTTTATTTTTATGAAGATAACTCTTTTCTGTTGATAATTTTTTGTCACAAAATTTTTAATTAATATTTCACAATAGATTAAAAAATTTTCTCCTATTAGAATAAAAAATTCGAAATGCACAAATATTGTCTTCAATTATGCAATATACGCAGGTTTTTTTTTCTCTTGACATTTTATTAGAGCAATTATGATTAATTAAATGTTTTTCAATGTTGATAATTAAATTGCAATGTTAGGAAAACAAAATGGAATGTTTATTATATATGAAAGAAGAGAAATTGAAGGACGTTTGTAAAACATAAAAGGAAGACAAAACGTTTCTTCCAAAAATGATCTTCAACATTTCTTCACTTCTAATATGGGGGTCACAATTTAGCGAAAGTACCCACGTTCCAATTACACGTGGGATTCAATGTTTAGATTCATTGTTTTCCCCTCATGGTCGACGCTTTTCCTTTTTCATAAAAAAGAGGAACATTAATTTTATTTTCCTTTTTATTTATTTTCGCCATTATAGCTTCACTTTAATTAAAATGTTTTTTTATTACACTTTTTTTTACTACAATCGATTAATTATAGTTAATTAAGCAATTTTACATTGCAAATTAATCATTAAAAATAATAATAATAATAATAATAATAATATTCAAATAATAATATTCAAATAAATAAATAAAGCTTTTTAAAAATACAGAAAAAAATGTTAATAAATTATATTTGTAAATTAGAAGATTTTCGATTTTTTAAAAAATAAAGGAAAACATTTTTTTGAAAAAAAATGTTCCGTTAAATTAATTTACGAATTTCTTTAATTGGAAAATTATTCAAAAACAATAATTTCTTTTTTTAATATTTTAAATATCCAGGAATTAATATTTTTTCTTAGGAATTAAGATTTTCAACAAATTTTAAATACAAAAGTTAATAATTTATTAAATAATGAAATGTTTTTAAAAATTAAATTTCCATAAACAATTTTATCAACAATTTTTTTAATAATTGAATCCTTTCGATGAATTTTAATTCATTTTTTTTAAATAATTACATTTTTCAAGGAATTTGATCAAAACATAATTAAAAATAATTAAAATTCTGCTATGAGTCTTATTATTTCTTAAAATAATTATTGAATTATTCAGAAGAAACTAATAAAAAATTGGCAAATATTTGAATTTCTGTGAAACTTTTATTATTTATGAAAATATTGAAAGGTTTGGGCACAATTTTATTATTAATGTTGTTTTTAAATAATTGAGTTCTTTTGGGTAATTTTATTTTAAAAAAGTAGATATATTGAAAATCATTGAAATGAGGAAAATTTTTGAAAATAATTGAAATTTTTACAAGCATTTTATTCAAATTTTTGAAAATGTTTGAATTTTAAAGAATTTTTTTTTATATAAAAATAATAATTGGAATTTTGTCTAGTTTTCTTTTTTTGTAAATTTTGAACATAATTTAATTTTACGATAAGAATTTTTTTACTATTGAAAATTAACAAATTTTCGCAATTATTTGCAAATTCTTCAAAATTCAATTTTTTTTAGTATTTTTAACTTTTTGAAAATAATTGTAATTTTTACAAGCATTTTAATAAAATTTTTGAAAATAATTGATTTTTGGAGAATAATTTTATTAATTTTGAAAAGATAATTGAAAATTTGACGAGAATATTTAAGAATTTTTTGAACATAAATTAATTTTGTGATAAGAATTTTACTACTTTTGAAAATAATTGAATTTCGCAATCATTTGTAACTTCTCAAAAATTCCATTTTTTAGTATTTTTAACTAAAATTCTTCTATAAATCCATTTTCTAAAATAAATAATTAATTATATATACTGACAAATTTAACTAATTTTAGAAGATTTTGAATTACTAAAATTTTTCAAAAATCTAACTTTATTAAAATTTGTAAGTAAATAAATTTAACATTGAAATTTTACAAAATTTCAAATTGAAACCGTTTGAATTTTATCTATTTATGAAAATTATAAACGCAACTCTTTTAAAATTAAATTAATTTTGAAATATTTAAGTGTAATTATTCATTAAATAATTTTTTTATTTTTTAATAGTTGTTCAAGATTTGAGTTATTTAAAAAGAAATTTTTGTCAAAAATTGAAAAAGTTGAAGGTTTTGTATTCAAATTCGTGGTAATTTTATAGTTTATAAGTCAAAACAAAAGAAACACAAAAATTCAGAATTTTCTTACAAATTCTAAAAAATTTAATTTTCAGTACTTCAAATAAAAATTCTTGACTTCTCCCTGAATTCCCTGTGTCAAAATATGATTATTATAAATATAATAATATTAAATCTATATATATTCCAATTCATATTTTATTTTTATAAAAAAAATTTGAATTACAAATTTTTGAGTTCTATTATTTTTAAAATTGCTAATTTTATTTTTAATAAACTTGTATTATTTTTCCATTTTCATTCAAATTTATTTGTTTGTTTTTGTTTTCATAATTATACATTTAAAAGTTTTTGCAAAATGTGTAAATTTTGAAAGAAAAAAATATATGAAAGAAAACATTTTCTCAAGAGAATAATATTAAAACAAACAATAAAAAGAATTTAAGAAAATTATATAAAAAATGACGTAAATTTATCACGCCGGAAATAAGTGACGTTTATTGAACCGTCCTTTTTTCTTTTACTCACGAGAATAATTATTCCGTCTTCAACTGTAATTATTTAAGATTAATACCTATATGTCTAGATTGATGATTACTTCATTCGCATTCAAATTATTAAATTTGAATGAATCACCCTGCGGCGCCAATAAAATATTCATATTTACATTAAACACAGTATTTTACATTTTAAAGAAGTCTAATAATCGACAAATTAATCTATAATTAGCCTAATGAAGAGTAAATGCAAAAAAAAAGTTTATACAATTTTACGATCCACGAAAAGGAAATAAAGATGTTTAATTTTTTTACAATTTTCTTTTTGGAATAATTGTTATAGCGATTTTTTAAATTAAGAATCCAATATCGATTCGGTTAGACAATTTAAAAGTATATTTTTTCACGTTTCAATGACCATGTGTGTCATCATTCTCAAGAATTTATTTCAAAATGTTAAAATTAAAGAAGCGTACAATAGAATAAAAATTACAAAACAATTAATATTGGATTCTTAATTTTTTATAAATTAATTACCGCAAATAGTAAATCGGATGGTAAATTAACATTATCTAGATTCTTAATTTATTAATTTTGACATAATTTGTTTCTGAAAGAATCAATTTGATGACGAATCGAAGTTATTATCGCAAAAATAGGCAAATGTTTTTCTCCATTTTCCATTGCAAGGAAAAGAAATGGATTTTGAAAATATAAATCAGTTGAAAAGTGAATTTTTTATGGTTGCCCATTGAAATTTGCATTGTCCGACGCCATTGCGTCGTGTGATAATGGTATTGTTTCCAACTTGTATACTCGGGAGGCCTTATTACGTATGTCTATGCAATATGAACCTTGCTATCTCTTCAGTCGTTGTCCAACACTAAGACTCGTAGTGTCTATTTACCTCTTTTCTTCCGGTAAAAATCAATAATTTTTCGATAATTCTCACGGTTCTATTAATTTTATTTTCCGCAAAGAAAAAATATTTTTTTTTCATTTTTGACAACATTTTTTCATCGTAGACTTTTATATTCATACACAAATTTAATTCACGAATTTATTTTATTTTTGTTTCTTCTTTTACAGAAAATACAATTAAAAAAAATTCTTCATTCATATTAAAAAAACAAGTTCTTTGTAGTTTCATTCAAAGAAATTATTTTCAATATTTACAATCAGTAATTCAAGATTTTTAATTACTAAATTTTGTAAATTAAATTTATCTCCTGAAATTTAAGAAAAATTTTACGTATTTTCTTTGGAGAAAATTTTATGAAACAATCCTTCAACGCAAAGAATCTTTTTTCGATAAATTTATAACTTGTAAATAAATTTAAATATTATCGAATTTGAATTATCGAAAATTATTTTTTTTCCATAACTGGAAAAATTTCTAATTTGACTCAGTTTTTCTGTAAGTGGAAAAAAATGGAAGTAATTTTTCGTTACGCCTGTGCTTAATGTATATGAGAAAAGTGACAATGAATAAAATTTGTGCATTCTGATAAGTTTTTTTTCACCCTTTTGAATAATTGTGTTACTGTTGCGTGAATCATGTGGAATCGAAAAGTATTCATCAGGATTATTGAAGTGGTACGTTCAAATGATTACTCTTCATTCTTTATAAAAATAATCTTCAATTAATTGAAAGCGTAAAAAACAATAAAAAATAAATTGGTAATTAATTTAAAATCACTATAGTATAATTCTTAATAAACATTATATTCAATTAATTGAAAACATAAAAAGATAATAAATTCTCATCAATAAAAAATAAATTTGGCAAAATAAAAGAAACTAATTCTATTTTTGTATCAAATCGAACAAAATGTAATTTTCTTTTGAAATCAAATAAAAATTAATTAATTTTTTGAATTGGTAAATAAAAAGTTATTTATTTCAAAATATAAAAAGGAATTTATCAATCTTCCGAGTCAGTTTGACTTGGAAGATTGATAAATTCCTTTTTATTTCGAATCATATGATTTTTTACCAAGTTATAAATTCTTTTAAATATATAAAGTTATTTAATTTCAAAATATAAAAAAATAATAAGTAGAAGAAACGAAGAAAAATAAAATTCGATTGGTATTACGAAAAAAACACTCTTAAAACTTCTTTGCAAGAAAATTGCACTCCTGATTTTGAAAATTAAAAACGAAGTTTCAATTTAAAAAACTAATTCTATTGTTTTTAATTTTTATATAAATATTACGCCACGAAAGAAAGAATTCGAAAAAACTTTTTTATTTTTTCAGAAAACTTAAAATAAAAACTGTATTTTATGTCATAATTTTTTCGGGTGTTTTTTTTCGTCCTGAATCTCGACTATGTTCATAACAAACATCGAGATAAGAAAAGAAATTGCAATTTAATAACATAAAATTAACAATCAAAAGAAAATCCTTTGAAACTTATTTTCGAAAATTTCCACGTCTCTCGCATTAAATTAAAAAAAAAACTTTAATTCTTCACATTCCTTCCTATCACGTATATGCATAAAAATAATTGTATTTCGCAAGAGTTGATCTACTTGGTGATTCGTAAGAAGGAATATCTGCATAGACAGATACAATTCATCCTCTAGAAGTATAAACCGTCGTTGAAGTCACCACAAAAGATCATATATATTAAGAATGTGACTCACGTTTTTAAAAGTCTTTTACAAATTGTATAATATATGAAAAAGAGAACAAGTTAGAAGAAATCATTTAACGTATTAGACATGTTCATTCACAGGAGTTATGATTGTTTTTTTCTTCTTCTTCTTTTTCACAAAAGCAAGGATATAATAGGTGTGACTGCTTTACTAGGTCGAAGATATTTTAAAACGTACTCTATTTCATGCACACGCATGTTAAACTATGATCAACTCAACAAGCGATAAAATTTATGCTCAAGTGTATGTGAGCTTTCGAAAAAAAGTGACAATGTCTAAATAATAAATCTTTCCTCTTTAGTGGAAAAATCATGTAAATAAATAATTATTGCAATTTTTTATTTTTTTACAATTGTAATAGCGGAAAATTTCAAAATATTTCTTTTATCTTTATTGTTTGAAAATCGTTTTTTATTTTAACATTCGTTTTTGTTTTATTTTTTCCTCTTTTATAAGTTTTTTGTTGCTTTGTTTGCTACTTATTTTGTTTTCTTCTCCCACTAGTAACTTTTTATGATTCATTTCTTTTTTCCTCTTCTATTTCTGTTTTACTGTAATTTTTCCACTTTCTCAGATTATTTTTTAAATCGAAATGTTGAAAAAATATTTCTATTTAGCCTTAAGAATGTGTTTACCAAAGAAAAGAAAAAACAAATTTGTTATAAAAGTTATTGCAAAATAAATTTTTTTGTAATTTTTTAAACAAAATTTTATTTCTAATAAATGAATGAACCGATTTAAGTGAACCAAGCTAGGTTTATTATTTTTATTATAACTTTTTAAATAATCGTTGTCGCTCCTAAATTTTCTCAACGGAATTTGATTCCTTATTGTTTTAATTGTTATGTTGAGATTTATTTCAAAATTTTAAAAGGCACAGTACATTGAAAAAAATTGTTTACAAAAAATTTACCAAATAATTATTAAAAAATAAACTTTTTAAAAATTTTCTTATTCTAAACGAAAGTATATTTTATCTCCTTTATATTCTCGCTTGGTTCATTCATTTAGGAGAAACAAAATTTTGTTTAAAAAGTTTTTAAAAAATTTATTTTGCAATAACTTTTATAACAAATTCCTTTTCTGTTCTTTGATAGACATATTCTTGAAGCCAAATAGAGATGTTTTTTCAACATTTCGAATTAAAAAAATACTTTTTATTTTTCGTGAAAATTTCAATTTTCCCATTTTTCACCTTTTTTCAATTATTTTCCTTTTCTATCTCTCTTTTAATTTTTGTACTTTCTCTGATGTTTACTAGTATTCAGTTTTTTTTAATACTTATTCCAGCTTTCTTTTAGACAGATTTTTATTTCTTTTTTTTCTTCTTCAATTTCTTTGTTACCCGGAGAGAGAATAAATATTAAATTTTGTAAAAGTATTTTACAAATTGGGAGGAAAAAGCAAAATTTCCATATAAAAAATACTAAACTTTAAATAAACTTATGTGAAAAGTAAGAAATTTATTTATTATTAAATTTTAATATAAATTATTTAACTAAATTTCATATGTTTAAAGTTCAGTATTGTTTATACCAAATCTTGCATTTTCACATTTTTTTCCTAATTTGAAAATTGCTTTTACAAAATTTAAAATATATCTCTCTTCGTGTATTTTGTAAATTCTGTTTTTTTCGTTTTCTTTCTAATTTCTACATTTTCAGTTTATTTTATTTTTACTTGTATCATGTGTAGTATTATTTTTTTATCTCTTTTATTTCTCTTTTGATTTCTAAACTATGTTTTCTTTACAAATTTTCTTTAATTTTTACTTGCTTTCCGTAATATTATTTTTTTATGTTTTCTCATTTTCAAATGGTTTTTTCGTTTCATTCTTTTTTCTCTTCTATTTCTATTTTAATTTCTAAATTACGTTTTCTTTCTAATTTCTAAATTTCCACTTTCTTTGATTTTTATATTTTTGTGTAACATTATTTTTTTACCTCCCCTTCGATCTCATTTTCAGATAATTTTTTTATTTCTTTCCTTCCTCTCATTTATTTCTCTTCTAATAATTCTATCTCTTTTTCTCTTTACGATTCTACTATTTTTATTTTCTTTATTAAAAAAAAGTATTTTTTAAATTCTTCTACTACTTTTCACTTTCTTTAGCTCTTTACTGATAGTAATATTATTATTTTTCACTTTTTCTTCCATCTTCTTTTTAACTATTTCTTCATTTTCTTCTGTTCCTAAAATTTTTCTTTTTTCTAATCTTCTTCTGCTGCTTCTTATTCCCTTCCTCACAGTAAATTTTATAATGACGTCGATTTTTCTTCCCTTTCATCTGTTCTGAAATAAAAAAAATAAAATTTAAAGAATACTTGTATTTTCATAATTACATTGAAAACAAAAAAGGAATGAAACGAAATTAACAAAATTTTGTTAATAATGTTGAATAATTATTCAACTAAAAATCGAAATATTAATAATAGAAAAAAATGAATTTTTTAGTTACTATGTGTGTCGTGTGTGGTGGCATTGAGGGTGACTGACGATGAGACCAAAAGAGTTTTTCATTACCTCAGAAATCGTAGTCTCCAATGGTCATTGCTCAACAACGTAACATGGGGAGCCTTTGGTATAAAAATAATGAATTGCATTTTTCTTTTACGCCTTGTCTTTTTTAATTTCTCTTAATACTATTGTGCTTTGTTCTCATCATTAGGACAAGCTTTTGCGACAACCACTTGTGGGGGCTATCTTATTATAACAATAGGTCTTCTTATTGCCGCCGCTACTGGAGAACTCAGAGGTCGCAAAACAGTAAGTTTTTTTTTCTTTCTCCACTTTCATTTCTAGAAAAAAAAATTTATTAACAATAAATAAATATTAATTTTTTAATTTCTCTCTTTAAATATTTTCAATTTTAAAATTAATATATTGAAAATCATTGAATTTTTGCAAAGAATTTTATTCAAAAATTTGAAGAGATTTATTGAACTCCTAAGAATTTTTTTATTTATGGAAATAATTGAACTGTCGCCAAGCATTTTACTATTTATAAAAATAATTTAATTGTTGCTAAAGATTTATTAAAATTTTCGGAAATAAAGGAATTTTATGTAAATATTTGAAAATAATTAAATTCTTTCGATCAATTCTGTTAAAATTGTTTTGAAAAGAATTGAATTTCTGCAAAGCATATATATAAGAATTTTTTATTTATCAAAATAATTGAACCCTCGCGAAGAATTTTCCCATTTATAAAAACATTTCAATTGTTTCAAAGAATTTATTAAAATTTTTAAAAATAATTTAATTTCATGGAAATATTTTTAAATATTTGATTTGTTCCGGGGAATTGAATAAAAATTTGTTTTGAAAATAATTGATTTCCTGCAAAGATTTTACTATTTATAAAAACAATTATAATGCTTAGAAGGATTTATTAAAATTATAGAAAATAATTAAATTCTTTTAATAAATTTCAAAACGAGTTAAGAAAAATATTTAATTCTTTCGAGAAATTTTACTGAAAATAATTAAATTTTTGCAAAGATTTTACTATAGTTAAAAGAATATAATTGAATTATTTAGAAGGATTTTTAAAAAATGTTAAAAATAGTTGAATTCTTCTGTGAAATTTAATTAAATTTTTTTATTTGCAAATATAAATTTTTAAGTACTTTCATAATTATAATTTAAAAAATCCACTTATCAAGTATAAAATTAATGTAATAAATAACAACAATAAAATAGAAAAGAAAATATAATAGTAAAATAGAAAAAATAATAATTATCGTAAAATGAATATAATTACAAAAATTACAATAATAGTAAAACTAAGTATAATAATTAATGTTATTTTCTACAATCAGTGACAAAAATAGAGCAAGTGATAAAAAATGAAAACTTTTTATCACAACGTTTTGCTTTAATGTTTTCTTGCATTATGAGGTAATGAACTTCTTTGTTATTGCTTTTTTTTACAATTCATACAGATTTTTATTATATGAATCTAAATTCATATATAAGGTGAGACTAATTCTTTTTTTTCTGATTTCATTTTTCTTTTTGTCTTCACTTATATATATGTAATAAAATTCGTCACGGAATAAATTGCTCAATATGCATGTTTTTAACACGATTATAGGAATAAAATGGTATTGTTTACACTTTCGACCATCGCACCGAAATACACAATATTCTCAGGACCTTGATAATAATTTTTTTTTCTTCTTACTCTCAATAATAATATGTATGAGGAATGTATGTGTGTTCTAAATCTAAAAACAAGTGTGTCACTGTTTTATCACCTGACACATTTAAAAATGAACCTCGCATTTATAAAATTAAATAACACTCAGTTGTATATGTATTAAAAATTCAACCTCCATTTTACGGTACATTATACTTTTTGACTAGGTAATTTATTTTCCTTTTTTTCCTTAATGTAGTTTTGTAGAGGAAATAATTTTTTTAAGAATTGTTGATATTTATAATGACATTTCATTGTTTTTTCTACTTCTAACGTAAATCTTCTAACAAGAAAATGAAAAGTATAAAAAAGAAGAGTGGAATAAATAAAATGAATGAAGAAAAAAATTGTGTACCTAATTACAAAAATATTTTTTTCTAAAATAAAAAGAATTATGTTCCAAAATGTGCGAATGTTCAAATGAAAAAACAATTTTTTTTTGTATTTCGTTAAAATTAAAAATTTTTAACAAAGAAATGTTTTTATAAAATTTAGAAAATTAATGTCGAATTTATTTTAATTTCCATTCAATTCTAGTAATTATTGAAAATATTTAAGTAGAAAAAATTATTTCTTTTTTTGAATGTTCAAAACTAAAAATAAAGAATTAGAAAACAGATAAAAATAGTAGAAAAATATTTTATGATAAAAAAATAATATATTATCAGAATTTTTGTTAACAATAATTAACAAATTGAGGCAAAATATTTTATTTTTGTGAAAAATGACACAGACGCTAAAAAATGATTAGAAATTAAAGAATTAGATTTTTCTATTTTAAACAGAAGAACAATTCAATGTAATATTTTTGAATTTCAATTCACGTGGAATATTTTTTTTCCTCTCCAAATAAGATTTAAAATTACTATAATTGCAGTTAATAATAGTAAAGTTTTGCCTTATGAAATTCGCGCTTGTACTATATACTTATTTAAAGCATTTCTGAGATATTACGTAATTTTTGCGTATATGCGAGGAATTTTATATTAAATGAATTTATAAGAATACTTGCGAGAATAGGTGAAATAAAAAAAGTGTAGAATTATTGAGATTTGTCAAGATCGGTTGATTATTTTTTTTTATTTATTCTTTTTTTCATAACGGCAACAAGAGAAGGTATCGTGAGAACTTTACTGGCATAACATAACAAGGAGGTGTCCAAGAAAGTTGTCATTGAAAGGCAAGGTTGAAATTATCTTTAATATATAATGAGGCACGCGTATGCAGTTACAAACCACATCCCATCTTAACGATCATTAGACACGTAATCTATTTGCAACAATAAACTTTAATGAGTCATATATATCTGGGTCTCGATATTACTTCTCGGTTCCGCCCTTATCCATCATATTCTTTCAAATTAAGTCTCTATTTCCTTCAAAAGTCGTTTAATATTTTAATATTATTCGATTGATGAGAAAGAGACATTTTTTCTATTTTTTGCCACTAAAATTTGATTTTTTTTTCTAATTTTCCCCTGATTTAAAGACAGAATTTTGACATTACAAAAAAAAATCCAAAGAGAAGTTTAATTATAAAAGAAGATCATTTTAAAGAAGCACAAATTAATTCTAAACTTTTTAAGAGTGTCTACTTATTTTAAAGATAATATTAGTCTAAAGTACTGTGGCCGAACATCAATTTAATTTTAATTCATTAATTTAATTTTTATTTAATTTCAGAAAAATTATTTAAAAACTCAACTTCTTTTAATCGAATTCTTGAAAATGTGAATTCCTTTAAAACACTTTTAATTATTTTTTTGTTTAAAAAGAAATCAATTATCTTTAAAAACAAAAACCAATATGCTTTAAAAATCTATTTTTTACTATTTTAAATAAAATTGGTCACAACTTTAATTTCGTCAAATGAACAAGTCGTTTTAGTCGATTTAAGAAATAGAAAAAGTCAAATTATAATTATTTCGAAAAATGAGAACTGCAATTTTTCTAATTTGAAACCTTCAGAAACATTATTTCTAAAATTGATACTGTTACACTTTTCCAAAATTTAATTACTTTCTAGAATTTTTAACTAACATTCTTATCTAACTCAATTATTTTCCATAATTTACTCTTCCTTGAGAGTTTATTTATTTAAAAACTAACAAAACTAGCGTGAAATTTTCGTTACAATATTTTCATTTTTGAGATTAATTTTAATTATGGAAAAAATTAAATTCTTTATATAATAATAATATTTTACAAAATTCCAAATTGTTCAATTTTTTAACAAATTATTTTCGAAAATTCAAGAATATCTTCACAAAATTTAATTACTATTTATAAAAAAACCTAATTTTTCTGAATTTACAAATTAAAGCTTTTAAATTTCAATCATTTTTGTAAAATAAATATTTATCTTTATTTGTTTAAAATTTAAAAATACTTTCAATGTAAAACACATTTGAAAAATTGTTATTAAAAATTTGAAAAGCAAATCTTCAAAAATTCAATTATTTTTTAGAATTTACAAATTAAAGCTTTTAAATTTCAATCATTTTTGTAAAATAAATATTTATCTTATTTGTTTAAAATTTAAAAATACTTTCAATGTAAAACACATTTGAAAAATTGTTATTAAAAATTTGAAAAGCAAATCTTCCAAAATTCAATTATTTTTTAGAATTTTTTAAATAATATTTAAAATTTTTAATTTTTAAGGAAGCTAACAAATTAATGATTTGTTATATATTTAAAAACTTTTTGAAATTTAATTGTTTCTATAAAGAATCCTACTTTAAAATTTCTAATTATTTTCTAAAGTTTTAAGTAAAATTCTTTTTTTAATCAATTCTTATCAGAATTTAACTACAAGATTTAAATTATTTAAATACAAAAAAAAGTACCTAATTGTGAAGATAATTAATTATTTTTAATAATTGCAACTGTACCTCTTTATTGAGTTTAAATTTTCGTACTCTATTTATTTTATTATTTACAAATTAACTGTCAAACTTTTGACATAAAAATTCGATCTAAAAAACAAAAAATTTAGATAAAAAACACTAATTTTACGTGAGGACAGAATATATTCCGAAAGTTTTTCGATTTAAATAATTTAATATATTCTAAATTCAAAATTTTATAAGAACATTTTTTTTATAAATTTTTAATTAAAAGTTATTAAAAATTTCAATTTTAAAACCTTTTGAAAATTTATTATTTCTAAGAATTTTTATTATAAAATATTTTCAATATTCAATTTTTTTCCATAGAAGTATTGAAATTAAAATTCTTCTCTAAATTAATTACTTTTAATAAATTGCAGAAAGTTATTCGTGAATTCAATTATAAGAATACAAAAAATTAAATTTTTCATAAAGTTAAAATATAGAAAATTCAAGTAAAATTTAAGTGAAGGGACCGATGAAATTTCAACCCTTCGATATGAATTTAGAAAAAAAATTTCTGAACATTTTAAATATTTTATCTTTCGAAAAAATTGGAATTTTTCAAAATCCATACGATTGATTTTTCAGAATCGTACAAAGAATTATGAATTAAGTGTATAAAAAAAATTGTCAATGAAAAATAATGAAATTTTCGAGAGTAGTTCGAAGTTTTATTTTTTAGAAAATTATGCTATTTATATTTAAAAAATTATTAACTAATTAAATTTTTTTTAACTTTTTGAAGCATTTTATAATTTTAAATATCAAAATTTGTAAGAAAAAACATTCACCATCGATAAACAACAAACATTTAGATGAGTTGAATTTTCAACGGTTCCTCCCCTTAAATTTTTTACTCTTTTCGAAAGACAACAAAAATTCAAATTTTTAGATATAATTTCTGGAAATTTGAAATTTTTCGCCCTACTTTGGATTAAAATTCTTAACGAATGTGATTTTCCATATTAGCGGCGACTCTATTATTGTCAAAATTCATATAAAAATGTAAAAACAAGTCAAACTTATAAAAATAAATATTGATTGTTCAATTGTTGTAAATTGACATTTAAATCAAACTATAATTTTTCATCTGAAATAATTTAATTTTTACATCGAATGTTATTAAAGTTATTTTCTGTTGTAGAGAATAATTTATTTTTCCCGAAGAATTTTATTATTAAAAAAATGAAGTTGACATTTAAAACTCAAAAGTTTTGTAATTTGTATGAAAAATAGTTTGGTGTTTAATTTAATTTGAACTAATACGAATTGTTGTAATTTAACAATTGTTTTTTTATATTCTGTTTACTTACAAATTTAGCGCAACTAAACATAGATTTTTTTTCCCAATTGCTTCATAACCGAATTTTTCTATTTTTCGGAAAGTTTGGTTTTTTTTTGGTAAATTTACTTTCTTAGTGCAAAAAAAAATAAATAAATACCATTTTTCTGTTTTTGTTCTCAAGGAATGTTTTCTTCTTGGCTTGGGGGTGATATTTTTTGGAATAGTTGGAGGCCTTTGTTTGGCTTCCTTAGACAGTGTTCCGCAAGATTTAATAGACAATGCAGCAGTCCTTGGAACATTGTGTCTCCTCACAGCCTTGGTCTTCATTGTTGATTTACTAATGAGCTCTCATCAAGGCAAAAAGCATGATGCCACCCAAACTTTTGGCAGTAAAGAAAATGGCAAGTATCTAAAAAATAGAACAAAAAACGTTATTAATCATTTCAAATCTCATATATTTTATATTTTGAAATAAAGTCATAATTTCACTATTTTTTCCCCCTTTTGTCAAAGACGAGAGTTTTTCCACATATATTCAGTCAATACCAAGTTATAAATATTTATAAATAATGCAAACATTCAAATTTCAATTTCTAAAGGTTTTTTTAATGTAACCACTGGTATTCAAATAATATAAATAAAAAAAAAATTTTCTAATTTCTTAGTCATTTTTATGTTTATTTTTTTTTTGCTCATTTCCTCTTGTCGATGAAAAAAATATTCTCACACGTTATTTAGAAAATAAGAAACGAAATTTTTTTCTTTTCTATTTGTATAAAATAAAATTCTAAAAAATTTTCTATTTAATTTTTTTATATTATTACATTTTTTTTGGGTAAAGCTGATTAAGTTATTGCTCTAGGCTTGGTAACGAAACAAATAACTGTACAAAGGGAGTACGTAAATAAATTTGACTCAAAAAGTATTAAAAAGCTCGAAAGCAGAGATGAGTTCTCAAAATTTTCAGGTATCCCCTAATTTTATTGTTTTGCATTTTTCTTTCCCGAAAATTCACAAAGAAAATATTATTTTTCTTAGATAATTATCTTCTAATCTGTAATTTTTTAACAAAAAGTGTCTAATGATTCAATTATCTAACAGATTAAAAATAATTTATGAATTTCAACCTTTAACCATTTTGAAAATCTAATTTTACAATTTTTAATAACAATGAATTTTATTTAAATATTGAATTTAATAATAAGAATTTAACAAATTTTCTACATAAATTAACATTTTTTTTATTGATAATTTGCTTACATTTTAATATATTTTTTTAAATATTCCAAATTAAAAGTAATAAAAATAAAACAAACGGCAATATTTCTTAGAGACGTGTGGTTAATAATGGTAAAAAAATACTTGAAAAAAAATCTGATATGTGATTTAAAACGAATGCTTTGTATTATTGTTAATTCGTTAACACTATTGAAAGACGTAACTAGGGCGTGGAAAAGGTGGCGCCCGTCATGGGCGCATCAAGGTCCTTCATCAGGGACGTTTTTATTACTTTAATCATTTTTATAATAAAAATTACGGTTCTTTACTTTTCACAACATTTTTCTAAAAAAGGCCTAATCTTTTTATCTTCGAGAACCAAGAAAATGATTTGAAGCTTTTTTTCTATGCTAATTATAAAACATTATACACCTTCGAGGATAAGAAAACATTTCCATTAAAGAACATATTTTCTTCATCAAGATTTTTTAATTCTTCTTTTTTCGATTTTTATTCTAATTCTTTTGGTGTCAATTATTATTAACATTAATTGTATGTATTGAATTTTTTCCAAAATGATAAATAATTTATTTTTTTTTTTGATTATTTAAAATGCAGTCAAGCCGATGACAACGTTGGTGGTGGAAAAGGAGACAAAAATTGTGAAAAGCAATGGTAGTATGGAAAAATTGGATGATGCTCGTGATTCAAAGGGTCATGTCACTAATGGATTTAGAAAATCTGAAGGATCTCGACTGCATGACAATTTGGAGGGTATTGATTATATTGATCGACCCACAACTGATAGAAATTTCGCTAGAGACGAGCCAAGGCGCAATAGGTAGAGGGAATTTTTTCTAAATTCGAGAAATATCACCGAGAATTTCTATGCATACTCAATTAATTTTTAATTTTTAATTTATAATTTATATTATTTCTAATAATATATTTTTATTGTAAATTATTCGCTAACTCTTTTAAAACAGGGTGTCTACTATTTTCGTTTAACAAAATTCACAGTCTTTTCCGGCATTGTCATAATTTTTTCTGTTTTTTTCTTATAAACTTTAAATTTATTTGATATCGAACTCAAATAAATCTAAAAATGGCTTCAAAGTTTTTTATTAGAGTTTTTACGAATAAATAAATTTTGTTTCGAGTTTCTTTAAATTTTTTTCGAAAATAATGTTATTTTAAATAATTGTAATTGAAAATTTAGAGAATAATTGAATTAAACAAAGAATTTTTTCTATTTTTTAAAAATAATCTTGTCTGTTTAGAATTATAATTGAAAATTTTATTTTTCAATTTTATTAAAATTATATTGAGAATAACCGAATTTCTGTAAAGAATTTTAATATTTATAAAAGTAATTAAATCCATCCAAAGAAATTTGCTATTATTTATAAAAAAATTCAATTCTTGTGAAAAATTTTATTAAAAGTTTAAAAATAATTAGCAGTAATAATTAATTATTTACTTCATAACCAATAAAAATTTAATTTTTTCAAAAAATGAAGAAATATCATTTGTTTGAACATTCAGAAATTTAAAATTATAAAAATTTAAGAAAAGTTCAATAATTATAATTATTGAATAATAATATAACTTTTAGAAGTAACAAATTGATTTTAAACTTTTAGAGAGACTTTATAGTTTAAAAATAAAATTATAATTATAGTCACTAACTTCCCTTGATTATTTTCGAGAAGTTTTTAATAAAATTCTTTAAAAGAATTCCATTATTTTTAATAAAATGTAAAGAAATTTCAATTATTTCAAAAATTTTCAATGATTCCTTTATAAAAATTCAATTATCTCGAAACAATAAAATTAAAAAATTTTAAAAAACATTTTTCAGAATGTTCAAATAAAATTTGCAAAAATTTAATTTTATAAAAAAGTTTGAAGTTTATTATTTTTTAACATTTTATTAAAAATAATTGAATCCTTAAATTAACTAATAACAGTTGTAATTATTAATTTTCGCATTAAGAAACATGAATACATTAGAATGTGACTATAAAATTCAATTATCTATCAATTAATAAATTAATATCCTTCAAAAATTCTATTTATTGAAAAGTTTCTAATGAAATCCTTAAACAAATTTAATTATTTTTAGGCGAATTCCACAAAATTTCTATTAATTCGATAATTTTCTTTTAATTTCTTTAAATACTATATTTGAATCAGTAACTGATTTTTTACTAACAAATTAATTGTTTTTAAACAAATTCAAATTTAGAGAACAGTATAATTATTTATAAAAATTAAAATAAAAAGCGATTTTTAAAAAACACATTAAAATAATCAAAAACTTGTTTTAATATGATGATAAAATTTCCGGTTTGGTATAAAATTCTTGTCTTTTTTTCGGTCAAATTAAACTTCCCGGTATTTCCCGGATTTCCCATTTAGTAGACACCCTGCCTTTTAGACTAAGAAAATAAGTCAAGTATTTTAATTATTTATTAACTCTAAAAAATATTTTACTTTAGTATTATACAAAAATTCTATTCTTTATTTTTAAAACACCATTCTTAAAATTGTAATTTCAAAATAATTTTTAAAAATACTTCACGGGGTGGATTTATTTTTATATTTTGTATGTAGAATATTAAAAAAAAATTGTAACATTGGACAAATATATTATACATGGAAAACAAAAAAAATCGAATGTATTCATTTTTCCTGACAAAATTCTTTTTTTCTATGTTGCAAATTTCATTGTAAAAATTTTTATAATTTACATTAATATTAAATATTGTGAATATTAACAGTGCAGTTTAATTTACAGTAATTAAAATCACTGTTTAATTACCATAATTCTATTTGAATTAATTTTTTAAACAGTTTTACAATTATTTCACTAAATATTAAGTCTATAAAAATTAAATTCGTGTATATTTCTACACGAATTACAATTTAATTACAATTTAATCGGAATTGAGAAAAGTTTGTAGAGATTTTTTATTAGAAAAATTCTCACTGTTTATAATCTCGGTTATATTTCCCTGTCTTCCTTTTTTGTTTAATTTTTTTTTCTCACACTTGCCTGACAAAAAAAAACTGAATCAGTTGACTAGTCTTAGGTCAACCGATATTCCGAAGGAGGATGAGAATAAAAAATTTCAAAACGCTGAGAAACAGACTCGGGATTATCATCCTCAAAATATTAATAATAATTATCGTCGCCACCTGAGAGACACCGAGGAGACTTTTAACATTGGACAACAATTACGTGCTCAGGATATTTATCAACGACCAATTGACGAATTGGATACTCCACGTTTTCCAGCGACCCTAGAAAAGAAAGAACCAATTTTTGCAAAAATCGTTAATCCAGGTGTTAAAATTATGCGAGTCGATCGTGACGTTGAGGAAAGAATGGAAAATTACAGGTGAGTTTCTTAAATAAAATATTCGTTTTTTAATTAATTAAATTCAAAATAAGGAAAAAAAATCGTCAAAAGTTATAATAGGAAAAAATTGATACTTACAATTTATTTTGTTGATAATTGGAATTTTTTGCTAAAATAATTTCTATTGTCAAATTATTTTCCCTCTGCAGACTTTCGAATTCAAGTCAGTATGACAATGTACCAACGCGAATATTTTCCACCTCGAATGGATTGACGAAAAAAAATCGTGACGCAGTCTTCAGTGTTCCTAGGCCAAGTAGATTGTACAAGCATCAGAAGGAAACCCAGGACGAAATTGAAATGCTCGAGGAGTATTTTAATAATTTTAGAACAGCGTCGATTGGAACACAAACGGGAAGTCGATTGCCTTCGTCGCCAAATGATCCGGGTTATGTTCGTCATACGGCCAGCAATTGGCCGCAAAATCATCGGATCAAAACACCTGGTGGAAGTCCCGAACGAGATAGAGTATAAATTTTTAAATTAGACTCAATTTAAGATCGACAATGGTAATTTAATTTTACCAAATTAGTTTTTGACACAAGTTATAAATTTTTTTAAGGAAAATTTGAAAAATCCATTTGTTCATTAAAAAATCCACAATTTGAAAACTATAATTTCATATTTTTAAATAAAATTCATTAGCAATATTGCAAAGTTACTAGAATTATTTTCAAAAAATTAAAATAATATTTGAATCATAAAAAAATGTCGAATTGTCACAAAGAAATTTAATTTGGTGTTTTACTGTAAAAGATAGTTTTTTTTTAAATATCCGTAAAGTTTGTTATTTCTATGAAAAAATACGAAAAGTTCATAAAATTGTTAGTTATAAAATGGAGAATTCTTGAGAAGTTACAAATAATTCTAACAATTCAATTTATTTTCGAAAGTACTAAAATTTTCCGAAAAAATTCAATCATCTTCAAACAATTAAAAAAATTCTCGTTAAAATTTCAATTATCCTTATGAATAATAAAATTGTTCTCCAAAAATTCAATTATTTTCAAAAATTTTAATAAAGTTCTTGACAAAGTTTCAATTATTTTCAATAAAATTTTAATCAAAATCCTGGAAAATTGACGAATTTAAATATTAAAAATTTAGGGATAAAATAAAAAACTCTTTATGAAAATTCAAATTGACAAAACATTAAATTACTTAATAAATTTATTATTTTTGTATTTAAATAATTGAATTTACTTTAAATTTTCTAACAAAAATTGATTTAACAATGATTTTAAGTTAAAAATTTTGATAGTAATTGAATATTTTTTAATTAAATTAGTTTTTTTTATTTTTCAATAATATATTTTTTTTAATATTTTATTATTAATTTTTAAATAATTAAAAATATTGGATTTAAAGAAACATTTTAGTTTAAAATACTCAAAAAAGTGAATTTTTGAGAAGTTACAACAAATTCCAAAAATTCAATTGTTTTCAAAGGCAATAAAATTTATGCTAGAAATTCCATTATTTTCAAAAATTCTTAAAGATTACCGTAAAAAATTTAATTATCTTTTTAAATCATCTTTTTATTCAAATAATAAAATTCTTTTTCAAAATCCAATTGTTTTCAAAAATTTTAATAAAATTCTCTGCAAATTTGCAATTTCTTTAAATACAATTTTAATTCAATTCATTGAAAAGTATAGGTAATTATTTTTAAAACATCCATTAAAATTCGTCGATAGAACTTAATTATTCAATTATTTATTTTCTATATTTATTTTAAACTTTGTTGATAAAGTTCTTTATCAGAGTTCAATTTGAAGAAAGATTTAATCATGTACAATTCATTTATTTTTTTATTTAAACATTTGAATTCTCGGAGAATTTTGCAATAAAAATTCATATAAAACATTAATTACAGTTGAAATTTGAGATTAAATTATTTTCACAATTTTTTTTAAATTTTCTTCGAAATTGCAATTATTTTTAATTTAATTTTTATTAAATTTAATTTAAAATTTAAATTTTCAAAATAATAGAATTGTGAAGAATTTTATTAAATATTTTTAAATAATTAAATTTTGCAAAGAATTTTATTAAATTTTTATGAGTTTTTTCTATAGAATTAAAATTCTACAGAGAACTTTAATTAAAATTTTATTGAAAATAATTAAATTTTAATATAGAGACTTTTTACTGAAAAATGATTTTAAAAAAAGTTGAATTTTTTTTTTGAAAATTTTATGGAAATTGTATTGAAAATACTTCAATTGCTACAAAAACTTTATTAAAAGCTTTAAAAGAAATTAAATTCTTGCATAGATTAAAATATATCAAAGTCCTACCAAAATTGTTGAAAATAATAAATAATAATTATTTAGTTAATGCATTTTTGATACATTGAAACTGGGATTAAGCCCTATTAAAAAATATTAAAAATATAAAATTAATAATTGTAATCTAAATACAAAGCTAATTTGTTAAAAAATTTTTTAAAATCCAAATAATTTTTAATCAAATTATGAAATTACTATTTATAAACTGAGTAGAAAAGGTAAAAAATTATAAAATTCGTTGATTCTTGAAATAATTAATTACGTATTAAAAAAATATCAAAATTATTTCAATGTATTTGCAAAGCTTGTCAAAAGTTATTTTCGCACTTTTATTCAAACAAAATAAAAATAATTCTTTCAAATCTTCCTATTAAAATTAACTTTGTCAAAAGCTACAACAAGTGAACTGCCTGAAAATTTATAAAACTGTTACGAGTGTTTTTTCTTAAATGTGTGCTACAAATAGTTGGCTAGAAGTATTTTTTACAAAAAAAATTATGAACTTAAACTAGTATTATAATACCATCATATAATAATTTTTATTTTTAAGAATTAATCATTTCTTTCTCACTGAAAAGAAATTATTTACAAGAAACATCGATACTTAACTTCTTGAAGGTTTCACTGATATAAACGACTTTTAATAAGAATGCAAATCAAAAATATTGGCATTATATTGAAATCCAAAAATTAGATTCCTTAAGAATTAGTGATTAAGATTTCTAATATTTTCGATTTTTTTAATCAGAAAGATTTATCCTAGTAAAAAGAAAAAAATACTTTGTCTACTGGCAAGAGAATTATTCGTGTTTTCATTGGAAGAAGTTAATAAATTTAAATTAATGACAAGTTTAAATTCTGATTCAAAATCATTAATTAGCTGATTGAATTAAATGAAAATTGATTAATTGAAAAAAATAAATTTCGACTAAAATGATAACAGAAGTATTCAAAGTTAAATAGCCTTAAAAATATTTAAAGGATTTAATTGTTTTTGAATTAAATGATAAAATTTATAAATGTTATGAAAAAATACATAAATATTAAATATATAAATATATTTATAAATAATGTTAAAGTTTATTTAAAATAAGACTGTAATTCATTCATGAGACAATATCAAGAAATCAAAAAAAAAATTGGCATAAAAATTTTTAATAAAAATTGATATCTTCTCTCCGACAATACATCATATACATTATCAATAATGTAAAATTTTAATATTCGCAAGCTGTTAGTCTTTGTCTTAACAACGTAATCGTTAAGATTAGTTTCTAATTATACATGTTTATTTTCTTAACAAACAAATAATTTGCTGTAACTTGCAGTTTCTTATTTTTTTTTGTCCTTTTTCTTACTCTTTATAAATAAAAACATTCGCTACTAAAAACTTACAACAGATCTCTCTTCTCTTTATTACTTAATAAATGTATTTCTTCTCTTTCTTTAAATAACTACGACTGATTCACGTTACAATCGTGACATCTTAATTTCCTGCACATTCAAATAACAACCGAAAGATTTAAACAGTCGGACAAATATTTGATTGTAGAGAACTCACGTGTTCTGATCTAAAAATCTTCTCGAGGTTACAATAATTTTACCTCGATGAATCAAAGTTCTCTGGAAGAAGTGGTCGTCGTCAATCTTTTTTTTTTGTTTTTTATTCTAACCGTGCCTACGCGTATTTACAAAATCGATAATTCGATTAATTATTTGAGCATTTGTTTTTTTTCTCTCTCTCTCTGTCTCTCTTTTTTCTGGAACCGCTATCCTATAAATGAACATCGTTGTCGTATATATAAAGTAAGAATAATGGCTGATCCCTTTAGATGAACTTTTCCCCTGTTTATACAAAAAAAAAAATTTGTATTGGAAGATTTGTCGATGATTTATCTGAATCGATCGAATCCCATGGGAGGACCCGGATTATTTGTCGATCTCTGCTCCATTGTGATGTACTGTCTTATTAAACGCGAGATCTCATGAGCTTGCTCAGTTTGGAGTCTCGTTATTCGCTGCTGCATCAGATTGCCGCATTTCATGTCCAAATATAAAGTTCCTTCCTCGGATTTCACTTTGCGAGTTGAAATCACCTCGGAATATGGATAATGATAGAGTGTCTCCTGCAATTTAATTTTTCAATATTGGATCACTTTCGATCTGTCGATTCAGAAAACCGTAACCCAGTTTTATTTAATTACTAAGCATTTTTATTAGGTAGCGTCTAATTTTCCAGATTGGATCATTTTGATCACTTGATCAAAAAATCCGTGAACTATTTTTATTTAGTTAATAAGCATTTTCATTAGGTGGTACGTATTAAAATTAGTTATTAGTTCATATTGACACTAAAATTAGTATTTTATTCAGTATTTTAATTAATACTAGAATTAAATTCTAGTTCAATTAATGTACCAATCAAAATATTAATTTAGCTAGTTGTTTTAATTAATTAGTCTTCTCATTAAATACAGCGCTTGAATCAGGTCCATAAATTCCATAAAAGTCCGTAAATTTTATTAAAGTCCGTAAAAGTCAGTTTTTTCATGAACATCCGTAAATTTCAATTATTTTCAAAAATAATAAAATTCTCCGTAGAAATTCAATTATATTAAAAAATTATCTTCAAACTCTCGTCAAAATTTCTATTATCTTTATAAATAATAAAATTGTTCTTTGAAATTTAATTATTTTTCAAATTTTTAACAACATTCTTGGCAAAATTTCAATCATTTTCAAAAATAACAAAAACTCCACAAGAATTCAAATATTTACAAATTATGTTATAAATTTCTTCTCAATAATTCGATTATTTTTATGAATAATAAAACTCATAGGAGAATTTCAATTATTTTTAATACAATTTTAATCAAATTCCTTGAAAAAATGTAACTATATTCTAAAAAAATTTATTAAAATTCGTCAAAAGAATGAAATTACTTAAAATTTGTTGGTAAAATTCTTTATAAGAATTAAATTTTAAGAAATATTCAATTTGTCGATAAATAATTTACTTTTGTATTTAAATAATTTAATTTTTATAGAACTTTCTAATAAAAATTGATTTGAAAATGAATTTTAGTTGAAACTTTTTATAATAATTGAATATTAAAAGCATTATAACTTAAATTTTTAGAAATATCTAAATTTTGAAAACGTATCAAATTCAATGCTATGAAAATCTTTTTCATTCCTTCAACTAAACAATTCGGTAGAATTAATTTTTTTCACAAAATATGATTAAATTTAATTCTGAAATTTTAAAAAAATTTCTGAGTTCAATAATTATTCATGTTTACTACTTTAATAAAGTTTTCCAAAAGAATTAAATTACTTAAAACGAAATTTGATAAAAAACATTTAATAATTTGCATAAAGAAAAAAATTTCACAGAAATTCAATTATTTACCATTTTTATAACATTTTTTCTCTATAATCCATTTATTTTCTGAAGTAATACATTTTTTTTACAGGGATTCAATTATTTTTATAAATAATAAACTACTTTTTTTAATTCAATTTTTTTTCATAAATAATGAAACTCATATCAAAATTTAAATTATTTTTTTCAATTTTATTAGAATTCCTCAAATAAATTCTTAAAAATTTTATTAAAATTCGTAAAAAGAATTCAACTTTAAGAAACATTCAATTATTCAATAAATTATTTATTTTTGTGTTTAAATAATTGAATTATAATTGAATTTTCTAATAAAAATTGATTTAAAAATGAATATTAGTTCAAATGTTAGTAATATTTAAATACTAAAAGCATTACAGAATGCAATTATTTAATTATTTTTCAATTATTTTAAACCTTTTTGATGAAGTTCTTTATGAGAGTTAAATTTTAAGAAAGATTGAATTATTTAAAAATTATTTAGTTTTGTATTTGAACATTTGAATTCTCGTAGAACTTTCAAATAAAATCTAATTTAAAAAAGGAAATCAGTTGAAATTTTTGATAATAATTTTGCCAAATTGAATTGCGAAAAAGTGGATTTGAAATTTCTCACAGAACTTTTTTAGGAAATTATTAAAAATAATTTTTTTAATGAAGAAATGGAGTAAAAATTCTGGAAAATAGTAATTGAATTAAAATGATAGAAATAATTTTGAAGAAGTTGCAGTAACAATATTCTTATTCTTATGTTCTTATGTTTTCTTATTTGCCTCAGACATGTTATATTTTTGTCAGTAATTAGTCCGTAATTTTTAATTTTTAGTCCGAAAAGTCCGTATTTTTAAATACTTTCAATGTTTCGAGTTCTGTAAATACTTCTTGAAATAATTAGTAGTCTACTTAATTTTTGAATTCATTAGCAGTTCAGACAATTCGTCTTTCATATAATTTGTATCTTCGTCCCTATTTGTTAAAGCAGAAGATTAAGCAGCAGAGAATTGCAAATTAGAAGCTTCAAAAGTAAGTTCGTTTTCCACTTTACGATTTTTTTGAATGTTTCTTCTGGTGGAAATTTTGAAAGCACTACGTGAGATGAGTCGCCTTATTTCTAAAGTAAAAACCCATTCAGTTCATAACCTTTTATTCCATTTGCACCGAAACCACAATATTTTCTAGCCATGCACTATTGAATTTTTTTTTTAATTTCCCCCTTGGTTCTAAATTTTCAAAACTACTAAGCATTTAATTTAATAGGCAACGAGTGAAATTCAAATGAAGATAACTTATTGTAAGTAGAAAACTAAAGCAAATGTGAAATAAAATGAAAAATCTAAGTGAAGACAAAAATAATGAAAGTGAATTTATAACTCACATGAGTAATGTGGTCGATAAAAAGAACGCCGTGTCTGTTCAGAGCAAGGATGTGGTCTCCGCCTTCTTCTTTTCCCTCTGGCGCTCTCTTCACTGCAAAGAAACTGGATCCAAATAGTGGCCACTTTGACAGTATTTCTGTAGAAAAAAAGAGATTCCCACATCAGTTGATTTGAAAATTCAAAATTTATTCACCAATCAGCTATCAATTTGATAAAATCTTGTTTTAAAAAAATTGATATAAAAAATGAAACAAAATTCCAGACTTTATATTATATTCCGCTTCATAAAATAAAACTAAATTTTCTTGAAAATCTGGAGATAAATAAATGAAACTAAATCATAAATAACCATAAATATTTTCTTATAAAAACCCCAATTCAAGAGAAATAGCAATTCATTTAAATGTAAATAATTATAGTAACAAAAAAACGAGAATAATAAATAAAAATAGAAAAAAAGAAATAAGTAAAAGAAAAAATAGAAATACTAATTTTTACCTAGAACTTGAGCTTTACAACTAGCGGGTTGATTATGCATAACGTTGTTCCACGCTTGTTGAACCATACTGCTCCATTGCTGTGGTCGTGGTTCCCTCAAACTGAGAGCTGGTTTAGGAAGAAGGTACTTGACTTCCTTCGTGGTTGGTTCATGTGTGTAATCCGTTGCCCTGTGAATAAGTGCCGCGATCTGGGCCATGTCGTACTGCAAAAAATTACATTTTAATAATTTACCAAAATTCCTTTCTAAAAATTTACAGTTTAATAATTTACCAAAATTCCTTTGTAAAAAACATAAAAATTTTCTTTTTCTTTAATTAAAAAATTTACTCACGATTACTTCCTGTGGTAAATGATCACCAGGCAAAACTAATAGCAGCCCTTCCAAATAATCCGGTACAATTTGATTGAAAATGACTTCTATGTACAAAGGTGCATCGAGACGAAGCGGATAATACCAGACGGATCTAGAAAATTAAAAAATTATCCCCTTTTTTAAAATTCTTCAAAACAGCAACTTTTACTTTCTAAAAACATTCACTTTACAAAATATTTTCCCATAGGGTAGATAATTATTAAACTTTTTTCTTATTTGTTCTTCTTTTGTAATTAATGTTTTTTTTTGCCTCTAGAGGAAAACTAAATATATTCTCATTTCATTTATTTATTTATTGTCTGTTTTTAACGAAAAAATATTAATTAAGAGTATAAAAAGTTAATTTGAAAAAAATACCTGCAGAATATTAGGTAGAACACCTGTTGATTCATATAAAGCGCGGTAGTAACGTCCAGAACGTATTCATCTCGAGCTAAAGGCATCGTAAAGGCATCTCCATCAATGATGCAATAAAGCAGAAACTCATCCATTTCATTTGGACTTCTTACGGATATCACGTTACACATTTCTTCAATAACATCCTGCAAAGTGAATTTCAATTTCCATTTTCAATTTGTTTCCATTTCTTTCAAACTTTAATTAAAAAACTATTAAAACAATTACTTATAACTTTTTTTATTTTTTCCGGTTTTTAAAAGTTGACTTTCAATTATTTGGAAATAATTTTTTTGTTATTTTTTAAATATTTTTCTCTCAAAGACAAGACGTTTTTTAAAGATTGCAATAAATTTCTTTAAAATATAAAATTCATTTCAATAAAATTTGAAGAAAAATTAAAAATTAAATTAAATCAATTCTTGGGCAATTTCTCAATTAATTATTTTAGGGATTTTAAGGGCATTTGAACCATTATGACGTCACAATTAGTGAAAAGCATGTGATTTACAAATGTGACGTCATAATGGTTCAAATGCCCTTAATTATCTGGAGACAATAAAAATTGTTCAGAAACTTAATAATATAAAAATTTCTAAATTAAATTATTTACTGTTTCAGTAATTTTATTAAAATATTAAAAATAATTATTGTTTTATCACTACAATTAAAATTTCAAATTTTTTAAAATTCAATTATTTGTGAAAATTATAGCTGTAACTATAATTCCTTAAAAAATTGAATTATTTTCTAAAATTTTTAATTAAAATTCTACTCCAAAATAATTAATTTTTAGTAATTTTGATTTTTTCGGGAATTCAATATTATTTTAAAGAAAAGAAAATTTTATTTAAAATACGTATAAAATTTCTTTTTAATTAATTTTGACGATATTTCTGATTAGTCACCAATTTTTCAACAATGACAAAAATTGAAATAATTTGGAAAAAATTGAATTAAAGTTATTCAAAAAAATAATTTTAGAATTTTTAATATTAAAATTATTAATTTTCAGCTAAGAAATAAAAATTTTAATTAAATTATATTCATCAGTTTTTTAAATAGAGTAGAATAAAGTCAATAAAATTATATTAGTAAATTTTAGGATCCATGCGTAATTTTGTTAAAAAAAAGTATTTGTATCCACGAAAAAAAGGACGAATACAAAAATTTATATTTTATATTTTTGAATAATTTTCTTGGAAAATTTTATTTTAATTTGAAAATGCTAAAAATACCATTGTTCAATTTTTCAAATTGAAAGTTTATTTCTTAACTTTTTTAACTAATTTTATAGACTATAATATATAATATTTTTATATAAAAAATATAAAATATAATAAAAAAAGATGATTTTTAATTAATTAGAAAAATAAACAAAAATGAATTTGAAAAAAAAATTGAATAATTAAGATTTTCTTTGAATTTACAGTGTAAAACAAGTTTTTTCTGCAAAAAAATATTTCAAAAATAATAAAAATCAATTTCTTTATTCAGCACTTTTTTCACAGATAAAAAACATATTTTCTAGAAAATTACTCATGAATTTTAAAATAAACCAATTTTGAAAAAAATTAAAATTTCATGGTGGGTAAAAAAAATGTTCTGACCAATGATCATTATTTTATGATTATTGAACACTTTATGATTATTGAATTCCCTTCAGAAAATTACTATAAAATTACTTTTATCAATTATTTTATGGAATATTAAAAATGTTTTCAAAACAAAATTAAAACTCTGGGTGTTGAAACTTAAAAAAATTTAATTATTAACTAATTTACTAATTAATTATTTTAGATGTTAAATTTCAAAAATTTTAATAAAAAGAATTCAATTATTATTTATTTTGATAAATAGTAAAATTTTTGACAAAAATTCAATTGTTTTTAAAGAAAATGTGAGTGAAATTTCACGAACGAATTCAATTATTTTCTAAAAATTTAATAAATCCTTCGACACAATTCAATTACTTTTTTAAAACTGTAAAATCTTTGCAAAAATTCTATTCTTTTAAAAAAATTTCACGAAAGAATTCAACTTTTTTCTTGACTCATTATAAAATAGTTGCAAAAATCCAATTCTTTTCAAAAAGTTTCACGAATGGATTTAATTTTTTTCTTAATTCATTATAAAGTCGTTGCAAAAATCCAATTATTTCCAAAAAATTTCACAAATGAATTCAATTTTTTCCTTAATTCGTTATAAAATATTTCAAAAGAATTCAATTATTTTCTGAAATTTTAATAATTTGAAAAAGTGTAAAAATATCAAAATAATTTCAAAGTTAATAAAAGAAACTTAAAATACTGGAAATAATTGTAAATATTCAATTTATAAATTTGAATTTAAAGCCTTAATTATAAAATGAATTGAAATAAATAATTGAAAATAATGGAAAATTATGATATTTTGGTACTAACTTGTACAACAGTGGTGCACTTGGTATTAATTACTCTCTCAGTTCCACCTGGCAATCTATAGATTTGTCTCTTGGCATTTCTTCCAGCACTAATTGCCATTATCTCTTCAACGCTGGGAATAATCTTCCTGCCTCCGTATTTAACTGTTTTTCGTAAATTCTGCAGGCAAACGGTTGCCGTACCATGATACGCTCGTCTCTTATCATAGGCGGCAGTTTCCAAATATTTCGTCAAATACGGCTTAAGACCATCGCTACAATTAAAATATGCAGCGATAATGCTAAAAATTCTCCATCCACGTTGACAACTTTCTGGATTTGGACTTTTATTATTTGTCGTTTGCTTCATTAGTTGACAATAAATTTCATCGCACAACTGTTCATAATCATGACAATGCTGTAAAAATAAAACATTCCATTAATTCTCAAAAATTAAGAAAAATAAAATTTCGTATCATTCATTCTTTCCGAATTTGTCCAAATTGTAACTGTATTAAAAAAAATATATTTTTACTTTAAATATAAATAATATTTGATTGTATTAAAAAATGCATAAAACATCTACTATCAATTTAATTTTTCAATTTCTGATCAAAATTTCTTGAGAACCTGACAATCACATGCTGTGTCAAGTTTCCGGTTTTAGGAATTGAATCATATATTTTAGATTTAGAGAAAGTGATGTTTTTTTTTGTTTTAAAGAGCAGTGATTAAACTTTTGCTCACCTTTAGTATTGTGTAGACACACTTTACTTCGTTCATGCTTGGCGGAAGTAACTGATCGCCCATGTACATCATCAGACACAGGAAGCAGTCTACAGCAAGGGCACTCAACTCGTTGTCCAAACGTAGAAGACTCTTTTCAATTGGAACTGCCGAGTACTTAACTAGGTCTACCTGTTCCTTCCATGTCCATTCTGCACTATCCTGTTGACCTTTGTTCTTTTTATTTTTCTTTTTACTTTTCAATGATTCTATTACTTTTAAAGAACCACTAATTGAACCATCTGCCGTTTTCATCATTTCGAACCTGAAATTAAAAAAAAAGTCAATTTAAAATTATATATATTACAAATTTTCTATTATATACAATTTGTCTCACATAAAAAAAATATATATATGTATTCTCTTCGTATTTTCTCTTCCGGTTCATCTCGTGCGTAATTTCATGTTAAACAAAGTGTACGAGGAAAATTACTTTAAGTATCATTTTCAAAATTATATCTACAAATACGAGAAAATAATATGTTTCGTAATACAATGTAACAATCTTGAAAGTTTGTTTCCACTTGGCGATGGAATATACAGCGTGATTGAAATTTCTTCAGATCGTTAGCGCACTTTCAATAGATTCCTGAGATTCATTTCGAAGCATTGAATCACGAGGATATCGATTTTAATCGAACAATTTAAATTTAATTGAAAATATTTGAAATTTCTTTTGTTCTATTACATTGATTTAGTTTGTCAATATTTCAATTAATGGTAACTTCAATTAATTACTATTTGAGAAAAAGAAAAACAGACTCGAATCGACTTTAAGGCGCAAAAAAGTCATTTTAGTCGATTTAAAATACAAAGCAGTCGAAAATGTCGTTTATTTTATTCAGATTTGTAATAAAAATTGCAATTTTCTACTTTCTTGATCTTTCTCTTAATTTTTATAAACATAAACTTTTTCCCTCATTTTTATAAAATTCAATTATTATCAAATAAGTTTTTCATATTTTTCGACAAGTTTCTTGAAAAAACGCGATTACTGTTGAAAATTTTAATGAAATTTATTTTCCAATAATAAAATTTTGTATTAAAATTCTCAAAAATTACAAACAGCAATTCTTCTGAAATTCAATTATTTTCTAGAATTTTTAATACAATTAGTTCAAAAGTTTAATTTTTTAAAATCTATACAAATATTATTTAATGTTAGGTATCAACTGTAATTTTCAAAAAGTTTTAATTCAAAATACCTTGTGAAATTTAATTATATCCAAAAATTGTTACTTTCACTTTAACAAAATTCAATTATTTTCTAGAATTTTTAATTAAAACATTTTTCCAAATAAATTACTTATGTTATTTTATAATTTTTTGGGAACTTTTTCCAGAGGTTAAAAATTGTCAAAATGTTCCTTTAAAATTCTTCTAAAATTCAATATAATATAATTTTTTTAAAAATTTGAAAAGTATAAGTTTTTAGTATTTTCTAACATTTTAATTTTAAACCTTTTGAAATTTATTTCTAACAATTTTTTCCATAAATTTATTTTTAACAATTTTTTATATAAATTTATTACTAATAATTTTTCTTCTAGAATTCTTAGTTTAAAATGTGCTTCCAAATTAATTTTTTAATCATTTTTTCGTAAAAATTGTTAACTGTAATTCTAAGTAGTTTTTTAAACAAATTTTTAAAGTGATAAAGAAAATTCAAGGCTAATTTAATGTTTCCCTACTTTGAAAATCCTTTTCATAAGATAAAAGAATTTTTTAAAATTTATTTAATTAAACAAATAGCTGTTTACTACCCAAAACTATTTCTACATTTTCACCAAAAAGTATGAAACAAAATTAAAATATTTTATTAAATTATTAAATTAAAAATATTACTACGAAAAATTGTATAACTAATTTTTAAACAATAAAGGGATTTTTTTCAAAAAATGTGATTAATTATTAAAAAATTGAAATCTAGATAAAAATTTTATTGGAATTATATTGAAAACATTACAATTATCATGAAGAATTAATAAAAAAATTTTCAAAAATATTGAATTCATTTTTTCTTTTATAAAGAATTTTAATGAAATTTTAAAAATGAATTGATTTAAAATAACTAAGTTTCAGAAAAAAATGTTATTATTTATAAAAGTAATTGAATTTTTCTAAAAAATTTCATTATTTATGAAAATAATTGAATTTTGTACAAAATTTTTTTTATAATAATTAAATTCCTGTAAAAAATTTCATAAATCATGAAAATAATTAAAATGTTACTAAGAATTTTATTAAAATTTTTAAAAATAATTAACACTTTTTAATTTATAGAATTCTTTCGAGAAATTTTGTTACAATTTTTTTTAAATAATCGAATTCTTTCGAAAAATGTTATAATTAATTATAAAATTGAAATCTAGGTAAAAATTTTATTTGAGTTATATTGAAAACATTACAATTCCTTTGAAGAATTAATCAAAATTTTTCCAAATATCTTGTTTTGAAAACAATGAAATTCCTGTGAAAAATTTCATAAATCATGAAAATTTTCAATGTTACTAATGTTTTTAATAAATTTTTTTTAAGTAATTGAATTTTTTCTTGTGAAGAATTTTATTAAAAGTTATTGAAAATAATTGAATTCATTAAAAGTATTATTTTTTTAATATTTGAAAGCAATAAATATTGAAATTAATTAGTTAAAAATTGCTTTTTTAAATTTTGAATTAAAAAACTATTAAAAAATTAATGTCGATATTTAAAACTGAAAATTGAGTAATTTACATAATAATAAATTGAACTCCTCGTAAAATTGGTTAATTTTGTTTGCAAGAAGAATTTTAAATATTTGAAATCCAATTAAAGATTGAATTTTATCCAAAAAGGAGAGTAATTTTTTTTTATGACATCGTTTCCTTTATGTCTTGAATAATCCATTAATTTCTTTCACTGCGTCTAATCTCGCATGAGAAAATCGTAATTGATTCTAGGTACACAATAGTACAATTAAAATTAATGCGAGCACCATAATAGACCACAAGATAGCAATTTCTTTTTCAACCATCAGAAAATGTCAGTAAACTAGGTTTCCTTGAGATATTTTAATAATCAGGTGAAGTAAATAAAGAAAGTTATTTTACAATTCATATATATACATATATACTTTATGACACACAAATTCCTATCACGAAGTCATATAGTAAATAAGCTCCTTTTGTAAACTAATATGAATATACATCTAATCTATCATCAGTATATGTATAATTTTATATTTTATTCCCCTTTTTTTTATTTTCTAGAAACTCTACTAAGGCAAGAAATTTTACCGCACGTGAATTATTGTAAAAGAAGAAGAAAAAAAATCCTGAGCATGATTTCACTGAATAAAAACACGAATTTCAACTTTTTCGCCAATACTCGTTTTATAATTATCAGTTTCGATATATCTTGTGTGTATGTATGCATGAATTCCTCGAGAAAATGTAACTTTCGTTGGAAAGTGTTTACATTCCCGTCACAGAAAAAAAAAACAGTGCTCCCTGATAACGAATACAAATCAGTAGTCAACCATATGTGCATTTCCTTATTCATTTAGATTTCACTCAGCTTTTAGAAAGAAAGAGGGGAAAAAAAACCCCGATTCGATGTTAACGATGGATTGTTAATTAAGAATCTCGCCTCAGGAAACAAGATATATTTATACAAGTGCGGTTTATTCGTTTGTTATTGCCCATAAAATTTTGTTACACTTTGAGTTTCTCGTTATTCACGGTCGCACTTCCCGAGAAATGTTGATGAGTGTTACATAAAAAAAAAAGAATATCTCATGCTAATTAAAGAAAGTCGGAAAATGGCAATTCCCTTTCTCCTTTAAAAAAAAGCCCCCCTCCTTACTTTTTAATAGTCGATTGTTCTTTGCAAATTGAGTTCTCGCTTCAGGGAATATTAAAAACAATTCAATATCCTTTATAATCAAAGGTAGACGAATTTTCACGGATTTTATCTACTGCTTCTATGTTGTTATCACTGTTATATTATTACTAGAATAATTAACGTTATAATAATTATTGATAACAGAAATATTGTTCAAAATTGAGTGAATAATTTGTGTGTTCATTTTAAGCATTTGGAATTCATTAGAATTAAACTATCGCCAATATGCGGAATTGTTTTTGTTGTTGTACTCTTATATAAAAGTCGTGTTGAGAAAGCATAACATTCACGATTCTCAGATATCATCGTATGCAGTCAAATCTTGACGCACTTTATTTCATCGCGAAATCTCCATTGTTCTTGCACTTCAAATGATATTCTCAAATCTTCCAGTCACCATGTATGTAAATAGCTAATTTACTATAAATTTCCCAACGTTTCGTGAATCTGGACTACTGACTGGAATTTAATAGTTCAAGTTGATGCTAGAATTCAAGTCGAATTCGAAATTTTAGATATTTTAGGTATTTGTATTTTTTGTCTGTATCTCTTCGTATAAAATACAAGTCTAGAATCTTCTATAAAAAGAAAAAATGTAAGTAAAGTTGGTATTCAGTTTTATTTAATTTTCAATTTTAATTTTTACTGAGTCTACTTAGTTAATATTTAATTTAAATTATTCGATATTAAGTATTAAATCAATTTCCTGATTTCTCTAGATAATAATAATTCATAGAAATACTTGAAACATTTTTTACAAAATCGTGACTTTTAGATAGAAGTTAGGCAAAATTTGACAAAAGTTAGTTCTGTAAATAAATCGTCATAATTTTTTAAAATTCAAATTCAGTGATTTAGACATAATCAGAGTTCGATAAAAATTTGATTTTGCTTTTCCTGTTTTCCCCTAACTTCCAGATAGAATTTTAACTATTCCCCTGATCCTTAAAAATTTAACAATTTTAAAACCTAAAAATAGTTCCTTAAAAATCATTGTAGAAAAACTAATTGTTATTAAAACAAAGTACGGTTAATGCTATTTAACAAAAGAAAATATAATTTTTTCTACAAGAAAAACCCGATTTAAATTATTTTAATTTCTTTGTTCTATGTACAAAAAAATTAATTTTTAAAAAATTTATAAAAATTTTGTTCTAATTTATTCAAATTTCTACTAATTCAGATTTAGAGAATAAGCTATGTAATAAAACTATTTTCCAAAAGAAAACTTAAAAATGATTTTATTTTCACAATTTTTTGCAAAAACGTGATTTTTTTACTTTTAAAAAATAAAACTTTTCTAAAATAAATTTTGTACTTTTATTTTTGTAACTTTAAGAATTTCAATCTTAGAAAATTTAATTCTTCAATGGAAATTTATTAAAATTCTTGACAAAATAGTTATACGAAATTTTATAAAAAATTTTTAAAATAATTGAATTCTTTCAAAGAAGTTTATTAATTGAAACTGTATTTAAATTTTAAAATAATGAAATTTTTGTTGGGAAAATTAATTAAAATTGAATTAAGAACTTGGGAGAATTCATCCAAAAATTTTATTAAAATATTTGAAAAAAATGTTATTGTTTTCAAGAAAATTAAAGATTCTTTAGAAGAATTTAATTATTTTTGGTAAAATTTTAACTCAATTCCGATAGAGAATTTAAATTTTCTCTGAAAATTTTATAAAATTCTTGTCAAGAATTCAATTATTTTCATAAATAATAAAATTCTTCTCAGGAATTCAATTTTTAATGCAATTTCAATAAAATTTCTTGATAGAATTCAATTATTTTGAAAAGTATTTTTAAAACATTTAATAAAATTCCTTGCAAGAATTCAATCATTTTCGAAAACTTTGTTTAAATTCTTTAGAAGAATTCAAAATTTTTTTTAAACAATTGAATTTGTATTTTTCAAAACTTTATTTTATTTTTAAATAATTTTTTAATTTTATATTTATAAATAATTGAATTCTTTCAAAGAATTTTATTGAAATATTTAAAAAGTAACTGCATTCTATGAAAAATATGAAAAAGATTGGATGTTCGAAGAGATTTATATTTTTTTTTGAAAATAATTGAATTCTGTTGAAGAATTTTATTAAAATTAGTAAAACGAATTGAATTCTTTTAAAGAATTTAATTAACAAAAATGATATTGAAAATAATTAAATTCTTTTGAGAAGATTAATGACATTGAATTAAGAATATTTGTATTCCTATATTTGAGGAATTTTATTATTTTTATGAAAAAAATTGAATTAATGCAAAGGATTTTATTTAAATTTTAGAAAAATTCTTTCAAAGAATTAAATTATTTCAAATGCAATTTTAACTCAATTCCGATTAAGAATTTTTATTTTTTTCGAAACTTTAATAAAATTCTTGTCAAGAATTCAATTATTTTTGTAAACATAAAATTCTTCGCAGGAATTTAATTATCTTTAATACAATATTAATAAAATTGCTTAAAAAAAGGCAAATATTTTCCAAATAATGTAAAAACATTTTAACAAAATTTCAATGAAATTTTTTAAAAGAATTCAATGATTTTCAAAAAATTTGTTAAAATTCTTTAGAAATTCGATTATTTTCAGTTTAAGACAATTTTAATTAAATTTTTCTAAAGAATTAAATTTTCTTTGTGACAATTGAATTTGTATTTTTAAAAACCTTCTTTATTTTGATAAATAATAATTGTGCTTTGAAGGAATTCAATTATTTTCTAAATACAATTTTAATAAATTTTCTTTAAAGAATCCAATTATTTAAAAAAAATTTAATATAAAACTTTGAAAGAATTTCAATTATTTACAAACATTTTATAAAATTCGCCACAGAGAATTGAATTATTTTCACTAGTAATACAATTCTTTGAAACAATTCAATTACTTTCAAATAATTGAATAAAATGCGTCGTATAAAATTGAATTATTTTCATGTGTAATAAAATTCTTCGGAGGCTTTCAATTATTTTCAATACAATATTAATAAAATTTCTTGATGGAATTGAATTATTAAAAACAAAATTTAATAAAATTCATTGAAAGAAATAAATTATTTTCAAAAATCTTGATAAAATTTTTTAATCCTCTATCAATCGTGTGGTGAGAAGTTTGCTCGCTGAGTTTTGCTACTAAATTGCAATTCTAGAAATTCGTTTTTTCTTCTTCAGCGTCGACTTTACGACGAATTTCTTCAAAGAAAAATTTAATTAAATTCTTATCTACTCGTGAAAGAAAAAAAAAAGTAAAATACTCACTTTTCGGTACTTTGTCGGAAATTGAGCATTGCGTATTGTAAAAGCGAATGCTTTCCATCATTGACAACTGGTCCACTCTCGTAAATACTTTCTTCCTGAGATCGGCCAGTCTCTTCCTGATGCCGCCACTCTTGATTCTCAGCGTTTTTGTTCATCTGATTCTTCTGATGATGAACGTTGTTGATCTGATTTCCAGTTGACACATGATTCGAAATCCTCGACGCAGACGTATGTCCTTCATGATCATTTACGTGATTGAAATTGGATTGGTTGTGCGACTGGTTGTGTGCCATGTGAGATGATACGTGATTCGCTTGCGATTGAATCGACTTGGTCATCTGCGAGACATGATTCTCGTGATGAATTGCCTTGTGCAATGGTTTATGCTCAACCTGAAGAAAAGAAAATTCCAAAATTAAACGATTGATCATGAAATAAACAATTTTTTGTTTTTATTCTTGAAAATTCCAAAAAGAAAAAGAGAATTTCAAAAGCACAAAGAGCCATTAATAATATATATTGTAATAAATCGTATTACTTTTCTGAAATTCGTCTAAATTCCGATTGATCTCTTAAACGCGAAGAACTTGTTCCTCCACGCGATCGAATACCGGTACTTAAAACTCGCATGCCAGACATCCATTTCTGACTTGTTTCATCGCAAGGAATGCGTTGATCTTACAACTTGCGGCTATATAATCTTCAATTCCGCGTTTCTCGTCTCATATGGAGCATTATTTTGTAATCGAGTCGCATTACCTAATTACCGGATTCTATTCTGATCACACAACTAAACTTCAATTCCACGAGATTAATTTTCTCATTTAAAGAAAATGAAAGCTCGACTTTTAAGGATTTTTCACCGATGGAAAGAAAACGAAAAATAAAAACAAGTCAGGAAATATTTTTCCAAAAAACAAAAGTCAATTAAATCCAGGTCTTAAGACTTTAAGCCGTAAAAAATGTGATTTTAGTTGATTAACAGTAAAAAAAAAGTAAAAAAATCGTTTATTTCATTCAAAGTTGGAAATAAAATTTGATTTTCCACTTTCTTGATTTTTTTTTCTAATTTCTAGAAAAATTTTATACTATTTTTCTTATTTTTAAAGTGACTTCAATTCTAAATTTTTGGTAAAATTCAATTATTTTAAATTTCTTAAAGTCTTTCTTCAAAAATTAATAATAATAATAATAAAAATTAATAACTCTTCTAATACTCAATTGTTTTCTAGAATTTTTACCAAAAATCATCTGAAATTATATTACATCTAAAAATTACTACTGTAGATGTCCAAAATTTAATTTTTAATTTCTAGAACATTCTAATCGCAATTCTCTCTAAATCAATAATTTTTAGAATTTTGAAAAAGCTTTTTGAATTTAATTTATTTACAAAAAAAGAAATCGTCTAAAATTCAATTGGTTTTAATTAAATCTTACGAAATTTGAATGATCCAAATGTTTTTGAATTAAAAATAATATAAAAAAATTCAACTATTTTTTAAAAATTGTTACAAAAAACTGAGTTTCTTAAAAGTTTTAACTTTAATTATTTTCCGAAATTTTTACTTTAATTCTTCCAATATTGAATTTTTTCTCGAGTTTTTAACGAAAATTCTTCTCCAGAATAATAATTGTTATAATTTTCAAAATGTTATTCTAAAATTTAATTCCTTTTAAAAACAAAAATTAAATTTTTGATAAAAATTTAGATTTTTTAAAAATTACCATTCTACTCTTATTACTATTGTAACTATAACTTTTTAGGGATATTTAAACAGATTAATGAGGTGAATTCTTGAAAATTTTTTGGTAAACCTATAAATATTGAAAAAATGATAATTCTTAAAATTATTAAAAATAAATATTTGGAAATAATTTTAAAAACGAAACAGATTTTTCTATTAAATTTAACAGAAAAATTTTCAAATATGTAATTTAAATTTTAGTAAAATTTTCAGAAAATAATTAAATTTTTTCATAGATTTAAATTAAAATTTAATCTTTGATTTAAAAATTTAAGTATTTCCTAAAGACTTTTAATTTCAAATTAAACGTAAAATTTTCAGAAAGTTTTAATTTTAAAGGTTAAATTTTCAATAATTAAGCGATAAAAACTTTCTAAAGAAGTAAATTTTTGATTGAAATTAAATTTATTAAAAGAATTTTTAAACAAAACCAATCAATTTTTAGAATTATTGTGATCATAAATTTTTTAATTGATTCGTTTCACCAAAATTATATAAAGTTCAAAAAAAATATTTCTTTTTAAGAAATTAATTTTTTTTATTGTAATTAAATTTAATTAATGAATTTTTAGAGAATATAAAAACCAATCAATATTTAGAAGAATTATTATGATTACAAATTTTTATATTCTCAAAAATTGCAATGTTCTAAGAACTCTATTTTTAAAAACAATATTTCATAAGATTTTTTAAGCTAATTTTTAAAAAATTTTCATTTTTTAATTTTTATTTTAAGATGTTTTATTAGTATTTTTAAGAAATCAAATTACTTTCAAAATTTGATATTAAAAATCTGGTAAGTTTAGTTTTTTCAGCTAATTAAATTTTAATGAAAAACTCGAAAAAATTAATAATTTTCAATAATATTTTACAGAATTCTTAATTACATATTTGTATAGTTTTTTAAATCAAAATTTTAAAAAATTAACACTTTAATTAACATTAAATGAAAATTAAATTATAAATTATAAAGTAAATAAATTCATTAATTTATCCCAATAAGATAATTGAAAAAAACAAAATTTGAATTCTTAAAATAATTTTGAATAAAGTATTTCAAAAGTTTATTTTAAATTTTCTGAAAATTTTATTTAAAAAAATTATTTTGTCAAAAAAATTTATTCTTTTTGAAGAATTTCTTTGAATTTTGTTTAAGTAATGGAGTTTTTATTAAATTTTAAATAATAATTTTGAAGATAATTGAATTTTTGCACAGAATTTTACTATTTATAAGTATAATTGAATTGATTCGAAGGATTTATTCAACTTTTAGAAAATAATTTGAATTTATTCGAAAAATATTTAAAAAATTTTAAAAATTGAATTCGTTCGTGAAATGTCATTAAAATTGTATTTAAAATAATTGAATTTTTGCAAAGAATTTTGCCAAATACAGAATTATAAATATGAGTTAAATTTTTTTGAAGAATTTATTAAAGTTTTAGAAAATAAGTGAATTCTTTTGTAAAATTTTATAACGAATTACAAAAAATATGAATTCTTACCTGAAAAATTTTTTTGACAATAATTAAATTTTTGCAAAGATTTTATAATGAAATAAGAAAAGAATTCAATCCTTTTGGGGAATTTTTTTGAAAATAATTGAATTTGTGCAAATATTTATACAATTTTAAAAATATTATAATTGAATTGTTTCCAGGATTTATTAAATTTTTAGAAAATAATTGAATTCGTTGATGGAATTTCATTTAAATTTTGTTTAAAAACGATTGAATTTTTGACAAAAATTTTATTATTTATGAAAATAATTTAATTCTTTTTATTAAAATTTTTGAAATTAATAAACCGGAATAATTATAATTAGTGTTTTAGTTAATAATTGAATTTTTAAAAAAGTTTTATGCTGAAATTATTTAAAAATTCATATTTAAATATAATTAGTCATGAGTAGCACGTTCCATGCGCTAACGCACGTATCATTTGCTAGTTCAAAAATAACGTTTACAAGAATTAATTACAGTTACTTCTCAGACTAGAAGAACCTCAATAAATTACATTTAATACACAAAAATGGTATTTATTGCAAAACACATGATAGAAAATTGGAAAAATTCACATTTCTTTCTTAAAAAAGTGTCATATTTTGAAAAGTAGTGGAAAAAGTCATGATGCTATTCAAAGGACTTTAAATACGTAAACACGCATTATGTGCATGCAATTTTCAGTTGATGAAAAGCGAGGAAGTCATTACTCTCTCACAGCATAAATTCCTGGCTAATTTTCTAAAAGTAGTGAGTAGAATGCAAGAGATGTCGACCCTGACCTACATAATCATTAATGCATCCAGATTCGTCGTATAATGACGCTTTGAATATATACAGTTACTCGCTGTGATTAAGGAGAACGTTAAAAAAAGCATTTGGATTACGCTCCTTTTATCTCGCAATATGCAACGCCTTAAGATCATTTTACTTGTGTCCAGGAAGAAAATATTCACGACCAGTTATAAATAACTTTACGGTGAAAATATTATAAAATCCAAGTTACCGCCAGTAGTTCCCGTTTCTATCATTATCGTCATGCTGCAATGATTTTTATATTCCTATAATATAATTTTCCCCACAATTTTTTTTTCAACACCTAACAAATTTTCGCCAACTCTGAAAAAAAATATTAACAACCATAATTAACATATTATAGAACATTTCAATATTGAAACATCCGTTAATTCGAATTTTCCGCCAATTAACATCGTTAATTGAAAAATTGTACTTCTAAAAATGTGCTCGCATTAATTAAAAATATTATCATGAAATGCCTTGTTTTCTAATTAAAAAATTTCATTCATTATTCGAGAGTCAGTAATTGGAATAAACAAAAATGTTTGATATTTAGGAAAATGTTTTCAAAATCTGCTAGAAAATACGGCTAATTAATTGAAAACTTCGGAGTCTAAATGTCACAGTAGTAACTTTCACCATTCCGAGACATAATTATATGTGAAGTAATAATAATAATAATAATAATAATAATAAAAATAGTCGCATTTATAATTTCCCCTGTAAAGTCAGCAATAAATATATATATTGTACCGAAATCTTGATATTATAATTTGAATATACAGTGGAATAAAAGTTGAGTAAGCAGAGAAGTTCACTTGAAGTGAATGTATGAAAGAGGATTTCAATAATATGCTGATGAATGCAAGTAAATTTTGTTGCGTCAAGATAAACGTGCCAAATTAACAAATAGTAAACGTTTGCCTCATTACAACTAAATTATTATTATTATTCTCGTCGAATGTTAAGGTGTACATTATTTTCTAAATCTACATGACGTAAATTTTCCGCAAAAATGATTTATAACGTAAATTATGAGTATCTAATTTGACTTGCAACACATCGTGTGTATGTGCTGAGATTAATCAAGAGACACGAGGAATGTTTCATTATTAAAAATTGAGTAAACTTGATTGGTCATAGAAAATTGATTGAATAAAGCGAATACTCATTATTTATGCCTCAAAGAACATTTCGCATGAAAATACAACAGTTCCATTCAAATGCCTATAAAGAATTATTTTACCACCTTTTACTGTCAATAAAAGAAATACCCACTTTTTGCTAAAAAAAAATTCTTCGAAATATTGAAAGTATTTAAAAACATGGACTTTTAGGAGTAAAAAATAAAAATTACAGATTAATTGTCGACAAAAATATAACCACTCCGAGTGAAATAAAAAAACAATTGCCTTAAAAATATAAATTAAATTTTTTTATAACTATAAAATATGGAGATATCGATAAAATTATTATTTCTTATTATAAGATGTATTGTTACTGTAATTTCTTCAAAATTATTTTCATCATTTTAATTCAATTACTATTTTCGAGAATTTTAGACTAAAATTCTTCTTTAAAACAACTATTTTTAATAATTTTTTAAAAAAAGTTCTTTATAAGAATCTTCAAATCCATTTTTTTACAATTCAATTTTACGAAATTATTATCAAAAATTTTAACTGAAATTAATTTTTTAAATAATTTTTTATTAGAAAATCCTACAAGAATTCAATAATTAAAATAACAAAAATAAATAATTAAATCTTTTTTAAAATTGAACTCTCATAAAGAACTTCAGCAACAAAGTTTAAAGTAATTGAAAAATAATTAAATAATTACATTCTTTCGACGAATTTTTATAAAATTCTTAAGAATAATTACATTTCTCGAAGAATCCAATTAAAATTGTATTCAATAATAATAATTTGCCAAGAATTTTATTATAATTTTTTTAAAATAATTGAATTTCTACGAACAATTTGATTATTTATAAAGATAATTGAAATTTTGAAGACAATTTAAAAAAATTTTGAAAATAACTGAATTTTTCAGAAGCATTTTATTACTTTTGAAAATATTTGAATTCCTGGAATCATTTGTAACTTCTTCAAAATTTACTTTTTTTCATGTTTATATAACAAAAAATTTTATATAAATACATTACTTTTAATAATAAAAAATTAGTAATAAAATATGTAGGAAAAAATATACTAATTTCAACAGAATTATTATTACATTTTTTAACAAAATTAATTATACAGAAATTTTTATTAAAAAGTATGGAAAATTCAGATTTTCAAACCTATTTAATTTGATAACTTTTCAAAATTTAATTATTTCTAATAATTCAAGCTATAATGCTTTTAATGTTCAAATTTTTATTTGAAAATTTTAACTAAAATTCATTTTCAAACCAATTTTTACTAGAAAATTTAACAAGCATTCATTATTAAAAAGAAAAATTAAATAATTTGTTAAATAGTTGAATTCTGATAATAAGAATTAAATCTTATTTAATCGACAAATTTTTAAAAAACTGAATTGTTTCAAAGAAAGTCATAAAATTTTTTAATTTTAAAATGTTTAATAACATTCTTCGCAAGAATTCAATTATTTTTATATAAATAGTAAATTTTTTTGCAAATATAAAAAATATTTTTAAAAGTTTGAATAAACTCTTATAGAAACAATACAATTATTTTTTAGAATAGTTAAATTTCAGCAAAATTTAAATTATTTCCAAAAAAAATGAAGTTTTACTTAATTTTTTATGGAAAATTTTAATAGAATTCAATTTTTTTTTAAATTCAAATAAATTCTTTGAAAAAATTTAATTATATTTATAAACAGTAAAATTCTTTGCAAAAAATCAATTATTGTCGAAAAAATTTAATTATTTTCTAAAATTTCTATAAAAATCCAGAAATAAATGTTTAATTGCAATTATTAACAAACACGGTCATTTAAAACACTTAAAAGCAATTGTTTATAAAATCCAATTATTTTAAAAAATTGTAATTAAAATTATTAAAGAAACTCTATGTTTAAAAAAATGGAAAAAGATTCTTTAAAAAATAAATTAAATTAGAATTAAAAAGGTTATACAAAATTCTTCGTTAAAATTCAATTACTTTCCTAAGTAATAAATTTTTTCGAAATAATTTCATTGTTATCAAATTTTTTGATTTAATCATTTGTAAAAACTTTAGAATTTTTAGTACATTAATTTTAAAATTGAAATTATTTAAATAGAAAAATTATTTAAAATGTTTAGAAACAAAAAAGCAAACAACAACTAATTTCAAACTGCGAATAGATTATCGAAATAAAACAATTATTAATAATAGAGTTTTGAAAGTAATTGAATTGTAGAGAACAATTTTATTATTTATAAAGATAACTCAAAATTTTAACAAGAATTTTTGAAAAATTTTTTGAACATAATTGAATTTTTGTGAAAAGTTTTATTTCTTTTGAATGTAATAATTGAATTTCTCCAATTTATTTTCCAATTTCTCCAACTTCTCAAAAATTCTCCAAATTCTGACGAACAATTTACAAACTTTTCGTAATTTTTTATACAAACGAACTTTACGGATGTTTTTTTTTAATTTTTACTTTTACGGACTTTAATAAAATTTACGGACTTTTACAGGATTTACAGACCTAGTTCGAGCCTTGAATTTGTGATATTTTATTCAAATTATAGACCAAAAAAAAAAATGTAGGTAATTAAAGAAAAAAATTACCAAGAAATGGTTCAAGAAAGTTCAACATATTAATGAAAGAAAATTATTCCTTTCTATATCGACTTTCTTGCATTATATGTGGTACACATTTTACGTAATTATATTAATTGCCAGTTTGAGCAACAAGTTCAATGTGGAAATTACTAACAGAATTTCTATAGATTGGCGTACCAACAAGTGCATCATATAGGGTGTGGTTATATACAAAAAGAGAAGACACGAGAATTTTTCGCGTTTTGTATATAACGGGAGCATTAAGAGGAGCAAAAACGTTATAACTTATCGACCATCTTCTTTCATTTACATTCCTTTCACACTTCATAAAAGTGTTCAATTTTTTTTGAAAAAAGAAAAAAAATAGAAAATTTTTTTTCCAAACCTCAATGAAAGTATAAAATAAAATTAAAGTGTTGCGACTATTGAAAAATGTGGTTTTTTCAAAAAATATAGAGAAGAAAACGTGACTTCATTTTATTATATAACTTTGTATTGTAAACAAAAAATTATTTCATTATTCGCCTGTACAATCATTCCAGAAAAATATACGATTGTTGAAAAATGTAAATTGGATCATTTCGTTTTGAAATTTGATTTGAATAGAAATAAAAGAAAATAAATTGGAAACGAGGGTAAATTAAATAATACAAAGCCGCCTTGTTAGAAATAAAGTATAACAATAGAAAGCAATACATCTAATCACGAAAAAAATTCTTTATATGTCGACAATTGTTTCGTTCCCTAATTTTTTTTACAACTTTTTCTTTTAAATGTTCCGAATTTTAAAATTAATGAAATTTTAATTTAATGCTTTGAAGAATAAAAAGTAACAAATATTATTTTTTTATTGCTGGCAAAATACGATTAATGGTATTTATTTTATAAAAAAAATTACCAGAATTTATTTGTTTTTGAGCCTTTTTAAATGCAAATGTAAGAGAAAAATTCCAGAAAATTCATATTTTAGTTTTTTCTTATAAGTTCAAATTATTACTAACTCAGATTTATTATTACTTAAATTTAGAGTATAAGTTTTGAAAATAAATAAATAATTTAAATTCTAATGAACAAATTTTATTAAAAATTTTATTTAAGAATTATTTAAGAAATTTAAGAAATTAAAAACAGAAAAACTAATTCAATTGTTTCAAAGAAAATTTTAATTCTTTCAAAGAATTCAATTAAAATTGTACAGAAAATAATTGAATTGTTTCAAGGAATTTTATTTAAATTTTTTTACATAGTTTAAAAAATAATTGTATTCTATCAAGAAATTTTATTAAAATTGTATTGAAAATGATTGAATTTCTGCAAACAATTTTATTATTTATGAAAATAATTGAATTTCTGCGAACAATTTTATTATTTATGAAAATAATTGAATTCTTGCCAAGAATTTTATTAAACTTTCAAGGAAAATTAAAATTTTTTTCGGAATTGAGTTAAAATTGTATTAAAAATAATTAAGTTTCTGAAAATAATTGAATTCTTGTGAAGAAAATTGAAATTATATTATATGTTAAAAAATTTCCGAAAATAATTGAATTCTTGGGAAGAAAATTAAAATTCTATTATTTGTTCAATTATTGTATTGAAAATAATTGAATTGTTGCCAAGAATTTTATTAAAATTTCGGAGAAAATTAAAATTCTTTAGCGGAATTGAGATAAAATTGTATTAAAAATAGTTGAATTCTTACATAGAATTTTAATTTTCACTTAAACAATTCAATTCTTTCTAAAGTTTTTATTAAAATTTTTGGGAACATTTCAATTATTTTCATACACGATAAAATTATAAATAATAATAAATAATAAAATTTTTCGCAATAATAATAATAATTCAATTATTTTAATACAAAATTAAATTTTTTAGAACAATTTAATTTTTGGAAAATAATTGAATTAATTATCTTCATATTTTAGAAAGTAATAAATGATAATAATTAATTTGCTAAGAATTGTTTTGTTGAATTCAATATTGAATCCAAAAGCATTAAAAAATTGAATGGCGTAAAATGTCAATGTCGAAAAAATAATTGAAAAATAAATACAGAAAGTTTCCGGTACGAAGAAAAATTTGGTAGTTTAGCAAATATTTTCTCTTCACTCTGAATTAATTTTTTAAAAAAAGACAGAAAATAAATTTTTTCAATTGAAAAAATATTTCAATACCATGAATTTTTTTTGGTTAATAAAAATGTCATGATATAAAGTTCTTTTGTGAAAAAAATATTTCACTGTCACAAACCTTTTTTCCCAACAAGCACAAATTGCTCGAATCGAAAAAACCTTTTCTCGTTACAAAAAAAGATGATAAGAATCAAAAACAAAAAACAATGCATCTCGCGACGAATCAGTCAATTTTTTTTCCGCCATACGTATTTATATGCGTATATATACACGAAACTTAAGAAAGAGAAATCGAAGGTCTCGCACCATTGTAATACGATCGATCGATTAAACTTAAAATTATGTACGTGAAATGTGATAAAAAAAAAGAACGAGGAAAAAAAGAAGTAAGTCTCGACCTGATAATTCTTGACCTTCTCGTCAAGTTTGTCCAAGGTTTCCTGAATCGTCATGAGTGCTTGATCTCCGGATTTATCTCCATTGTGCGAGGAGTCGTTTCTTGTTCTTAAATCCTCAAAGCGTTTAAGAATCTCACGAACGCTCAGCTTACTGCCATCGTGCTCTTCAGTAATTGTTTCCATTTTACCCAATTTTCGTTCCGAATTGGATTTCGCCGACATCTGATCGCTGTTGTATAAATCTTGAATGAGACCTTCGAGTCGTAATTCTCCAATCGACGGTTGTTGCGATCGATCAAATGAATCCCCATTAACGTGATCTACGATCGTTTCAAATTCATTATAAGCAAAAAAAAAGAAAATTTCATTCACAAAATATTAAAAAAAAATAACTTTTAGGAAATATCAAAAAATTCAATCAGCTTGAAAAGTGTAATTTTCCCTTTTTGATGAAATTTGCATTTATTTTAACTACCGCATAGAAAAGAAAATAATTTTTGATCTCTGACAACTAAATTAATATTTATTATCATTTGTTTAGTTCATCAAATTCAGCAATCGAATTTCCTCTGAGAAAATCGTTTCAAAACTGAAAAAAAATTCAATTCTATTTTTTTCTAACTTTTGCAAAAATGGAAACAATTTTTGATTTTCTATTTACAATATACAAAAATTACTTTTATTTTCATTGGTTTATGAATCTAAGAAAATAATTGAGTTTCCCAGAGAAAATAGAATAATTTGTGAAATTAAAAAAAAAATTATAGACAGATTCTCATATATATATGGAATTAGAAGAAGAGAAAAAAAATATTTACAAAATGTAAAAAACTATAATTTTCCAATTTCTGAAGGTATTTCCGGATCGCCATAATAACAATAATAATGACTTTTTTAATGACTACTTGATACACGTAAATAAGATTTTATAATTCTCTTCTTACGTAAATGACTTTCTAGAAAACTTCTTTAATTGGAAAACTCGAAATCTAAGGAATTTTAAGGTTGTTAACTCGCTCACTGACAGAAATCAATAATAGAAATTGAAGAAATTTGAAAAACAATTCTAATTTTAACGAAATATTTTTTTAAAAAAATTCAAACAACAAAATTAAAAGCATAAAAAATTAAAACTATGGAAAAATTTTAAATGCAGAGAAAAAAATTATTTAGAAAAAAAGAAAATTCTCTTAAAAATAATTACAATTTACAATTTTCAAAAATTATTTCCGTCTGTATATTAAATGAGTACATAAAGATTTGATCTGTAAAAATTGCTTAAAGTGAAATTTGAATGATGAAATATTAAAGATGAGAAAAATAAAAAACAATAAGCAATAAATAAAAAATTAAAATTCAAAATTCAAAAATCGAAATTAAAAATGTAGAATCATTAAACAACTAATTTAGAAAATTAAAGTGATACTTTCTATCGACTAATATATTATAATTTTTAATTTCCAAATATAACAAAATTGTTAGAATTTTTTCGTTAAAAATTTTAATTATAAAAAACTTTAAAAAAAGTATAAATAATTTTGAAAAATAAAAGCAACACTCTTTTATTGTCTAAAGAAATTAATATTCAATTTTCAATTATTAACAAAGTGTTAGATTTGTTAAAATTGTCATAAAAAAATTAAAATGATAAAATATTAAATATTCAATCTTAAAATTTTTTTTTTAAATTATACAAAAAGAAAACATTTTAAAAAAATATAAATATTTTGGAAAAATAAAAGCAACCTCTCTATTGTCAAAAGAAATTAATTTTCAATTATCAACAAAATGTTAAATTCGTTAAAATTGATAGATAATAAATAAAAAAGTATTAAAAAGAAAAATTTTAAACTAAAAAAAATGTAATTAATTTTGAAGTGTTGTCTACAAAACTGTGTTGTCTAGAAAAATTATAATTTTTAATTTTCAATTACTAATAAGTGTTAGATTTAATTCATGGAAATTGATAAAAAGTTACTAAAATGGAAAAATATTAAAAATTGAAACATTAAAAAATATTGTAAAAAAGAAAAATTTTAAAATGATAAAATTATCAAAATGATAAAATATTAAAAATCGAAACATTAACAAATTTTGCAAAAAAGAAACATTTTAACTACAAAAAGTTTTAAAAATATTAAATAAATTAAAAAAATTCAAGCAACACTTTCTATTGTCCAAAGAAATAAATTTTCAATTATTAACAAAGTTTTAGATTTAGTTTTAGATAGTAAAAAATAAAAAATATAAAACATTAAAAAACATTGAAAAAACAAAAATTTTACTTTAAAAGTTTAAACATAAAGAAATTGTAATTTTGAATTTTCAATTATTAACAAAGTGTTACATTACATTCATTGAAATTGGTAAACTATTAAAAATTGAAACATAAAAAAATTAAATATATAAAATATTTTAAAAAATTGCAAAAAGAAAAATTTTAACTATAAAAAACTTTTAAAAAAACTATAAATAATTTTAAATAAATTAAAGCAACACTTTCTATCGTGTAAATAAATTAATTTTCAATTTTCAAATAATAACAAAGAGTTAGATTTCAAAAAAGTGTTTAATTTCATAGAAATTGACAAAAAAAGGAATTAAAATGATAAAATATTAAAAATTAAAATATTACAATTTAAAAAAAATTAAATTTAGAGAAGAAAAAAGTGTAAGATTTGCTTTGTTAAAATTGATTAAATTGATACCAGTTTCGAAATTAATTTTTAATGTTAAAATTTCAAAAAGTTAAACATGAGAAACAAAATGAATTTTAGATTAAATAATTAATTGAATTGAAATAAAAGAATGATTTTCCTATAAATTATCTTTGTTAACAACCTTCACGTTAAATTGTGTTAAACCTAAATTAAGACTTCAATGTCTTGCTGCGAGAAAATTCAAGATCTACCGAGAAAAATTGCCATTACCGAGCATAAATTACACCATTAAGTATCAAGCTGACCGAATTAGATATAAATCAAGGCACACCTTTAACATTATTATTCCATGATCTGTTACCCTGTTGTGAAATAACAGAATTTTTGGTATTTCTCAGCTGGCAGCCTTGCTCGATTCGTAGCTGTTCAATTGTCGTCGGCTGACTGCGATCATCAAACTCCTTGAAATTATTCGTTTTCGGATCTAATTTCGAAATATCGATTCTCGGTATATTCTCGTATTCGTATTTTTGTGACAAATAATCCTTCTTATTCTCCTTCGATTTCATTGTGTCATCGACACCGAAAATTTTCATATTTCTCACGTCAGTCTTGGAAGTTTTTCTCACATTTTTATTTACATCGAGTTTATTAACATCGACAATCGATGACTTCTCATCGTGACCTGCTTTCAATTTCCATTCGTCCTTAGCGAAAAATTTAATGAATCCATTACTGTGTAAACCTTGCTCGCAGAGAATTCGATTTTTATATTTCTTTAGTCGCGAGCCACGTTCGAAATTTGAGACTTTTTCCAAAAATGCCCCCGAATCGTCAGTGTGGCCATATTCATCGCTACTTGATTCCGATTCGGACGATTTCACCAGAAGTGAATCGGGTGAATTTGTTTTCCGCTCGTCGTCGGAAAAATTTTTATAATCAAATTTTGTGAAATGACTTCGTCTCTGTTGACCCAATTTTTCCTTGTCGTAATAATTATTCGTGTTTGTCAATCGATGATCCGATTTACGACGATCATTTTTTTCTTGCTGCTGCTGATGATGATGATGATGATGATGATGATGATGGTGATGATTCAAATCATTTTTACGAATTTCATTCAGTTCGAGCTTTCGCAAAAATTCCGAACGCTTCACAATTCGTTGGACGTTTGTCGGTTTTGTTTCAACTTTACGCAATTCATTTTCTGATGATTCAGAAAAATCGGTAAATTGACTGAGAATTTCAGGTCTGTGCTTTTGACGTCGTCTCAATGTCGTTGGCAATTCGGCCCAAGTTTTCGCCGACAATGTTCGGGTGAAAATTCCCTCTGTATCCGAAACTTCACGCTCCATGTTCAATATTTTCGAGAATCACTTCACTTTCAAATAGTCCATTATTCACTGTAACAATTTTAGAATTTTTAAGTTAAAATAATTCTCTAAAAATCACTTGTTGAGCTCGATAAAGAAAAATACAAATTTGCATATAAAAAAACAAATTTCGATTGCGAGAGGAAATGTATGGGAAAATAAAAGAGTGTTTTGCGGGAGAAATTAGAAATCGTACTTTCGGAACATCCACCGGAAGAGAATGGTGGATGGATATTAATTTGTCTCGAATGACTCTGTATTCTCTCATGTTGGTTTATAAAAGAACTATGAGCAAAAGAATTCACGTGACCTCACAAGAAATTGTAGTACGCATTAATCGAGTGACGATGCATTTATCAAACAGTCGATTTGTCCCAGAATCACGTTCGAACCAATAGTGAAAAAAAAACACATTGAATCAAAAATTTCAATTCAAACCCCGTTAACCAAGCGACGTTCTTAAGAAATCAGCTAATTTACAAATTACAACTAAAACCCAATTCACACGTCCAGTTATGATTTTTCGATTTTAAGCTTCGTTGCGTACTTTATACCGGAACAGAGCAATTTTTTTTTTCCTATTTTACTTTTCATGGAAAGAAATTTTTGATAATTATCCGTGAGAAGAATGAAAAGCTATAATTAATAGCATAATCATTTTGTCACATTTGAGATCGAGGGAAAAATAATACAACGATCTAATTGATAAATAGAAGACATAATGTAACAGCTGTTGGCTCATCATCATCATGAGCCAAATAGGGATTTATATTTACACGCCTGAAATGGCGAAATCGAGTAAAACTGGATCTTAAACTTGACAACACACGGAAGGGAAATCCCTACCTAATCTCTTCATCGTTTATCCCTATTTATTTTTTTTTTACTTTAATTTTTTTAATCCTCGTTTTCTCTGTTTCTTCCTTGAGTGCGCCTCTTCGTCACGCCGTGAGAAATCGGGAGAGGGACTCTCTCGTGAGATCCGGTACCGCGAACAATATGCACTTTTAATTATAATGATCTCGTGCTAACAAACTCTTTTGCGCCACCGAACGGGAAAGCTCGTCGTCTGGTACGCACAAAACAACAACAACAACAACCATATGAGTTTTTGCACCCGGAAATCGTTTTACCCTATTCGAAATCGTAAAACTGTCACGATCAATGAGGAAGTAAAGGAAAAGAAAAAAGTTTGGAAAATTAGTTTAGACAATTAAATTCGTAATTATGATTGCAATAAAAAAAATCGCATTCTCGAAATAAAAGAAAGGTCCCTCAAATTGAATTTAAAGCGCAATAAAAAATTGCTTCGATCGAAAAAAAGTCGAATAATTAATTCAGTGTTAAAAAAATTTCACTGAATTATAAAATCAATTATTCAAAAACTACAATTTTGTTAAATAAATATTTTAAATCTTTTAGAAAATTTTTGTACACGAGTAAAAATTTTGCAAAATGGAAAAATTTATTCATATGAGTTTAAAAATTTTTTAATTTCAATCTCAAACCGTCTGAAATTTAAATATTTCTCAAAATTACAGCTGTAATAATTCTCAAAAAATTTAATTACTTTCTGCAATTTGGAATTAAAATCCTTTTTAAGAACTATATTTTTTTAATAATTTTCTGAAAGTTGTTTAAAAAAATTCAATTACTTAAATAAAATTCAATTTTGTATAATAAGCAAACAGCTTTTTTTGAAAGACTACATATTTTTTAATTCTATATGGAAAAAATTCCAAATAACAGAGATATAGTAAAATCTTTCAAAAGTGATTGAATTTTTTAATAAGATTTTTTGAAAAATGTGTAAATGAATAATCAAGTTTTTAAATACTATTAATTACAATTAATTACAATTACATCTCAAAAAAAAATTATGAAAATATATAATTTCTCAAAAATTTTACAAGGTGATGAAAAATAGATTTTTGACAAATTTTCATTTACTTTTTTAAAAAAAAATGGAACCTTAAAAACTTAATTAGAAAATAATTTTTTAAAATTAGTTTCTTAAAAATATTGGAATGTAATTTTTCTAAAATAATTAAATTTCTTGAAAGAATATTTGGACAATTAGAAAAACAAATGAATTGTTTCAAGAAATTTAATTTAGAATTTTTAAAATGACTAAATTTTTCACAATTTTAAAAATTCTAAAACGATGGACTTTTAAAAACATTTTCATGTACATTTTTTGTATAGATATTAGGATTTACGAAATCATGTAATTAAAATAATTCAAAAACTAGTAAATTAAATAAAATAATTAATATTCAAAATATTAACAATAAAATAATTTAAATTTAGTTAATAATTCTGAGAACTATTAAATTTTTTTAAAGAATTTTTAGAAAATAGTATAAAATAATAAAATTTCCGATTAATTGTAATTAAAAATGTGAAAATACATGATTTATTAAAAATTTTAATAATAAAGTCTAAAGAAAAGTAGATTGTAAAAATTTCACATTTACTTTTTCTGAAATTAATTGAATTTTAAAATATTAAATAAAAAATTCTAAGAATTAGTTTGTCTTAATTTTGTAAAATGTAATTTTTCGAAAATCATTGAATTTCATAATTGAAGTTTCGGAGAACTTTTATAATTTTCTTGTTTTTAATATTTGAATATTTGAAAATATTTCACTTGTAAATATTGAAAATAATTATATTTTAAAAAAATGTAATAAGAAAATTGTAGAAACTTTTTTTTTATTTTGTAAGTAATTCCTAGAATTTTTTGAAGCTAATTCTGATAATTTTTATTTTTAAATTTTCAATTTAAGAATATTTTACTAAAATTTTGGAGAATTTAAGTATATTTCAAAAGTTTTTGATTAAAATTCATCAAAATTTTAATGAAATTGGTTTATGAAAAAATCAGTTACTGCGTCAATAAAATTTTACAAAAATTCAATTATTTAAAAACTTTTTGATTATATGTTTCAATAAAATTTAATTAACTTAAAAGAGTTATTAAAAATAATTTTAAAAAATTTATTTATTATTCATTATTTCCAATATACAAATAAAATAAGTTAAAAGTTTTACCAAAAAAGTAAAAAATTTTGTTGCTAAATTTTGAGGAAAAGCCTAAAAAGTATCTTCTTTTTTATAAAATAAGTAAAAAAATCGACTTTTTTGCAAATCGTCGGAAAAATCCAAAAATCTAAAATTTATAATATTCGAGACCAATAAAGTATAATAAAAGGAATTAAAATGAAATATCGAAACTAAAGAACACAATTTTCCCCAAAAAAATATTTTTACGCGAAATTAAAAAAAAAATCGAGAAATACACGTGTGGAAAATAAAAAGTGAAGGAACCTTTTTTTTCAAGCTAAAAAGGGAGACATTTCTTTTGTCATCATTAAGAGACAAAACAAAGAAAAAAAAATAATTGACGAAAAGAGATAAAAATCGCCCACAATAAATTTTTTGGTAAAAGACCGTTTCCTTATAACGGTGAACTTCAAAATTCGAACCGAAAAATGAAAGAAACCGACAATAAATCTTGAAAAATAACGTTAGAATTAAATCTCAATTATCAAAAACCTCAAGAAAAAAAAAATTAAATACAATCTCAAGAAAAGCTTTTAGAAAGAAAACAGAAATACCATTTAGAACTAATTCGACTAAATTCACTGAAAAATGAGATTTATTTCATGAGAAAATGAGAATAGAAAAATTAAATATACAAAATATTTCAAAATACACACAACGAAAAACACAAATTAGAACTAATTCACAAAAGACACGTATTTATTGTATGAGAATGAAATATTGGAATTCAATCCTTTCGAAATTCATTCAATATTCAATTTTAATAATAACAACACAGCTTCTCGAGTTTGTACATAGAGTCAAATTCCAGAATGACACTATCTCTTACACCGTGAGTATATGAAAGTCAATCCGATCAAGTAATCGTGCAATTCTCGAGGCTAGGACACAGGTACGCAATTTCTTACGCAATTGAAAGGAGAGAATCGCATTCCCTTAATCTCTTCCTGAGTGCAAAAAGAAAAAAAAAATTCTCCTCTGATACATTCCGCAAGCAAGTGCCGAGAATTTTTATTTTACACAACAGAAGCCATTAGATGATAATCGTACATTTTTCTTTCTAATTTCCTCTTTTTTTTAAGTAAACAATTTTCCTTTTTTTTCTCAAAAAAGCAAAAAAAAATTATTTCTCAATTTTAGAATATTTATACAATCCATTTCCTTGATAATAAACAAAATTCTTTAGATCAAAAAAAAAAATTCTCCCGAGAAAAAAGAATTGACCAATAAATTTTGCATTAGCAGGAAATTTGTAGAAAGTTTAGAATCAATAGAGATCTTTGACACAATAATTGTTCGAAGAGGAAAAGTCCAATAGTCAATCTTTGTTTTAGAATTTCTAAACGTTCGAGTGAGAACATTTCTTACTTAATATTTCACTTTAGAAAAAAAAACAACAAAATTTTCCATTTTTCAAAACATTGATTAAAACACTTGACAAATAAATAAAACGTGACGCACTTTACAATAAAAAGAAAATTGAAAAATCATAAAAAGTCTACTATTATATTAAATTTATAATAGTTTTCTCTTTCGTAATGCTCTCTTAAAAGAAAAAAAAAAGATCCAGATAAAACAAACAAAAAAGAGTCATACAATCGAAAGTTCTTCTATGTGTACATTTTTTTTCGTTTGAAATTAAAAACGAAATGAAATTTCGATAATAATAAATTTTTATTCTATCAAATAAATTCAGTGGAAAAAAAAATTTTTTTCTACTAAGAAATATCGATTTATTAATTAACAAACGATTGAAAAATAAAAAAAATTATGCAAGTCATTAGATTTGTAAATACATTCGAAAAAAGTAGATTTCCAACAAGAAAAAAAAATCTGTTGATTAAAAGTAAATGAGAGAAAGAACACGAATTATTAAATTGAATACAATTTTTTTTTGTACTGAATTAAAAATTCAAAAGAATAATAAAACTATAGAATTAAATTCCTAATTTAAGATAAACTACGAGGAAGCACAGGCGAAATGTTTTGAATTCAGTTTTATTATTCTTTTGTTGAATTTAACTAAAAGTAAATTTAAAAAAAGAAATGAGGAAAAATAGTCGAAATATTAAGTTTGTCTCTAAAAAAATTTGTTTGTTAGCAGTCAAATAGAGAAACAATGCGGAGATTTGAAATAAAAAAGTAAAAATCTGCGAATTGTTGAATTTAGTTCCAATTATTTCTGAATTTAATTAAAAATAATTTAAAATTGAAAAAAGGGAGACAAAATAATTTTAACTAAGATTGTTTTATTTTAATTCAAAATAAATTGAAAAGAAGGAAAAATATGTTCGTTAATTAAAAATAAAAAAGGAATAATCTGCGAATAGAATTTGCAAATTGTTGAATTTTCTTCTAATTATTTATGAATTTCATTGAAAATAAATAATTTCAAATTTTCTATGGAAAAAAGTGTGTGAAATAATAAATATAACACAATTTTTTTATTTAAATTCAAAATCTATTGAAAATAATTAAAAATAAAAAAAAATTAGCGAAATATTAATTTTAACTGAAGTTAATTTTTTGTATTTCAAATTTTCAATTCAAAATAGTTGGAAATAAATAAGAAAAACTATGCCACAAATTAGATTCAACTGAAATTATTTTTGAGTAAAATTTTAAAAAAATTGAAAATAAATTCAAAAAAATAGTTAATTTTAGTTCTAAAAAAAGCTAAGATTTTTTAATTTCTACCAATCGAATAGAGAAGCAAACCGTAAGGAAAAATCTGCGAATTATTAAATTTAGTTCAAATTATTCTCGATTTCGATTGAAAATAATTAAAAATAAAAAAAGCGTAAAATATTAATTTTAACTCAAAGTGATTTATTTTGTTTAAATTAAAAATAATTTGAAATAACTAAAAAAAATATGCCACACATTAAATTCAACTGAAATTATTTTTGGAAAAAATTAAAGACAAATTTGAAAAAATAGTCCAAATATTAAATTTAAATTCCGAGATAAGTATAACTTGAACATAGAAATTAAAAATTTAGAATTAAAAAAAAATTCAAAATAAATAAGGAAATCACGTTTGAGTTAAATTTTGGAATTCGTAATTTAAAAGAAATTAGAAAAATATGTGCGATTAAAGAACTTTTGATCTTCTGGCTAAATTCGAAATAAATAAAAATACGCGTCACATTAAATTCAATTCAATTTTTAATTAAATTCAAAATTAGAAAAAAATGTACGAAATATTCCATTTAATTCGAATGAACTAGTTTTTGATTAGAAAAGACAAATTGGGAACAAAATGTAAATATTTCCTTGAGTGGAATAATAAAAAAAAAATCGTCAATACGTGAAATAAATGTGAAAAATTCAAAAGTAAAGATTTCGAGTGACAATCGAGCTCAACATGTGTGTTTTAATTTCGAAGAAGAGATAAAGTCCACTTAATTCACCATTTAATGTTAAAACTGAATGAGCACTATTAGTAATCCTGTTTTTGAAATAGACACGAGAAAACGTTAGTTGAGTCTATACGCTACAACGACAGTCGACGAACTGGTGTTCGCTTCCGATAGGTAGTTAGTACAAACACGAAGGTAAAACCTGGGGAGTTTGGTAGAAGGCAGTGTGTAGAGCCTTCGAAAGATATCTGGGTCGTACCCCACCACGACAAATAATAATATAATCTCATGGTATCTTGAGTGCGGGGAAAATCGAAGAAAAAGTAATCATCTCGAACTTCAATGACTATTAACACCTACATGTAAATTTATTGTGTCAATAAAATGTATCTCAATAGACAAGATGATGACTCTCGTATTTTCCTTATCAATATCTCGAGAGACATTTTTTTTCCAATATCTGCGGTTCAGATAAATTTCTCTCATTTCGAATGGACCACCCAAAGTATTCAAACATATACCTTCAAGAATATTAATTTCTCATTATCTTTCTAATTCCAATATATTTTCAAATTTTTTTTCCCCTATTCCTGAATCTAAAGATTCTTCACTATTTTGAATATCCATATATACAAAATGATTATTTGATTGTAATATTTTTCTCCAATAACCATAGGATTTATTTCAATAAAATTAAATAAAACAAAAATTATATAAAAGAAATTATCCTCCTCTTTAAAATTAATGTCAATTTAAATTCATCTCGCATTTAAAGACCCGAAAATAGACAAATAGTCAAGAGAAAAGCTTTGGAAAGTGAAAAAAGAGATAAGACAGGTCGCCGACATAATTTCCCCTGGAAAGAATCCAAAGAACAAATAATGGAAGCGTGCTCTTGGTAAATTGCTGTGTCCTCTTACTCCACATAATAATAACATTTATTATGCAAAAGGTAATTACAGTAATTTTTCCGTCTCCACGGATTACGAACCGTATTTCTCAAATTTTGAAAATGTTGGAATTAGTTTTTCATCATCAGAAAAATATCTCATGGGAAAAGAGAAATTTAACGAATTTTGCGAAGAGGAATTTATGCGAAAAAAATTTAATCTCGAGTTAGGAAAACATTTTTGAATTAGAAAAAATGGAAAAAGAGAGATTTAACCAATTTTGGAAAGAAGAACTGATGGAAAAAATATAATTTCGAATACGAAAAATATTTTTGAGTAAGAAAAGAGAAATTGGACAAATTTTCTAAAGAAGAATTTTAGAAACGAAAATAATTTCAAACAATATTTAAATAGAAAGAAGAAATTGAACAAAATTTTGGAAGGTAAATTTTAGGAAAAAAATTCAAACTGGAAAAAAATTTAGATTCATAGTAAAAATATAATTTGAAAAACATTTCCTAGTTAGAAAAGAGAAAAGAAAAAAGTCGAAAAGGAGAAATTTAACGAATTTCTGAAGAATTAGAAAAAATCTCGAATTAGGAAAACATTTTCTAGTTAGAAAAAAAATGGAAATTTAATAAATTTTGTGAAAAAGGATATTAGAAATGGAAATAATTTCAAAAAACATTTAAATAGACGAAAGAAATTTAACGAAATTTGAGAAGAAGAATTATAGAACAAAAATTCTAGTTGGAAAAATATTTAAATTTATATAGTAAAAATATATTTTTAATAAACATTCTCGAGTTTGAAAAAAGAAATAGAAAAAGACAAATAAGAAAAGTTTACCAAATTTGTGAAAAATAATTTTAAACAAATTCGAGTTAGAAATATATTTTGCGTTAGACAAGAAACGAAAATTACCAAATTTTGCGAAGAAGAATCTACATAAAAGTTCGATTTGGAAAAACATTTAAAGAGAAAAGAGAAATTTAACAAAGTTTTGAAAGAAAAATTTATGGTAAAAATATAATTTCAAAAAACATTTTAGACTTGGAAAAAAGAAATAAAAAAGCCAAAAAAATAAAAAACACAACAAATTTGTGATGAATTTAAGAAAAATTCCAGTTAGAAAAACATTTTTTATTAAGACACAAAAACAAGAAAAAGTGAAGTTTAACATATTTTGTGAAGAAAAATTTAAGAAACAGAAACTATTTTGAAAAACAGGAAAAAAAATAAATTCGACAAATTTAGAAAAGAAGAGTTTAGAAAAAAAATTCAAGATAATAAAAAGAAATTCGTTAAAAAAGGGAAAGAGAAAGAGAAGTTTAACAAATTTACGAGACAAATTTAAGAAAAAAAATAATTTTGAGAACAAATTTGAAGAGAAAAGATTGAAAAGAGAAATTTAACAATTTTGCGAAGAATTTGAGAAAAAATTATTTCGAAAATAATTTTAGAGTTAGTAGAATAAAGAAATCGAAAAAATGCAATTTAAAAAAATTTGTTTAGTTAGAAAAAAGAAGAAAGAAAAGCGAAATTTAACAAATTTTGCGAAGAAAAATTAAGGATTTTGAAATTTCGATAAAAATTTGTTAAAAATTAGTAAAACTTTCGAAAAAGAATTTAGAAACAAAATTTTAGTTGGAAAAAAGAAATGCTATAAAGAAAGAAACGGGAAAGAGAAGTTTAACAAATTTTTGGAAGAAGAATTTTAAAAAAGTTCGATTTGAAAAAAATAAGTGAGATGAAAAAAGAAAAGGGAAAAGCCAAATTCGAAAAATTTTGGGGAGAAAAATTTAAGAAATTAAATTTATTTCGATAAACATTTGAAGAAAAAAAAATTTAGTAAAATTTGAAGAAAACAAGATTTAGTAAAATTTGGGACAAAAAATAATTTCAAAAAACATTTGAAGAGAACAGAAGGAAAAGAAAAATTAACCAAATTTGCGAAGAATTTAAGCAAAAAATTATTACGGAAATAATTTTCAAGTTAGAATAAAGAAATCAAAAAAGAGAAATTTAAAGAATTTTTCTAAAAAGAATTTACATAAAAGTTCCATTTGTAAAAACTTTTAAAGAGAAAAGAGAAATTTAACAAAGTTTTCACGATCTCCCTCCAAAAGAAAAATTTAAAGGTAAAATATAATTTCAAAAACATTTTCGAATTAGAAAAAAGAAATAAAAAAAGTCAACAAAGATAAATTTAATAAATTTGCGAATAATGAAAAAAAATCTCGAGTTAGAAAATGATTTTTTAGTTAGAAAAAAGAAAAGGGAAAAGCGAAATTTAACAAATTTTGTGAAGAAAAATTTAAGAAACAGAAATTATTTTGAAAATCATAGAAAAAAAAATAAATTCGACAAATTTAGAAAAGAACAGTTTATGAACACAATTCAATTTAATAGAAAGAAATTCGTTAAAAAAGGAAACTAGAAAATATTTAAATAGAAAAAGGAAACTTACAAAATTTGAGAAGAAGAATTTTATGAAAAAAATTCAAATTGGAAAAAAGAAATTGGAATGAGAAGTTTAACAAATTATCACAATAAAAATTTAAGAAAAAAAATAATTTCCAAAAACATTTAAATAAAAAAATAAGAAAAGAGAAATTTAACAAATTTGCGAAGAATTTAAGCAAAAAATTATTTCGAAAAACATTTTCGAATTAGAACAAGGAAATACACAAAGATAAATTCAACGTATTTTGCGAAGAGGAATTTGAGAATAAAAATTTCGAATTGGAGAAAAATGTGGCGAAGAAAAAAAGTAGAAAAAAACTGCCTGGGGAAAAATAGAATGAAAAAGAAAAAATTTAGCAAAACAGATAATTTAAGACCATTTTTTAAAATTTAAACCCATTTTTTTAATTTAAAACCATTTCTTTTAAATTTAAAACAATTTTTTTTAAATTCAGAAGAATTTTTCTAAATTTCAAGACAGGTTTTTTTGATTTCAGAAAAGTTTCTCAGATTTCAAAAAAAACATTTAAAGTCTCAACTCAGAAAAAAAAACGGCGAAGAAAGAAAATAGAAACGAATTGAATGTGAAAAGTGAGAACAACGAAAATGGCGTTCAAGGTGAAGACAAATGTGGAAAAAAAACAAAGGACAATTGTAACCACGGGGAAAATGTGAGCGAGACTCTCGCGCGTCTATATGACAGTGAAATAGAAATCAATTCCGGATAAGGGAGGTCTGTCCAGACGGAGAAATGCCGGAAATGACAATAGCTCATGTGGAACAATTTTTTTCTTCTCGCTTGAGATGAATTTCAATTTTTCAGCTACAAACAAAATACAATATATTGGCAAAACAAAAATACTCGCAGAGTAATTTATAACTCTTCACACTTTTGCCCTCTTGACACACACAATCGTTTTTCTTCCTCTATAAATCCAATATAAAATTCTTAAATATGTGATTTCTAAAATCCTTCAGGCTCTTCATGGTGGATTCGAGAAAAGTACAAGGGGCATAGAAATGGAGAGAAGAGGTCGTGTCAGGTCTCTCACACACGAGGAAACGTGGGAATCTTCCTTAATTCTGACGCTCAATTTCGTTTATATTTGTGTAAATGTGTGTTTTGTGTGTGTTTTAAATTCTTTTGAATATTCATGCGGAATTTGATGAAAACGCAGTGGAATTATCTGTTCACAATGTCTCTCGTTGTACACATTTTGAGTTGATTTATATCAGTGACGTGACACTTCCGGCGAGGAATGAACCGAACAACTGCTTCTTTACGTGTAGAAAATTTAATTGTCTTCCGTTGAAATTCGCCCAAAATCTAAAAATCATTTAGAAAGTTAGAATTGTTCATTAAAATTCAATTTTCGCTTTTTTCAAAACGCACAAAAAATAGAAAAGTTTTTTTACACAATTAATTTTTAATATAAAAATATTTGTTCGAAAACGAAACCAAAATTAATTTCGAATTGAATGAAAAATTAATTTTGCTTCCACTTCAATTGGAATCGAATGGGAAATAAATTTTTTTCTTTTCGAAACAAATTTAAAATTCATTTTCCTTCAATTTGTTTCTGAAAAAAATCGTTAAAATTAGAAAAACATATTTCGAACCTAGCAAAAACTGAGAAATATTTTTCGCAAAGAAAAACCGAATTCAAGAATGTAAAATTTCTAAAAAAGAAGAATCACGACTATTAGATGAATTTCTGACCCGTTTTAATCGGAGTTTCGTAATAATCTCCGTGTGTGTACGACGCTTTCTCAAAAATTAGTAAAAAAAAAATCTTTTTCATAAAAATTGACGCGCAGTTTAAATTCAAATTGACTTTCGGCCCCTGTCTTTTGGATTATTGATGAGATGTAATTGATACAAAAAATGAGTTTCATCTCTCGCTGAGAGGGAGAAGACCCACAAATTGCTTTTACCAATATAAAAGTGCAACGACGATGTCTTCTCTGTCAGTTTAATAAATTCTCTCGGTCGACTTTCGCCTTAATTATCTCCTTAAAAAAAAGTGAAACAAATTTGACCCAAAAAAGAATTTCAAATTGTACCGCAAAATTTTTCTCACATATATCTATAAAGAGGTGTATCGTATATAAATATATTTTAAACTATGTTAATTTTAATCGTTTCTTGTCTTTTTGAATCTTTTTTTTTAAAGAACAGTATTTGTAAATATAAATTAGGGAAAAATTGTGCCATGTACGAGAAAAAAATGTAGATCTCAATTTATTTATTAGCAACTATAATAAATGTTAACGTTAATTTGATCTCTCATTAGCCAACAAAGTGTATATAATTGCATAATATTAGTTCCGTTTCCATGTTTCAATTATAAAAGACTACCACATTGGTATACCACACGGGAAATTATAATTTCAAATGTAATTAATTTATCGAAAGAAAGTAACCTAATGGAATATCATTTGCAGTTTCCTTTATAAATAAATTTAGAGATTTGAAAAAATAAACAGCTGTTCTCTTTCTCATTGCTTGTTTAAAGTATACAACCACAAATAATAGCCATTGAATTCGATTTTGTACGAAAAGTTCTTTTTTTCCCTTAAAATAAGAATTTTAGACAAATTAAATTAATTTAAATTAGGTACTCAACATTTTTCAAAGACGGAAATAAAAATAAATAAAATTTAAATCCTCGAGTGAAATAATCATTCAGCAATAATTTTAAATAATTAGAAATTGTGGAAATAGAAAAAATTTTCAATCTTCAAGAAATATAATTCTTACAAATTCAGAATTCAAGAATAATTATTTTTAATTTCATTTATTCGAAACAAAAGTAAAATTTCAAAAATGACTAAACTTTATTGTTACTTTTAAATTCTAGTTTCAAAAAAATAATTTTGCATAATTGCTTTTTTACTTTCAAATTTATTTACTTCAAACAAAATTTAGATTTCAAAAATAATTACTCCTTTACTCTTAAATTCTCTTATTAGAAAAATAATTGTCTATAATTAATATGTCTTTAAAATTTATTTATTTGAAACAAAATGCAAAAATAATTACTTCCTGTTACTCTGAAATTCTGTGAAATTCTTCTCAAAAAATAATTTTCACAATATTAATATTTACTTAAAATTTATTTATTCGGAGCAACATGCAAAAATAATTACTCCATTATTTTCAAATTTTACCGGATAACAATTACATTTAAATTTATTTGTTGAAAACAATTCAAATTTACAAAAAACAAATACGTCGTTAACGATTCTTTCAAAACATTTTCATAAAATTAATAATTCTTTAAAATTTATAAATAATAATTAATTACCAGCTTTTGTTACTTTTAAATTTATTTATTCCAAACAAAAACCAAATTCTAAAAGTAATTTTTCCTCCCTGTTATTTTTAATTTTTCTTGTCAGAAAAATATTTTTTCATAATTTAATATGTATTTTTAAAAAATTTATTTAATCGAATCAAAATGTAAAAATAAATATTCTCTCTTTTTAGAAAAGTAATTATCATTTTTAAAACATTATCTTTTACGTTAATAATCTGGTATTCCGGAAATCTTTTCGCAATATTTAAAATTAGTTATGTTTTCTTTCTTGTTTCCTAACTTTATAAATAATTTTTCTCTTCAAATCTTTTCAATTTTTGAAACTAATGTATTAAAAATCATTGAAGTCTTCCAAAGAATTTTATTAAAAAAAGCAATGAAAATAACTGATACCCGTCAAAGATTTTTAGTATTGAAGAAAAAAATTGAAATTATGAAAAAAATGTTATTCCAATTTTTGGAAATCCAAATTATACAAATTTTTATGAAGAATTTTTTTGAATTTTTTTTTAATAATGGAGATTCTTTAATAATTTTAATTGAAAACTTTGAAAGTAATTAAATTTTATGAAGAATTTTATTCGAGCTGTTAAAATAATCGCGTGTGTGAATTAATAAAATTTTTTAGAATAATTGAATTATTCGGAAGAATTTATTAAAATTTGAGAAAATAATTAGTCGTTCGAAAAATATTATTAAAAATAAAAATTAAAAGAAAATAATTCCATTTCTGTAAAGAAATCTATCAATTTATTTGAATACATACAATAATAATTACTGAACGCTTGTGACGAATTTTCTTACAATTTTTCAAAATAATAATTAAAAAAATATTTTTTTTCAAATTTTATTGACTTCTTTGTAAGTAATAGAATTATTATAAAAAGAATATTTTTTAAATATTTAAAATATTGTATTTGATAATAATTATAAATAAATTTTTTTTTATTAAATTGTATTGAAAATAATTTCATTCTTGAGAAGATGTTTATTATTTACCAAAATAATGTAATTTTTTGAAGGAGTTCATTAAAAAATTGTAAAAATAATTGAATTGTTTCGAAGAATTTATTAAAATTAGAGAAAATAATTAGTCGTTCGAAAAACTTTATTAAAAAGTTGAAGAAATAATTGAATTCTTGCAAAGAATTTTACTATTTAAGTATAAAAATAATTGAATTTATCCGAATCATTTTTTTTTTGAAAATAATTAAATGCTTGAGGAAAAAAATTTATCAAAATTCTTGAAATTAATAAACAATTATAATTAATTACGTGCATAATAAGCAAATTTATTAAATTTTAAATCTGAAATTCTTCAAAAATTCAAGTTTATATTTTTGAAAATAAAAAATAATAATTTGCAATAATAATAATAAGAAGTGGAATATTATGTTTCGCGGGCGTAATTTTGTATTATTTTATTTATTAAAAAAAACATTTAAAAAATAATTAACTACTTCGTTTGAAAAATTTATTTTTTCCTTCTTCATAAAATTAACACTTAAATTCAGAATTCAGAAATAATTAATTCCTGCTACCTTAAAAAATTCCCTTCGTCGGAAAAATAATTCTTTCAGTAATAACCGTAGAGAAAAAGAGTAAATATTGACACAACAATTTGTCGAGATTTTTTTTTCTGTTGTTTTTTTTTCGAAATTTGAAAATAAACAGCGATAAAACGATCAATGGCTATAATTTACTTGAATTGGCCGCTTTGTGGGGAAAAAAAGCCAGTGTGTCTGAAGTGTTTTTCGAGAATAGATTGTATACAGCTTTTTTTTTCAATGCACACATAATACAGTCTGTGGGGTGCCTCTTGAAATTCTCAAAGTTGAGGTAAAACTGATCCTTTGATGAGTACCGAAAAAAAAATTGATTTTCACCATAGGATTGACTTTTTTTTAGAGAGAGAGAGAGACAGGAGAGATAGAGAAAGAATGAGAAGGAAGATTTTTTGAAAGGGCGAGTATATGTAGTACGTTAACGACTCCCTTTTCGGGTGAACATAATCGCCCGTTTCCGTCGCCGGCAGGTGCACTAACCTGCAGCAGGTATATACTCGTATTTCCAAGGTTTATTCTCTCGCACGAATATTAAAAAACAGTGCTGCCTTTGTATATATACAAATATATATTGTACCATATCAAACTTCATTCCCCTCTTTGATAATTGAAAGAGTAGAATGAAGTTTGACGATATTCAGACTTCGCAGTCGATAATTAAATTTAAAAAAGTAGCAAAAAGTAGTTTTCAAAGCAAAAAGAAAGTATATACTAAAAAAGTAGCTATCAAAAAAAGTAAACTCGACGACTAAAAAAAATCGTTTTAGACACTTTCCAAAACTAATAAAAATTCCAATCAGTATTATTTATTTTCCCGACTTTTTTTCTTCTAATTTTCATCAAAAATATTTACTTCTTTCTTATCCTTGCTAATAAATTAAATTCCTACAACAAATTTTATTATTTATGACAGAAATTTGAATATTTATAAAAAATAATTTTATTCTTGAGAAGACTATTATAAAAACTTTTAAATAATTGAATTCCTCCGAGAAATTTTTACTTTTTATAAAAATAATTGAATTCTGTTTGGAAATTTTATGAAAACATTAGATTTGAAAAACCATTGAAATGCAAAAAATTTTTAAAAGTAATTAAATTTTACAAAAAAATCAATTTAAATTTCTAAGAAGCACTTTATTATTCATGAAAATAATTGAATTGTTTCGAACGATTTTATTAGATTTTTTAAAAATAATTGAATTTAGAAGAAAAAATGTATTTCTAAAAAAAATGAATTCTTTTGATAAACATTGTTTATTGTTTATTGTTCCCTAAAATAATTAAATTTTCGGGAATAATAATTCTGTTATTTATTGACATAATTGTAATTGAATTTTTGAAAAGAATTTTATTAAAATCCAAAAAGATAATTGAATAATTAAAAAAAATTTACTTAAAATTGTGTTTAAAATAATTGATTTGTTTTTAATAATTTTATTGAAATATTTGAAAGTAATTGAATTCCTATGAAAAAGTCTTATATTTTTGTAAATAATTGAATTCTTCCATACAATTAAAAAAAATTTATTTTTCTAAATAATTCATTTTTTCGAGCAATTGGAAATTAAATTTTGAGAATTTCCAAGAAAAAATTAATTATATTTGAACATAATTGCGTTCTTGTGATGAATTTATGAAAACAATTATTTTGCAAAGAATAATATTGAAATACCTCAAAAAAAAAGAATTTTCGGGAACAATTTTGTTATTTATCGACAAAATTGAATTTTTTAAAATTAATTATTTATGTAAATAATTGAATTTTCAGGAAGAATTTTATTAAAATCTGAAAAAATAACATTTTTTAATTTCAAAAAATTATATTTAAAATAATTACTTTCCTTCGAATAATTTTATTAAAGTATTTGTTAAAATAATCGAATTGCTGTGGAAAATTCTAATATTTTTGTAAATAAATGAATTCATCCAAAGAATTAAAGAAATTTTTTTAAATTTATATACGACAATAATTGAATTATTACTAAAAGGTTTAAGGGTATTTGAACCTTTATGACGTCACATCATTAAAATATATGCTTTGCATCAATTGTGACGTCATAATGGTTCAAATGCCCTTAATTAAAATATTTAAAAAGAATTGAATTTCTGTAAAAAATTTTGTTATTTTTGAAAATATAATTTAATTCTTCATAAGAATTTTATAAAAGTTGTTTTTAATAATTAATTTTTTGGAAATAATAATAAATATATGGAAATTTTATTTCAAATATTAAACATTAAACATTTATTTTAAATAATTAAAATTCTTCGATGAGGTTTATTATTAATGGAAGTAGTTGAATTCTTGCTTAGGAAATCGTAAGAAAAAATTTGTTTCAATTTGAATTTCCTGGAAAAATGTTATTATTAGTAAAAGTAATTGAATAATTTTAAAGAATTGTATAAAAATTTTGTTAAACAATTGATTTTTACGAAACGTTCTTAAAAATCTTCTTCTAAATTAATTGCATTCCTGTGGGAAATTTTATTATTTACGAAAATAATTGAATTTTATCATTCTCTTTATATAATTGAATTCCTGTAAAAAATTCTAATATATTTTTAAAAAATAATTGAATCCTTTCAAAGAATTTAAAAAAAACATTTTTTTTTAAATTGATTTTTTCGAAGGAATTGAAATTAAAGTTTTAAGAATAATTAATCTAATTAATTACATTTTTTAACAATTTCTTTAAAATTGTATTACAAATAGTTGAAAGCCTTTTTGAAAAAATTTAAATATAGCTAAAAAGAATAATAATAATAATAATTTTGTTATTTGTGAAAATAATTGTATTTTTAAAAATTTTATAAATATTGTTTTATAAATAATTAATTTTTTCGAAATATAATGAATATTACGAAATTGTTATTTTAAGGGCATTTGAACCATTATGACGTCACAATTTAAAAACTCATGCTTTTTACACATTGCGACGTCATAGTGGTTCAAATTCCCTTAAAAAAAATTTTATAAATATTGTTTTATAAATAATTAATTTTTTCGAAATATAATGAATATTACGAAATTGTTATTTTACATAATTGAATTCTTGCGAAAAACTTTATTTGAGAAAATAATTGACTTTTTCGATAATTTAATTGAAAATATCTAAAAGTAATTGCAATTCTTTGATGAGTTTTATTATTTATGAAAATAATTACGTTCTTGCTTAGTACTTGATCAACATTTTTTTTAAAATTGATTTTTCGAAATTTTTTTGAAAATGCAATTCTAAATTAATTTAATGCCTGTAGAAAAAATATTTATAAAAATAATAATTGAATTTTTTGTACGAAATTTTATGAAAATAGTAGATATTTAAAATAATTGAATTTTTTGTATGAAATTTTATGAAAATAGTAGATATTTAAAATAATTGAATTTTTTTGCGAAATTTTATAAAAATAGTGGAAATTGAAAATAATTGAATTTTTTTGCGAAATTTTATGAAAATAGTAGATATTGAAAATAATTGCATTTTTTACGAAATTTTATGAAAATAGTAGATATTTAAAATAATTGAATTTTTTGTACGAAATTTTATGAAAATAGTAGATATTGAAAATAATTGAATTTCGAATGTTATTTGTAAATAATTGAATTTCGAATGCTATTTGTAAATAATTGAATCGTTTTAAAGAATTGTATTATAATTTTTGTAAATAGTTTTTTGATCTCTAGTATTAGCGAATTTAAAGTAGTGTAAATTCTAAACAAAAAAAAATAAATAAAAATAGAAATACCTTTTTGTGGCTGAAATCTAAAAAAAACAACCCAAATAGTAGCGTAACGTAAAAAAGTAGTAAATAGGTATTAGGTCTTAGTAGATAAGTGCGAAGCCTGTGTAGTATTATATACACCAATCAATTTCCGGTTTATATTTGTAAATACTTTCTCGCGACCGGTTCCTATGTTCTATGCGCGGTATTTTTTTTTTTCCAATTTGTGCGGGCCGACTTTTTTTTCCATAAATTTTTTTTCCTCTCTTGACGTAAAGGAAGTTTATATACAGTTTCTGCTTTGCAAAAAGGGACATCGAACGAAATCTTTTCAGACTTTAATTTACCGATGTCCATAGACGGTTTTCTCCAGTTAAACCGGTCGTAGAATCGATCCTAGAAAACTCTCGCCGGGCGGGCACCCAGGGAACAGTTTTTTTTTTCTAAGACAGCGAATCTAGTTCCCTTTTCCAGTGAAATGGACAGGTGCACGTTTTGTACTTTCTGCTCGTACCACAAGATCGTTGACATTCGATGCACTGCGAAAAGAATATAACTGCGTGTATAACGTTTTGCTCTTTTAAAAAGAATAATTCTTTGTGTCTATGACTCAATTTATACGTTTTTTCTTCATTTTCTCTTCGTACTTTTAATTTGTTCATTTCTAAATTTTATTTTTGTGTTTATTTTCTGAAAAAGAAGTTTATCTCCTCAGTTCTTTCTCTTTTACGATAAATTTTAGTTCCAAGTTCTCATTTTTTTTTGTTCGTCATTTATATAAAAGTCAATAACGCTTTATTGTAGTTTGCGCAAAATAAAAACTTGTTTAGGGCGGAAGAAAAGTGAAATTCTTATCGAGAATCGGATTTAATAAATCTTTATTAACTGCGCGAGAAAAAAAAAACTTGTCGTCCAGCAATATATTATTATTTGAATTTAAAAAAAATTGATAAATCTCTTTGGAAATTCAATTCGTGAAAGTGTTTTGCAATTAACTGTATAGGTGTTGGAATTATAGGATAGATAAGAGTCGAGCTTCCTTAACAAAAAATTTTCATTTTCATGAAAACACGACAGGAAATATTTTTTTTACGATATAAACTCCAATTTCTAAATTGGAGGAAAATTGGCAAAAAAAAAGAAAAATTGCTAAAAAGTCATAACGGGACTGGTATGAAAATATCGGACTAGAAATATACTTGAATACGAAAACGGAAAAAAAACATTATATAGTGAGAACCAAATGTCGAACAGAAAAATATACTTAGATATTTGCAATTTAAATAACTTCCGGTCTATGGTTAAATGTCTGACTGATTGTAAGAAGAAAGAGTGCACTTGTAAACATGAGTTACTTGAACTGAGAACCCGTCGAAGGAAATCTAAGATAGCGAACAGCGATGCGAATTAGCAGCACTTATGGCATTAAGAATTGCAACATACAAAAGCAGAAAGACAGAGAGAGAGAGGAGAGAAAAATAACGTTAGGAAATCACGATTCCAAGCAATGTTTCTAGAACTTCAGCGTGGCTATTAAAAATAATAGGTGTGTTATACACACGAGATATATTAAAATGATAAGACAAAAAAAAATTTCATTTACTTCCAATAATAATTGAAATCGTAGAATTAGATTCTTGGAAAATATTCGATTTTCAACTAGAAAATAAATAAAAACTGTATTTATTCACTGCGGGAAATATTTTTCCAGGATTGTCACAATTTAATTTTGTTTCGATAAAAAAAATGAAAAATTCAGAATTTTAACGATTTTAACTTGAAATCTCTCCAGAATTAAATTATTTCTAAAAAATCATTTCTAAGTCAATTTTTATTAAAAAATTTAAAGAGGATTCAATTCTTTAAATACGCAAAACTAAATAATTTATTGAATAATTGAATGTTTCTTAAAATTGAATTCTTCTCAAGAATTTTATTTCAACATTTTTCTAAAAGAATAATTGAATTCTTCTGAAGAATGTGAATTAATCTTTTAAGAATACTTACATTTCACGAGTAAATTCTTTTAAAATAGTAGGTACTAAAAATAATTGAAATTCTGCGATAAATTTGTTTATTATTTACGAAATTGGTTAAATTCCTCAAAAGAATTATATCTTTTATGAAAATAATTTTAAATCTTTGGAAAAAAATTTTATTATTTAAGAAACTAATTGAATTATTACGAAGAAATTTGTAAAAAATTAAATTCCTGTGGAATTTTTATTATTTTTTTGAAAATAATTAAATGCTTGCGTAAAATTTATCAAAAACGTTTTTCAATAATTGAAATAAGGACAAGAATTTTATTAAAATTTATATAAATTTCAATAAAAAAATGCAATGAAACTTTTTCAAAAAAATAATTTTCTACAGAATAATTGTTATAGCTAAAACAATGAACAATTTAGATTTTCAAAGATTTTAATTTCAAATCTTTTCCAAATTTTAATTTAATTTAATTTTAATTAAAAAAATTTTTTTTAAATTAAAAAAACAAATAATTTATGAATAATAATTAAATATTTCTAAAAATTGAATTCTCATATAGAATTTTATTAACAAATTTAAAAATATATAATTGAATTTTTTCGTTCTAGACATAATAAAATTTTTATGAATAAATATATTTTTTGATAAATTCTATTAAAATTGTACACAAAAAAAATTGCAATTCTGCGATGAGTTTTATTATTTGTGAAAATAATGGAACTCTTAGCAAGAATTTTATTATTCATGGAAATAAATGAATCCATTTAAGTAAAATTATTATTTAAGAAAATTATTAAACTATTGAGAAGAAATGTATAAAAAAATTGTAAATAATTCAATCTCTGGTAAATTTAAATTCTCTTATGAAAATACTAAATGTTTGCTTAGAATTTTATCAAAATATTTTCTAAATCATTGAATTCTTTTAGAAAACTTTATTAAAACATTGAAAATCATTGAACTGAGAAAAATTTTTGAGACAATTCGAAATTATGGCAAAAATATTATTAAAATTGTTGAAAACTTAAAAAAAATCCAATCAAAATTTTAAAAAAAAAAATAATTCTACAGAATTGTTAGTTAAAAATGAAAAATTCAAAGTTTTAAATATTTCTATATGAAATCTTTTCTTAATTCAATCATTTTTAACAATTCACGCTATAATGCTTTTAATATTCTATTTTTATAAAAAATTTTAGTTAAAATTCATTTTTAAATCAATTTTTATTATAAAATTCAAAGAGAATTCAATTACTTAAATTTTAAATACAAAAATGATTAATTTATGAAATATAATTTAATTCTTTTAAAGAATTTTAATAAAATTTTTAAGAATAATTACATTATTCGAGGAATTATATTAAAATTAAACTAAAATATTTAAAATTCTGCCATGAGTTCCATTAGTTATGAAAACATAATTGAATTCCAAAAAAGTAATTTATTATTTTTTGAAAATAATTCAATTTCTGAGGAAATGTTATTATTTAAGAAAATAATTGAATTATTGAGGAGAAATTTATAACAAAAATTGTAAATAATTGATTTTTTTTTATATAATTGATTTCTTTAGAAAAATTACTTAGAATTAAATTATTATCTTATTAAAATTACTATAAATTAAAAGTCTTTAAAATTACCGAAATTTTCTAAAATAATTGAAACTATGACAATTCTATCAAAATTTTTCAAAAATAATTCAATTTTGGAGAAGAATTTTATGATTTATAAAGTTAATTGAAATTTTGACTAAAATTTAAAAAAAAAATTAAATAATTGAATTTTGTGAAAAGAATTTTACTACTTTTGAAAATAACTGAATTTAAGCAATCATTTCAAACTTCTCCAAAATTCAATTTTTTGTTTAAAAATTTTAATTTTTAATTTAAATTCTTCTGTAAATCTATCATTTTTAATAATTAATAAAATAAAATCAATAAAATGAGACTACTTTTAGAAGATTTTAAATTATTAAAATTTTTATAAAATTTAGGATCTTTAAAATTTCCAATTAAATTCATCAAAAATTAAATTAAAATTAAAAAACCTTTTGCAATTCATCTATTCGGGAAAATTGTAAACTCAACTTTTTTAAAATTCAATTAATTTTTAAGCATTTATGTAAAATTTTTTTTTTCAATTTACAATTTTGTTTATTTTATGTATATAAAATTTATTAATGATATTTAAATTTTTCAAAATTAAAAAGAAATTATTCTGAGAAATAGAAAAAATAAAATTTTTTTTCAGGTTTTAGAATGTATGTTAATTTTATAGTTTATGAGGCAAACAAAAAAAAGACAACCCTGTTCTCCCTTGAATAAAAGTGATCGATGGAAAGTATAATCGCAAATAAATAAAATGGGACAAAATAATATAAAATGAAAGTTGTAATTGATGAAGTTATTTTGAAAATAGAAACTCTTCAATTTTCTCTAATATCTATGTTTCAGCACAACATCAACATGAATATTTATTTACAAAAATAAAGTTTTCCTTGAGAGAAAAAATCCATTTCATTGAGAAACGTAAAAATAAATTTCATTTCTTTGACTGCAATTTTCACCTGTAGAGTTGTAAATAAATTTCACATGTGTGAGTTATACAATATGTATACATTCACTTTGACTCGTATATAATAAAGTATACATTACTAGAAATCCGATCTCTCTGACTTGCACGACACATACACCGACAGCAGGTTTTCTCTCTCTCTCTCTCTTTCCCTTCTGTATGCGCTTAAAAATTAGCCGACGTTCCGGAGGCATAATTATCGTTCAGCATAAGGTGTGCGATCAAGGTCATCAGGGTCAAAAGGAGAAGGCGCGCTTTTACCCATGAATGTGCGTTATATAGTCGAAATATCGAATTATTCACATTGATTATACGTGTTTCCTTCTCATCTTTGGCAAATTTTAATATTACACTTTTGCCTCCTTCGTATATGTGAAGAAAACGACTATACTTCATTGATTACTTCCTACATGCGGAGAAATTGGAATTTTATTATTATACTAGCCAAATTATGTTGTGCTGCAATGTTTATTGTAAACAATTTCAAGTCATTTTAATTTAAGTAATTTTTAAAGAAATACTTATTATGACACATAACTGAAAAACTAATTAGAATTAAATTTTCAAAATATTCAGTTACTTTCACAAATAAAGTTTTTGACAAGAATTCAATTATTTAAACTAATAAAATTTTCATAACATTTAAAAATTCATTATTTAAAACAATGTTCATAAAATTCTTATAAAGATTTCAATTCCTTTTAAAAGTAATAAAATTTTCAACAGAAATTCAATTCTTTTTAAACATTTTTATAAACTTTTCCCCAAGAATTCAATTATTTTCAAAAATTTAAAAAAATTATATTCGAAAGAAATTAATTGTTTTAAGGGCATTTAAACTATTATGAGGTCACAATTAGTGAAAAGCATGTGTTTTACAAATGTGACGTCATAATGGTTCAAATGCCCTTAAATATAATTTTAATAAATTTTTTTTAAATAATAAATAAAAAGATTACTCCCGAAAATTAAATTATTTTGAGGTATTTCAATATAATTCTTTTCAAAATTCAATTATTTTCATAAATAACAATATTCATCACAATAAATTAATTATTATTAAATGTAATACATTTTTTCTTGGAAATTTCATTATTTTAAAAAATTCTAATAAATCGTTCGCAAGAATTCAATTATTAACATAAATAATAAAATGTTTTTTTGGAAAATACAATTATTTTCAAAAAAATTTAATAAAATTTCCCATCGACATTCGATTATTGCCAAATTTTTTAATAGAATTCTTTGTAAAATTTAAATATCTTTAAAAACTTTTCACATTTTAATGATTTTTAATATCTACTATTTTTATAAAATAACAAAACAGAATTCAATTATTAAAAAAAATTTATGATAAAATTCTAGGAAAAAATTCAATTATTTTCATCAATTTTAATAAAATTCGCCGCAAGAATTTAATCATTTACCTAATTAATAAAATTCTTTGAAAGAATTAAATTATTATTATAAATAATAAAATTCTTCAAAGTAATTAAATTATTTTTTCAACAATTATTAATAAAATTTCTCGAAAGAATTCAATTATTTTCATAAATTACAAAATCCTTAGAAAAAATGTAATTCTTCAAAAAATTCAATTTTTCTCAAAATTTATAAAATTTTCCATAAAAATTCAATTATTTCTCAAAAATAGAAAAATATTCCAAAAAAATTTAACTGTTTTCATAAATTATGAAATTCTTCAAAAAAAAGTCAATTTTTCTTAAAATTTATAAAATTCTTCAGAAAATTTTAATTATTTTCAAATTTTTTAAAAAAATTCTTGTCAAGAATTTAATTATTTTAATAAATAATAAATTATTTTTAAAAAATTCAATTATTTTTATAAATAACAAAATTTGCCTAAAGAAATAAATTATTTTCAAATGTTTTTTAAATTCTTCGCAAAAATTAAATTATTTTAAATTCAATTTATTAGCAGGATAAGAAAAAAGTAAATATTTTTGATGAAAATTAGGAAAAAGTCTGGAAAATAAAAATATGGAATGGAATTTTTGTCAATTTTGTGAAGTGAATAAAACGAGTTTTTTTGTTTCTTTTTGGCATTAAAAAAATGACAATAACCCACAAAAATTAATTTTCAAAAAAAAACAAATGAATACAGATAATTTTTTAAAGGAAAGGAAACTTACGATTATTATAATGTATTCCTTCAATTTTTCCGTTTTCGCCAATAATAATTAGTCTTGAGTTATTTTCTGTTGAATTGATAGCGAGACACACTGGAATTTGCAAAAAAAAAACTGTGAATTCACGAGAGGAATTAAATACACGCATTATGTAGTAATACGGAAATTTATTGACCTAAATCATCAGGTCTGTTTCCTTTAGAAACAGTTTTCATTGTATCTAATTAGGGAAACTTTTTGTTCTTCTTTTTGCAAAAAATACGAGCTAAATAAATTAAATTATAGAAAAAAATGAAACTTTTGAAAGAGTTTCATTTAGGAAGAAATGTTAAGATTTCAGTGAGAATGAAACGTGTCACCTCAAAACTTGAAGATTTTCATTTTTTCCTAAATCTTATTTTTCCTGCAGCTTTTTATATGAAAAATAACTATGCAAAAGGATTTTTCAAAAAAAAATTGTTACTCTTGTTATTACAAATTCAAATTTTTTTTTAAAAATTAATTTCAGAAAAACTTTTTGGTCGATTTTAATGGTTCAACCGTCATTATTATTGTCTTCAACCGAACTTTCGAATAAAAATTATTTTATTCAAAGATATTGAATTTTAATTTTAAAAAAATTGTTTATTTATAAAAAATACGTATTACGTCTGAATTATTTCTTACGCAATATCAAAAAATAATTATTTTAACTTGTCATTTTTTTCTCTTTGGAATATTGTTCAATAAAGTTTCAAGAATGAGGTGAATTTTGGTCAAATTAAAAATTCAAGGGTAAAGTGGGTTTTTACATATTTTTTTTATAAATCAACAATTTTTTTGTTTATTAAAATTCAATATCTTTAAACAAAATAAGTTTCATTCGAAAGTTTAATTCCAAACAAAAATAATACCGGTTGAATGATTGAAATCGGCCAACAAGTTTTTCTGAAATTAATTTTTTTAAAAGAAGTAATAAAAATTTTCAGTTAATAACAAGAGTCAAAAAATTTTTTTTTTTTTTGCAAAATCCTTTTACATAGTGATTTTTTACATAAAAAGCTACAGGAAAATTAACATTTAGGAAAAAATAAAAATTTTCAAGATGGAACGTTTCAGAAATTTTTACTCATTTAAAATTTAGAAAAAAAATTATCCAATTATTGAGAAATTGAAGTATTGTTATCATGGAGGTTCAAATTAACTTTAAACAACTCATAAAATCGCTTAAGACGATTAAAAGTACAAAAAGTTCGAAAAAGTTCAATAAAGTCTTTTAGAAACGACTTTTTGGACTTTTTTGTATGTTTTGTAATTTGTATATTTAATATCGTCACAAAACTTCTATTTTGTATTCCTAGATCTTTTTTCTCAATTGAATTATTCAAACATTGAATAATTATGTTAAATACATATATTTACATTCGATATTAAGTTTCTCACAGGATTTGAATTTTTTTAATTTTAACATTTAACCTGAAATTTAATTATACCTGAAAATTAGAACTATAACCCTTAAAAATTTAATTTTTTCTAATTTAAAGGTAAACTTCTTCTTTAAATGAATTATTTTTAATAATTTCCAAAAAGTTCTTAGAAAAGAGAGTTATTTTAAATTGTTATTTTTATTACACATTATTTTATTTATTGCTTGTATTAATCAGTTATTAAGTCAGATTATTTAAAATATGTGAGCAAAAATATTCAAAATAATTGATTTTTAAAAAATAATTCTACAAAAGTTCCGAAAATTAGTTCATTACAATTAATAAAACGTCCAAATAATTGAAATCTAGTCAAATTTGTTGAAAATAAATTAACTTATTACAAAATTTTATGATAAGTAAGAAAAAGTAAAGTTTTAAAACAGTTTAATTTACTTTTTTGAAAATAATTGTATTTTTTTAATAATGACAAATAAAATCCTAAGAACTAATTTTTGAAATATATCTGAAAACTTTTGAAAAAATATTTTTCTGAAATAATTGAATTTCTTTAAGGAATTTTTAGACACTTTAAAAATTTCAATTTCGTCAGAAAATCAATTTTTTTAAAAATTATTATAAAAATTCATAAAAACTAATTTTTTCCTACACATTTTAATAACATTTCTAAAAAAAATAGATTTTTAAAAAAATTGTTAAAGATTTTTATTTGTAGACAATTAAATTTTAGAAAATATGTAACTGAAAATAAATTATTTTTAATAAACAGTGTAAAAATGATATAGATTATTTTTTCGTAAAATATTTTTGTTAAATAATTGATTTTGTAATTATATCTAATTGAATTTTTTCTATTATTGTGTAAAATTGTTTGAAAATATTTGAATTTTATTGATGAAATCTGTAAAAAAAATATTAAAAAATTGTCAAGTATTTGAAATATTTTAATTAAAAAAATGAAAATACTTGCATTCTTTAAAATTTTATTGATTCTAAAGTCTAAAAGAAGTTTATTTTTCAAAAACTTTAAATTACTTTTTTTAAATAATTGAAATTCCTGAAAGAATACTTAGACAATTAAAAAAAACAAGAAATTTTGTAAAGTGTTTTAGTTACAAATTTTAAAATTGCTTTTTTGAAAATTTTCATAAGAATTCTGAATATTTACATTGTTCAAAATATGATTTATGATAATTATAATTATAATTATAATCGTAAATGTAATTAATTTTTATATATATTTGAATTTTCAAAAATATTTAATTGAAAATATCGAAAGTAATTAAATTAAAAAAATTATAATAAATATTTCTAAGAATTGCATAATTTAAAAAATATTTAAATATAATTATTTTAAGCTAATTTGTATTAATTTTTATTTTAAATTCTTATTTGAAGATTTCCCATTAAAAGTTTTGAGGATTTAAATTTTTATCCAAATTTTAAAATAAAATTCCCTCAAAATTTAAAGTTGAAAAGTTTTTATGAAATATTAAAAGAAAATAAAATATTTTCAATAAAATTTGAAGAAACTTTAATAGTTCCAAAAAAATTTAATTTTGTGTATTTATTTATTTACGAAATATACACGGGCAATGCCCTTTATTACAAAAAAGGTAAATGAATCTTAATTTAAAAAAAAAAAAATAAATAAAAAAATTAAAAAAATAAACCTTAATTAAAAAAAAATTAATTTTCTGTATTGCAAAAAAATTCAATTATCATAAAAATGCAAAACTCGAACTAAGTTCTATTTTATACCAAAACATTGGTACTTGATTTGCAAAATATTTGCAAAAAAAGTCTAAAAAGTTTGTTTAATTGTTGAAAATAAGTGGAAAAAATTTGCCTTTTAAGAATATAGTCGGAAAAAGGCCAAAATAGTAATAGTTTCAAAGACCTGTGTTATTAAACAACAATGTAATATTTAATTGAACCTTTTGAAGAGATGTTGCTATTATAACATTTCAACGAGATGAATTTGAAAAAGGCCGGAAATATTACTGTATTTGCGTGTGTGTGTGTGTGTGAGTGCAAAAGACGATACCTCGCCAATGATCTATTCTAGATTTGAGGAACGATCCGTCCAACCGATTAATTTTCAACGCTCGACCAATTAACGATAATCGGTATGTTGCCGAGATTCATAACGGCGTGACTTCTCTAACGTAATAGGGAATAACGCCCGCTGTAAATTTCCAGTCAGTGGTCATATATGCTGGCCAACGGCTTCTTTATTTCTTCTTCATCTAATGTTCTTTTTATTCAACTTCCTTTAAGACCATCCCCCATTCTTATGTTCATAACTCGCGCGAGTTTGTTCTAGATAAAATTATCTTCACACAAAAAAATTGCAAACCGCAATTATTTGAATTTCCCCTTGTTTGGTTTTTGTATTTTTTTTTATTCTCAAGTCAAAAGCATTAAAGTTTTAGTTTCACGTTTCTCGGAAGTTAAAATAGTCGTAACTTTATAATTGACATTTGTAAGCACCGAAAACCAATGGAATTTAAAGAACGTTAATAAATAAACACATTCCAGAAAGTACGTAATGTTTTTTTTTTGGTTGTTTCGTTCGTTTTACCATACAGACGAAAGTTAATGTCGGTAATTCTGTGTGGTTTGAAAAAATATTTTTATACGTTTAGCTCTTGTATTTGGAAATTAGTTTTTGTTTATAAAATGTTTCCAATACTTATTTTTTTAGCCAAAAGTGTTACTTTTATGTTTTTATTTTCTTTCGTCGATTTGCGAATAATTTTCTTCTTATTTATTTTCATAGTCTGTTAATGAAATTTAGAATAATTAACAAGCGTAGAAAAGAAATATCAAAAATTAGAAAACTTATAAATAACGATTTTTTTATCTTTCCAATGTTTGAGAATTCAATTCAACAATTTTTTAATTATATAAATTGTAAACTTGGATTTTTCAAATTTTTTTCAATATCTACATTTTGTATTGGAATAATTGTAAATTTTAATTTTGAATGATTCCAATTTCTGATAATTCAATTTAAATTATACCTTTTTCATTTCACAGAAATTACAAATTACAATTTTTCCAATTAAAAAATTATTTGAATTTCTTTAGATTCTTATTAAAAACATTGTCAATTTTCTTTTTAAAGAATTCAATTCTTCAGAGAAATTTTATCAAAATGATATTAAAAATAATTGAATTCCTGCGAAGAATTTTATTATTTATGAAAATATTTGCATTTTTTTCAAAAATTTTATTAGAGATTTAAAAAATAATTTAATTCTTTTGAAGAAATTTATAAAAAATTTTAAAAATAATTGAATCTTTTCGAGAAATTTTTCTAAAATTGTAATGAAAGTAATTGAATTCCAACGAAGAATTTTATTATTTATAAACAATGATTTAATTCATAAGAAGAATTTAAAAAAATGTTATATAATAAGTAATAAACAATAATTACGTAATAGATAAATTAATTTAAAATTATTCAAACATTAAACTGAAATTGAAAAATAAATAATTTTGTAACTTAACAATAATAAATAAAACTCCGCGTTTTGCATTTTTCCAATTTTTGATATATGAATTCTAAATTTTATTTTGAAAAATAGAAAATAGAAACATTAAAAAAAGTAGAAAAGTAGAAAAGTTAAAACTTAAAAGTCACTATTTTAACTTTACAACTTTTACGAAAAAAAAATTTGTAAAAATGAAAATTACGAAATTGCATTTTTCTAATTTTTGATAAATTAACTATTCATTTTGATTTGAAAAATAGAAAGTAGAAAGAGTAGAAAAGTTAAAAGACACTATTTTAATTTTACAATTTTTTCGAAAAAGGAAAGTTTAAGAAAATGCAAAAATTTTAAATTACAAGTTTCGATTTCTCCAATCTATAATAATTATTAATTTATTTTTTACATTGTCTTTTAAATAATTGAAAAAATTACAAATTATAATTTCTGTTTTTTAATATTTAAATTATTCGATTGTTCAAAGCAACAATTGTAAATTCCTATTTTTAATTTTTTTAATTTGTGGTAATTGAAAATCTTATAAGTGACTAAAATATTGTACAAAAATAATATAGAAATTTAATTAATGATCGATTGACAGAAATAAAAATGTCAAAGTAAATTCACAAAAAGAAGAAAAATTTAATTGCATGTTTTCCTTCAGTCAACAAGAAAAAACTCCCTTCACAGCATTTTTTCAATGCTCATTCATAATTTCCAATTTTCTAAAAACCGATAGTCGTTCGAGAATTTGAAAGTAAACATCCGTCTTTCTGCATTTGAATGCGTGTCGAGAAACGCTTCATTGTTGATTAGAGAAAAGCCACTCTGAGGTCGACCGCACCCACAATTTTTACCTCTCAAACACAGGACGTACTCGTTAACGCATTATTACCATCTTGTGTAATAAAACAATTTTTTTTTCTCCTTTTTATAAAACTTGTATCAAACAGAAACCTTGAAAATATCAACAAGACACACACACACGAGAGAGGAATAAGTTTGTCGCAAATAATGATGAGTTTGTCATTGTAAATGACGTAAGTGATCAATCGGTATGTCATCCTCATGACCTCAGCCGATCATTATCATATTGATTGGAAAAAAAAATCTCTACAATAATTTTGCGATAATAATTAGTTGTTGTACTCACCTGCCGGATGTATCTGCCAATCATATCGGCGAGTTGTGGTGCACGATTGGTGTGAAGAGGTAGTCGCACTCCCGAAGAAACTTGCAGCATACAAACACCAGTTCTTGATGTGCCGACGGAGACGACGTCCTCCAATGGCAATGTTTCCAGAATCGTTAAATTGCCATTCGAGTTTCTTTTTATTAATCGCAGTCCATGATGCGAAACCGCCACGTGCTGAACTTCCGGATGCTGGGGTCCAATCTACATCGTAAAATAAATATTACTTACTTTTTTTTTAATCAGGGTGTCTACTATTTTCGTTTTACAATATTCCTAATTATTTCCCGACTTTGTCATAATTTTTAACGTCTTTTTTCTCATCAACTTTCCATTTATTTGATTTCGAACATAAATAACTCTACAAATGGCTTCAAACATTTTTATTAGAGTTTTTATGAATAAATAAATTCTTTTGATCAGTTTCTTTAAATTTTTGTTGAAAATGTTTTTTCCAAATAATTTTAATTAAAAATTCGAAAAATAATTGAAATAAACAAAGAATTTTTTCAATTTTTTCAAAAATAATCCTGTTTGTTTATAATTATAATTAAAAATTTGATTTTTTAGTTTTATTAAAATTATATTGATAATAATTGAATTTCTGTAAAGAAATTTTCTATTTATAAAAGTTATTGAATCCTTCCAAAGAATGCTATTATTTATAAAAATAATTCAATGTTTGCAAAGAATTTCACTACAATTTTTGAAAATAATAAGCATTAAAAATTAATTCTTTACATAATTAGTAATATAAAAATTTAATTTGCTCAAGAAATAAATAAATACAATTTTTTTAACATTAAAACATTTAAAATTATAAAAATTTAAGAGGTTCAATAATAATTACTGAATAATCATATAATAATATAATTTTTAGAACAAGAAATTGATTTAAAACTTTAAAAGGAACTTTATATTTTAAAAAATAAATTTATTATTACAGTCACAAACTTTTGATAACTTTCGAAAAATTTTAATAAAATTCTTTAAAGGAATTTAATTATTTTTAATAAAATGTAAAGAAATTTCAATGATTACAAAAAATTGCAAGTATTTGTTCATTAAGTACGAAATTAATTATTATTGTTTATATTTTCATAAAGTTTAATACAATTCTTTGCAAGAATTTAATTATTTTAAATAAAATTTCACAAATGAATACAAATGTTTTGTAAAATTATAATAAAGCTTTCTAAACAATTGAACTCTTTTTTTAATAAGTAAAATCTTTGGGAAAATTCAATTATTTTCAAACAAATTTCAGGAAAGAATTAAATTTTTTTATTAATTCGTTATAAAATTTTTTAAGAAATTCAATTGTTTCCTAAAATTTTAATAATTTCTTTGCAAGAATTCAACTATTTATATAAATAGTTAAACTCTTTACAGGAATTCAATTATTCTCAAAACAATTTTAATTAAATTCCTTAGAAGTATTCAATTTGTAAAAAAAATATTGTAAAAAATTCCGAAAAAATTCCATTATTTCCTACAATTTTAATAAAACCTTCATAATAATTCAATTATTTTTATAAATACTAAAATTCGTTGCAGGAATTAAATTATATTTAATCCCATTTTAATCGAATTTCTCGAAACAAGAAATTATTTTTTTAAATTTAATGAAAATTCGATTTTAACAAGAATTTAAAATTCTCTAAAAATAATTCAATTATTCTCAAAATATTAAAAATAATAAAATCTCCTTAAACTAATTTCAATGTAATTTTTTAATATATTCGTCAAAAAAATTAAACGAATTCAATATTATATTTTCAAAAAATAATTAAATTCTTTTGACGAGTTCAATTATTTTAAAAATACTTCATTTAAATAAAACTCTTTAAAGAAATTCAATTATTTTCAAAACAACTTTAACTGAAGTTCATGAAAGAATTTAATTACTTTCAAATATTTCTGTAGAATTCTTCAAAACAATATTTATTTTTATAAATTGTAAAATTTTTCGAAAGAATTAAAATATTTTTAATACAATTTTAATAAAATTCAATTGCTTTCAAAATTTCCAATTAAAAATATTAAAGAAAATGTTTTAATAAAAAATTTAAAGAAATTCTTCAAAAGAATTTAATTAGGATTTTAAAAAATTTTAATAAAATTCTTATAGACAATATTTTATTAAGTATTGTTCAAAATAATTTTTTCAACACTAATATTTTATTAACTGATAAGTAATTGCACATTTTATAAAAACGCAGTAATTAAAGCATCCGCAGCAATTGGTACACTTACCCTAATTAACAATTTTTTGTAAAGTAAACAAAAAAATTGTTTAAAAGCAATTTATAAAAAACGATAATAAGAAACGTAATTTGTTTAAATGGAAATTAAGAATTTAAATAAAAATTCTTTTGAAATACAAAAAATATAGATTAGAAAATTGAAGAATATTTTAAATTTGAAAAAATTAAATAGTTTTAATAAGAATTCTTTGGGAATGAAGAAATATAAATTAGAAAATTAGTGATTTTTTTAAATCTGAAGAAACTTTTTTTACTTACCGATACGGGGAAAATTCGAGCGAAGTAAAGAGGCCACTGCTTCGCCAGATCGACAATATTCTTCTTAATCGTAATCTTGTGTTGAGTGCTTTGAAGATTATCGAGAGTGACTCCGTAATTGTCCAAGAGTTTGAGCATATTTTGCCTGTCCTCCTTCGAAATTCGAATATTCGAAGTCGCCAAAACATCGTAGGCAACTTGACAGAATACCAAATGCAAAGCGAGCGGTGTAGTTAAACTCTCGTTCGGCGCAAAAACTTCCTTCTTCACTCGCAATGTCCACGTGACTCTATTATAAGTAAAATGCGCCTGCGACGCCTGTGGATATAATTTCGTGTCCAAAATCTCTTGAACCTTTTCAATTTCCGGCTTATCGGCAGGTGGCAAAACGGGTTTCAAAAACTCGGGCCATTCTTCAATTTCAATTCGTTCCATTTTATCGGTTCGATGTGTCGAGGCAATGCTCGATCGTCTATCAATATCGTTATCCAATTTTTTGAAACTCTGCCGAGTGACAGTGAATGATTCACGTGTATTTGGCACAACACCAAAATCACGTGGCGATGGCATTCCAAAACTGTCTCTCGATTTTGGCGATACATCCCTTGTCATTCCAAATGGATCGCGTTTAGCGTTGTTATTCTCGAAAATTTCCCTCGCATATTTCGCTTCTGAGAATATGTCTGAATTCATGTCTCTACGTGAATCAAAATCAGAATTTCTACCGCGCGTTGAACTTGCCAAGTCAGTGCTGTCCTTGCCAAAGTAGTCCTTTGATTTTGATTCCTGAATTCTTGAATCGTTACGGTATTCGTGATTATCACGTAAATGCTGTTGAGAGGCGAAAATGTCACGACTTTGACTGAACATGTCGCGTTGATTCTTTGCAAAATGATCGAATGTATCGGAATCGGGCGAACTTCGGAACATGTCCCGATTTTTGGGCTCAACTGGTGCGGGCGGCGATTTCGGCTGTGGTACTCCCGATTGACTGGATTTAAGAAAAAAAAAACAATTGTTAGAATCAAAATTAAATCAATCATTGTATTAAATATATTTAACCAAAATTATATTTGTTGCAGGGGAAAATAAAATTTTATTTTAGGAAAATTAACAGATTTATTATACTCAAGAGATGATTTTTTTATACATGGAATAAAAAAATAGGAATTATAATTATACAATTATCCTATTTGTTATTACAATAAAAACAGTTTTATTTCTTATTTTCAAACCTCGAATTAACTTTAAGGAGCAAAAAAGTCTCTTCCTTCGCTTGAAGATACAAAACAGTACAAAAAGTCGTTTATTTTATTCAGTGTTTGTTAACACAAACATTCGATTTTGTACTTCCCCGAAACATCTCTGATTTATAAAATCAATTATTTACGACTTCAATAATTTTGTCAAATAAATATTAAAATATTTATTATTTACTATTCATTCTCCACACGAATTTAAAACATTCTAAACTTTAATTCTTTCTAAAAATTACTTTCCCTTACAAAATTATTTTTATAGGAAAATATCAATGTTTACGGAAAATGAGTAAAACTTATCTCTGAATCAATTAATTTAAATAATTTCCCAAAAGTTTTTCTAGAATTCAATTATTTAAATACAAAATTTCAATTTTTTATAATAATTGTAACTCTTCACAGTTTATTCTTAAGCAATTAAGGTATTAATAGGTTTAAAAAATTGTAAAGAAATTCTTACAATTAATTTCTTTAAAATATTTTAAAATAATTTTTGACAGTTAGTTTTTCAATTTTGAAAAATTTCGAAATAATTACAATTTGGAGAAATATTTTTAATAAAATCGAATTTTTAAAAAATATAAATAAAAATGTTCAATAAGTCCAAAAAGTAAATTTTCATAAATTTTTATTGACAATGTTCGAAGATAATTGAATCTTAAAAAATTATTATAAAACAATTCTAATAATTAGTTTTTAAAAATATTTTTATGTAATTTTAAATTTACCTTTAAACACTTTTTATTAAACTTTTTGGTAATTAAACTATTTTCGAAATTTGCAATTAAAAATCTTCAAAAGTTGATTTTTAGAAATTGGAACAAAATATTTTAAATAAATTATTTTCAAACAAAAAGTACTTATACAAAATTTAAACTATTTTTTCTTTTTTAAAAGTTATAAAAATGAATTTTTAAAATAACTCAAAATATTGAAGATGATAGATTTAAAAAAATATAATAAATACCAAAATTCTCCAAATAAGTTTTCTAACCATATTTTAAAATAATTTTTGAAAAAACAGATTTTTTAATTATGAACAATTGAAATTTAGTTTTTTTTCAAATAATTTAATTTACTTTAAGAATTTTTTGAAAACATTAAAAAAACAAGTTTTTGAAGAATTTTAATTATAAATAAGAATATACTTGATTTTCCCAAAAATTTTTATAAGGAAATTTAAAAAAGAAAATTTTTAAAATTTTAATTCAATTTTTTTTAAGTTCATCTATTTTTAAAAAAAATATGATTAAAAAATTCTAAGTATTTATTATTTTTCAAAAATATTGTAATGTCAATTTTTGAAAACAATTGAATTTCTTAGAAGAAATTTTATACAATTTGAAAACTAGTAATTCTCTTAAAGAATGTTTATTAATAATTTTAAAAATGATAATTTAATCAAACATTGTAATAATAATTTTAGAAAAATTTTTAAGTAATTATTTAATTATTTTATTTTTTAGATATTTCAATTTCTAAAAATATGTAATTTAAAATATTGATAACAATTGAAAGATAAAAAATTATAGTGAAAAATTCTAAGAATTACTTACTTAAAAAATGTTTTAACAGACTTTGTTTAAGCTAATTTTCATCAATTTTCGTTTACAAATTTTCATTTTAACATTTTTTATTAAAATTTTGTTAAAATTAAAATGTTTTCAAATTAATCAACTAAAATTACACAAAATTTGTTTTTTTAGAAATTGTAATGTAATAAAAAAATCAATTATTTACTTTTTAATATTCCAATTGATTAAAAACTTTTAAAATATTTAAAAAATGTGAGTATTATAAAAAAATATTCAAAAATAATTTTAAAAGATTTGGCAATAGTTATTTTGCACAATATGAAAATCAAAATAATTTTCATTTTATACCAAAAAAAGTGGTATTCTGTTGCCAATATTTGTAAAAAAAAAGTAGAAAACGTTTCATTTTTTGAAAATAAGTCGAAAAAGGTCATAAAGTCAGTACTATCCAAGGCCAATATTTTCTAAAGTTTTATAAAATAAAATAGATAAAAAAAATTACTCTTAAATAAAATTGAAGTTTATAATAAAAAAACAGAAAAAAATTTGAATACGATTGTAGAAAGATTTTTCAGAAATTGAAACTCTAATAATTGAATTGAATTAAAATTGAATATCAAAAAATTGCAGGTTTTCAAATTCAAAAATACTTCAAGACAATAAATATCTCCAAGAATTGAAAAATAGTTCTTTAATTCCCAACTCATGAAAAACTGTTTTTGCCGTATTTTGTCAGTAAAATTTGAAGATTCTTTTTATTACAAAAAACTTGAATTTTTCAAAGGTTCCCTCCTTTTCGTGGAATATTTTTTTATGTGGATAAACAGTAAGCAAGTAGATGCAATTTAAAACAAACCTGTTGCTGTAGACACTTCCGCCCCTTGGACTGGGAGGTTCGGGAGGAGTAATTGGCGGAGGTGGAGGTATCGGTCTCTCCATCCTTTCAATTTGAGTTTTTACAACTTGCGCCTGTGTCATCATGTCCGTTGTTCCCTTCGAAGTTACACTCTGCGTGTCGTCAACAGTCGAGGCATAATCGTCCCATCGGCCTCCTAAAAATCATTAAAAAAAAATCAAACCTTACAAAATATCCTCGCAAAAAAAGTTTTTTTTACACCCTTCCAAATTTGCCATATTTCGGAGATTATAAAAAAAACCTTCCAAAATATCCTCACAACAAAATTTTTTTACACCTTTCGAAATTTGCCATATTACGGAAATTTAAAAGCATTTCCTAAAATTGTATCAAATTTTTTGTCAAACAAATACCTTAGGTTAACATTTACTAGTAAAAAAGTATTATTTTTAAACAAGTGAATAAAGCAACAAGGATACAAATTAAAAAACGGTATTAAGTAGAAGAAGGGAAAAAAGTAGAATCTAAAAATGTTTTTAAACACATCTTGCAATAAATTAAAAACAAATTTTGTTTAATTTATAAAATAAAATGAAATTCATTTAAAAGTGTTCTTACAAAAATATTACCACATGAAGAAAAGAGAAATGAAAAATAGTGTTGTGCAGAAATGTGTTGTAAGAAATGAATTTGCATAAACAAAGAAAATAGCTACCAAGTTGTTGCTCAAGGAGAATCTTCCTGTTGTCTTCTAGCCTCTTAACCTTGCCATCTTCTCTAGGAAGAGCTGGCTTTTCCGTTGTTTTTGTTGATCTCACACTGTGATTAGCAGTTACCATCTCAAGTCTCTGTTTCATTTCTGAACTTAATTTTAATTTCCCTATGCTACCAGGCGAAGGTCTTTGCGCTCCTACCTCAAATCCAGATCTAACAAGAACAAATTTATTCCATACATTAAAATCTCCGAAAGAAAAATAAAATCTTTCTTTATAAAAATAAATTTTCAATTCAATTAATAAATCAATTCAATATTTTAATCTTAAAAATATAATTTTAATATTTAATTTCTAATTTAGTATTTAACTATTTTTCTTTTAATAACTTTTAATTCATCAAAATTTAGTTTTTTAATTATATAATAATAAGAATTGAAAACAGTTACTGCATGTTAGTACCGACTTGATAGATATTACTCACTTTGATTTCTTCTTTTTCTTGTCCGATTCTTCTTTATAGCCGTTTTCGTGTCTTTTAATAACAGCTGTTGACGAGTGAACGACTATTGTTCTCTCTTCATTACTGGAAATATTTTCAATCTCAAATTCCTCCCATTCGACACCTCCTTCGGTCATTGGTTCGCCGTCCTGATACTCCTGATAGTGAGGAGTAATTTTCCTTTGTTGCTGCTGTTGTCGCATTTTAAATTCAATGAAACTGTCTTGATTCTGACCGTCGTTTGAGTCATTCAATGGAGGCCAACTATAACAAAAAATTCCCAAAAGCTAGAGCAAACGGTATTAATTCCTTTATAACAAAATATTTATCTTGAAATTAGAAAATCAAACCACTATTTTAATTACCCTGTTTATTTATTTATAGAGAAGATATTTTTATTTTAGTATCAATTTAATAAATAATTGAAATATGTAATTACAGATAAGATTGAATATTTGTAAATTTTCTGATAGATAAAAAATTCGTTTACCGCCATTTTCCAATGCGAACTGTTTTCGCTCTTCCATAGGGATCTAAAAATGGTCTTGATTCGGATGGATCGTGAGATTCTAAAGGTGGTGGCATTGGTGGTGGAGGAGGAACGCCCTTATTGAAAACAAGACCATTATCAACACTACTTTTTCGATTTTTCAATTCACTGAGAACGTTTGTAAAATTATTTTGAACGTTTCCTTTATGTGATCCACTTCTCTTTAAATCTGGTGTTGAATTCATGGCTTTTCTGTCAATACTAATTTTCCTCGGTCCATATTCAGCGCTACTTTTTCTCAAATCAGAATTTTTCTTCGGTGGACTTTGAGATCGATGTACTTGTGCTTTTACCATTACAGTTTCTTGCCGCTGATTTATTGGCGTTGAATGCGAAGGCATTGCATGTTTCTCCGGTGACCAGAGATCAGCTTCATTTGACTCCTGTAAATAATATTTTTGATAAACATTTTTATAAACATGAATACAATTGAAAAATAATTATTTTTGATTTTTAAACGTTTCAATAAAGAATAAACTTTTTCGGAACAATTTAATTAGTTTCAAGAATTTTAATAACTTTATAGACTAGAATTCAAATATTTTCAAAACGATTTTAGTAAAAATTTTCAAAAGAATTCAATATTATTAATTCAAAAGTTTTCATAAATTTTTTTAAAAGAATTCAATTATTTTCTATAAATAATAAACTTCTTTGCAAGAAATCAATTATTTTCAGATTTTTAGTATAATTTTAATAAAATTCTTAACAATTCAAATATTTTCATAAATAAAATAATAAAACTTTCCAAGGTTTCATTTATTTTAATAAACAAAATTATTTGTGGGAATTTAATTATTTTAAGGAATTTTAATAACTTTCTCGGGCAAATAATTCAATTATTTTCATCACAATTTAAGTAACATTTTTTGAAACTATTCAATTATTAAAATAAAGATAAACTTTTTTATCAGAATTACATTTTTTTTATAAATAATAAACTTCTTCGCAGGAAATCAATTATTTCAAAAAATTTGAATAACTTTCTAGACAAGAATTTAATTATCTTCAAAATATTCTCTTTAGGAATTAAATTATTTTCGACAAAACAATTTTTTCAATAAATTCAATTATTTTTATAAATTTATTAATTATAAATAAATTCTTAGCAAAAATTCAATTATCTTCAGGTACAATTTTAATATGATTTTTAGCAACATTTAAATTATTTTCACAAATAACCTTTTTTTTAAGTTTTTTAAATTCTTGAAAATAATTATATAATAATAAAAGCAACTAATAATTGAACTATTATAAGGACCACTCAATTATTTCAAGTACAATTCTTGTAAAATTTCTTTAAAGCATTAAATTAGTTTAAAAAACTTTAATAAATTTTTTTATAAGAATTGAATTATTTTTAATGAAATTTTAATAAAATTCATCGAAAAATCTTAATTAAAATCAAATTTTTTTATAAAATTCAAAGCCATCATTAAATTATTTAAAACTCTAATTTATAAAAGCTACCAAAATTACAATATTTAAAAAAAACATTAAAATTTTGTTTTGGATTGTTAAATAAAATCCACTAATTAAGTTACAATTTTTAATTCCAATCAATTTAGATAAATCATTTTTTGTTAGTATTAAATCTTTAAAACATTAAATTATCATTAATTTAAAAATTCAAAAATGCAATTAAGAAAGATTAATTATCAGAAAAAAAATTAGGGAACAAAAAGCAAAGAAAACCAACAATGACAAACATCCAGAATGCAATGATTATTATGAGTATAAAAACAAAAACATCAAATATTTTGTTTAAACCTTCAAAATATTTAAATCCTAACAAATGTACAAAGAGATAAATCAATTAAAATTTTTTTTCTTGAAGTTTTAAAAAATTGAGTTGAAATAATGAAAATGAAAATTTAAAGTTTCAAGAAATTGAAATTCTAACTGAATTTAAGTTTAATTCAAATTAAAATAAAATACACATTTAAAAAATTTTCAAATTTAAAGATGAAATTCAGAATCAATTAAGATTTCAATCGATGAAAGTTTTAAGAAATTAGAATTTAAGTTTATTGAAATTTAATTCATTAAAAACTTGTAAAAACTTATTTATATTGAAAATATTATAAAAAGTTTACAAAATTTGTGAAATAGGTGAAAATTAACGGAATAGATGAATAAATAAAAATAAATAGGTGAATTAAATTAAAATAGAATATGATTGAAAGTAAAATAAAGGTAAAATCGAAAAATTGCAAATTCACAAAAAATTGGAGAGAAATTTACCGTTTGTGATGCATTCTGTGGACTTTGCACCAAAAGCTGATGGAGAGCTTGATTTTGCGCCAAGATTTGCTGTTGAATTTGAATATTCTGCGCCATTGCACGCTGCAAGAATGCTCGCTGCAAATTTTGTTGATACGCCATCATGTCACTGTTCTGATTTGGTGGCGAATTTGAAAACTGTTGTAAATTGAGACCTTGCATATTGTAGATGGGAATTGGCATAAAACCCGACGACATATTCATACTGTTCATATTTTGATTTTGTCCCGGCGAAACGGGTGCCGGTGGACTGAACATTGGCATCATCATTGCAGGTGGCATCATTCCATGTGCAAGTGCATTGAAATTAAATGCCGCATTTTGATTTGCATTATCCATATTGCCATCGCCTTTTATCTTCTCCACAAGTAGTCTCGTTGTCAATTCTGATTCATTTCTCTCATAAGAACTAATCATGCATTTCACAAAATCATCAACTGTATTCACTTCACTTGAAGTTTTCTTTGATTCAATTGCACAATTATCGAATGTCCCTTTGATACTGGCAGCGAGACTTCTCGCGTCTGAAAGTTCGTCTAAATTACCATCGAGAACTGGCATGAAAAGATCGTCCAAAAATTGATCGACATCTGATGCTTGACTAGGAACGCGTACACGACGAACGTGCGATGCGAGTGATGGAGCTTCGCTCGTGTCTGACATTGCTGACGATTTGAGGCCGTATTCACTTTTTTCTATGTACGCTCTACTTGATTGACTTCCTGGCAATGCTCGCTTTCCTAAAAAAAAGAATTATTAATTAATTAAATATAAAAATCTTGGTATTCATTCATTCTTTTATTTTTTCTGTCCTTGACATTCCTCAATTTCGCATAATTTCTATTATTAATTTATTATTAATATTAGATTGTAAAAAGGGAACTTTTCTGTATATTTGAAATTTACCTGGATATTGCGACTTGATGAATCTAGTTTGCGATCGAATGTAACTATTTTTATCATCCTCGGATCTTCCCGTCTGACTGACTGATGATTGAATGTCGGGATATTCAAAATCAATGGTGAGATCTTCCTCCTCAAGAATATTTGGCTCGGAACTTCTTGTAATTCTGCTGTACTTTCTCTCTTGCACAACTTCATTTCTTGTCATGTACTCGACGTTACTTACAGCTGGCGCTTCGCCTATTCTCTCCAAACTATGATAACGTTCATTTAATTTCGATGATGATAGTCCTAAACCAGCGAGTTTACTCGGAGGTACAATAATCTCAGGTTGCAGAAGATTATCCAAACTTCTGCTTCGCTGCTTTTCCTTTTCAAAGTATCTGTCGTTTAATGCCGACTTTCTCGACAATCCCATTTCGGTCGTTTCTAGAATGCCCTCGTGTGACTGTTTTCTCATCTGTGAATTGTGCGATTGTTATATTATTTTTTAAACACGTAAGACGCGAGTCGTTTCCTTTACAATCTCTCACACACACACACAAAAAACTTGTTATCATTTAGTAAAAAAATTTTATTAAACAAAGAAAAGTGGATGAAATATGAGTTAATTGTTCCTTTAATTAGATAAATGGTGTAAAAATGAAATACAAATAAAGGCAAAGTAATTAAAGGGGAATAGAAAATTACGCAAATAGATATTTTTTATAGTTGGTTAAATATTAGAGTAAAATAAGAGAAGAAGAAAATTGGGAAAATAAAAATGACTCACCGGTGCTTTTGAAATTGGAGGTTGAGGTGGTGGTACCGCCGGACGTCTCGGTGATTGAATTTCCGGCTCGACCGGTTTGTCAACAACTTTTGGCACTGGTTTCCTCTCGAGTGGTTGAAATGTCTTGAGTACAGGTGTCTCATTGCTTTGTTCCAATTCACGAATGACTTGTGTGTGCTGAAAAATGTTTAATCATCATAACAAAATGATTCTCACGCTCGTACTCTCATTTCACTCATTAATACCCCTCTCTCCCAACTCATCATCTATGTTCCGGGTAAGGTAAAAGGCTTACCTCTCTCTTCTTAATTGGCGGGAAGCTATTCTTTCTCTGCTCCAAAAACATGTGCTTAGCGGCAGGGAATGCGGGAGCTAATTCCATTTCGGAAATAAGATCAAGGACATAGTCAAAGCCATTTGTCTCAGTAACAATTGCATCGGGTCCGTCCAATTGATTCCACAATGTTATTGTCCAACCGTTATTTTCAACGCCGTGATTGCGTATCGCTAGATTCGCCAATTCTTCGCACGTCGTCCATGAATCGACAGCGCACGTTGTGGTTTCACCTTAAGACAAAAATTATTTATTCAACAATAATAATTATAGTTCTGACAAAAATAATTTCAATATGTAACAAAAATTTCTTTAAAAAAATACTTTTAATAATTTTAATAGAAAAATTGTTCATTTAAAAAATTGTAAATACAGATTCAAATCCAAAAGCAAAATTCGCAAATTTCGTTTAAAAAGGAATTAAAAATACGAAAAATTGGAATAAATTTTTAACTGACGGTGCATGAAATTATATCGAAAAATACGACGTGTTTAAAAGAAAAAATAATTGAGCTTCATTACCATCGTAGAATCCAACGGTCAGAGCCATATTTACACGATTTCTATTTGCTCGCCATTCCAAAACGCAAGGTGGATAATTTCTCGGAACGTGTTGAATGGTCGTTTGACCATTGCTCGTCGATCTCAGTAAAGCTCTCTCACCTTGGAGTAATTTTCGCTGACAGAAAGCTTTGTACCCGTCGTAAGCATGATCTGAGACGTATCTGCAAGAAAAATTAAAATAAAATTTCAAACATCGTTTAAACTACAGAAGAATTTGTTTTTTTAATATACTGTTTCTAAAAATAGTGAAATTTATTTTGTCAACATCTTCTATAGTATTAATTCACACTTACAGATTTGAGACAAAAATTTAAGTACCTTTTTTCTTGATTTTCAGACAAAAACAGTTTCTAATCCATTTATTTGTAAATGTCTTTAAGGATGAGTCTGACCAACAGTCAAATTAAAAGTTAGTTCAATGTCAAAATTTCGCAATTCAAAAGAAAAAACAACAAATTTTTAAATTCATCTTCATGGAAAAGCGAATGAAGAATTTAATTTAATTATAAATATTTAAAACGATAAAAAGTTGTAGTTGAATAAAAATTACAATTTTCTGTCAATAAGAAACATTTGGTAAATTTTTGGTTTAGTTACTTAAATTATTTATTATTCACAAAAAAATTATAATTTTTAATCAAATATAATTTAAAAATGTTAAAAATATAGACGCTTCTAGCAAATGCAATTTACAATTTAATTCGATTTTTTAAAATACGAATTTATGACATTGGACTAACTTTTGTTTCGATTGTTTGACGGATTCTTCTTTAAATGTAAAATTATTCAAAACAATAGTTTATTTTTAGAAAAAAATATTTAACCATTATTATTATTTTTAGATAAAAATTAAAATTTTCTAAGATTTCAAATTTTTTAATATCTTTTAAAATTCAACAATTCGTAAGAATGAAGATTGTAAGCTCTTCAAAATTATTTTCAACATTTCAATTCAATTACTCTCTAGAATTTTTTTAACCAAAATTCTTTTCTAATTCTAATATTTTTTATTATTTCCGAGAGTTTTTCTTAAGAATTAAATTATTCAACACTAAGAAAAAAGACCATTAAAAACACTTCTAAAATTCAATTTTTTTCAATTTTATTTTACATCTTAATAATAATCAAAGCTTTTTAAAGTTGAGAATTTTTTAATAAAATTATTCAAAAATAATTTCATTTTAAATTTTAATTTAAAACAATTTGAAAATCAATTATTTCTACTAGTTTCTTCTAAAACTCTTTCAATATTGAATATTCAATTATTTTCTAGATTTTTCAACTCAAATTCTTTTCTAAATATTAATTATTTTCATTCATTTTTAGACAGTTCTTTGAAAATTAAATTAGGTATTAAAAAAAGTAAAGGAAAGTTTATTGAAATTATAATTTAAAATTGAATTCTTTTTGATTCAGTTTTATAAAATTTTAATTATTCGAAAATTTGCCAATTAAATATGTTTAAAAATTACAAAAAATTACTAGCAAATAGCTAATATTTAAAAAACAATTTTTTATCAAAATTTCTCAAAGTTGAGAATTTTTAAATGAAATTATTCAAAATTTATTTCGTTAAAAATTTCAATTTAAAACATTTTGAAATTTTATTATTTGAATTAATTTCTTCTATGACTCAATTTTAAAAGAATTCAATTATTTTCTACAATTCCAACTCAAATTCTTTTTTAAATCAATTAATTTAATTTAAAACAAAATCTTTAAAACTTGAAGTATTCAAAAAAGTAAAAGAAAAAAAATTATATTTTATTATTATTATTATTATTATTATTATTATTATTATTATTATTATATTTAAAATATAATATAAAATTCAATTTTTGATTCAATTTTACAAAATTTCTAATATTTGAAAATTTTTCAATTAAATTTATATTAAAAAAATTAAACTAATTCCCAACAGATTTCATTTTAAATTTTAATAGTTTTCGATTAAATTTTACAAAAATTTCGATTATTTGAAAATTTTTCAATTGATCTTATTTTTAAAGATCAAATAATTTTACAAAATTCCCCTTGAAACTTTTGGAAAAATGAATAGTTCAAGAAGTTTATATTTAGGAATTTTTTTCAAAAATTGTTTCCAAAAACTCTTTCAAAATTCAATTTTTTAAATTTTTAAATAAAATTTATTTCTAAATCAATTATTTTTTATAATTTTCAGAAAGTTTTTTGAAAATCCAATTATGTAACTGAAATGCAAAACTTTAATTCTTATAAAAACTTTAAATGTCACCATTCAAATTTTCCTTTAAGTTTTTATGCTGAAAATGTTAATTTAATGACATTTTACGATTTACAATATTTTCAAAATTTACCAAAAAGTACAATTTTTGTAAGACAATGTAAAAGTAACATTTTCAAAATGTTTTTGATTCTTGAAAATGCGAATTTTGTAAATTTTAAATTTTATACCTTTTAAAATTCAATTATTTGTAAAAATTGTAAACCTAACTTTTTAAAAATAAATATTTTTGTAATTTTCAAGTAAAATTATCAGATAAATAATTTATAAATAATAAATTTATTGATTGTTTTTCAAAACTTAAATTACTTAAAATGAATTATTGCCAGAAAGAACAAAAATTCATAAGGATTTTAAAGTTTATAGTCAAAGAAAAGAAATTCAAGAAGAATTAAATCTTTTCAATATTTTCAAAAGGTTGATAATCACAATTTGGTATTTTCTTCTGAATTCTATAAATCTAATATTTTCCCTCTACTTTTCTAAAAATTCCCTGGGTTTTTCTAAATTTCCTTATAATTTCATAAACTGTTACATCTTATTTTATTTAAAATGAAGAGAACTTAAAATTAAGGTTCCATTTTGACACAAAGTTCATATTAAAAAAAAAAAATAGAAAAAATATACTTTAGTAATTTATTTATTGATTCATTCGTTAAGCGATTAGTTATTGAAGTGATTGACTTACTTGAGTAAATATTTAAAGAGCGTCGGACTAGGTTGAAATGCGGAGAGACAATTTGAAAGCAATAGCCATCCTCTCTCCTTATTCGCGTCATTCTCATTTTTCCACGTTTGATTTGACAATTGACAGAGGATTTCGTCTCGCAATTTTTCATTGACAATTCCTTTATTAATAATATAATCTCCAAGCGCTTGCTCTCTCTTGCCACTGAGATTATTCTCGTTCATAAAGCGAAGAATCATTTTGAATATCATTAGAGAATCGGTGTAGTCTTGATCGCGTGCCTTCGCCAAAAATGGCGTCTTAATTGGCTCCCGTTTCATTCCAAAAATATGACTCTTGAAATAAATATTCGTAAACTTGGAGAATTGATGTTGATCAATGTCAGTGGGCAAACTGTAATTGTACGGAAATGGAACAACCGTACCAACGACTTTAATCAAGTTCCTCTCCGTGTGTGTTGGTTGCCAGTCTGCAAGATGGAACAAAAAAAAAGAAAATTAATAAACAATAATTATTAGTTACTCAAGTAAAAAAAATAGTCATTTAAATGAAGAGAGGAAAATAATTGCTAGTTCTTTAAATAAAAGAAAAAATGTGAATTAATATTTAATTAACTAAACTATTTCCTCACCGTCAAGTTTGCTGTAAATAAAAGCAAGTTCAGCGGGAATTTCGAGATGATTGACACCGGCGACAGCTCTCGAGGCTCTTTCCTGTTCCTCTCGTTGTTGTTTTGCCTTGGCTCTTTCTCGACTGGCTCTTTCGATTTCGGCTCGTTTTGCCATTTCGTCTTTCAATATTTTGAATTTTTCTCGTTCAACTTTGCCGCGGTAGAGTTTTTGCGCCATTAGTACACCTTTCTTCAGTGCCCTGTACTTCTTTTTCTCTCTATAGCCACGAAACACTGCTTGTAATAGCACCGTACTCCGGGAAATATTGAGAAATCGCCTTCGAGCCAAAAAGCCTCGAGTGTATCTGTCACGTGCAAAAAAAAATCTTCAATTAATTTCTTGTTTACTTCACAACCCAATTTCGAAATTGACGATAGTTAACTATTAATTTTACGATTCTAGTGATTTAAATACAGAATATAGAATATTTTTTTCTCGAAATTTTGCATTTAAAAACAAAATTTATAAATTAGATTAAAAAGAAATAAAAGAGGAAAAATTCAGAAAGCTGTGTATTTAGTTGCAATTGTGTGACTAATACATTTCCTACGCGTCTGTTTTGAGTTCCCTTCAAATATCACATGGTAACGGCGTTGCCACGCAAATTATTATCAGCCCACGTGGTTACCTTTCAACTGATTAGAGAAGTTAGAAAAACACATGACATTGTGACATATTTTTTGTTCATCAAACTATCTCTTAATTAGAGTATTTTTCTTAAATTTTTTTTTTTATCTTTGATGAAAAAGGAAAAATTCGTTTTTTTAAACCTTTGGGTGGAAATAAAATCTCGAGAATTTAATTAATGCGGATTATTTTTTACCTCTGAACGGTGATAGCGGCTTTTTCCAAAATCAAAGCTCTATTGTATTCGAGAGTTCTCTCGAGTGATTCACGTAAAAAGACCCTCGTTAGTCCGAGTTGATATTGATTTTGAGCCTCCTTTGGGGCAGCTTTTTCGAGAATAAGACGACAAAGTTCCTTATTTGGTGCACCTCTTGGTAGCCGATTCGGAACCAAATACCGATATCGATCAACAAAATGAGCAAAGAGAAGACGAACAGGGTATCCGGTTTTACGAATGCGAATTGTCTCCAACATTCCCGTGTAACGAAGCTGTTCAAGAACGCAAGGCATGTCGAATTTCATTGGAGCTTTCTCAGTGTTTGGCTTTATGCAACGAACGAACCACGGATTGCATCTGTAAAATAATTTTTCTCTCGTTATAAATAGTTGTTCTGTTTAATTAAATTGTTCGCTTAAATGGAACTTATATAAAGCTTTAAAATAAAAGCCTAGAAATCAATTGAAAATCAAAAAATTATTTTTAAATAAAATAGAAAAATGGAATTAAAAAGCTATAAAATTTGGAAATACACACTGGGACATGGATTCGAGGAGTTGTTGCAAACTATCGTGAAATCGAGCAGATACGGTTGGTGTTCTTGGTTTCATCGTGACGAATCTACCATTTGGTTTGTTCACGGTTTTGTTCGCTTCATGAGTATTTCTCACGTGCTGAAACATTTTGCTCACCATCTACGAAGAATATAATTAGTTAAATTTTCCTCCAAATAACTATTTTACGTATTTTTTAAGAATTGAGAAAAATAATTACCTGGATTTTACTACTAATGAGCAGCTCGACAACATCGGACCGCAGTGTGTCTCGATTCTTGTCCAAAAAACCGTCAACGTTGTACCAAACCTGCCCGGCGTAATGCTTGATTGCAAATTCAGCCGAGTTCATCCTTGGCCTTGAATACAATTCACTTAAAGCGTGATTGTAATGGCACTTTTCCAGGAAAGACAAATCCGTGGCTTTTGGAAAGTTGCTCTCATCGTCGAGAAGATGCAAAATTCCCACTGGTTTCTTCGCTATCAAGTGAATGACCGGAAAATTGTCCTACAAATGCACAAAAAGTACATTTTCAATCAAACGAAAATCAAAACAAACAATAAAAAGCAAATAGAACAAAAAAACAGAATATATAAAATTAATAGAGACACTAAAATTGAAAAATAATAGATAAGTACAGAAATAATAAAAGAAACTAAAAATAATAAAAAATGAATTAATAATTTAGAATCGGATAAAATGGAAAGTTTATTGTATTTAATTTCCCTTGTTCTATTAAATTCTTACGGTATAGTTAATTGTAGTCCAGTCGATTTTCTCCTTCGCATATTCCTGTTGTTCGAGTTTAAAAATGTGTTTGTTGAAGTAAAAATGCAGATTTTCATTAGCGTAATTAATGCAAAGTTGTTCGAAGCTATTTTCGGTGAAATTCTCGAAACCAAAAATGTCAAGAATTGAAATCGCCGATGTTTGTTTCGTGCCTTTGTAAACAATGTGATTAACTCGAGCAACTAGCCAAGAGAATAGCGAACTGTACAGCGCCTTTGCAAATGCATCTCTTGCATCAAGAGCTTGATCAATATTCAATGCAGTCAATACTCTTTCGTTTCTCGCTTCCTGCAAATTAATTGTTTCTCACTCAAGACATTCAAGACAAAAAAAAGTAAATTAAACAAGTAATTACCGTCTTTTTCTATTTTCACCTCAATTATTAACTAGTATAAGATTATTATTATTATTAATAAAGAACATGTTCCGTTAATCTATTCGTAGTTTGAAGTTATTTGTTGCTTGCTTTTTTGATTCCCAACTTCTTTAATAGTTGTCTTTTTAATAAAATGTCATGAAAATCATTTAAATTCTTGAGAAACATCTTACAATTTATAAAAATAATTAAATTGTTTTAAAGAATTTTAACATAATTGAAGTCTCGGATCAAAAAACTCGATTTGATGCTTGGAAGGCTTAAATTATCTAAAATATTGAGATTCGAAAAAATACTTTTAAGAAAAAAGAGTTGGGCATTTTCATTATCTACAAGAATATGTATTTGAAAATTGTTTTATTTTATTTTCGTCTATTTTTTCATGGAGGCCTGACTGACGTAAAAATTCCCCGTTCGAACGCAAATCGAGTTTTTTAATCCGGGAGCTCAATTTTCGAAAATAATGGAATGTTTTGAAAGAATTTTTTTAAAACATTTTCAAAATAATTCACTGTATTATATCGAAAACTTTTATTATGTGCTTTTAAAAATAAATGTATTCCTTTGAAAAATTTTATTAAAATACTATTAAAAATGATTTCAATCCTACCATGAATTCCACACCATTTAAAAAAATAATTCAGTTCTTCCTAACAATTTTATCAAAATTTTTGAAAATAATTGGATATAAGTAATATTTTTAAAAATAATTATATTCTTTCGAGAAATATTACTATAATTAAATTAAAAATAACTGCATTCCTTTTAAAAAAATTTATTAATAATGAAAATAATTGAATTCTTACGAAGAATTGTATTAAAAATTTTCAAAATACTGAATAAATTTTTTTTAACGACTTCTTTGAATTTTATTAAGCTGTTATTTTGTTTGAATTTTGTTTAAATAATCTATTTTTTCATTAACAATTTTAATTGAAAATTTTGAAAGTAATTGAATACAAGAAAGAATTTCATTCAAGTTTTTAAAATAATCGCTTATGTTAAAAATTATAATTAAATATTTTATTGGTGAAGTTTATTAAAATTGATTAGAATATAATTGAAGTCCTGTGAAAAATTCTATTTTTTATTGAAATAATTTAATTCTTGCGAAAAATTGTACTATTTTTTAAAAATAATTGAATTGCTTCGAAAAATTATTAGAATTTTGAAAAATAAATGAATTTTTTTGTGAAATTTTATTGAAAATTGGAAAAAAAATTTAATGAATCCTTGAGTAAAATTTAAAAAAAAATAGACATAATACAATTTTTATGAACGAATTGTGTCATTTTTTATTTTTAAAGAGAATAATTTAATATTTTTGAAGAATTTTCTTTAAAAATTTGGAAAAGAAATGAATTTTTGAAGGAAATTTTAAAGACCATCTTAGAAATAATTGAATTTTTGATATTATTATTATATTTATTTTAGAATAGATAAATATTTTCTTTAAGTTAGAGTAATATTTTCTTTTCTATTTACGTACAGTAGTTTTTGTCGTCAAGGCCCTGATGATACCGTCGGCGTTAATTTGAAGAAGATGAGCAGCCCAGCGAATTTCAGCGTCCGATCCTACCTCAACGCCTTCCTGGCCATGTCTCATTTGCTTCCGATGGAAATAAACATTTCCCAAGTGAAGAACACTGCTTAGAATTTTAAATATCGTATCCTGCTCTTCGGACGTGAATCCCAAGACTTGCATCGCCGATAGAAGAGCTTTGAAGTCTTGTGTATCATTTTTACCATCGATTTCGCAATTACCACCCTGGGAATTTAATTTTCAATTGAATAAACACAAATCTAGACACAATTAGTTATCTAAAATCTAAATTACCTGATTTAGATAAAAGTATTTATCTGGTTTCAAAAGTCCGTATTTATCCCTCAATTGTTGATCAAGACCGGCTAAAAGTTCATAGAAAACATGATAGTTTCTTTCGTCCGTGGCTTGAGTCACGATTCTACTTTTTTCCAGAAGATACTGCGTGACTCTTCCTCCGACAATAACACCACTGCAAAAAAAGAAAAGAGAACATTTTTTTTTTAAACAAAAATTCTCTGAAAATTGTTTTAAACTGTCGCATCAATCAAATACGTCTCGTTAACGTTTTTCCCCCCCCTCTTAAAGCGTTACTCACTCTCGAAAATGGACTTCTAAGTATTTTCCAAAACGACTGCTATTATTGTTCCTCGGGGTCTTGGCATTTCCGAAACTCTCGAGAAGCGGTGCAGCCTCCAAAATTTGTTCTGTTACTAAATTACTAGGCGCTCGATTTACGGCCGCGAGATATTGCATTACCAATTTCGTCGACTCGGTTTTCCCTGAACCAGATTCACCGGAGATCACTACAACTTGATTGGCACTTGCATTGTTGGCAGCACTCACTTGACTGTAGGCCGATGATCCAACCGCGAAAAGATGCCTGTTAAAAAGAAGTACACAATTACAATAAAAGACAAAAAAAAAACTTTTATATACCCTCGTCTCGACAATAAAATTTAAAGAGTAAAAAACTTACGGTGGTAATGTTCCCAGGATTCTACCCTCGTATAATTTCACTTGGTCCAGACCGTAAATATCGAACATCTTGTATGGATTGACGGCGACTAGGATACTTCCAGTATAGGTCTGAAAGTTAAAATAATTTTATTACTCAATAATTGGATATTCAGTTTATATAAAAATTTAATGGTTAATTAAATTTACTTCTTATAATTAAATTTCATTTTAAATTTAATTGACAATAAAATTTTTAATTTACGATAAATTTTTTTTTTTGAATTTAAAACTCACGAAGAGTAGTTCCATAATGATTAATCAGTAATTTTAAAATAAAAGTTGAATGATTATAAAAAAAAGTTGATAAAAATTATTTTCTAAAAGAGGTAAATTTAAAATAATGACTCACGTAAATTAATTCTTTGTCGTAACGAATTTTCAGATTCCATAATAAAGATGCCTCGTTCAAGTCGCTGGAAAGGAACAAAAATGTTTAAATACAAGTGGATATCAAATTCGCTTACAAAAAAAAAAAAAATTAAATAACTTACGAGAGTTGAATCATGTCCTCAACACCATTTTGACCCAAGTCCTGTCTTGGTCTAACTCCACTGAGATTCGTCAGTGTGAAGATTTGAGGCTGAAAAAAGGATTTTTATCAATAATTTCCCACTAAACAATTAAATTTCTATTATTAAACAACTTTTTTGCACTAATGAGAATAAATTTGCTTTTCCTCTAAAAAATCAATGATAAAATTGAAATAATTTAGAAATCTCTGAAATAAAATAAGCAACATTTTTCAATTATCCCAAAGGGATTTTTTTTTTGGAAAAAAATTTCATTTTTTTTTCGCAAAAAATATGAGAATCGGGAATGTAAAAAATGGTTTATTTATCTTTCGCATGACGTTTGGAGTCCCTGCTTTTCCGGATTTTTTTCACAGCTTTCTCAGTGACTCTTGAATGCGCAACTTGAGAAAATTTCACGAGAAAAAAAAGGATCTATCGCGCGAATCCATGAGCGCAAAAGACTCGCGAACCACTTTAGTTGGAGAACCAACCGGATACCGGCTTTGAATTCCCATTGGCGCAGAATTTGTTCTATTTTACTATTAGGTAAATATCAAAATATTGATAACAAGCTGATTTGAAAATATATTTTTTTGGCATATTTATAATATTATTCCATTACAATTGTATATGAAATGCAACTTAATAATGTAATTAATAAATAGAATTTTTCATTGATCAGTAAGTTATAATAAAAAGTTGGAATAAAAATAAAATTTATTTATAAAATATTTTTCTGATAATATAATAAATAAAAATAAACTAATATTACTAACAACTTAATTGTTAGTAATTAAGAAATTAAATTATCAATTACAATGGCGAATAAATTAAACTAAATTAATTAATATAATTAACAATAACAATTAAGTTAACTATTTATTAACAGGGTGCTTACTATTTTCGTTTAACAAAATTCCCAGTTTTTTCCAGACTTTGTCATAATTTTTCTTAACAATTTTAAATTTATTTCATTTAGAACATAAATAAATCTACAAATGGTTTCAAAAAATTTTAATTTTTATTAGAGTTTTTATGAACAATTAAATTTTTCTGTCGAGTTTCTTTAAATTGTTAAAAAATAATTTTTTTTAATAATTTTATTTTGCAAATTAATTAAATTAAACAAAAATTTTTTCAATTTTTTAAAAAAAGTCTTCTCTGTTTACAATTATAATTAAAAATTTGATTTTTCAATATTATTAAAATTAAATTAAATATATTTTTTTAAATTAAAATAATTGAATTTCTGCAAAGAATTTTAGTAATTTTAAAAATAATTGAATCCTTCCAAAAAATGCTATTACTCATGAAAATAATTCAATTCTCACAAAGAATTTTATTAAAATTGTTGACAATAATAAGTAGTAATAATTAATTATTTACTTAGTAAGTAATAAAAATTTATTTTCCTCTAGAAATAAATAAATATTATTTATTTAAACATTCAGAAATTTCAAATTAAAAATTAGAATTTTTATAAGCAGAAAAATTGATTTAAAACTTTAAGAGGGACTTTAATTATTGATTGATTATTTTCGAAAAATTTAAATAAAATTTTTTAAAGAATTGAATTATTTTTCATAATAAAATATAAAGAAATTTTAATTATTTAAAAAATTTCCAATTATTTGTTCATAAAAATTTAATTATCTCAAAACAGTAGAATTGGAAATTTTCAAAAATCTTATTTTTTAGAATTTTCAAAAAAACTTTGCAAAAATTCAATTTTATTAAAAAATTTTAAGTGCATATCTTTTTCTAAATTAACTAATAAAATTTTTAATTATTAATCTTCGCACTAAGAGACATGAAAACATTAGAATGTGACTATAAAATTCCATTATTTATCAATTATTAAATTAAAATACTTTGAAAATTCTATTTGTTAAAAAGTTTCTAATGAAATTCTTTAACAAATTTATTTTTTTCACTTTAATTTAACAAAATTTGTATTTAATTCAATAATTTTTAAAAAATTTATTTGTATACTATATTTAAATCAGTGGCTGATAATTTACTCTCAAATCAATTTTTTTAAATTGATTCAAATTTAGAGAACAGTATAAATATCTATAAAAATTAAAAAAAAAAGAAATTTTTTAATAACGAAATTAAAATAATAAAACTTTTTTTAATTTGAAGTGAAAAAATTCTCGGTTTGGCATAAAATTACTGGTTTATTTCCGGATTTTCCCTGATTAATAATTAATTAAAAATGAAGCTAACTATTAATTAACAATTGATTTAAACTTTAGTTAACATTAAATCAATAAACTAAATTTACATTCACATTAACTACTTAATTAACAATTAATTAACTATTAAATTAAAAACTAAATAAAATAATTAAGACGTATTTTATAGTTATTTACAAATTTTATAATGTTAAAAAGATTTCGTAACAAAAAATTTAATTAAATCAGAATTTTCTACATCTATTTGTAAAGTAGAATTTTCCGAAACGCTATAAACAAATTTATCGCAGGATCGCTTATTTGAACATAAATATTATTGCAATTATGAAAAAAGCAATATTACGAGCATATAAATTTCACTATTTACACAATTTTTTAGTATTAATTTTTCAAAAGTTATTTATATCAGAAAAATATAATTTTTTTTCACTAATGAAAGTGTGTGTACTTCTTTAAAAAGAACTTTCTCAAGTATAAAATATAACTAGAACCAGATTATTAAAACAAGTTATTAGCTTCATAATTTCCATAAGTTATTTATACTGTAGAGAAAATTTGAACACAACTTTTTTTGCAAAATAAAAAAAAGAAGAACCTTAAGAAAAACGAAAAAGAAAAGAAAAGAAAAAATAGACAACATAAAGTTTTGAAACAAGTTTCCATTTTAGGAAGTGGTGAAAAAAAAAAGTTGAGTGCAATTTTTCTTTTTTTCGTGTAAAGGGTTAAAGTGCATGTCCTTTAGGAGTTTCAAGAACATCGAGTGCTATGTTCTCCAGGATCGTAAACAACATACAGCAAATTCGATATATATGTGTATATATATTTCTTGTCCCTACGCTTTTGTATATAATAGGACACCGCCCCAACTACAGTTTTGCCACGCAACGACCATATATATACACCATCATAATATCTGCACCGAGAAAACGGTGTGCAACGATATTATGAAGAACGAAGAAACAGAAGATGAAGGAAAAAAAATGATTAAATTTTAAATGGATTGTCGTGAGACGCTTATATTCAATCTATCAATTATGCACACGTAATACCCTTCAATGCCCTCGATTTGATCTCACAATTTCGTTAAAAACCGGTCGAGAGAGGAAATGTTTATAATGATGCATAAAGTTTGATATGTTCTGTTATGTTTTCTTTCATTCCTCAATTTTTTTTTTCTTTTTTTTAATAACAAAGTCGACAACCTTCGTTTGCAAATAACATCTCATTGCAGATATAACGGGTTCTATAATTTTCCAATCACAGGAACTGAATTGATACATCACGTATATATTTTGAAAAAAAAAATTCTTCCTTTTTATAATAAAGAAATATTTCTAGAACGGATGAACGATCTTTTCTATATAAAATTATTCAAGGTATATGTATAGGGAACAGGAGAAAAAAATTTGTTGTCTTATTGCTCCATATAAAGAAAAATTCTTCCTGATCACAAATTGAGAAAAATGTTCATTTACATTTTTTACTGCTCTTTTTGTAAATTTTTTAATAGCGAAATTGTGTCAATTTTCAGTTTGAAAAAGAATTTCAATTTGAAAGAATTTATTCTGATTAAGAAAATTTAATGAATTGAAATAATACTTATTGAAATAATAATTATCTTTCGAAAAGAATTAAAATATAATTAAAATTTTTAATCTTCTTATATTTAATCATTTTCAAGAATTTTTAACTAAAATTTTTCTGTAAATCCATTATTTTTTGAATAATTTTCGAAAACTTGTGCAAATCTTTACATATTTTTTATGCTATTAAGATAAATTATTAAATTATTGATATTTTAGTTGTGTGTTATTGCTAAATTTCCAAATAATTGAAATTTGGTAAAATATTTTTGAAAGATTTTAAGGCATGTCTCGTTTATATGATAAATAAATAAAATAATTGAATTTTATAAAGAACTTTTATTAAAAATTTTAATAATGAATTAACGATTGTTTACTCCAAAATTTTGAAAAATAGATTTATTTAAAAAATATGTAATGTCATTATTTTTTTTGTACATATTTGAATTTATGAGAATATGTATTGAAAAATATTGGAAATAATTGAATTTGAAAAGATAATAAAATAAATAAACTGTAAGCACTTTTTTTTAAATTTGTAGCTTAATTTTTTGTAGCTAATTTCAATAAATTTAAGTTTTAAATTTCGTATGACGATTTTTTATTCAAATTTTTAAAAATTCGATTATTATTTTAATTATTTTCTTTGTTGTAAATTTGTACATTATTGTAATTGAATTTTTCTATTTGTAATCTTTGTTCTTTCTAATATTAAAAGGATTATTTTAAAATTTATTTTTGTTTATTTTTCCTAGATATTGTAATTTTTGGAAATATTTAATTAAAAATATTAAAAATAATTGAATTTGAAAAAAACAAAAATTCAAAGATTTACTATTTAAAAAAATATTTGAACATAAAATCTTTTGTAGGTAATTGTCATTAGATTTCCTTTACAAATTCACAATTCAAGATTTTTTATTAAAATTTTTAAGAATTCAATTATTACTATTTCTTTATTTTTTGTAAATATATAAATTAAATTAAATTAAAATTTAATTTTTTTATTTTTAATTTTATTGTTTCTAAACAAATTTGAATTTTCGGAAATATGTAATTGAAAATATAGAAAGAAAGTGAATTTGAAAAAACACAATAAAAATTTATGAAATTTATTAATGTTTTTAAAAATATTTTAACAAAACGTTTTGATGCTAATTTTCATTGAATTTTCATTTAAAAATTTTCGTTTCAAGAGTTTTCTTTAAAATTTTTAACATTTGAATTTCGTATAATTTTTTTCATTCTTTCCTACATTCGAAATTATTCTAATTTAATTCTTCTATTTGTAATTAAATTTTTTTGGAATACTTGAATTTTCGGAAATACGTAATTGAAAGTATTCAAAATAATTAAATTCTAAAAAGTAAAATAAAAATTCTAAAATTAACATTTAAAAAAAAATTTGCTTCTGAAGCTAATTTTTAATATTTTTTCATTTTTAAATTTTTTGTTTCAAGATTTTTTATAAAAATATTTAGGAAATCATAAACATTCAAAATTTGCTATTTAAACTTTTTAAAATTTGATTATCAAAATGTTTAATGAAATACTAAAAAAAATCAATTATTTTCGATTAATTACAAAACTGTTAAACTCTCATTTACAAATTTTTGTTTCAAGATTTTTCATTAAAATTTTAAAAATTTGAATTTCGTAGTATTTTTTTCATTTGTTCGTAAATTTAAAATTATTGAATACTTGAATTCCCGGGAATACTTAATTGAAAATATTCAAAATAATTGAATTCTAAGAAGTAAAATAAAAAATTCTAAATTTTACTTTTTAAAAAAAATTATTATAGCTTTTGATGCTAATTTTTAATATTTTTTCATTTATAAATTTTCGTTTCAAGATTTTTTGAGAAATTATTTAGAAAATCAGTTATTTTCAAAATTTGCTATTTAAATTCTTTAAAATTTTATTATCAAAGTTTTTAATTAAATACTTCATAAAAAATCAATTATTTCTAATTAATTAGAAAACTGTTTAATTATATATTTCGAAAATTAGTTAATAGTACAAAATTATTTAAAAAAGCAATTACTTTTGAAAGAATTGGTTATAGTTATTTTTCTTTATAAAAAAGTCATAACAGTTTGTATTTTATTGCATTTTATATCTTTTCCAAAAGTGGCGATTTATTGCAATATTTCACAAAAATAGAAAAAGTCGTATTTTATAAAAATAAGTGGTAAAATGTCACAGTATCCGAGGTCTGTGTTTTTAAAATTAATTTCAATTTTCCAATTTACTGGAAATATTATTTTCTTGCAATTATATGAAAGAAAATGTGTATTTCGGAGACAATAAAACGATTATCGAAGATCTATAAACTTTCTCGCGAATTTCTTGCGATTATGCGTCTAGGAGAGTAAATTGTAAATCAACGTTACGTTTGTACAATTGTATGTACTTTCGCGGAGAATTATCGGCATCCCACTCACTTCGTTTGTAAGTTGTAAAGCAAAACGCACTTTGGTATAATAGAGGCCGGTTACTTTCACGGAAGTGCCATATATTTCATCAAGTATGCACGGTATTCCAATAATTTGAAACTTGTTACGACTTTCTACATATAATCGAGCCATCCTCAAGAGTTTTTGATGCACCGTTAGGAGACGAAATTAAATTAAATTATTGCCTCCTGTTCATTTCAGGTTGAATTAAAGAATGATGCATTGCCAGAGAAACTCCCCTTTTACATATACTTGTAAAATCAAATTCTTCTTTTCATAATATAAACACACCTTCATTTCTTCATTATTCTGTAACAGTGAATTTTTTTTTTAAAGACTAAATTATCCCAATTAGCAAATTTTTGTAAGTATTTAATAATTTCAATTTTTCATTTTGATTCATTTTCCATAAGCCATTCACTATTTAAAATTTTTAATTCTATATCATTAATAGAAATTTTTTCTTTCGTAATTGAAGAAAGTACAATTTACGACTGTATACAATTAATTATTGAGGAAAAATATTTATATACGTTAAATTTATGAAAATTGTTAGAAGAAATCTTCATTCATCTTATTATTGGTTTTTTTTAAATGAGAAATACTCGAATAAAAGTCAATTTCTTTGAGAAGTTGAATATTTCACATTCTCGACAAATATAAAAGATTCACGCATAAACACTTGGCTATTAGGCAATAATAAAGAATTCAAACCGACAAGAATGCGTATGGACGTTATTCAACTGAAATTTCCACTTGTTTTAATTGATTAAAATTAGTGAGTGGAAACTCGCAAAAAAAAGTTTACTTGCACAAGTGAAGTCCAATTTAACGAGACGAGTAGCCGATTATAGAGATACGAATTAGAGCGTATAAATTCCATTTACAGATGTAAATTCCAGAGATTTGTAAACAAAACGTATTACGGTAGTTCACCTGATACAGTCTTAATCAAAAGTTCAAAGAGGAAATTACAAACAATAGAAATTATTTTTACACACTTTATTTTATTATTGAGTTAAAAAAATTATTTCAAAAAAAGAAAAAGTTGTTTCTCGTTAAAAAAATCAATAAAATCGTTGATTTAAGAAAATTACTCTAATTATTATAAGTTGCAACAAAGAAACCAGACAATTTTGAAATTTTTTAAACATATCTTTTTTTAATTGAATATTAAGTTGACAAGGGAATTTCTTAAATTATGACAAATTTTACAAAAAAACAAGTAAATATAATATGTTTTTCAATTATATTTACGAATAATAAAATTTTAGAAAAGAAAAAAACTTATTAATAATTAAGTGGAAACTTGTTAAACTTGTTAGTTTTTTTTACTGAAAAAAATGTTCTGTTACATTTATTTAAGAATTTCTTTAAATATAAAATTATTCAAAAACATCAAACACTTATTTTTTAAATAAATGTTTAATTATTATTTTTTCACGGGAATTAAAGCTTTTAAAAATGTCAAATTCAAACCTTTTTGAAAAAATTAAACAACTTTTAAAAGTATTATCATTTTTAACCATCAACAACATTGTTACTGTAACTCCTTGAAAATTATTTTTATCATTTTAATTCAATTGTTATTTTTTACAATTTTTAACTAGAAAATTCTTATCTCAATCAACTATTCATAATAATTTTTGAAAAAGTTCTTTGAAAATTTTCAAACAAATTTGTTTAAAATTCAATGTTACGAAACTTCGATTATTCGGAAATTCTTTAATTAAATACACTGTAAGAAATCTTTTCGAAATTTTCCCCAAAAAAATTTAGAAAGCAAATTCCACTAATTATTAAGAAAAATTTACTGACATAAATAAAGAAAATTATCGAAAACTTCCTATAAATTTAGAAACATTCCCAAGAAATAATATAGAAAAAATTCCAAAAGTTTGGAAAAATTCTCATAAAAATTTAGAAATATTTCCTTATGAAAATATAGAAAAATTTATGAGAATTTGGAAAAATTTCTACCTTACTTTCATGTAACTTCAAATTATTATTTAAAAAATTAAATTTAACTTTTTCAAAAAAAATTAATTCGTTAAAATTTTCAATGAAAAGTATAGAAAATTCAAATTTTCAAATATTTTAATTTGAAAGCTTTTTAAAATTATTCAATTATTTAAATACAAAAGTAAATAATTTATTGAATAATGAATGTCTTTTAGAATTTAATTCTTATAAAGAAATTTATCAACAAATTTTTAAGAGTAAAACGATTATTTATTATTAATAATTTTTTGTGTAATACGATTAAAATTGTACTAAAAATAATTAAAATTTTGAGACAAGTTTTATTATTTAAGAAAAAATAATTGAATTTCTAAAACAAATTTATTAATTATAAAATTAATTGAATTATTAAGAAGAAATCTTTAAAAAATTAGTTAATAATTAAATTCCTGAGCAATTTTAATTATTTATGAAAATAATTTGTAAATCTTTGAGTTCAAATTTATTTTAAAAAATTGAATTCTTTTCGATTAAAATAGTAGATATATTGAAAATCATTGAAATATGAAATAATTTTGAAAATAATTGAATTTTAATATGAAGAAATTTATTATTTATAAAGATATTTGTAATTTTGACAAATATTCTTCATTAAATTTAAAACATACAAACATTTGTAAGACGAAATTTAACACCCACTTTTGAAAAAAATTGAATTTCTGCAATAATTTCTAACTTCTCCAAAATTTAAGTTTTTAAAATGTTTTTAGCTAAAATTTTTCTATGAATTAATTACTTTTAATAATTAATTAAATTCTATGACAAATTTAACTAATTTCAAAAAGGATTTAAATCATTAACGTTTTGCAAAAATCTAAGTTGTTTAAAATTTCGAATTTTCATTAAAATTTGAAATTTCATGAATTTTTAAATTAAAGCCTTTTGAAGTTCTTCTAGTCATGAAAATTTTAAACACAATTCTTTTAAAAGTTAATTAATATTGAAATATTTTAATAAAATTATTCATTTTAATAATTTTTAAGTAATAATTTGTATGATATTTTTTAAGAATGAAGTTATTTAAAATGAAATTATATACTGTAGCAAATAGAAAAATTTGAATGTTTTCTATTAGAATTCGTAGTGATTTTATAGCAAAAAAACAACAAAATTCAGAATTTTCTTATGAATTCTAAAAATTTAATTATTTTTAGTATCTTTAATAAAAATGTTTGACTTTTATTTGAATCCCCTGTCCCAGAATATATAATTATTGTGGTTGTAATAGCAACAATTTAGATTCCAATTCATATTTTACTTTTATGAAAAAAATTTGAATTATAAATTTTTTAATTATATTTTTCTAAATTACTATTTTTTTATAGGAAGGAAGAAGTTAACTGCGAGCTTTAACTCACAAATTTTTACTAGTGAAAACAATAAATAGTTTAATTTTTGGATACGAAAAAAATAGAAAAATAAGAAAATAATAAAAAAATGAATTTTTGTATAAAAAGGGGGCTTAATAAAAATTGATAAATTTTTACTTCAAGTGTAAGCATTAGTCAAACAACAAATTTTTAGAGGTGAACTACCTTAAAATACAGTCATGCTTCAAATATTTCCCTAGCAAAAGTTGTCTAATAGAGATTTCACAACTCCGAACATTAACGTGCGAATTCTCTACATTCGTAAACAAATCGTTAATGAATCGTTAGTCAGATGGTCGCCTTAATAGTTAATAGAGAGAAAAAAAAATATTTCCCAATGAATGGTGGAAGTCATTCATTGGAAAATATGGTAAATGCATAGTGACGACATAAACGCAGTGAGCAATCGCCTCCAGTCGTTCTATGTGGCTATATGGCGTCGTTTTAAGGAAATGCAGTCTAACCGGTTGCTCCTTAGCCTCAAGCACCAACGTCGCGTTGGCAGAGATCAACTTAAAACCTAGGCGATCGCGGCATTTTCTATTCCATTGAGCTACATATCCTCGTTATGGTTTGTAAATTCAACTCACATACACATGGATGTATGGACGTCGTCAACCGTTCACCATTGATCATTCTCGTATACAACACTACAGTTTTTAACGTACAGAGATTTCTAAATCAGGTCTTCGGGAAGAGTATCTTTTTCTATTTCTTTACCTTTCCAGCGATGACTGCCTGAACTGACAAAACGTTCGCCGCTTTGTGATGCTCCAGAACCTCGCCTGGTAGAACATGACCGACTCCCGGATCAAACCACACCAAATCACCCTGAAAACAAATTCATTTGTTAGTTTCAGAAATTATCCTCTCTTTCTCTATATAGTTCTTATTTCATAATTTTGAAAGAGAAATTTTCTCAATTTTTCTTAAGTGTTTAATGCAATGTTTACAAGACAATCAAAAAGTTGGCCAAGCTATTTAATTTTTAACAAAAAAGAAAATAAACCTATCAAATTGTGATAATTTTTGTAATAAAAAATTTTCAAAATAATTAAAATCAGAGAAGTAGACTGAAAAAAGAAACAATTCTAAGTCCCAAAAATTCCAACTATATGAAACTAAATTAAAAATTGTGTTAAGTAAATGTTAATCATAATTAAGGACTAGAAAAAAAATTTTGCAAAAATGTACAATAAAAAATTTTCGAGTTTCAGTTATAAAAAAGCAAAATAAATGTTACATTGTGATAACTTGTAACAGAACGTACATTTTTCAAAAAACTCAGTAATAAAAATTGAAAAACATTCTTTAATTCCCAAAAATTTAAATTCTATTGAACTAAATAAAAAATTTTATTAACACAAAAATAAAATTATAACAAAACATTATTATTATGAAACATTGTTTAATTTTAATAATAATAAACATTAACTAAATACCAGAAATTTGTAAAAAAATGATATTTTTTCATATTGAGATTGTGTATTAAATTGTGTTTATCCAAGAAAAAAATAAAATTATGAAATTACCCATTTCAAAATTTTACTAATTATATAAAGATTAAAATTATTTTGACTAATTAACATTAATTTAATATAAAAAAATTCGCAAGAATTGCATCTTTTTCATAATTAAATTTTATTCTGGATATTTCCTCAACTGTATCTATCAACTTTAAGAATTTCTAATTAAAAATTAGATTAATATAAAAAATTCGCAAATTTTTTTTCATAAATAAATTATGTTCTACATTTTGACAATTTAGCACAAAAATAAAATTGTAAATTGTTCTTAAAATCTGATTACAAAATTTTTTAAAATAAACGTTTATTATTAAAACTAATAAACTTTTTAAATATTATTAATAATCAATTTTATTATCATTAGTTTAATACACAAATATTTTTTTTCTTAATTATTTCATCAACTTTCTGATATTAAATTAGAATGTTAATTAGTAATAAAATTAAAAAGTTTGTATAATTAAAACTGTTATGTGAATGAATCACGAATTTTATTTTTGTTCTAAATGTGCAAAAAAAGTAGCACAAAATATAATTTCAAAATTTTTTTGCTTTTTTTTTGTTTTTTCAATTTTTCTCTCTGATTTTAATTAAAAAAGATTTTTTTTTATAAAAATTAGGATTTTACGGACAAGAAATGAAAAATTCTTCTTTAAGGGCATTTGAACCATTATGACGTCACAATTGATACAAAGCATATATTTTAATGCAGTGACGTCATAAAGGTTCAAATGCCCTTAAATCAAATTAATTTTGAATAATTTCTCTGACAATTTTTCTAATTCATTTGTTTACAATATTTAATTTTACGAATAACAATTATTCGTAAATTTTTCAATTAAATATATATTTGAAAATAAAAACTTCAAATAATATATTTAAAAAATTCAATCTAACCTTTTCAAAATAAATTAATTTCAAAATTTAATAATTTCTAAAATTTCAAACAATTATGCTTATAATTTTAAATTATTATTCTAAAATTGTAACTAAAACTCATTTTTAAATCTATTTTTAATAGAAAATTCTACTAGAATTCAAGTATGTAAATACAAAAATAAATAATTCATTTAATGATTCGATATATCTTAAAATGCAATTCTCATAAAGAATTTTATTATAATTTTAGAAAATAATTGAATTTTTACACAAAATTTCATTAAAATTGTTAGAAATAATTAAAATCTTTAGAAAAAATTTAATCGAAAATGTATTGTAATGATTGAATTGGGGTGAAGAATTTTATTACATATGAAAATATTAAAATAAAAAATAATTAAAATTGTAAAAATATGAATTATTTGGAAAAATTTTATTAAAATTGTTGAAGATAATAAAATTCTTTTGCGAAATTTGTCTAAAAATGTATGAAAATAATTGAATTCCAGTAAAGCTTTTTACTATTTTTGAAAATACTAAAATTAAAAATAATTATATTTTGTAAAAATACAAATTCAATTGTTTTCGAATGAAATTTAAATTCCATTGAAAAATTTAGTTAAAACTGTAGGTACTGCAATTAATTGAATTCTTTTACAGAATTTTGGCAAAATGTTTCAAAATAATTGAATTTTAAATGATTTAAGGGATTTCTATGAAAATGTTTAAAAATAATTGAAATCTTTGGAGAACATTTATCAAAATTTGATTTAAAAAGAATTAAATTATTCCACAGAGCTAAAATTTTATAAATCTATTATTTTTAATTTAATTTAAATGTATTTTTAAATCAATTTTTATTAGAAAATTCTATGAGAATTCAATTATTTAAATACAAAAATAAATAATTTATTTAATAATTCAATGTTTATCAAAATTCAATTCTCATAAAGAATTTCATTAAAATTTTAGATAATGATTGAATTCTTTTAACGAATTTTAATAAAATTTTTAGGAATAATTACATTTTTAGAGGAATTCGATTCAAATTGAATTGAATATAATTGAAACTCTGCGATGAATTTTGTTTATGTAATAATTAAGTTTCTAAAACGAATTTTATTACGCGCCTACGAAATAATTAAATTATTGCGGAGAAATTTATGAAAAATGTTTAAATAATTAAATTCTTGTAAAATTTTTATTATTTTTGAAAATAATAAATTAAAGGTTTGAGTGCAATTTTTTAAAAACTTTTTTTAAATAATTGAATTCTTTACGAAAATTTTGTTAAAATAGTTGATATTGAAAATCATTGAATTGAAGAAAATTTTTGAAAGTAATTGAAATTTAGACTAGAATTTTATTGAAATTTTTGAAAATAATTTATTTTTAGAGAAGAATTTTATTATATCTAATAATTTAAATTTCGACGAGAATTAAAAAAAATTTTTAAACATATTTTTTCTGCGAAGAATTTTTTTACCTTAGAAAGTAATTAAATTTCTGCAATAATTTGTAATATCTCTAAAATTCTCCAAATTATATCGTACAATTTATGAACTTTTTTTCTTTTTTTAAAAAACTTTTAAATAAAAACTTATTTAAATTACGGACTTTACGAATCTTTTTTCAAAAATAAAAACTGACTTTTACGGACCCAGTTCGAGTCCTGCCAACGTAATTCATTTTACATTTTTTTTTTAGTTTAGTTAATTAAATTAAATTGTTTTTGTTTTCAAAATAGAAGAATAATTCTGAATTTGGAAATGAAATTAAAAAAATGAAGCGCACCAATTTCAGTGTACGACCACGATAATAATGATCCTTATCCTTGGAAGGAACACGCGAGACAACTTTTCGTTTCCCAGTGCAAAATGCAAATATTGATGAGGACATGCCTGGCGAATTTGAACGCACACTAATCGCATCACTAAAATTTTTCGCATGAGAAGACACTGACTTTCGCTCTTGATTGGTTCGTTCCTTCGTCAACTTTAATGTTGCAGAACTCTGACTTATTTCCCTTGTTCGCGAGTCAATTCTCGCCGGTGTATAGGAATTCCGCGATTTTTTCATATAACTCGGCAATGTTCGAGAAACTTCCTCACCACCCGAGAATAAATTACCCGGACTCTCGAAACTATCAATAATCGATCTCGACCAACGAAAACGATCAGTTTTCGAATTCTGATCTTTCTTTCCATTCGTCGACATTAATGAACGACGACGTTTAATTCTCTCGTGATCGTGCGATGTGCCAGGCAGTGTGTGTGAATGTACTTCGTCTTCGTTTTCGGGTTCTAGAAAATTCTTCGACTTTGGTTTACCGAGTGTTTTAAATTCGCGAACATCCTCAACGTTTCTAATAATACGCCTTCGGGACATTGTCCGATGAACATTGCAAACGTCTGGATTTCTCCGCTCGTTGTCGAGACATTCTCGCCTATCATCGTGACCTTGAAAGTCTCGCGATGCGGCAACTCTTCCGTAAATCACACCTTCCTTCCGCTCACCCACCACCTCCATGTCCAATAGTGACCTGGGTCTGTAAACTGGATCATTCACCGGGTCACGAATTGAACGATAAGTCTTTCTTTGAAATGATATCTCGCTGGTTGAAACACTGTCTCTAGATGCACTCGTTTGTTTCCTGTTATCCAAACTCAAGTTCTTTCGCGTAACATCCTGATCGCATGACACATTTGGCAGTGACGCCTTTTTACGTCTAATCCTCCCGTAAATTGGCGCCTCTTTTTTCCCCAAATCCTTATTATTCGATCTGATGACAATCGATTTTTCATTAGTTCTCGAATTTGTTATCTTTGGCAGTGTCGAGGGCCTGGGGACGACAGTTCCCATTTCTTCGGTTCCAAAATCGCAGACTGATCTTGAATCTGATGTTTCGAAGCGCTCACGACTTCGGGCGAGGATTTTCGATCGGGAGAAACCGGAGACATTTTTCACGAATGTCTTTTGATTGTCCAGGGTGTGATTATTCCTCTTTTCCGATTGAAACTCATCGGAGCGACGTTTGATTATTTCTTGTCTTGATATTCTGCGTGGTTGACTTGATGTCTCGCTGTTTGTCGATCGTCGACGAACTGAGGGTAGAGTTGTGGGTCGACGAAGTGATGAATTTTCACTAAGATCAGAATTCTCGGGCGCATCGAAGGGACGTCGCCAACGATTTCTCAACGATCCGTTGTATTTGCTTACGGAATCTTCCTCGGACTTGGAACATCGTCTTATGATTTCCTTTCGTGATATTGGATTGCCGAGGGGGGATTCGGAAGTCGTCGAGGGGACTGAACGATTACGGGATAAATCTTTACGTGATCCATAGTTTGACGTTTTTGTACGTGTTGATTTCATTGTTATTTTTTCTTTCTTGGATAAACTATCACACTAGAAAAATATTTACCAAAATATCTGAAATAAAAATAAAATACTTATTCGAAATCCAGGGCTCGAACTATTGACTGAATTTAAAACTACGGATCTTTTCGGACTAAAAATTAAAAATTGCGGACCAATTACTGACAAAAATAATATAACCAGTCAAAGTAAAAAAAAAGAACATTTTACTTAAAACTATGAATTAAAAAAATAAAAATAAGTAAAACGAATTAAAAATTACACTTTTTTATAACTATAAATCATGAAGATATAAATCACTTCAAGTCAACGACTTCTTTATGTTTCATAATAATTAAAAATCACCGAGTGAAAAAAACATTATTATTCATTATAAAAATATTTTTACTGTAACTTCGTCAAAATTATTTTCATCTTAATTCAATTATTATTTTCTAGCATTTTTAACTAAAATTCTTTGCTAAATGAACTATTTCTAATAGTTTTCTAAAAAAAGTTTTTTGAGAATTTTCAAATTCATTTGTTTACAATTTATTCAATTTCACTACGTAAAATTTCAACTATTCGGAAATTCTTTAACTAAATAACTATTAGAAAATAAAAATTTCAAATAAATTTTAAAAAAAAATTAATTTATACATTTGTAGAAAAATTAATTCTGCAGAATTGTTGGTTTACCAAAATGGAAAACCAAAAATTTTCAAGGAATTTAATTTTACACTTTTCAATGTATTCAATTATTTCTAAAATTAATGCTAATGCTTTAAATATTCAATTATTTACTAAAATTTCAACTGAAATTCATTTTTAAAATAATTTTTAATAAAAAATTCTACGAGAATTCTAATATTTTCTCCATTATTTTTAATAATTAAATATGAATTAAAGAAATAAATTGATTTCAAAAGAAATCATCGAGGAATTCGTTTAAAATTGAAAATTGAAATTCAGTGGTGAATTTTATTACAATTTTCGAAAATAAATAAATTTTGGAAAATTTTATAATATTCAAAAAGATAATTAAAAATTTGACAAAAATGATTCAAAATAATTTTTAACCTAATTGAATTTTTGCAAAGATTTTAATTACTTTTGAAAATAATTGCATTTCTGGAATAATTTGTAACTTCTCAAAAATTCACTTTTTTAATGTTTTTAACTTTTTCTGCTATCAATACATTATTCTTAATAATCAAATATGTACTAAAAAATCAACCAATTTCAAAAGAATTAAAAATTAATGTTTAAAAAAAAATTAGTTCTACAGAATTTTAAATAAAAATGTATAAAGAAGTCAGATTTCCAAAGAATTTATTTTGAAACTTTTTTAAATTTATACTATACTGTTTTTAATATTTATTCAATTTAAATAAATTAAAAATTTTTCATACCTAATAATTGATTATTTTAAATAAATAATTTATTGAATAATTGAATGTTTCTTAAAATTTAATTCTCATAATTTTTTTTTATTTTATTAATAAATTTTTAAAATCAATGAATTCTTTTTAAGAATTTTAATAACATTTTTAGACAAATTTGATTAAAATTCTTTTGAAAATAGTTGAAGATCTGCAATCACTTGTAACTTTTCCAAAATTTTCTTTTTTTAAGTGTTTTTTTACTCAAACTCTTCTATACATGAATTATTTTTAATAATTAATAAATTTATTATTTAAAATGTATTTTAAAAATCAATTAATTAAAAAAAAAATAGTTATACCGAATTTTTAATTGAAAAGTTTTAAAAGTCAGATTTTCAAAATATTTAATTTGAAACCGTTGCAGAATTTAATTTTTTTTTAATTTATGCTACAATGCTTACACTATTCAATTTTTATCTAAAATTTTAACTAAAATTCATTTTAAAAAAATTTTTTAATAAAAAATTTCAACGAGAATTTAATTATTTAAATTAAAAAAAATAATTTATTGAATAATTGAATGTTTCGTAAAGTCGAATTCTCATAAATAATTAAATTTTATTTTAGCAACAAATTTTTTAAAATAATTGAATTCTTTTGACATATTTTAATAAAATGTTTAATAGCAATTACATTTTTTCGACGAATTTGATTAAAATTGCATTGAAAATTTTAAAATAATTAAATCTCTGTAAAAATTTTATTATTCATGTAAAGAATTGTATTACTACGAAGAAATTTATAAAAAATGCGTAAATGATTAAATTCCTGTGAAACTTTTATTATTTTTTGAAAATAATTAAATGTTTGTAGCGAATTTTATCAAAATTTTGTTTAAATAACTGAATTCTTTTGCAAAATATTATGAAAACAGTAGATATTGAAAATCATTGAATTGAGTTAAAATTTAGAAAATAATTGAAATTTTGACAACAATTTTATTTAAATTCTTGAAAATAATTGAACTTTGGAGAAGAATTTTTAGTATTTATTTAAAGATAATTAAAATTTTGACGAAATTTTTGAAAAATTTTGATCAAAATTGAATTTATAAGAATTTTATTACTTTTGAAAATAATTTAATTCCTGCAATAATTTGTAATTTCTCGAAAATTCTTCAAATTAAAACGTACAATTTATGAATCTTTGTTGTGCTTTCTCAAAAAAATTACTGACTTTACGGACGTTTTTTTTTACACAAAAACTAAGTTTTACGGACTTTAAGGAATTTACGGACCTAGTTCGAACCTTGGAAACCAAAAAAGTGAGTCTCCGGAAGACTAACGAAAATTGTCATTGGAGAATCCTCGGGGATGTTAAATTATGCAACTTATGACGAGTGGGTAACGGTTTCAAATAGAAAGCTCCTGCTTTCGAGTGAAATTGATTTTCTGCTTTTGAGGTCGATTCGCGGCGGTGATTCTGCGAGTCGTCGACTCGATTTTTCCAAGGAATTGAGCTCGCTCGAGTGCGCAAGCATCGCGGAGAAACGTCCAACGGAGGCGCGACCCACGTCTCGTCTCTTGAGAAATGCATTTGTATCTTGCTTGCATATGGAAAAGTTTTCATATTCTTGTTAGAAAGTACCGAAGGTCATCATCGTCAGGTACAACATCATTCTTTCCAAATTACTCAATGTTTACAACTGACAACAAATTCTCTCCATATTTCTGCTCCAAAAATGCAATATATCTTCGTCATAATTTATCAGACACAAAAAAAACAAGGTACAATAATCTCTGCACTAGTTCGAACGACTATCGGTGACTTTGAGGTCGTTACGTGAATCACGTCATGAATGTTAAGTTTATACTTGAATCTTCCGAAAAGGAAGTTAAGAGGCCGAGCTGTCGCACGTTATCGAGATCAACAGGTCGCACAAAAAAAGATTCCTGTCCAATTCAATAAACTCCTGCCACTCGTGAGACGTACGTCGAATAAAATAACGTTCCATTTTTCATAATCTTCCGTTGCAGGAAAAAAAATTGCGACTTCTCCAACTGGAAAAAAGAATTAGGAATTTGAAAAAAAAACCTCGTGTCACTTAAAATATGAAAAAAGAAAATCACACGTCTAATAAAACACAACCGATCTGAACTCGAAGATGTTCAATGCAACACTGCAAGTCTAGTCTTTCTTCGCAACAATTGCTACCTCCGCACATTGGCGTATACTTTTAATAAAAAAAAAAAAGTTAAGTGTTAATTGGAGATATTCGCAATGGGATGTGTGGAAAATCCACGGATGGATGAATTTCATAAAGGAAAATAAATTAATGCAACCTCTGCCTAGTTGGGACGCAATTAACAGTTCAAGCTTAGCGGGGAAAATTTGTAAAATATTTTGCATTTTGCAATCGCTTTTTTCATTTTTAAATTAAGCTTTGGAGACGCCAGTGAATCGAAGTGCTTTGGGGTGGAACCAAGCGTGCCTCTTCTTATATAAATTACGCGCTAAATACGCGCTTGCATGTAGGCACAGTGCATGATAGACAGGGATAGTGCAGACTTTACTTTAATAGAAGAAACGGGAAATGACTCTAACGAGGCTTCTGAACCGGAGATCATCAATGGAATTCATGGCCGATTACAATTTCACGATTGGTAATTAGGACCTTTCAATATTGCGGTTCATCATCATTAGAAAAAAAAGCCACTCACAGTTCAAACACCAATTCCATCATATTCTTTCTTTTTTCATTCTAATTATTCCATTTCTTCTGCTCTAAATGTTTCATGCAATGTGAATATTTGTTTGCAACATTCCAAAATGAATAATTTTATTATTTATAATTATTATTAATTGGAATAACTCTCCATTGAAACTGACTTTGTTGGTTGCAATCATAATTAATTGAATCTTTTGTTTGTAGTCTTTTAATTAATCTCGAATATTGTAAAACTACACTTAATTATTGAACATGATTTAAAATACACTTCAATTTCAGATTTAAATGAAATACAATTCAATTTCAAAGTTAATTCTACTTACAAAGTAAAATTGTTTAGAAATGTTTATTTTTCCCGTAAGGTGTAAAAACGTCAATCAATTAGAAGTGTCATTTATTGAAATTATACGATTGTTGGATACTGTAATAAAAAGTATAGTGAAGATTTTATTGGAAACTACAATCAATTGAAAGTACCGTTTATTATATTATGCTTTAGACTTTTTTTTTCTTGCTTTTATAGAGAAAATGTTGAAGTTGTTTATTTTATAGATGCCGATAAAAACTAAACTAAAAAGTTTATGCATTAAATATGAAATTCATCATGTTGTGGAAATCACATTTTTTACGCTCACTTTCAAATGAAAAGTTAGTGAGAAATTGATTTATACAATTTTCGACGCTTTGATGTCTTTTTCAAGAGATAAATTATTCAGATTCAAAGTTAAATACGATTATCTTCTCTTCTTTCACATCTTAATTGTTCAATTAATATTGTATTTGTCGTTTTAACGGAACTAAGCGAATCTCAAAAAGATGAAAATTTAGATAATTCAGAAATTTTTAATTATTATTATTATTGCGAAAACAATAAAAAAAGACTATTAATTTTATAGATCAGTGTTGCCACAGATATTTAATTTTGTTTTTTTCTTATTTCTAGACAAAATTTTCACTTTTTTCCTGACCCTAAAGAATATTCTGATTCCCTCTAAAAATTATTAAATATTCAAACAAATTTGGAAAATTTCTTTAATTTTAAAATTATTAAAAAAATTTAAAATCAGACATTTTGAAATTAACAACTTATAAAAATTTTATTATAAAATTCTAAAACTTAATTCAACTGTTTACTAAAATCCTAATAAAATTCTTCACCAGAATACAATTGATTTTGCAAGTAGTAACATTTCTCAAAAGAATTCAATTAATTAAAAAAAGTAAAAAAATTATCTGCAAGAGTTTAATTATTTTCATAAATAACAAATCGACTGTTCGGAAAATCAAAACTAAATAATTTATTGAATAAATGAATATTTGTTAAAATTGAATTTTTATAAAGAATTTTACCAACAAATGTTTAAGTAATTGAATTCTTGTGACGAATTCTAATAATAATAATTATATCTTTAGAGGAATTCGATAAAAACTGTAGCAAAAATAATTAAAGTCTGCTATGAGTTTTATTATTTATGTAAATAATTAAATTTCTTAGAACAGTTTTATTATAATTACAAATATTTGAATGATTCTAAATAATATTTGTAAATGTTTCTAAATAATTTAAATCCTAGAAAATTTTTAATATACTTATGAAAATAATTGAATGCTTGCGTAGAATTTTATTAAATTTTTTTTATATAATTGAATTTCGGTGAAGAATTTTGCTGTTTCTAAAGATAATTGATGATAAGAATTTTTTTTAACACTTGAAAATAATTAAAGTTTTGCGGAGAATTTCTTTTATCTTGAAAATAATATTATTCTCCTGATTAAAATTGTTATTTATGAAAATAATTGAATTTTGTAAAAAATTGTATTAAAATAATTGAAATACTGTGATGCTTTTTGAACTATTTTTTGAATGCATTGATTATTGAATATTTTCAGGCCACGAATTTACTTTAAGGCTTTCTGAAAGTTAACTATTTAAAAAAGTTAAAAACGTAATAATTCCAAACTTTAATTATTTTTAGAAACCTTTATCTAAATTTCTCTGAATAAATTATTTTTTTTAATTTTTCGAATGTTTTATGAGAAATCAAATATTTTAATACAAAAGTTCTTTTTTTAAATAACTGTAACACTTCATGATTTCTCTTTAAAATGATTAAGAACACAATTATATAAATCATAATAAAAATATTCTTGAAATTTGTTTTTTAAAAATAGTTGAAAATTATTTTTGAATAGATTTCTTAATAATTTATATCATTCAAAAACTTCCAAATATGTAATTGAAAAATTCAGTAGAATTTTTTAAAAATATTAAAAACTAATCAAGTCTTTTAAAGAAATTTAATTGCAAATTTGAAAAACTTTTTAAAATTTTAATCATTAATCTACAATATTAAAAGCACGTGTTATAAAAATTTTAATTTATTTTTTACACACAATTACAATGCTACTTTTAGAAAAATAATTCAATTTCTTAAAAGAATTTTTCGACAAAGTAAGAAAATTAATCAGATTTTTTTATTTTTAATTAAAAAATTTGAAATTAAGTGTTTTCTTAAAAATTTTAATCATAAATCCGGACAAATTTATTATTTAAAAAATAATGTAATTATATTTTGTTGATTTCGAATCTTCGGTAATATGTTATTAAAAAAGATGAAAATTATTGAATTTTAAAAAATTTTCATAAAGAAAGTTCTAAGAATTACTTATTTGAAACAATTTCAAAATCTATTTTTCATCTTGCCTTTTAATTGCATTTTTTGAGAATGAAATTATTTTTCAAATTTGCAATTAAATTTTCTCAAAATTCAGTTTTCAAATATTTTAATAAAATACTTCAAAAAAACATCAATTTTAATAAAAAAAATTGTACAAATTATCAATTATTTAAAAACTTTTTAATTAGAATATTTAAAAAATTTAATTATCTTGCAGAAAAATTGTTTGATTTGAATTGAAAAAAATAAATTATGAATTATTTGACAGCGAATATTCTTTTACACTATAAAAAGGGAAGTAATTTGCATTTCATAACAAACGAGAAGTATTTTGCAATATTTTGAAGAAAAGTCGAGAAAGTAGTAATTTTTTCAAAAATGAATCGAAAGAAGTTGAACTATCCGAGGGCTGTATTTTACTTTTTTTATTTCGTATTTAGTATAGTTTAAAAGATATTTGATTTAATCGATTATAATTTATTATTATTATTATTATTATTTGATTTATCAATTAGTATTATTTAGTTTATTGACAGTAAGATATTTAATTAAATTTAAACATTCTAATGCATTATTAAAATTGAGAAAGTTTCGAAATGATAATTTCCTCAATAATGTGAATGTAAATCAAATAGGTGCATTAGAAAATACTACCGAATAATTCTTTAGGTACGTTGACATGCTATAAATTAATTTATCAGGCAGATAAAATTGATGGATTGGTTCGGATGTTTGTAAAACTGGAGACTTTCTCAGTCAGCTGATTGATGACTTCGATTCAGATCGATGCATTGTTCAGTAGTTGCTTATATATGCAACTCTTTACTTTCGAATATAACCGCTCTCAATACTATTTAAAAACAGTTTCATACATTCATGTAATTTTGCATTTTTCTTGAATATTCATCTTCGAATGTTTCCTTCTTCTATTTTTACAAGTTGGAACTTTTCTTTTTGATTCCATCACTCTGTTTAATTTTTATATTACTTTTTTATACTATTTAAATTCGTGTTTTTGATTTTTGTACAATGGAAATTGTATAAAAATTAAAAATTTTGCTTTAAATAGTAAACAAAAAGGAATTTTGCTACTTTAGGATTTGATAAATTGCAAATAAATTTTTTCCTGGATATAATTGTGTGTTTTTTTTTTTTTGAAGAGGAAGAAATGAAATAGTGATTATTTTCCTTGGTGTGTCCGCTAGGAATTCGTTCGTTATACGGGTGGTAAATGTTGCTAGTTCCAAAGCAATGTGTGATTGCTGCATACAAGTCATTGGGAAAGTTTGCCAAGCACACAAGGCGATTCTTCGGTGCGTGCCAAGGTGCTTATATCAACGAACGTATTATAAAAAGAACTTTTAAAAGAAGTACACATATACACACAGATCATTGACTCCGCAGCAACGTTTCATTACATGCCTGCGGTAAATCCTTGCACATGTTGCATGCTTGTTTACTGCCACGTGACAACTGGACGACACAAAACACGCGATTACGAGCAAACGACACCCAACATTGCAATGTCGCGCGGTCAAATGCCTTTTGATGCTGTGGGATCTTCACGGTGAAAGTTCTTCTTTTAAGTGGAATTTTTTTTTTAGCCGTACGACTATGATTGGTGTCAAACAACGGCGTATAAGTTTATGTCGAAAGATGCGCCCCGCAAATGATGCTTCGTCTCTTTCTCTCTATACACAACTCGTTTTCTATCCATTCTGTCGATTTAGAGAGAAAGGTCACTCCTTTACTTCGATTTGACTTGATGAATATTCTTATTTTAAATTCGTCTTCTCAAGTTTTCTCTAATTTCGCCCTGAAAAAAATTTTCTCCACCCCATTTCTCTTAATACTGCGTTTTATTTTAATTATTTTCTAAATTACTGAGTAAAAATTATATTAAAACTACTTTAACATTCAAATGAATAAAATGTATAATTTTATCAAAATTGCAATAAGTTTTACATTTAAAAACTATATAAAATTAATTTATTTAGTGACAAAATTTGATTTATAAATTTCTTTAGAATCAATTTCTTGAATTGATATTTAACAATAGTGTTCAGAAAAAAATGTTTACCTTCAGCCACTCGGAATGCATTCTGAATAGTCCTTAGAATCCTTGAAAAGAACAACACTTCATTTTTACTCTGCTCTTCGTTTCCCTGCAAAAGAAAAGCAAAAAATTAACTTTCAAAATATAAAAGAAAAACTAAAACTAAAAAATATAAAAACGTAGGAATGAAAAATAGAAGAAAAACTTGAACGAGTTTATTCAACCTTGAGACTGGGATGATTTCTGACGATAATAAATCACAATTAAATAACATGCATGCCTATGAATGTATAAAGTAAGGAGACTTCTTTTATTTCTATATCAATGGAATGGGAAAAATTGTGCGTGCAAATTTTACATGCAGTTTGTCTAGGATATAATCGATAAGAAGCGCACTTAGGTTTTAAAATAAACATCAATATAGAGAGGGGCAATTGCGGAAGTCGCTAAGTAATTAAATACAGAGCTATGTATATGCTTCCGTTATATCGAACCTGTCTGGACGACGAAAGCCATAAACGATTCTATCGTTTCTGGTCACGTCTCGTAACTTACCCCCATGCAACTACACTTTAAAAGTCTTTTGATTACAGAAAACAGTTATAAACTTATCATCAAAATGTTAATTACCTTAAAACACAACATTTTTCTTCTTGCATTTTTAAATGTTTGAAAAAAAATGTATGTAAACCAAATGACAACGCTATTAAAATTCTTTTAAAAAATCAGATAAAGTTCGGAAAAAAAATTATTTCAGTAAATCATTTGGTTGGAAATGACTGTTAGCATTTTGATGATTAATAACTGTCAAGGTTCCACAAAAAATTTGATTTTATATTTCTGATTTCCAGACAGAATTTTCACCTTTTCCTTGACTCTTATATTTAATCATTCAACAAAATTCCTAAAAAAATCCCATTATTTCCAATTGAATTAAATATTAATATATTATTTAACATGTTTTAAATAAAAATTTAAATTGCTTATAAAATTTTCAATTACTTAATTATAACAATACGATCGCTTTCAACAAAAGCAACTGATATATTTCAGAAACGAATTTTTTTAGAGTTTTAAATAAAATTAAATCAAAATTTCAATTTCTTAGAAAAATATTAAACTTAAATCTATTTTTAAAATTAACTAATAAATAGAAATTGTAATTATTTTAAAGCCAAATCATTTTAGAAGCAATTTGGTAACATTAATGCTATTTTTTAGACATTTTTTCTAATTTTTATTCACATAAGAATTTATTCGATTGTTACTAATTGTAAAATTCATTTATTTATCAATTATTAAATTAAAATTCTTTGTTTATTTGATTTTTTTAAATCTCTAATGAAAACATTTAACAAATATAATTATTTTTATTCAGAGTGGTTACAAGTTTCAGTTTATCAATTTCTCTGATATTTCCCTGATAATTTATTGACATTAAAATTAATTTCCCTGACAAAAATTTTTTTTATTCATGAAAATATGAATTTTTACGTCAAATAAGTAAAATTTATGAATTACAATTACAACCCGCCTTGAATCCAATTACTTTCTACAATTTGTTTACTAAAACTTATCTCTGATTCAATTAATTTAAATAATTTCTCAAAAGTTCTTCTAGAATTCAATTATTTAACTACAAAAACTCAATTATTTATGATAACTATAATTCTTCATAGTTTTTTCATAACTTATTATGGTATAATATTTTCAAAAAATTATAAAAGATTCTTACAATTAAATTTTTAAAAATATTTCGAAATATTTTTTGAAAGCTAATAGTTTTTTAATTTTGAAAAATTTCTAAACAATTGAAAATTTTTAAAATAATTGAATTTTTAAAAAATATAATTAAAAATGATCAAGTTTTCGAACAATTTTAATTATAAACAGGATCGTGATTTCTCTAAAATTTTAATAAGTTCAAAAACTGAACTTTCATAAATTTTTATTTACATTATTCGAAGATAATTGAATCTTAAAGAATTATTATAAAACAATTCTAGTAATCAGTTTTTAAAAATATTTAATTGTAATTTATCGAAAATAATTGAATTTCTTAAAAGATTTTTTGTATAATTTAATAAAAAACTATTTAATTTTTTAATCAATTTTAATAAAAATTTATTAACATTATTTGTTTTCTCCAAATGTTCAAAATAATTCTAAAATGAATTTTAAACAATTAGAATGTAATTTTCATTCATTTTTATTTTTAAATTTACCTTTAAAGTAAATAATTCAATTATTTTCAAAATTTACAATTAAAATTCTTCAAACGTTGTTTTTCAGAAATTATAACAAAATACTTGAAATAAATTAATTATTTTCCATTAAATTTTCCCAAAATTCAACTATTTAAAAATATTTTTATTATAGACATCTCTGCAAAACTTAATAATGATAAAAAATTATTCACAAACAATTCTTGAAAGATTTTTTATACCTGATTGTCACATAACAAAAAACAAAATAAGTTGCACTTTTTTTTACTAATTTTTTTTGTACTTTGTTGCAATATTTGGAAGAAAAGTTAAAATAGTCACAATTTTCGAAAGTAAGTCGTAAAAAATGTCAATTATCTTAATTTCCCTGACAAATAATTTTTTCCCTTACTTTACTGACAAAACATTGTTTCCCTGACTTTACTCACATTTGGTCACCCAGTTAGTTAAATTTCCAAAAAATTTTCTATTAATTTGATCATTTTTTAATCAAATTTTATTTTAAATTCAAGTATCTTTAAAAAAATGGAATAAAATTTCTCAGAAATCTAATTTTCACTGAACTTTATAAATAAAATTGTTTAAAAGTTAAATAATTTTGAAAATATTTATAGATATTTTTTTCACATCAAATATTTTTTAAATAATTTTTAATTAGAACCATGCTTCTGAAATTCAATTATTTAAAAAAATTGTTAGTGTTTTTAATCAAAATTTTTTCTAAGTTAACGATAATTAATATTTTTGGAAAACTTATTCCAGAATTTAATTACTTCTAATAAATTTAATTATTTACAGAAATAAAAAATAAAAATTCAAGGTTTTTAAGTCTTTCAAGAATGTTTTTGAACATAAAAAATCGGATTTATTGTAACAATTTTAGGAATTTGGTATTTTTCCAATACTTTTGACCAAATCCTCCGACATTTTCCTGATCCCTTTGATTTTTCTGACCTGTAGTAATGTTTTTTCTGTAATCAAAAGACAATATCAATAAAAATTTCTGAATAATCGGATAAAATTGGAAAAAAATTCTGACATTAGTTAATTTTTAGTAATTATTAATATTCAAATATTAATTTGATTAAAATAATATGCGTGGAAACTGAAGCAATTTGTAATAACTTGGGATTTAATAAAAATGTGCCAAGGTTTTTACTCGTACCTTCTAGGACTTTAATGATCACTTGAAATAACTAAAGTAAAGACTATTTGGACTCCAAACAGTCTCGCGTTCAAGTGATTATTAAATTCTTAGAAGGTATTTTAAAATTTTAATACCTTGTCAGTTTTCATGATCTACAAATTATGCAGGTATCTGTTAAAATACCACTTAGTATCTATTACTATATAATCATGATAAAATACACTCTACTAAAATAACAAATTAAATTACTAGCTTATATTCAAAGATTCACGACTTTTACGTTTGTAAATCAACAATTTTCACAAAATGTCACTTTAATGTTTATAATTTATTCATGTTTTGTAGGGTAGAAAACTTTCCCTCTAACCCCATGTCATTTTAAAAGTATTCGAAATTTTTTTTTTTTAGACATATAGTTTTGTAGTGAAAGCATTTTGTTTAAGCGAATTTTCAATGTTTGTAAGTTATTAGTATTTTCTGTACTACTTGGTGAAAGTCTGTATTTTTTTTTTTGTTGACAAAACTTGAAATTGAGATTACATTCAAATCCAGTAATTCCTGTATGTAAATTATCGTGTGTTTGTATATAGACTGAGATTATTTGTATTATTAAAATGTAGTTCAAATAAAATTGTTGGTAAGATGTGGGGAAAAAAATTGTGAAAATAAATTCAAGTTATTGTTAAACTTTTAATTGTTATAACTTATTATTTGCTTACCTCCGAATAAACCTTGAATGTAAATGAAAAACGAGCATTCTAAGGAAAAGTGTGTCACAAAATGGCATTAATGTTCTTGCGAAAAGTGTTTCAATGTTTCCTAATATTTACTCAGTCTGTTGACGTGGCCTTGACATTCAGGTGGAATGTGGTCCTTGCAACTTTATAAACGAATATCCTCGAACTATGCGCGTGGAGCGATTCAGAAATAGCGGTGTTACCGGTCAATCAAGATTTTTGAATTTTTAAAGTCATTCATTGAAGATTTACCATTGTATATTATTTTAGAATTTCATTCCGCGAGGACATGTCTGACAGACTTGAATACAAAATACAAACACAAATTCCCATTGATATTTCTTCGATATTATATTATACAAATATTTAACAGAGACATTATTACAGAAATTTTACTTTAATTAATTTTATAACTCACAGAAGAAACAATTAAATTTCTACTTCTATACATTTCGAAACTTTGAGGTTAGAAAAATAATTCGCAACCAATTTCCCGGATCATTTTGTCTATTATTCTCTAAACATTATTACTTTTACAGGAAATTAAATATTAAACCCTGATAAATTGTGAACATTTATAAATGATATAATATTCTGTATAAGATATATTTCCAAAAATGTTAAATTATTACTCTGTCAACTTTGCCACTTTGCCGTGTTGACAAGCGGAAACAGCCATTTTTCTAATGGATACTAAAGCGTCATCTATTGTACTTCCGTTATGCAAGAAACGTAAGAAGTAAACCGTTAAAGAGAATGAGAATAAAATTTATATTTTCTAAAAACTACAAATCTTATTATTTAATAATAGTTGATAAAATAACTTTTTTTTTTACTATTTTTCATATATAATTAATAAATAATAAAAGGAATTAAAATTAAATGTTTTTAATCTGGTATTCAAAAAACCGGATGTTAAATTTACAATCCACCAATTAGAAATCAGAATGCAGAAGATCAACTGATATATGAGCAATGGCTACATCCGTTTTCATTGTCATGGACGATGCTGTAGGAAACTTCGCAGATTTATTACAAATTAAGTGGTAAAATTATCAATAATTTAAGAAAAATAATTTATTATACAAAATACTATCGAATTTGTTAAAAGTTTTGTTAATTTTTTTTACAAAAATAAACAGGATTTGTAGGAAAAAAAAACAATAATCTAATCAATTTTGTGAATTTGGAGACATGAGTTCAAGTTGTAAGCTAAAAATTTACAATATTAAAAGTTCTACTTATATTCATATAATTATTGATTGTCTTTTTTAATTAAACTCATTTTTTGCAAAAAGAGATCTAAAATAAATACAAATTACTAATTTTTACCTAGTTTCGAATGTTTGGAATTTTTTGGTTCGACAGTTTTTGATTTCACTCAATTGGCACCATTGGTACGAATGTACGATTGGCAAAACCGGAAGTTCTTTATATATTCCAATATGGCTACTTGTTATTTATTGTCATTTGTTTGCAAATAAAAAAGAAAAGTTAGAAAATTTTACGTTCTGATTCACTATTCATTCACGAAAATATTAAATCTTTTCGAGAATAGTTATATATAGTTGATGTAAATTTAGTGGAATTAGAAGAAAAGTGTTCAATATTTATTGATAAATATAGAAAATCGACACTAAAATTGTTGTGAAACGCACGGGAGTCGAGAATACTGAAAAAAAGAGAGTAATATTTTTAACATCCTGCTATGAAAATTTTAATACCCTGCGTTTTTAACGCCTTTAGATTTGTTTCGTATTAAAATATTCGAGTCGGAAGCAATAATTTTATACGAAAATTTCCAATGGATGGAGTGGGGCGTCGAAATCCACTTTTCTGGTAATATAATTCCGTTTAAATTGAGATCTTGTACAAAATACTTCTGGTAGCAAATATCCGTGAGTCTTTTAGTAAATTTTTCCAAATTTTTGATTAAATAGCCGACAATATTCGGTAATAGGAAATTGCCCCTGTGTAGATGCAACCCATGCTTGTCTTTCCCATTTGTTTTCTTCAACCTGGCGCTATCAAAAGTGTTAAAATTGAATATTTTCTTCTCTAATTATTTCCTTTTTTTGAACAAATTTTCTCAAAATTAATGAAATCTAATGTAAATTATGTTAAATAAGGTTAATATTTTGTTTATAAGGTGGAAATACTTGACAATTTATTATTCTTTCCTAATAGATTGTGTGACACAGTAAAATTGGCATTTTTAACACGAAAAGTTTTTCTTAATTCGATTTTCCTAAATTTTCTTATGTTTCAGATAAATCGGGAAGAATCGATCACTTTAAAACTTTTCAAAATCAGGAGAAATGGTAAAAAGTAATGGTATAATTTCAAGAATGCCGGTGACGGAAAATTTTTAGGTTATGTTTCTTATCTATGAGTCTATGACAACTTGAGTAACTCGAGGAATGTGTGAGTGAATTATGAATTTCAACAAATGAAAAATAAGGTAAATTTACAATCTAATGATTATATTATTTTGAGAATTTATTGACATTATCGAACAACATATATGCGTAATACTGGGAAAATTATTCCATAAGAATATAACATTCTCGCATTCTCAATATGGAATGCATTTCACAATTTTATGCTAATTCCGTTAGTCACCCTCGATCAACGCGTGGGGTTGACGTAGGAATAAAACTTTAGTGAGTGTTTAAAAATTCTTTGAACAATAGCCTATAGCAATATTGGCTATTTCGTCATTGACAATTGTCCTATTGTTGATTCTCCCGTTTATGTATATATATATATGTATACAATGAGACGACTTTCTTTACCGCGACGAGAGAAAATCATCCAGGAAAAGATTTATCAGCCACAAGGACGATTTTCTCTTTTTCTAATTATCGTCTCATCCCTATTTTCTTCAATTTAAAATTCTAATTGCTTTTTTTCGAATGTAATTTATTTTTCCTTCAACTTATAAAATATTACTATTGAAAATTTAAACATTTGAATTAAATTTTTAATGAAAATTTTCTCTTTGAATTTGCGTATGATTTATTGTTACTTATGAATTAATTTATTCAATAGGGTAAAATAAAAAAAATGTAAATTTTATTATTTAGTAAAATAACAGAATTTACATGCAAACTGGAAAACCTGGAATACAAAACGTTCAAATTTTTCTATTTCTGTAAATTATTTTTTTTTCAAAATAACTTTGAAGAAGTTTTCCATTTCTCTTAATAATTTCTTTTCAAAATAATTTTCGAGAAGTTATATAAATTATTGCAGAAATTCAATTATTTTCAAAAGTAAAATTCAATGTAGAAATTGAATTGTGTTTCAAATTTTTAAAAATTCTAGTCAAAATTTCAATTACTTGAATAGAATTTTTATATAATTCTACGGAAACATTTAATTATTTTCATAAATAATAAAAATATAATAATAGGAATTTAATTATTTAAAATTTTTTTTATAAATTTCTTTGCAATGATTCCATTATTTTGATAAATAAACTTTTTATTAAATAAATAAATTTCTTTTACAGAGATTCAAATATTTTTATAAATAATACATCATTAATGGCAGAATTTTAGTTAGTTTCACGAATAATTAAATTAATGACAGAATTTTTATTATTTTCATGAACAATTAAATTAATGGCAGAATTTTTATTATTTTCATGAACAATTAAATTAATGGCAGAATTTTTATTATTTTTAATCCAATTTTAATGGGATTCTTCGAAAAATGAAATTGTTCTTAAAAATTTTATTAAAATTCTACAAAAGAATTTAATTGTTTAAAAATTTCTTTGATAAAATTCTTTATTAGAATTCAAGTTTAAGAAACTTTTAATTTCTTCATTTTTGTATTTTTATTAAATAAATTCTTGTAGAATTTTTCTAATAAAACTTTATTTAAAACTTGGTTAACTTAAAAGTAGTAAATGGCAACGAATTGATACCAAAAATGTAGATTAAACAAAAAATTGATCCTGATATTTGGCATCAATTCCATCTACTTTAGTATCAATTTCATACTTTCTAGATAAACTAACTGTGAAGTTAATTTTCAGTTAAAATTTTAAATTATGTTCAAAATTAGAAAAAAAATTCTCTTTAAAATTTCAATTATTTTTATAAATGTTAAAAATATTCTCCACAATTTAATAATTATTTACAAAGACTATATTAAAATTCTTGACAAAATTTCAATTATTTTCAAGAATTTCCTAAAAAAAAAGAATTTTTTGATGAAATTTCTACACAAACATTTAACTGCTTTCATAAATAATTAAATTTTTATAAAAATTCAATTATTTACAAACTTTTTTTATAAACTACGAAATAACTTGATTAATATCATAAATAATAAAACTCATTGCAAGATTTCAATTATTTTTAATACAATAATTTTAATCAAATTCCAGAAAACGTGTAATTTTTCTAAATAAATTTAATTAAAATTTGTCGAAAGAATTCAATAATTAAAAAATTTTTTGATAATATTCTTAATTCAATTTTAAGAAACATTCAATTATTTATTTTTAAATCTATTCAAGTAATGGAATTCTCGTAGAATTTTCCAATAAAAATTGTTTTAAAAATTAATTTTAGTTAAAATTTCAGATAATAATTCTTACATATTGATTTATTTAGAGAATATTAAAAGTATTGTAGCCTGAATTTATAGAAATAATTGAATTTTAAAAAGATTTAAAATTAAAATCTTTCAAAACTTTTTACTAACAATTCTGTAGAATTAATGTTTTTGAAAAGGTTTAATTGAATTTTTAAAAATGTTTTGAAAATTTTTTTCTAATAATATTAATATTAGGTACTTTAATATTATTATTATTCTTTTCCTTTCCAATACATAATTAAAGAATTTCCGAATAAACGAAATTTCGTAAAATTTAATTGAACGAAAATGGATTTGAAAATTCTTAAAGAACTTTTTCAGAAATTATTAAAAATAGATCATTACTGAAAATAAGAATAATAATGAATATAAGAATTGAATTTTAATTATGAAAATAAAGAAAGTTACAAAAATAAATAAAGAAGTTACAGTAATAATATTTTGATAATTATAAAATAATGATTTTACAACTCGATCAGCTTGAATTATTTATAAAACATGAAGAAATGGATCACTTCGACTCGGAGTAACCCATTTCTTCATGTTTTATAATATTTTTCTAATTTGTTAAATTTAATAATGTTTAAATTTGAAATTTTTGAAAATCTTAATTTCTGTGGAAAAATTATAATGATTAAATATTTATTTAATAATGAAGTTATTGCTATTTTTGGATAAAGAAATTCGTAAATAAATATAATAAAACATTTTTTTTTGAGTAGCTAATTATATTCACAGTAAATCAGAATATTCTTTAGATTCAGGGAAAAAGTGAAAATTTTGTCCTTAAATTAGGAAAAAACAAAATTAAATTTATGTGATTAAGTAATTGAGTGATTATGTAATAAATAAATGTAATAATGCGGAATATTTTGTTGAATTAAAATTTTTTTATATAAAATAAATACCTATGAATATATTTAATTTTTGGGAAATAGCAGTAATTTAATAAATCTTCAACTGTCTTATAAACTTGTATACAATTTAAGATTTCATAAAGGGAAAATTTGTTAGATCAGTAAACTGATAAAAAAGAATAAGCTTCTTAAACGTCGTGAAGCACACATCTTGAAAAGATTTTATTTTGATATAAGAGACGCGATTATAAATTACATAAGCATCTTGTATTAACACGGTTGAGCTGCTGGCTTTCTCTGTCTGACCTCGATATCTTCGCGAAATGAAACCCTGATTCTTTGATGATACCATCTAGTAGTCTGGTTCTTCCAGACACACCATTAAAATTACATACAAAAAGGGATTCATTCATGTAAAATAATTTCACTAATTTTTATTCTCCTTTTAACTTTTTCACTATTTTACAAATACTTTTTTTCCAAATAATAATTTAAAATAAACATTAAATTTCAATTTGCCTTTAATTTCCATTTCGTTTATATTAAATTATACCTAATTAAATTTAATTGCTGAAAAAAACTGTACAATTATCCGAAGTTCATTCAACTCATGAAATTATACTTTATTACACTTTAGACCAGGAAATGTTGTCCTTTTTTTTTTATTATATGAGTTATTTGGGATGTTAAATGGGCGGAGGATATTTTTCGAGGTGGCAAGGAATATCGATAGTAATCACTGTGTGCAAAATCCCTCGGCTGGAATTCATAACCACTTATATCCTCGGGGTTCACAAAAACCACTATGGGCACGCAATACCATTACTTGACAGAGAGTCGAGACTTGCGATAATCGTCGAGCGAGGCAAAGCTATACAGTGTAAATGTTGTAAATACCTTTACATTGCAGAATAATTATTTCTAAAGATGGTTGCATAATTCCAATTTAATTTTATGCAAGACTTTATTTTTTCCTTTATTAATTAAGATCAATTTTCAAAGTATATTCTCAACACCTTTTGCGAATTAACTTTCCCTAAATTATATGCGCTTGATCATATCGCATACGAAACATTTATATATTTACGGTTTTAGTCTCTTTTATAATTATTTTATAAGTTCAAGTCTTGAATAGTATTTTTACGAATTTTAATTCAAAATTTGGACAATAATTGAATTCTCAAAAAAATTTAAGGTAAAATCTTCAAATGAAAATTGAAAAAAGAAAATAAATGGAAAATAACTTCGAAAAATTGTATTAAAATATTTTTTTAAGTAATTCAGAGTATTTTTCATTATATTTTTTTTTAAATTCAATTATTTTCAATATTTTTGACTACATTTTTTCGAAATTAAAAATACTTACAAAAAAATAACATTAACGTTTTTTTAAATATGATTTTTTTTGCTTTTGAACTATTGTGCAAAATTTTTCACTGAAAAAAAATTATTTACAAACTTGATTATTACCAACTACCTAAATATTTACTTGAATCAGATAATTTTTATATAAATTAAATGGTATTTGAATGAAATACTGAAATTATTAGTTAAAATACCATATAATTGATTAAAATACAAATTATCAAACATTTTAGTAACAATTTAATTTAAAGAGTATGATTTTTTAGAATAATTTTTTAAAATTAAATTTTTAATTAGGATCTTAAAATATTAAATTTTTAATTGAAAAAAAAAAATTTTCCAAAAATTTAAATGTCTAGAAAAAGAATTTACAATGATAACATTTTTTATAAATAATCTAATTTGTTAAAACTATAAAAAAATTAAAGAAAATGTTTTTATTTTTAATTTTCAGTATACAGGGCTCGGATTGTGCGACTTTTTCGACTTTTTTGTGAAAAGATGCGACTAATCGACTTTTTTGAGATTTTTTTTAGTAAAATGCGACTAAAATTTTTTAAATTTTCAGAAAATTAAAGTTAAAGGAAAAAGTTTTAGGCAATAAAATGTTCTGTTAAATTTAGTTACAGATTTCTTTCAAATTTAAAAAGAAAACATGAATAACTTCTTTTTTAAATAAATATTTAATTATTATTTTTCCATAAGAATTAAAATTCTTCAAAAGATTCAAATTCAAACCATTTTGAAATTAAAATACTTATAATAATTATAGATGACCAAGTGATAAAATCATTATTTTATATTATAAGATTTTATAAAAAAAAAGAATTTGAAAATAATTGAATTTCTGCGAAGAATTTTATTACTTTTGAAAATAAATGAATTTCTAGGATGAATTTTATTATTTATAAAGATAATTACAAATGTACAGAAATAAATAAATAAATAAATAATTGAAATTCTGACAAGAATTTTATTAAAATTCTTTGAAAATAATTGTATTACAGAGAAGAAATGTTGAAGAAGAATTTTGATATTTATAAAAATAATTTAAATTTTGAGAATTTAAAAAAAAATTTGAATGTAATTGAATTCTTGCGAAGAATTTCATTATTTTTGAAAATAAATAAATTTTAGAGAAGAATTTTATTATTTATGAAAATAATTGAAATTTTGAACAGATTTTTTTAAAAAATGTTAAAAATACCTAATTAAAATTTTGCCATGCATTTTATTAAATTTTATTTAATATTATTCCAGATTGTTTGATGTTAAAGTATGTGTTGGCGATAAATGTGATTTTTTTACAATTTTGACAATTTTGTGTTTCCTTTTTTGGCGTTTTTTTCCTAAAATTTCATTCGACTTTTTTCCGACTTTTTCGGAAATTTTATGCGAGTTTTCGCCACTTTTGTTGTGAATTTATGCGATTAAAGCGACTTTTTTTGAGTCTTAAAGACGATCCGAGCCCTGCAGTATAATTCTTCTAAAAATTGATTCGTTTCTTAAATTGTCTTGAAATTCGATTATTTTCGATTAATAAAAAATTTAACAGCACAATACTTTTAGAAAAACTGATTCTCAGAATTTTTTTTATTACAATTTTATAAAATCTATTTATTTTCCAAAAAAGGTAATTAAAAAAATTTTAAATATCCGGTTTTCTTTACGCAGAGAAAGAATATATTAAATATTATTAAAATTTGTAAAAGTATTTTAGAATTTAGGGAAAAAGTGCAACATTGTAAAATTTTGATATAAAAAATGCTACATTTTAAAAAACTTATGTAAAATTTAGTATAATTATATATCAAGAAACAAGAATATTAATTAAATTTGAATACAAGTTTTTTTATATTTTAGTATTTATTTGCTATATTATACTTTTATCACAAATTGTAAAATACTTTTACAAAATTTAATTTATACTCTCTTTCGAAGTCAAATTCTAATCAAAATTCTTCAAATACTTGATTATTTTTCATATTTTCCAAAGTATATTAATTTAACACAGAAATAAATAAATAATAACATAAACTTTCGAAAAATTTTACGAAATTTCAAGTATTTGTATTTTTTTCATTCACATATAATTGAAAAATCTATTATCGTTAAAATTAATATAAGAAAATTCTTAAAATTAGTTTCTTAAAAATATTATTAAATAATTGTAAAAAAGACTAATTTTAAAAATTTTCTTACTGTAAGTTTTTAAAAAACAATTATTTTTATTAGCTTTGGTTAAATATTTTAAATAATTTATGTTATTACTTTTAAAAAATATCCATAAAGAGTTACAGTTACAATCATTATCTTTAAATAGTCGAATTTTTTATATTTAAAATTTAAATAATAAAATTCTTGAAGAAATTTCGAAAAATTATCTAAAATAATTGACTTGGAGAAATTTAGTTAGAAATATTGTAGAAAATGATTAAATTTTGAGAAAGGGTTTTAGAGAAATAATTTTCAGAAATAAAATATATTTCAAAATTTGTAATTCAAATTAAAAAAAAATTTTATTTCGGTAGAATAATAATTAACAACTATTTAAATATTTATCAAACACAAGTATTAAGTTTTTGAATAAACGATTTTAGTAATCAATGCAAGGTCAGGGAAATCCAAAATAAAATTTTTTGACAAGCCTCAATAAAATAAACGACTGCTTTTATATTCCGATTATACTAATAAACCTTTTTTTGCGACTTCTACTCATTTCGAGGCCTGTATTTTTAATAATAATTCAATAACGATAAAGCTTTTTGATTATAATCAGAAAGGAGGAAAGAGAATAATTTGTGTTTTCTTCGCATGTATATTTATTTGACTGTGTCTCTCTAAAATTCCGTTCGTTCTGTAGAGTCAAGAGTGGAGCAGGATTTTGAAAATGGAGAACAAAATCACCATAAATTGAAGTAGTAGCTTGTCATTTTGTTTTATACTTATTGAATAATACAATCTTTGCATGCACATACTCGAGTCGAATTACTGATCGATGCAAATTTTTGAAAACTAATATTGCCTGCTCCATTTCGAGTCTAGGTCACCTCACAGAAGTTCGTGTATAATTTCGGGAGAATACATTATCTTTCGTCAAATTATATGCGTTTCATTTTAATTTTCAGACTTCCTCGAATTCGAGAAATTGAAACTTATTTGAATGCAATTTTGAATTTTTGCGGAAAAAAAGTTTTTTTTACTAAAAAGTGATTCAGTTTTTTACTAATTCTGATCACAAATTCCTTTAAATTTTTTATGCATTTTAATACTTTAATTTCTCAATTTTATTATATATTTTAATTAAACTTGAATTTATTGTAAAATTTAATTTAATTAAACTAACTCTATTAATTGAAGTAGTTTTTCAAAGGCCAAATTTTAATAAATTAATACTTTGTTCTGTATTAAATATAAATTTAATGATGAATTCGACTGCAGTCAAAACAAAAGTTAGTCTAATGTCTGAATTTCGTTTTTTAAATGAAAAGAAAATTACATTTAAAATTAGTTTAGTGGAAGGGTAGATAATTTAATTTTTAATATTTTCAACAAGTTGTCGTTGTGTTTGAATAAAAATTACAATTTTCTGTAAATAAGAAACGATTTCAATAACAACTTAAAATTTAACAAATGCTCTTAAATGACAAAATTGTACTTTTGATTTAAATGCAACGTTCAGTTCTTTAAAATAAGTTTTGAAACTTGAAGTCTTCCTTCTTCCAAAATGAATTTTAATTTATTTTTTATTCATCTTTTATTTTAATATACGAAATTATAGCATTAGACTAAATTTTCTTTCGATTGTCTGTCAGATTTTTTCTTAAAGTCTGTAAAACTTTAAGAATAGAATTTTTTAAAATTTGAATTTGAAAAATTGAAATATTGAAAATTGGGAAAATTAATATTCAGATTCTTCCTTGAGGTCTAAAATTTGAACAGTTATAACTTTAAAAATAAAATTTTCAATAAAAAGGATCGAATTTCTTAGTATTGTTCTGATTTTTCTGACCTGGAAGAACTTGATTTCAATTCATTTGTGCAAAGTAAAAGATTTTCATCTTTAATAACTCGAAAAACTTGTTCATCATATAAAATTAGAATGACACAGTTAATTATTCTGTTTTTCTTATAATATTATACTTTCTTGGCGATCTTTTTAGAGATACCTCCTTTGCCCTGAGAAACTTTCTCCTTTATATCCAATCTTAATTTTAAGAGTCGTAAATTTTAGTCGAATTAATGATAAAATATTCCATTTTATGGTTTGAACTCTTCAATTTTTTATAGAAAAAAATGCTGCTTTCGTTAAATTTAAAAAAAACTGTACTTTTAAGTAATTATTTATACTTTAGATTCTTACTTTTAACTTTGAATGTAAAAATAGTTTCAAATGTATTATTTACAAAAAAATTCAATTTCAAATGTAAAATTCTCTCTATTGTAAAACATTGTGAAAGAAATATAATTTGTACTTATTTTCATTTTTTACTTTTGAATTTGGATGTAAAAATTGTATTCCCAGTATTACTTACAATGTTACTTTTTTAAAACTGCATAATTTTTGTTTTGATTTAAAATATAAAATTGTTATTGATTTAAAATATAAAAATTGTTTCGAAGTATTATTTATAAAAAAAGTTTTTTAGGTATTCATACAGATTTGTTTATTCTATTGTCAGATTGCAGAAATTGTTTATAGTTTACTATTATTTTAAACTAATTGTCTTTAAAAATATATTATTATTTTTTTACTTTAGATAAATGAATTAAAAATGGTTTTCAAATATTTTTGAAAAATGAATAATTTAAGATTGAAAAGCATTTGTTTCTTTTTTTTTATTATTTTTAATGGTTATTAGCTATCAATATTTGAATTAAATATTAAAATCTTGAATAATTAAAAAAATACTGTTTTTATAGCTCCTGAAATTAAAATAAACTCTAAATTCAATAAAACCGAAATTTCGTAATTATATAATTATACAGCCACCAATTAATTTTTCTATTATATGTATAGAATTATATTACACGTTTTAACACCTTTTTTCAGAAAAAAGTATCTTGTAAAAAAGTTGTTTCTATAATTTCGAATGAAAGTCGTATTATTTTCTTCGAAAAGCAAATACAACTGTAATTGAATGAAAATAATAGTCATTAATTTCAAATAATTAATGAGCTGGCCATTATAAGGAAATGGGGGTTCATATTATTAAGAAGAAAAAAAAATGTTCAAATACGATATATTATTTATTAAAGTGTCTGTTTAATTGTAATTATAGATAAATAAACGCGGTATCATTTAACCTAATTAAACTAATACGTTTATAAAAAGTTGTGATGAAAGGAAAACAAAAACTTCTCGTGATATGTGAAGCAGCGATTAATTTTTCTATTCCGTTAATTTCAACCAGTGTTTACGTTTACACAGTTCGTTAATTCTTCAGTAAAGCAACACATTATTATCTTCTTGCAATCGCATAGATATTTCAACTCGATGTCACAAACTCATTTGCAAAGCAACTTCCGTTTATCTGAACGTAAAATAATAATTATATATTTATACGATCCAATAGATAATTTGTTTTTTCCATTCAATTTTTTTTCGTTTTCTAATTTTTTCATTTTTGCATTTTTTATTCTCGAAGAAAATAAATAAACTTTATTAATAATTAAAATTTTACTCTTTTTTAATTTAATATTTAATAATTTTTTTTTTTATTTATTCATTCGTTTGGTTTATTGAAAAAAAGGAGTAAATAATATATAGTATTTCATAGCTAATAATAACAATGGAAATAATAATAATATAAATAATAATAATTTTAACAATGATAATAAATAATTATATTAATTTTTTAATTTATTTTCCAAATAGATTTATCTAATTAGTTACACTTTTTTTTTGTTTAATTGATAAATTTTTACTCCTTTTCGCATTGTCATATAGATTTTGTTAAACAAAAATTTCACTTGATATTACTAATTATTCATGCATTATATAAAAAGTTACAAACTTGATTATAGCTTTGTTTCCGCATTTGTGATATAATTATGCTTCAATAGCAATTAAGGAAAAAGCAGGATACTGATAATGAAGCATGCATCTCGCAAGACAATGCCATGAGGTCACACGATCCATTGACCTCACTAATACTTTCACCCAATCTTGTCTCATTCGGAGCACGTAAAAAATATATTTAAAAAAAAAGAAAATTCAGTTTTTGACTTTGTATAATAAAAGAGATTTTGAAAACGTCACAGGTATTTAACGCTTAAATGGAAGTTAATATTGCCTGTCTTTTAAAATATTATAAATAATATTTTCAACGAAAGTTTAATTTTAATAATTTTAAATCATTTAAAGATTGATTTCATTGAGTGCAAAAAGATTTACAGTGAAAAAAAATTATTTGGTTCCTATAAACATTTAGTTGTCCACTAACATTAAATTAAATTAAATTAATTCATTGAAATTAAACTAAATGTTAATTATTCTCTCTAAATCTTAACTATTTAATAAATATTTAAATACTTTAAATATTGTTCAAATATTTACTTAAATCGGTTAAATATTGAGATGCTTGAATTAAATAAATATTAACTTAAATCAAATAAATATTGAATAGAGTCAATAAATATCAATTTGAATCAAATAAATTGTATTTGAAGTACCAATAATTTCAGTAGCATATTTAATTGACTTAAATAAAAAATATTTAATATTTATTATTTAATTATTTAATATTTAATACAAAAATATATTTATTTTCAGAGTGTCTACTAACAATAAGCGGGAAATACCAGGGAATTTAATTTGACCAAGAATAAGCCAAAAATTTTATGCCACACCAGGAATTTTTTTACGAAATTAAAATTTTTTTTATTATTCTAATTTGTTTTCAAAAAATCTTTTTTTATTTCAATTTTTATAAATATTTATAATGTTTTCTAAATTAAAAAAAAATTATTATTTTAATTTGTTTTCAAAAAATCTATTTTAAATTTCGCTTTTTATTTCAATATTTGTAGATATTGATACTAATCTTTAAATTTGAAATTAATTAAAAACAATTAATTTGATAGTAAGAAATCAGTCTCTGATAAATAAATATATAAAAAATTAACGAATTAATAGAAATTTTTTGAAATTCAACAGTAAATAATAAAATTTGTTATAGAATTTCATTAGAAACTTTGTAACAAATAGAATTTTGAAAGTATTTTAATTTAATAATCAATAAATAATTGCATTTAATAAACGAATTTTTTTTGAATTTTTATTACATTCTAATGTATTCACGTTTCTTAGTGTAAACATAAATTTTCTTTATAAAATTAAATATTCGCAAAGTTTTTTGAAAATTTTGAAAAATATGCTTTTTGAAATTTTTAATTCGATTATTTAAAGATAATTGAATCTATATGAAGAAATAATTGCAAATTTTTAAGTAATTGAATTCCTTTACAGTTTATGAAACATAATTGAATTCTTTTAAAGAATTTTATTTAAATTTTTCGAAAATAATCAAGAGAAGTTAGTGACTGAAATTATTATTTCATTTTTAAAATATAAAGTCCCTCTTAAAATTTCAAGTTGATTTTGTGCTTCTAAATATTATATTATTAGATTATTATTTAATAATTATAATTCTCGAGCTTTCCTTAAATTTTTATAATTTTAAATTTCTGAATGTTCAAACAATTGATATTTATTTATTTCTTGAGCAAATTGAATTTTTCCTACTTATTAAGTAAATAATTAATTATTACTGCTTATTTTTTTCAAAAATTGTAATAAAATTCTTCGGAAACATTGAATTATTTACAAAAATAATATTTTTTGGAAGGATTCAATTACTTTTATAAATAGTAAAATTCTTTGCAGAAATTCAATTATTATCAATATAATTTTAATGAAATTGAAAAAAATTCTTCATTTAATTCAAATTATTGTTCAAGTTTTCAATTAAAATTATTCAAAAACATTATTTTCAAAAAAAAGTCAAGAAATTCGTCAAAAGAATTTAATTATTCATAAAAACTAATAAGATTTTCTGAAGCTATTTGTAGATTTATTTATGTTCGATATTAAATAAATTTAAATAGATGAGAAAAAACCCGAGGAAATAATAAGCCGGGAAATAACCACGAAAATAGTAGACACCCTGATTTTACAATCGACAAGTAATTGTATATTTAAATCAAATGAAATTTTTTGATGTAGGTACTGTATTAGATATTGAAAAATTTATTTAAATGAAACTGGAAAACTGAATTAAAATATTTGTTTAAATTAATAATTAGTATACAGAAAATGTTAGATTTGAAAAGATTTAAATTTTTTTCTATACAATCGATTAATTTTAAAAAATGAATCCTGAAGAAAATAATTTAAAAACTCTTGGTGTTTTACTTTTGAAGATTTTTATCAATATATACCTTTCCAGGCTGAATGTCTTTTCGGATTCGGATTAGTTTGCCTGGAGATTTAAATGCCTCCAAGGTATTTAAATGCCTTGGAGGCATTTCAATCATAGAATCCATCGCCCTATTTTCAATTTTAAAAGAAAGGAACATTTTCAAAGAGACAATTTAATAATTTTCAATATTTACAAGTTTGATAATAAAATTAAATAATTAAAAACTACTAATTGTTAATTATTCTCTATCTAAATTTACCAATTAACAACAAGTAAACATTTTACTATTTAGTAGAAACATACTTTTACAGTAGTAGAAAATTAATCATTTTATAGTAAAATTTTTACTAATTAAAATCGACTGAATCTTTGTTCTTTCAACTAAATAGGTAATAAAAATTATTTTTATTTTTATAAATTATTTGCTTATCAAATTTACTAATTTTAATTTTGTTTTTGCAATGCTTAAGTTTGACGTTTTGGCTAAAGTCAATGGTTTTCATTCTCACGATCATCATCCCGTTAGAAAAATGACCGAGAATAACCGGTTATGATGGCCAATGGAACTGTAGAATAATCTTGACAGTTTGAATCATAATTATCACACCTTTTGAACTTTTCTTATGAAAAAAAAATCTAGACACCCAAAAGTCGTATAATTCGAAAAAGTATTTTTGATAATTTAGAAACTTTAACGACTCGCAGAAACCGCAAATATTCTCCCTAATAGGATTAATTTTAGTGTATAAATTATCATTGTATGTACATTAGAGATAGCGCACCTATTCGGCATAGCCTATAATATAAAGACAGAAGTCGAAAATTTTAAATTCCAGTAGGCATTTCCTAAGGTTTACCGGGTTTAAATTGCTTCATAAAATTTTAGTGAATTTTTATTATTGAATGTATAGAATTCTTGTTCAAACTCATGGAACTTGGTATAAAATTCTTAATTTTTGAATCTTTTTATGTACAGAAAGGTTTTTTTTGAATATATAATTAATTAGCAATTCCTCTCATTTTCAGAAAAAATATATTTGGAAAATTAAACGTTAGACTCTCAACTTTATTTTAGTGTGCATTAAAATTTTGTTTAGAATATTTTGAATGATTAAAAATATCATTAATCATTGTGAGGTAATTTTAACCTAAAACTGAAGACAAAGTTTTAACATTTTTATCATATATAAAAAGGGATGACTAAAAATTTTTAAAAAGCACATAATGATAGAAAGAACATTGTACTTTCTGAAAAAAACATTCATTTATAAAATTTCTAATAGTTTGAAAAAAGCATAATTTAATTTTCTTATCGAATTTCTATTGTGAAGACTTGCTAAAAATGCTTCGGAGATGAAATTATTTTAGCTATTGCATAAATTCAGTAGAATAAAATCGTTTAATTTTCTTTTTTTTAATGATAAGTAAGTGCTAAATTTTTATTATGAAAATGACTAACAATTATTAGTGAGTAGATTTTTTAAAATTAATCGAGAAATCAAAAATTTTACTTTCAGAAGAATCATCCATGTAGAACAAACTATTTGCAGAAGAAGATAGTAGAATTGTTTGTAGAACTATTTGTAACGTGATGTAAAACTTTTTTTATAAAAACTCCCGAAACATTACAAAGGTGTAATAATAAATTTTAAAATTCTAATCTTTAATAAGTTAGATCTTCATAAATTTCAAAGATAACATTGTTGTTTAATTTTTCAACTTAAAGCAAACTTTTGCACGACAAAAATTTATTTAAAGTCACTTTCACTGTTTACAAATTAATACTTAAACTCTCTTAAACGTTTGAAAATTTAAATTTCTTTCAAATTTTTCTATATTTGGAGTTAATTTAGCTAAACAAGTATATTTTTGTAAAAATTATAGTAGAAATTATCTTATTGTTACTAAAAATAAGAAAAAATACTTTTCGATGCCAACTTCTGGAACCTGCTAAAAAATACAATATTTCTTATCACAACTCAAAGAATTGTAAATTTAAAAAAATTTCAAATGCAGTAGCTTCTTTTTTAGCTTTTAATTCAGAGAAAACTATATTTAAACTAGATTTATTATGAAATGTAATATTTCTGGAACTCTTATCAAAACACATAAATAATAAATAATAGATAGATAATCATTTGTAATAATTCAAGTTAATTAAAAAAAATATTCATTACTTCTGATGTTCTGTACAAAGCTGATTTAAATTTTAATATAAAAATTTGGAAAATTTAAGTAACATATTGCGATTGTAATAGTGTCATTTAAATTATTTTTATGTTCATAGAGATTGAAAATAATATAAAAGTTGCAAAAAATGAAACATTGCAAAGAGTTACATGTGAAATAAGATAACTTGCAGTTTGTTTAATGATTATAACACAGCTTGCTTGAAAGGGTCAAATTTATACCAAAGTGGATCAAAATTATGTAAAAAATTTGAATTAGTTTCTGATTTGATCCGTAATTTTAATATCAATTCTTTGTAATTTGATTCTTTTAAGTTGTCAGTAAAAATGTCTTCATTGTCCAAGAGATAAAAGTATTTAATAATTTGATAAATTGAGAACTGATATATGAATAGAATTATAGGTCTGTAAATTTTGAAAATTTTCAAATACAGCATCTAAAAAGGGTTTTTAAAAGATTTGTAATACCAGAAATCTTATTACAACTCATAAAACTGTAAATTTTTTAAATTTCCCAATTATTTGTACTATGCAATAATGTCGCAGAACTATTATTAGAAGTCATAGAATTTAGATTTTTTGAAAATTACAATGTGCAGAAGGTAAATAACTCTTCTTAACAATTTCATTCCTTCAACATGATTTTCAGGTGCTTTGTAGAAATACTGACTTTAAATTTTACAGGGACCGTCACGGATATCAAATTTTGATTTCGTTACGATATTCCAAAACAAAACGAAATTATTAATGTATTTTGATTTTGATTCTGTACCGAAACAAAATTTACTTCCTATTTTGATTCTGATACTGTAACCTATTTTGATTCTGATACTGTAACGAAACAAAATTTACTTCCTATTTTGATTCTGATACTGTAATACTGCAATTCGGTTTTCTTATAGAAACAGAAATCGATTCGAATTCTACTTCAGATTTCGTCTGTAAAAACGATATTATCTTCTGATATATTTGACATTTGCAACAAAATTTAGGTTCAATGACACTTCTACATGCGCAGTATTATTTTATCAAAATTAAAACAAGAAAGAATTTTGATTTTTATATTAGAACCAAAACGAAATAGAGTGGAATTTTGATTTTGATATTGAAACCAAAACAAAACACAGTTGAATTTTAATTTTGGAACCAAAACGAAATAGAGTGGAATTTAGATTTTGATATTGGAATCAGAACTAAATAGAGTGGAATTTTGATTCTGATACCCATATCCGAATCAAAACAAAAGTATTTTTTAATTTTGTTTTGATTCCGTGACGGTCCCTGAAATTTTAGCATACAATTAAAAATGTTGAAAACAAAAAAACATTGCAATCTTGGCATATATATTTATGTAAAAGAATTTGTTTTAACGACTACAATAGAGATTAGGACTGATTTAATGATGCAAAAATTGAAATATCATAAAGAGTTAAATAAAATGGGATAAGTCGCCATTTGTCTGAAGCTTATAAACTGTCCTTATTGTCCACAAGTAGGATATGCGAATGATACGAGCGATAGTTTTGTCACGATAATTCTTGGCCTATAAGGACACAAGAGTGCAGTGCAACGTTGGCTCGATGGGGTAACGTGACGCGAATAAGGATCCTCTTGTACGAACACGATTTAATCGGCTAACACACGAGGTGGAGAAAGGAATCTTAACAGATCCTTGAACGGATCTTGAAGATCCGTCACAGTGAATTTCCACGCTAGATGATTTACCATCTTGCTATTTTAATCTCCGCCATGCTTTCAACTGCGAATGACATTTCATTTCACTGCGTGTCCTTAACGTTATGAATTAATGCAATTTTTATCATCTTCATCAACTTTTATTGCAAGGTCATATCTCTTGGAAATAATGCCTTCTTTATCTATTTTTATAATCAAATAACACGTTCATGGCAATTTTCATTTATTTTTATAGAGGATTAATTTTAATTTCTGTTTTTCTTTCTTTTATTTAGGGATTTAATGGTTCATACCGTTCCAGGTCTTTTCTGTATGATTTTTACGTTCTGTAAGAACCTTGGGTAAATATATTTTTTACGACATTATTTGAGCGCGTTTTTGAATAACAATAACCTTAAATGAGTTTTTCTCAAAACCACATTTTTTATGCTGTATGTAATGTTTTTCTCTGAAACTACTAAACGGATTCTTAATAAATTTTTACCACATATTCTTTCGGGTATTAGAATTTTTATGACTAATTAAATTCTTATGACGAGTTTCTTTAAATTTTTCGAAAATAATGTTTTTTTTTAATAATTTGAATTGAAAATTTGGAAAATAATTTAATTAAACAAAGAATGTTTTCAATTTTTTAAAAATAATCTTGTCTGTTTACAATTATAATTTAAAATTTGATTTTTCAATTTTATTAAAGTTATATTGCGGTAATTCAAGATCTCATTTAAAGAGATTTATTTCGTAAGATTGATTCGTAACAATTAACTTCTTCTATCGTTAATATATTGATAATAATTGAATGTCTGCAAAGAATTTTACTATTTATAAAAGTAATTGAATCCTTCCAAAAAATATTATTTTTGTAAATAATTCAATGTTTCCGAAGAATTTTATTACAATTTTTGAAAATAATAAGCAGTAATAATTAATTATTTATTTAATAAGTAGGAAAAATTCAATTTGCTTAAAGAATAAATAAATATCATTTGTTTGAACATTCAGAAATTTAAAATTATAAAAATTTAAGGAAAGCTAAAAAATTATAACTATTAAATAATAATATAATAATATAATATTTAAAAGCACAAAATCAACTTGAAATTTTAAGAGGGACTTTATATTTTAAAAATGAAATAATAATTTCAGTCACTAACTTCTCTTGATTATTTTCGAAAAATTTAAATAAAATTCTTTAAAAGAATTCAATTATGTTTTATAAACTGTAAAGGAATTTAATTACTTAAAAATTTGCAATTATTTCTTCATATAGATTCAATTATCTTTAAATAATCGAATTAAAAATTTCAAAAAGCATATTTTTCAAAATTTTTAAAAAACTTTGCGAATATTTAATTTTATAAAGAAAATTTACGTTTACACTAAGAAAATTGAATACATTAGAATGTAATAAAAATTCAAAAAAAAATTCGTTTATGAAATGCAATTTTTTATTGATTATTAAATTAAAATACTTTCAAAATTCTATTTGTTACAAAGTTTCTAATGAAATTCTATAACAAATTTTATTATTTACTGTTGAATTTCAAAAAATTTCTATTAATTCGTTAATTTTTTTTATATTTATTTATCAGAGACTGATTTCTTACTATCAAATTAATTGTTTTTAATTAATTTCAAATTTAAAGATTAGTATCAATATCTAGAAATATTGAAATAAAAAGCGAAAATAAAAATAGATTTTTTGAAAACAAATTAAAATAATGAAAATTTTTTTAATTTATTGAAAAAATTACCGGTTTTGGCAAAAAAATTCCTGGTTTTTCCGGTTAGCTGACACCTTGTCATGGCTGAAAGTATTGTTAAATTTATAGTAAATAGTTTAAGCACTAAAATTTATTCAAATAATATGCAACGCTTTAACAGCATGTGGTTGTTAGAACCTCAATGTTAATTTTGGCGCCGATTTTCCTCTTGAAATTCTGAACGGATTGAAATCTTTTTTAACGGATATGTCTGAAATATAATGATGAAGAATAGTGATGTTCTAAAGTTTTCATACTTTTAAAATTAATTACTAGAAAACACTTCAAAAACTCGGTAAAAGAAAAAGTAAGGTTAGAAGTGACTGTCACAAGTAATAATTGTACAGTGTTTTATTATAATTAGTTTTAAAAATATTTAAACTTTTACATCTCAGTATATACCTTTCCTCATTAATTTTAGATTTATTTACAAAAAACTAGCTGAATTTATTTAATTAGATTAAGAGAAAAATGAGCGACGAAGTTAACATTCAGGTCTATCAGTCACAGACTGTTAATCCTTTGAGGATATAAATAATCCTTTGAAGTATTAATTTTTCAAAAGACTTAGGAATGATTTGGTTTTAATTTAGAGAGGCTTTTTTGTCTTCGAAAAAATTAATTCAAAACTGGAGTATCTAATCCTTTTTGGTGTAAAATTTTTAGATCTTCAATGTTAATTTTGTCGCCCATTTTTTTCTTAAGATAATAAATCAATTTAGTTTTTTGCGAATAACTTGAAAATATAATAAGGAAGGGCAGAGAGATGCAAAAGTTCAAAAATTAATTATAAGACACTTTAAAATCGGTAAAAAAGTGGGTCTTGGAGTGACAGACACAACTGATAATTTTGAAGCTTTTTATGGTAATTAATTTTGTAAATTTTAAAACTTTTGCATCTCACTGCCCTTGCTTATTATATTTTCGAGTTATTCACAAAAAAACTAACTTAATTTGTTTAATATTTTAAGAGAAAAATAGGAAACAACATTAACATTTAGTTCTAGCAGTCACATGCTGTTAACCTGTATAGTGCTTTTCAATATCTTTTAATTTACTGTGATTATGATCCAATTCTCAAATATTCAATAGACTGCATGTGTACAGAACAGCTGAATGCATGTTTTTAAAAAATTCTTTGCATTTGAAAACGTTTAATTTTCCACGCTTTCAAGTTTGAATTCATTAGGAATTCTTAACTGAATTTACATTAAACGCTTTCCAAAAATATTTGAATATTATCATTGTTTCTCTAAAAGAATTTCATCTTTTAGAGAATTATCACTAATTCGTAATTTAAGAAGAATTTTAAATAGTAGAGTCTTAGTTGTAAGGATTAACGGTATACTTTTAGGTTTGTTAATTTGGTATTTTGGGTTGAATTTTAAACAGTTTTAATTAAGACAGCATTTCTCCAATGAGGAAGCAGTAATAAAAGCAGTATGGTAAAATTTTATTGCAAATTGAAGCAAAATGTGCAAAAAAATGGTGTATAATTTTATTGTTTCTCTGCGAAAACGTTTGTCTCTATCGACGAATAAATTATTTTCTATATATAATATTGTCTAAAATGCTAAATACTGAGTAATCTTTCTTTAAGAGGTATTCATTTTTTTCCTTCAATGGCCTTTGTATACAATTGACACGAATTATGCGGTAATAAACATGCAAATAGATGATTAGAGTATAGAATTTTGTTGCAAACTAATGTGCAGATTGCCTTCATAATATACACGTAAGTTTCTGAATAGAATAGGAGAGAGAGAGAGTTAAAGGTATTATACGCAAGCTTTATGAAAAAGAGAAAACAGTCTTGCCTTCCTTAAAAATTTGCACAAATTCCATAATAATTTACTATTTGTTGCAATAAGGAAGAATTGGTATCAATATTCCTTAAGTGATTCATTAATAACTTTTGCGAAATTTAATTTCGTTTTCAAGGTTTCGAATATTATATTTATGTATGCTTGATAGTGAAGGTCAACATCCACATGCCTTGGATTTCTTTTTTATTAATTGTAATCAAAATGGTAAACTTTTTTTAATGTTTCAAATTAAGAAATATTGAGGCGTTTGAAAAAGAATTTAATCTCCCCGCGCATAATATTAATATTTCTTTGCTTCTTCTTTACAACCTGATGGTCCAGACTTGAACCAACCATGCAGGTAGTCGAACCGGACATCAACGGCGACGACGACTCTCCACAGGGCACAAGAAATTTAAGTACAAGTTTTTTTTTTCTTTTATATATATATATATATTCTGTATAGGTATAGTACCTACCTTGCAATTTAGAAATGATTTCCGGCGTTATGAACCACCAGTGAAATTCAATCCTTGCACAGATTTCACAGTAACCAGAATCCACTAAATGAACACCCAACAAAACTATGTAGTAACAAACAAATAAAAACGAAGAAAAGTGAAAACGTTATTGCACTTCCTATATGGAATCTTATGAAACTTGTAAAGTTATGAAACTTCCTGTAGATAATTTTTGATATCCAGAGTATTTGATGATTTGTCCTATCATTGGATCACGTAAAAAAGGATCTTTAATCGATGTCACCAGGGAGAATGAAAAAAAACTTCTGGTATCAACCAGATTTCTTCTCGTGTTTTGATGAATAAGATGAAAATTTTGTCAAGCGGGAATAATTGAAAGCACTGTTTTCGAAAACTTTTTGAACCGTATTTTTTGAAAATGCAAAAAAAAAGTTGTATTTCCGAAAGGCAAAACGGAGCACTGGATGCCTTTCGGACGCGATCAGATTGAGGTATGCGGTCGACCTCGCCTAGGAGGTAGTTTCCTTTAACTCCACGTGGCGCCACCTTCCATCTGTACCGTTACGCGTATATTACAGGTGGCTTTCATACCTGTAGACTTGGATAAACACACATTCCAAGGTGGGACCTGGCCTCTGTATCCGCACACACTGTGTGTGTGTTTCCCAAATACTCTCGACGAGAGAGGTTTTACAAGGTGGTGTGCTGAGACCCCCAAAGAGGTCATCTAATCGCGTCGTCAGGCCATTGTCCCCCAGTTTGTATAGTTGACCATCTTTCGCTTGTCATGCATATATATGCAACCTTCATATCAAGTATTCTTAACCTAGAGACCTTTTAAATTTCTCAGAATGAAATCGAAGTATATATATATGTTAATTTTTAATGTACAATGTTTAGTTTTTAGAAGAAAGAATTGTTTCTGGTTTTGACGGGGTCATTGGAATGAGAGATTGTTAAACTTCCTGGAGACCTAGATAGATCAGGTGTATAAAGGCGGAATCGGTAATTAGAGGCTCAGTTGTTGATTAGTTATGAATATTTATAGGAAAGTGGATCTAACAACTGATAATTCTCGTTGGCGATGTATTTCATGTTTTTATGTTCTTGTTATAGCCTACCGATTGGCAATCGATATTTTAATGGACTTATTGTCTGATAAGGAACTGTTTGTTCATTACTGGGAATTTGATGATTATACGCAGAAGTGAAGCTACAAGCGTTTCGTATCCAAAACCTAATCGAGTAGATTTGTTTTTGTTAAAACATGATAGTAGCTAACTGCACTTTAGTTTTCAAAATTTACTATTATATGTCCTTTGAGTTTCTTAAAAGTTTTGTGAATTATCTTGATATGAGTTATTACGATTTCTACTGAGAGTTCTATAATGGATGAATTACATTGAAAAAGGGTTTGGTTTTGACGACAAATCTTTTGCAAGTGCAACCATAAGTTTGTTGTTCCAAAAAAATTTTGCTTTCTTAAGTGTAACCCGAATGTTTTGTTGTCAAAATCAAATTCTTTTCTCAATGAAATACCTTCCTCTTAAGGCGGTGTCAAAGTCGATGCGATTTTCCCATTGAAGCTCAATGCAAAAATCCAATCGACCATGGGACCCCCTTAAAACTATTTGCTCTAATTCAGTAAAGTAAGAGAAATGTCAGTAAAACAAAATTTTTGACAATAAAGTCAGGGAAATGCCAATAAAATTGTTTGTCAGTGAAATTGAGAAAATTAAGACTTTCTTCGCACTGTTAACTTAAAAGTATCAAGTGGCAACGAATTGATACCAAAAATGTGGATCAAATAAAAAATTGATCCAGATTTTTGGAATCAATTTGATACTTTTAAGAAAATTGTGCGACTTATCTTTAACATTTATGACTTTCTCGACTTTTCTTCTAAATATTGCAACTAAATACCATATTTTTTCAACAGGGTTATTTTTTTTTTAATCGTTGTAAATTTACCAACATTATAAATAATAAATATAAAATGATGTATTTTAAAAACAAATCGACTTATTTACTTTTTACTAAAAATTTATAAAACTAATATTGTACGGACATTAAAAAGATTATTCAATAATATTTCAAAGTCATGATGAAAAAATCTTCTGACTTTTTCCGTTTTCCAGGTTTTTCAGGTGTTGTTAACACCCTGTTATATAGAACGAAAAACAACTATAAACAATCTTTCAAAAACTATTTTTAAATAAATGTTTAAGACAATTAAAGTTTTCAAATACTTATATCTATATAATAAAAATCTTGTTGATTTATAAAAATTTTGTAAAATATAATTGAAAATAATTTTTTTTAAAGTATTTTGTTACAATTTTTGAAAATCAAGTTTGAGTTTTAATTTAAAATTTTGAAAATAATAATGTAATTGTGACACGATCTGAAGAAAGGGACCTTAGAAGCAAATCAATTTTTATGGTTATGTTAGCTTTATTTTTTTCTTGTTTGAAAGTTTATTTTCACTTATTGAAAATTAAATTCAGTTTCTATTAAATATTTTAGTTGTACTAAATACTTAAACATTAATGAATTCAATTGACAATTGATCCTATTTTTGTATTTTCATTTAAAAAACCATAAACATAACCTATAATTTCTTGCTTCTAAGGTCCCTTTCTTCAGATCGCGTCACAATTATTAAAATATATTAGTGAAAAATCCTTAAATGCAAATATATTTTAAATTTAATATTATTGCAGTATTTTCAATAAGAAATTTCTGAAAATTCAAATACAAACAAAAAATAATAACATTTTAGAATTATTTTTTACATTTCGGAGAAAAAAAATGATATTAAACATTTTATAATCAAATTTCATATTAATTACTTTTTTAAATTAAGCAACATTTTTTTTTTAATTCTTTGAGTTTTTAAATAATTCTGCCTTTTTGTCAAATAATTATTCTAATAATTTTGTTATTCAATTTTGTGAAAGGCAAAAATTCGCTCTAAATTGAAGAATCCGAAAATTATGTTACACTTTGAAATTTATAAATATAGTTGTACAAAGAATTGTTCTATATATTTTCTTCTATAAATAGTTTGCTTTAAACGAAAAATCCGTTACATTTAGCACACTGAAATTTTAAAAAGTTATAATTCTGAGTTGGTGAGATAAGTTCCATGAGTTTTAAGAATATAGTTATGGCACACGATTACAAAATTTTTTTAAATTCTTGTCAATATTTAAATTCTCTTTATAAATAATAAAATTCTTCTCTGAAATTTAATTATTTTACGAAATTTTAATCAAATTCTTGTCAGAATTTCAATTATTCTCAGAACTTTTCTAAAATTTCATAATTTTCAATATCTACTATTTCAATAAAATTTTCCCAAAGAATTCAAAAATTAAAAAAGTTTGACTACAATTCTACGCAAACATTTAATTATTCTGCATAAATAATAAACATTTTTACAGGAATTCAATTATTTACAAATTTTTTTATAAATTTCTTCGTTATAATTCAATTATTTTCATAAATAATAACATTTTTACAAGGATCCAATTATTTTTATAAATAATAAAATTCTTCTAGGAATTTAATTATTTTCATAAATAATAAAACTTATTGCAGAATTTCTAATATTTTTAATGTAATTTTAATTAAATTTCTCCAAAAATGTAATTATTCTCAAAAATCTTATTAAAATTCGTCCAAAGAATTTAATGATTTAAAAAATTTGTTGATAACATTTTTTATGAGAATTTAATTTCAAGAAACATGAAATTAATAAATTATTTATTTTTGTATTTAAATAATTGAATTCTTGTAGAATATACTAATAAAAGTGGTTTTAAAAATGAATTATAATTAAATTCCTTGAAAAAAGTAATTATATTTATGCAAGTTTCAATAAAATTCGAAAAAAGAATTGAATAATTATTAAAATATTTGTTACTAAAATTCTTTATGGGAATTTAATTTTGAGAAACATTTAATTATTATTTCATAAATTATTTACTTTTGCATTTAAATAATTAAATGCTTGTAGAATTTTTTAATAAAAATTGATTTAAAAATGAATTTCAGTTAAAATTTTAGATTATAATTGAATATTAAAAGAAATATAGAGTGAACTTTTTGGAAATAATTGAATTTTGAAATTAATATTATTGAAAAAGTTTAATTGAATTTTTTTAAATATTATTTGCATGAAGTTTGTATTTTCTAATATGCATTTAATTAAAGATTTTAGGAATAAATGAAATTTCATGAAATTGATTAATTAATTATTATGAAAAATAACAGATATAAAGTAAAATTGTGGTTAAAAATTTTTGAAAATAATAATTGAATTGAAATAATGAAATTAATTTTGAAGAAAATATTCTTAAAATATAAAATAATGAATTTATTACTTGGTCATCTTTAACTATTATAAAATATGAAGAAATCGGAAACTAAAATTTCATTCATTGTAAAAAATTTAACACCCAAATTGATTATTTTAATCTTTTTTGGTGTTAATTTAATCTGCAACACTTTTTAATACCTCAAGATTTACTGTGAATTTGTTCTCAAAAGTCAAGCGAAAATTACCGTTAATTTTTATCCTATATCAATTACACTACAATTTGAAATGACAAAAATTTGAATTTTATGAGTGATTAACATTTGTTTTTGCTTTTAGTCGATTTTTTTGTAGCTTTGGGATTTTTAGAGTTCTTCTTTAGTTTATCAAGAATTACAAATTTTATTTAAACGAAATATAATTTTTTTCAGTTAAATAAAAATATATATTATTTGTCTCAGAGCCAACTAGTTTATTTATTTGTTTTAAGTCAAAACTTTATTTGACATAAATGCAACTTTAATTTGAACCAAATAAAATTTATTTGAAGCAAAAAAAGTCTTGTTGTCTCTGAATGAAATATAACTTTTTTTCTCGGCGTAAAGCTGTTTAGATTTCATTCTATTACCTTAATTTCTGCTTGTACTGTTTATTACTCAAGATTCTGTTACAAGAATTTACTACAAGAGTTTATAACTCTTTTATAAACGGACTTTCAGCATTAGCAACCCTAATTTACTGAGACATTACTACAAGGTTTTTAAATCACATTTTTTTTTCTTAATATTATTTGAAAATGCAAATTTGTTTAATTATGTTACATTAATTACTGCATTAGTTGTATGATATTTTATAGGCCGTGGAAAGTTTCAAATTTCACTATATAAAAGGTTATCTGAAATCTTACCAGGAAAAAGATATTTTTTAACTTTGTTTTCTGTATAAAGAAACTCTGATTTAAAAGCGATACTTCATTTAGTTGGATTATTTGACGAATTTTTTTGAAAAATTATCATTAATCACTAATGTCATCTGTACCATCTTCCACAAATGGATTAATGGTAATCTAGAATTTCCCCATTAGAACATTATCTACGAGGAATATCAAAATAGAAAAAAAATTAGTAACTCTTGCTTCTATGATCTTTGTCGATATTAAAATGACTTTTTTCACTTTTTTTCTATTAATGAAATGTTGTACATATTTGAAAGTATTCACTGTTTGAATCATTAGTCTAGTTACTCCAGATATATGTATGTCATTCTTCAATATAATATTTATTCTATATGCATATAAAAGATAAGGTATGCATACACATTTGATATATGCTCCACATCTTGTGTCGTTTGACTTTGGAGTGAAATTATTAAACATTTCCCATACATGTTTCTAAATGTAGAATTATTTTATTCTTCTTATTTTTCTTTTCTTTTTGCTTTTAAAGTTCAGTATCCGTTAATTTAGGAATATGTTGAATATATATATATATTGAAACAACATGGAAAGTGAAGTTACTTCAACCGGTCGGATAAGCGGTATATATATTTTACACTCTGAGAAAAGTTACAAGATTTATATTTAATACAATAGAAATGGTTAAAGAGTGTAATAAAAGCTAATACAATAATTGTTTGCGAGATAATGATGCTTTGTGGTGAGAAAACATTCAGTGTGAATATAACACATCAGGCGAAATTATTTTTTATTTTTCAATAAAGAATTTAGTAAATTAATAAAGCATGTTATTCTTTAATGTCAGTTGAACTATTGTTGTATTGTTTTCTGTTATGTACATTTTCATTGCGTTTCAATAAAGAAACGTTATATTATTGAAATTATAAAATGAAAACAAAAAAAAACATCACGGTATATCTTTTTTTCTTTAATATTTAAATTTTCTTCTTTTGTTGATTTTACCCAACCCCATTAGTAATTATAAAATTGTTCTCTTATTTGAAAAACCACAATTACCACAGTTTTTTTGTGGTAAAATAAAAAAGTGGATGTAATTTTAAATTTAAACTCGTTTAAAATGTTAAGATATTGTGTTGTGAGAATAATATGACTGATTTGAAAGGAGAAAAGAGTTTAAACCTTGAAACATCTAACTCTCCCTTATATTATATATACATGTATATATATACGATGGACAAAAAGAGTTTAGAATGTGCATTACAATGTTTTTCTTCTTGAATAAGGTCATGGATATGCTGAGTGCGTTAACTCATTATAGTTGTTCTTCATTAGTCTTAAAGAATGCGACCATAAAAATTTATTTGGTATGTGAGTGTATATATATATATAATAATCTAATAATGTAGTTAAAATTCACCGTTTATACACGATATATATGTGACTCTCATAAATTGTTTGTTTTCAAAATATATAATCTGTATCTGCTGAGTGTGTGTGCATAACGACACATTAAGACTTTCCATAAAAGTGTTAAAAAAGAAATTTAAAAAAAAAATCGGTGGGATTAAGATACAGAAATATACAAAGTGAAATATCAACAAGCACACATGCGATAACTAGTTTTGCAAGAAATTTATATCAACAATTATAAATTATAAATAGAAAATTATTAATTTAGAAAAAAGTCATTTGACTACTTTCTCGATTAGGAAAATGAATATTATATTCACTATTATCTAACATTTAATGCATGATAGGAAATATTAATTTATGGACTTACTAAGAAATACATCATCTTACAATCATGTCAATTTATTATCAACAAGTTTGATTAGTTTATTATATTACTTCTGTATTATTGTAATTTTTATCATTACTAGAGAAGAATTAACAAACATTACATATCAAAAATATTAAAGGCGTTTATCTAAAGAAATACAGATTTTTTAAGAGACAATTATTTATCACTTAAATAATTAAAATATTACTATACTGATAGTAGTTTTTAGGATAACAAAAATATTAGTTTAAAAAAAATGACAATAAAAAAATTTATTTGTTTATAAGGATTTACACAGGATCTAAATATTTTGTCATATATTATGCTTCAGTATAGAATTTTCAAAAAATAATGATTCAGTTTTAAATATAATCTGGCTTCTTTTCTTTAAAATATGATTCTCTACATCGTTACTGTTTTGAATTTTTAGAAAAGCACAGCGTTTTAAAAGTATGCACTTTCTAAATCTGAATTAGTCCGGATTCGTTTACCAATTTGAGTTAGTAACATTTTTTACTAATTTTTAGTAGTTTTTTACTAATTGCTAGTAGAAAATTACTAATTCAATTAGTAGAACGTATTTTTTACTATTTCAAATTAGTAAATTTTCTACTAATAATTAGTAAAAAAAACTACTAAAAATTAGTAAAAACAGTTACTAGTTCAATTGGTAATCGAATCCGCATACTATTTTATTAGTAGAAAACTACTAATTCAGATTTAGAGAGCGTATTTGTTTAAAAAAAGTCAAAATTTTCTTTTAAACAAATAAGCATATTTTCAAACGGCGTATTTGATTAAAAAATAAATGAAAAGTTGTAAACAATTGGGTTTTGAGGAAAATAAACCAAATTATATACATTAAAATTAAGTCATTTAAAAAAAAATTCTATACAGAAGCGGTATGATAAAAAATTTATATTATATTTAATAATTGTATAAATAGATTTTTAATTGTTAATATTTTTTAAGAAAATTGATAATTTTGTTTTTATACGAAATATTTACTGTTAATAATAAATTTTTAATGATTCAACATTAATTCATGATTTTTCTAGAGATCTGCATTTCTTTGGATAAAGGTCTTTAAATCTGTTTTAGATGAGAAGATAATTTTGAAAGTTTCGTTATGAATTTTTAATTTCAATATAGAATGTGTGGCAAAAGTAATAACCCCCTTCAATATTTCTTAAAATATGCATTTGATGCAAAATATTTCAAACAAAAGATTTTAGATCTAATTTTGATTGGCTATTCCCATAGAGAAAATCCACAACTTCCAATTTTTTTGAATATTCTATATGATGCAAGAATCAAAATTAGAAGATAATAATAATAATAATTATCAAATTTTTAAGGAACAAGAAAGATCCGGATTTGAAGAATATCGTTGAACAGCGATGCTAAAGGACTTCAAAAACTTAGGATGCCTGATGAATTTGAAACTGCACTTCTTGCACCCGCACATTAATAAATTTCCTGAAAGTTTATAGGAAACTTTAGTGAAGAACAATGAGAGAGAAAGATTTGATCAAGACGTTAAAGAAATGGAAAAGCGATATCAAGGTGCGTGGGATAAAAACATGATGTCTGATTACTGTTGGTGTTTAAATCGTGATACAGAAATTCAACACAAAAGAAAGTCATTTCGAAGTTCTTTCGAAAACAAAAAAAAATTGAAACTAAAGAATTAGTAGAAGAAGAAGAGAAATGATCATTATTAACTAGATTGTTTCCTTGGTAGACTTTGGTAAGTAAATGACAAACTATTTTTTTTTTAATTATGAACTTTTATTATTTTCTATTAAAAGATTAATCTAATACAGAATTCATTTCTGATATTAAGTTGTCTTTGAAGTTTAATGAGATATAAATTAACTTTGTTTAAAAATAAACAACTACCTTCCTTGGATATCATGGGGAAGAGAAGGCTTTTCATTTAATTTATTTATGGTAAGAGTTCTGGATTTTATGCACATTTACAGAACAATTAAGGGTCAAAGGGGAAAAGTCATTCATGAAAATTACTAAAATAATTAGTAAAATTTTACCATTGGTTAGTAGAATTTTACTAATTCAGACTGAGAGAATAAAAAGGGAATAATTTTTAGGTTATATTTGTTTTATTTTTTCCTTAATTAGAAGTTTCTGTTTAATTTTGTTGAATTACAAGCAGGGACCGTCACGGAATCAAAACAAAATTAAAAAATACTTTTGTTTTGCTTTGGATATGGGTATCAGAATCAAAATTCCACTCTATTTAGTTCTGATTCCAATATCAAAATCAAAATTCCACTCTATTTCGTTTTGGTTCCAATATCAAAATCAAAATTCTGTGTTTCGTTTTGGTTCCAATATCAAAATCAAAATTCCACTCTATTTCGTTTTGGTTCTAATATCAAAATCAAAATTCTTTCTTGTTTAAATTTTGATAAAATAATACTGCGCATGTAGAAGTGTGATTGAACCTAAATTTTGTTGCAAATGTCAAATATATCATAAGATAATATCGTTTTTACTTACGAAATCTGAAATAGAATTCGAATAGATTTCTGTTTCTATAAGAAAACCGAATTGCAGTATTACAGTATCAGAATCAAAATAGGAAGTAAATTTTGTTTCCTTACAGTATCAGAATCAAAATAGGATGTGAATTTTGTTTCGTTACAGTATCGGAATCAAAATAGAAAGTAAATTTTGTTTCCTTACAGTATCAGAATCAAAATAGGAAGTAAATTTTGTTTCGTTACAGAATCAAAATCAAAATACATTAATAATTTCGTTTTGTTTTGGAATATCGTAACGAAATCAAAATTTTATTTCCGTGACGGTCCCTGATTACAAGTAGTTTTTATTAATTATTTAAATGTAATCAAGACTTAAATATCAGTGGCTAATATATTGAAAGTAGATCCTCTTTTGTGTATTTTCATTCAAAAAAATTATAACCTGGAAGTGTTTGCTTTCTAGATACTTTCCTGTGGATCGCGTTTCATTTATTAATTTATTTACTTATTTCAAAGCTTAACGGTCAATGCCCTTTCGTTAAAAAAAAATTAAACGTCAGCGCAATAAATATTAGCTTCCACACTCAATCGCCTTATTACAGAATTTGTACCGTAATCAATTTGTCAAACTTGAAAATGAAAGAAAGAGAATTCGTTTAAAAATATAAAATTGTATGGTATTTAAGATATGCAGAACTGTAAATGATTCCGTTAATAATTTTGTACAAAAGAAGTATATCGATAAATAAGAATTTAATATTAATAACTGCTGGTAATTTGAAGTTTATTAAAAATTTACCATCGAAGAGTTAGTTAAATTTTTGTTTTACCATCTACAGAAGTCTGACATGGGTAACTGTGTGAAAGGATGTTAGTAGAATTTCTGTAATACCAGCTGGCGAAACAGTCACTTTTTCTTTGAAGGGATTCCTCTTTTTTAGTGTTACGGTTCGAAACTAGAGGCCACCACAATTCTATAAAATCAATTTTATTAATTGAATTTTAATGTTAAAGTTCCCTCTCTTTAAATATGAACTGATAATATTATACGTAGAGTACTTTAATTTATTATTAATATTTATATCGTTGAATAAAATAATTTTTATTTAAATGAAATTAATTGTATTTGAACATATAATTTCAGTATTTGAAGAAAATACAATTTCATTGAGTTAAATAAAAATCATTCCATGCAATGGAATAATTATAATTATCTTATAATAAACCAGTAATTGTCTACATTAATAATTAAATATTAATGACAAATAACAGTTTGACATTAATGTTTTATTTTTTCATTTTTAAATATTGATGTTTTAATTGACTTTTTAAATGAAATGACTCATCGAATGGTAGTATTGATCAATAATTATTTTTTATTAATTTTTATTTTATTAATTCACTTAGGAAACATTTGATATACAATAAAGTATTTCTTGCTTCAAGATTATAACAATTTAGTTGATTCAATTCCATTTTTTTTAAATTTTTCCTTTGAATAAATTCTCTCTTCAATCAAGAAATTCGCTATTTAAATCCATTAAACATTTTATTTAACAAAAAAAAACATAATATTAAAATAATATCATTGATAAGAGTTATACGATATTTTAACAATAGTAACATACTGTTTAATTATTTAATTAGCAAATAATATTTTTTATTAATAATAATTAATAAATTCATAATTTATAAGTAAAGTCAAATTTTTGATTTTATCATCTGATTAAAAAGGAAATGCAGCAAATCTTATCTAAAATGTATAATAAATGTAGGACAATAATTTCTTTCATAAAATATTAAAAGCTTATCTTAAAATGAGAAAAATCATTGAAACTATATAATCATATGTGTACATTCAGTAGCTCACTTTCATTATTGTGTTCTCTGATACATATATATATATATATAATTTACATAGACTCACGTTATCAATGTTCTTGCGTAAATGAGACTTATGTATATACGATTGTCTGAGAGAGCGCAAGATAATCGAAACATCGAATCACACTTTAGCAAAGTACAATCTGGTCAGAATTGGTCTAACAAATAGGTGATCAGCTCCACCGAATATAGTATATACACTAAATGCACAGCACTCTCCAGACTGTTCAAATAGAGTAAATTAGAAACACGAAATTAGAAAATTATTCTAATAAGCGCATAGCCAATGACTTTATCAGGCTTCATTGTCGATTTTATTATTATTAAAAAAGAAAAAAACATTTTAATTAATTTCGAATTCGATTCGTCGTATCTACTATAAAAGTTTTTACTGAAACAATTATTAAATTTTTATGTTTCATTTTTTCTATACCATCTACCATTATAATTATTTTTTTACAATTATTGCTATGATTATCACTATAATAAGAAATAATAATTATTTTTCTAATTATCATTATTATTATCATAATTGTCATTATTATTATTATTATTATTATTATTATTGTAAATTTTTTCACTTATATAATTCTCGACCACGTGATAAACTTATCAATATATTATAAATTGTATTAATATAATATTCTTTTAGTAGCAATTAAAATTATAACTAGCCGTATTATCCGCGCACAAGCGCACTAAAATTTGTTTCAATAATATTTATAAACTAATTGAATCGTGAATTTCGAGAAGGGCTCAACTCTAAAAATCATGAGTCATTTTCTCTATTAATATTGTTATGCAAAAATGACACATGGTTTTCAGAGTTGAGCTCTTTTCGAAATTCAGGATTAAATTGGAGCTGTTTTAATTTAAATAATTAAAAAAATAATTTTTGTGACAAAAAATTATAATTATAATTAGGCGAATATTTCATTGAAATGTTCAAGAATGTTTCGCGCTTACAATTTATTCAAGTGCGGGATATTTAAATATTTATACAACTTTTAATAAACAGTGCAATTAAAAATTCCGAATATTGTAAGAATATATTTAATAAATTTTTAAGAAAGATTCGGTGCTGTGGGGGTAATTAGAATTTAATTTTCAATTTACATATTATTTTAAAGTTTAAAGTACTTATACAACATTCGTGCGGTTATATACTAAATTAAAGTCTGATATCAGGTTTTCTAAATTCAAAATGGCAGTCCTAACGTCCTCAAAAATTACTGAAGGTGATAAATTAAAACCCCATGACAAATTAGATGTTCTATTAATAATAATTTCAATTTTCAAAATAATTTCAAAATTACAAACAATCCTAAGTACATACATTAATTTTTATTTTTCTGTAAATAGAAAAGTTAATAATTTTCACGTTTAATTCTTTGAACGAAGAATTAAGGAAGGTTTAAAACAAATTTTATGAGAAACTGACAAATTGAAATATATTCTTAAATAATAAATATTAAATATTAAATTAAATAATTATTAAATATTAAATTAGTTCACTTATCCTTTTACTATTAGGTTATGTTCCTAAATTAGATTCAAAAATTCGTAATTCGTAATTTTTTTATATATAGTTTTTTTCCTCTGAGAATAATTTTTAAGCAATTTTTTTATTTTTTGGCACCAGGCCATGTATTAGATTATTTTTCTCCTAAATACTTTTTATTCATATTTTTTACTGAGTGTGAACCAGATTTTTTAAAAAATATTATATCTTATCCTTGCAGTCTTATATATATATATATATATATAGTACAGGACAGAACTGTAACGATTGATATGGATGAGAGACGCTCGGCTTTTGATATACGCTCGATTTGAAATGGAAAATCGTGTCTCGTATTGGATTTGAACGTGAGGCGAAATAAAGATGATTTCTTGTTGAATAGTTCAATGCTTAGAAGTAACACGTGGCGCGTGACATTTCATTGCAGAAACTTTATTCTTTTCTATTTATACAATAAAAACTCCGTGTCTATATTGTTCTATTGAATAGTTTGTTTAGATGAATATAATACTTTCTTATGTTATGAGACTATGGAAACAATTTTTTTTGTATCATTTTCAATTTTTTTGTATTAATTGTGAGGAGAAGAAAGTTGAAGCAAAAAATTTGAGGTTATGTTTGTAATTTTTGGAATGAAAATACATAAAGAAGATATCAGTTTCCAGTATTAGTGACTGATGTTTAAGTTTTTATTATATCTAAAATAATTTGTAGAAACTAATTTTAGTTTTAAATTGAACACGGAATCTTTCAATTAAGGCAGAAACAAGGACAAATATAACCTTAAAACGATTTACTTTTTGGGAACCTTTCTTCGGAGTGTGTAATAATTCTAAAGACACAGGCCTCGGAGTAACGTGATTTGCTACTTTTTAACCATATACAACTAAAAAGCTACTATTTTAATATAAATAAAAGTTACTAACGATACTTATTTTGAAAAAAGTCACTAACTGTACTATTTCTTAAACCAAGATTTGAAATATATAGATTTTTTTAGGGATGAAATTAATTTCAAGACATTGGAAAAGTAGAGAATATAGATATGTCGAAAATTAAAATAAATTAAAAATTTTTTTTTATATTCATTGTCAATATAAATTTAAATAATAATGTCAACAATCTAAATTTGATTATAAATAATTATGGAATGACGAACATCTTGATATTCTATTCTCCACCTGCGAACGCCAAGGTCACCGTTAGATGGCAGTGCAGTTGACAAAAACAGATTTCACGCCACCTAGTGATGACCTTGACGTTCTCAAGTGGAGAAATTTAAACTTAAATTTCTCCAAATCTTTTTTATAATTAAAAACAATTTTTTGGGTGAATAATTGAAATTGATTTTTTAGTGCTCTTTTATACCGCTTCTTAATTTTAAAAACACCAAACATATTTATTGTTTTTCAAAAATAATGTGCGATAATTTGCACTAATTATAAACATTTAACATTTTTAATACTATTTTTTACTTCTCGCCTTAGTTTGAGGACTCCAATTAGAAAAGAATAAAAAGAAAATAGTATTGAGAAAAAAAAACGTAATTCAAAAATTTTTTTTTAATCTATAAAAATGTAAATTCTCTGTGTAATTGAAGAATTTAAGAAAATTTTTCACCCAGTCTTGGCTTTTATATTTGTGGTAGTTTTATGTATATAGCTAGAATATATAAGGTATATATAGGAAATGTATACGTACGTGTAAGACCCGGGCGATGGTCCCGGGCCGCAACTTAAATTGACTCGATAAAACTTGGTGGAATAAAATGGCTTGGGGTCCGCGCGCGCGAGAAAGCCCACTATATCAGAAACATCTGCCAAACGTTATTACAACTTTGAATAAAGAACGGCGCGCCAGGCGACTATACGGAGAGAAGTTTTGCGTGGCAGCAATCGTGGTAGCCGACTTTTTTTTCCAACCCACGAAAAGAAAAACTTTTTCGCCCTGCAACCAACCCCCTTTATTTTTTCCCTCATCTTTATATTATATATATGTATATACTTTTCACAAATCTACAGCAAATCTCTATTCTCTTATAAAAGTTATTCGCAATAATCAAAAGTGGGAGGCAAACTTTTTTTGACAAAATTTCGAGAAAAGTTTAAAAAAGTTTTTTTTATATCGCATTGCGTTTGAAATTTGGAAAATTTATATGTGGAAAGTTTAGAAGAAAATTTGGTGTGGATTTTTTTTTAATATTAATTGAGTTTTATTTATGTTTTTAATCGTTTGGAGATGTTTTGGTAATTTTTACTATATAATTGTATAGAGTAGATTTTACTATACGGTGGGGAGGATATTTTACTAATTTTCATAGTGACATTTACTTCAGAAATAGTAAAATTTAATCAGGGATTAATAAAAATTAATTTCAGAAATGAATTGAAACACCAGGGGATTGATTATGTAATTTTATTTCTTGTTTAACATTCATTTTAAAAATCATATATTCTTGCTTTTTTTAATTTTGACATAAAAATTACTTTACATGAATTTCATTAGACATTAAAATTCATTGGTCATTAATTTCATTTGACATAAATGTTATTTAACATAATTCTTATTAAACATAAAACTCACTTGGCATAAATTTTATTTGGTGAAAAATTCATTTTGCACAAAACTCATTTGTTATCAACTTCTTTTGATATAAATTTAACTTTTGTATTAAATGAATTTGAAATATACTTCATTTAAGAAAATTTAATTGTTATAAAATTAACGTATAATATAAACTTCATTTGAAAGAAAAGTTATTTAACACAATTCTCGTAAAACATATAATGAGATTGACGTAAATTTTATTTAATGTAAAGATGATTTGAAATAAAAATTTGAGCGCGAAGTTGAAAATTGTTTAATCAGTTTTCTTTGTTACATCTAATTGATTACCTTTAAAATTCGGGGCAATATTTTTATGTTAAATAAAATTTATGTCAAATATGAATTTTAAGTAAAATATAATTTATGTCAAGTGATATTTATGATAAATGAAATTGTTGTCGAGTGGATTTTCTATCAAGTGAGAATTATGTTAAAAGAATTTAATGTCAAACGAAATTGTTGTAGGTTGGATTTTATATCAAGTGAGAATTATGTTAAAAGAATTTGATGTCAAACGGAATTAATAAAAATAATATTAATGTTAGACGAATTTTATGTCAAATAAATGAAATTTATATCAAGTAATATTTATGACAAACGAAATTATGTTCCGCGAATTTATGTCGAATGACATTTACGTTAAACAAACTTAACGTCAAATGAGTTTTATGTATAATAACAAAAATGTTTAAAAAAATTTTACGTCAAATGAATTTTACATAATTGGAACCATTTGCAATGCTTATAATAAGCATTGCACAAAAAAATCATTTGATATGAATATCATTTGTCATAAAATTCATTTAACACAAACTTTATTTTAGGTGTATAAAACTAATATAACATAATTCCTATTTGATATAAAAACCATTTAACGTAAATTTTATGATATAAAATTTATTTAATATAAATTCATTCGACATAAAATTCATTTTACATCAATTTCATTTGGCATAAAAGTCATTTGCCACAAAAGTCATTTGACGCAAAACTCATTTGACATAAGTATTATTTAACGTATGCATATCATTTAGCAAAAAATTAATTTGATATACATTTCAATTGGCATAAATGCCAGTTAACATAGTTCTCATTACATAAATTTCATTTGATGCATAAAGTCATTAAAAATAATTCTCATTTAACATATAAAATTCAGTTGACATAGAGTTTATTTTACATAAAGATCATTTGGCATGAAAATATAGACGAGAGATTCAAAATTGACTAATCGTAATGTTGTTGATGATATCTGTTTATTTTTATAATTCGCGCCGATATTTTTATGTCAAATGTAATTTATGTAAAATGAATTTCATTGAATGACTTGTATATCAAAAGAGAATTATGTTGAATGTTTCTTATGTCAAATGAAAATTATATTAAATGACATTTATGTCGAATGAAATGTATGTCAAATGAATTAAATGCATATTATGTCAAATGGCATATAGACTAAACAACTTTTATCTCAAATGAATTTTTTGTCAAATAAAAACTTATGTCAATTGAAATATTATATATTAAGTGATTTTTATGTCATGTCCAGCGTATTTTTACGTTAAATATGGAAATTATGCTAAATCATTTTTATATCTAATAGAATTTATGTTAAAATAATTCTATGTCAAATGATGTATGTTATTTATATTTTATTTCTAATGAAATGGATGTCGAATGAATTTTAAAATATATGTTTTTTATACTAAATAAATTTTTGATCAAAGGAAATTTATTTATGTAGTTAAATGACTATTATGTTAAATAAGATTTCGGGAATGTTCATGTAACTTAAAGTGAAAATCTTTTTGAGTAAAAGTGAAAATAAAAATCTTGACAAAGTGAAAATGCAAATGCAAGTGAACATAATAGTTTTACGAAGTGAAAGTGAAAATAAAAGTTAAAGTAGAAATAAAATTATATAAACGAAAAAATTTTTCAAACAATGATTTTAAACCCTTTGAGACATAAAATTTAGACCAGAATAAAAAAGTTTGAATTCAAAATAATCTCTGTGCAATACTAGTATTTTAAAAACTAGCAAAAATAAACCTTGTAGGTGGCGCCACTTTGCGTTATTTAGTGTTTACGCCAAAAATTTAATTTTTATATGTAATTTCTTTTGCATATAGGAATTATAGTAAAATTTCTTACATTCCATTATGAAATACAATAGAAAAAAAATTGAATTTAATTTCATACTATAACAATAAACGAGAGGAACAAGTGTGGGGATTTTCAATGGCACAATGTCACTAAAAATATATACTAGCGAATTCAATTAATCCTTTTATGAAACTTTGAAAGAATCTTTTCTTGCAACTCCCATACATATATACATATAATTATATCGAATGCTTTCACTACCTCTCGAAAGTAAAGCAGGGTAAATTATCGAACGCTGCGTGATGTATATTGTATATCGACAGGACAGGTGCTGTAGGGCTCTGACTTTACCAGTATATATACGATCTTTTGTTATGACTACCGGTCTTTGGTAAAAGATGCCTCATTCTCAAAGAAACCGCTTTTGATCGGATACCGTTTCTCTTCACGGTCTCTCGTTGGCACTCCATGAGAGGAACGCGTTCCTTTTCTTGTTATTTTTCTTTTTAATCCAACAACCTTCTCCACTTCATGTACATAACAGCGATCTTGATCGAAAGGACCACCTCTCTTTTGCCCTCTCACGGCTGAACACAGTTTCATTCGCTAAGCAATTGTGCGAATGTTGCGGTCAGCTTCGATTTTGCTTTATTTCGCCTCTCACTGTAAAATCCATTATCACCGCGTTCGACGATACAGCCAATATATATATATATATATTCTCATCTTCTTTTATGTACTTCTATTTTCAATATATATATAGAGCAATAAAGACTTTGAAAACATTCCTTTCTATAACAGAGGTATGCATGATTTTTTTTATTTTTCATATCAAAGTGGTTTCTAACCACTTGTCTGCTGAACACGATTCTGGGTCCTGAAATTGCTTAGGCTCGCCAGGACTTTGAAAAAGAAGGGGTTAAAACCTCAATAATAGAATCTTTTTTCCCCCCACAGCACCGAAACTTTCCTAAAAATTTATTAAATATTTACTTGCAATATTCGGAATATCTAATTGCAATGTTTAGTGAAAATTGAGTAAAGATTTATATGTCCCGATTAAATAAGTGTTTAGTGTGAACATTTCCTAAACATTTCCTGAAGATTTTCGCCTAATTATAATTATAATTATAATTAGAATTAGGCGAAGATTTCATTGAAATGTTCAGGAAAGTTTTGCGCTACACTTTTATTTAACCGGGACATATAAATCTTTACACAACTTTGACTAAACTTTTCAGTTAAAAAAGTAAATAAATCTATTAAAATAACTTGGTTTTTTTGTAAGTAATACCTGAAATGTTAATAAAAACACATATTCTCACATTTTCGTTGCATATATTTTTTCCAAAAAAATTTGGTGAAAATTCTACAAAATTCTATGGAATATGTTTTTCCCCAAAAAGTTATTGAATATTCCCAAATTTTAAGAAAGAATTTCTTAAAAGTTGGGGAATATTCATCAACTTTTTGGGGACAATTATATTCATTAGAATTTTGTGGAATTTTCACCGAATTTTAAGAGATATTCACAAATTTGTTGGGGAAAAGTACTTTCCCCCAAAAATATGTAATATTCAACAAGAAAAGTTTGTGAATATTCCCCAAATTTTTTACAGTGTAAATATTTAATAAATATTTAGGAAAATTTCGGTGCTGTAAGGGTCTTTTTAACCTATAAATGTTCTAGAGAATTTCAATTAAGCTGATATGCTACTTTTACCCAGAACTACAATGAAAAATTACAATTTATTTTGTCACCCCCTTAGAAAATGAGAAATCCAAAGATTTTTAACAATTTAATTAATATTAAAATATTTCTTCTCTTTATGTTTCGCCATTACCCAATTGAAAATATCAGTAAAATCGTTATTGGAAACAGGACTGCAGACAAAATGATGACTTTTGACGTTAAAAATTGTTTAAAGAATAATTTGTTTATAAAAATTGTTATAAACAAAATGTAGCTTTAAGTAATTTTAAAAACTAATACAGCCATTCGATTCTACGGGAAAAATTACTTAAAGAACATGTACGACTTTTTAAAAAATTTTCACTCTATTTGTTGTAAATTATTTATAAACAAATAATGTTTAATTACAAATAATAATATACAAAAATTTCAGCCCATCATTAGACAATTGAAAATATAAGCAAAATTATTATTGTAAACTTGACTGCAGATTAAATGATGACATTTGGCGTTAAAAATTGTTTAAAAAAGTGTTTGTTTAAATAAATTGTTATTAGAAAATAGAGACCACAAAATGTACATAGGAATCAAATAGCGCAGAATTAAATAGCGATATAAGTTTAAAACAATTCATTGGTTAACTTCATTTGTTTATAACAATATGTTTAAACAATTTTTAACGTCAAAAGTCATCATTTGATCTGCGGTCCTGTTTCCAATAATGATTTTGCAGATATTTTCATTTGTGTAATGACGGGCGTTAATGGGTTAAGTTTAAAGCTGAATCATATATATATATATATACAACGAGATCAACATAAAGATAAAAAATATCAAATTTTAAGAAAAGTAGGAATAAATTTAAATGAATTAAAATTACTCAAATTTGAAAGAAAAATTTGATAATTATAAAAGCAATAACAATACAGCAAAAATAAGAAAATGTAGTCAGTTTTTTGTTTAGTTGAAGTTAATGGCAGCAAAATTTTATACAAGCTGAAAAGAATTTGTTTTTGGGTTATTATTTAAACTTTTCTCAAAATTCAGACACGTCAGTCAATTTTGGTACCCGGAATTGTGTTCAGTGGCCAAAAATACATTGGAAACCACTCCCATATCAAAAATAACCAAAAATTGTTTTTGGAGTTTTTACTCCCACTTTTTTCAAAATACTATTTTTTTGCCTTTTCACATAGGAGTTTTAAAGTAAACGTTTCGAATAATTTAAGACATCATCGCAGTTTTTAGCACGTCAGGTTAAAAAGAAAAAAAATCTATTGAAATCCTTCCAAAAAAGACGTTTTTGGACCTTTACCCCTCTTTTCTCAAAAATAACCGAAAAATCTTATTTTTTAATTCTTTGCCCCTACTTTTTTTAAAATAGCTACAATTTTTTGGATTTGCGTGAAGGGATTTTTAATTATAACGTACATTAAAAACCACTCATCAATAATAACCAAAAAATGTTATTTTTTAATTCTTTGCCTCCACTTTTTCAAAATAGGTACTATTTTTATGGTTTTGGGTATAGGGATTTTTAAGTACATGTTGCAAATAATTTAACACTTCATAGAAGTTTCTATCACGTCAGGTTGAAAAAAGAAAAAAAATATCTTTATAAAGTTTTCCTAAACAAATTTTTTTGGATCTCTACCCCCACTTTTCTCAAAATTCAAATGTGTCAGTCAATTTTGGAATCCAGAATTGTGTTCAGCAGACCCTAATTTTTTTTAACAAATGAATCACTTTGAACCGGATTAAAAATTAATTCAAATTTAATAAACAGAAGAATTATTAATTCAATTTTGCTTATTTATTAAAAATACTTTCTTTATTGGAAAGAATGTTTCCTATCATTTTGTTAAAAACAAAGTTAAAGTTTCTAGTCTGAAAATTTAATAACGAGAATGTATAACTTATATATTCTACTTCTAGGGCTGAATTTTAATGAAAATTTTACTGAAGTGCTTCAGTCAGTAAATTTCAACTTTTATGCCAGAAAAATTTCACTGATTTTAATTTCGAGAGAAGGCAATAATACTAACAATAAGGATAGTTTAAACTATAATTATTAATTTTTTTTAAATATTGACTGAACTGTTAGCAAATAAAATGATGTTAAATTTAAGGTCGAATTGACCCAGTGTATGAACGACGTGGCAAAAAATTAATCATGTCAAAAGAAAGTTAAACAATATATGAGATTATATTCAGCATTATTTTTAATATTTTGGAATTAACTGGTATTATTATATTTGCCAAAGGAGCTTAAGTGGTCGAAAATAATTTTATAAATTTTTCCAATTTAAAAAATTGCATAATTTAATTATATTATTTAGCAGACCTTTATACAGTCATCATAATGATATTATTTTTAATTATTTTAAAGACCAACTGATAAGTTTCGCGCTTTGTTAAAAGTGAATTTTAATTTAAATTACATTGATTATTTTATTAAACATTGATATTATATTTTAATATTATTAAATCCCATATAAAAAAAGAGATGTGAGCCGCGAGCAATGAAAAGTATATATATATATTTCGTTTGATAACGAAATTGTTTTTTCTCAAATATATACATATACCTATGTATACAAGTTTTATTAATCATAAATGGTAATTTGGTTGTTGGAACAGTGCCGTTATCAAATTTTAAATTTAATTCGTTTTAGTTTCTGAATAATTATACGAAATTCAGACACATTTTCAAAGCCGTGCGGTATATATATATGCTATATCGAATTTCTGCGCGAGACTCCGGAAGGAAATTAAATTTTGCTTCAATTTCGCTGCAGAGCGTGGTACTTGGATTCATCTATATACATACATATATATATATTTATATCTATATAACCAACTACATGCAGCCGGACGGATGTAACTATAGAGATAAGCTAGCCACGTTCGATCCGTGCTGGGTTCCACGGTAGCCATTAGTAACCGAATTAATTAGGTAAATCGGTAGCCGCGATGCAGTTACAATTAATCTGCAGCCGGTTCACGTACCATCCGAATGTACATGTATATAATCGCGAATTCCCATATTCCAATTTAAATAACGACCTGTAGGGTTTTTGCGCTTTTATAAAAATAAAAGGTATCAAAATACTTTTTTACTTATATATATATATTATGCGTTTATTGTTTTGATGGGAAATTTGTCATTGCGATACAGAAAGAAGTAGCACATTTGCTTGTTGGTTATATGTATAGTTTAATTTCTGGGAAAAATTTATTTGAAGTCACTAAGTTTTAGTTGAATCAATTAAAATTAGATTTATTTGAAGTCACTAAGTTTTAGTTGAATCAATTAAAATTAGTTTTATTTGAAGTCACTAAGTTTTAGTTGAATCAATTAAAATTAGATTTATTTGAAGTCACTAAGTTTTAGTTGAATCAATTAAAATTAGATTTATTTGAAGTCACTAAGTTTTAGTTGAATCAATTAAAATTAGATTTATTTGAAGTCACTATAAGTTTTAGTTGAATCGCAACTAAAATTAATTTGCAGCAATTAAATCTTTGTTGGATCATCTAAATTTTGTTTGCATCTGTTTTGAAATTGTTTGAACTGCAAATTATTTGAAATTTCAGAATTTTTGTTAAATCATCTAAAATTTATTTTAAACAATTTTTTTTTGGTTTAAATCAATAATAATTAAATGCTCATTTCATATAGTAAACCCATAAACACCTACTGCTATGGTTAAGCAAATAAAAATATCAAATTCGTTATTGGAAACAGAACTGCAGATCAAATAGTGACTTTTGGCGTCAAAAATTGTTAAAAAAAATAATTTGTTTATAAAAATTGTTATAAACAAATGAAGAAAATTCATTAAATTTTAAACAACTAATAGCGCCACTTAATTCAACACGAAAAATTTTAAAAGTAGTGTTGCATTCCAACAGGTTCGATTGTACCTGGAACACGTATTAAATTTCTATAGTATTAATGAAAATGAATTTTGAATTTTAGGTGTTCAGCAATATTTGAAAATATTAAGAACATTCTTCTCTTCTTGAATTTTCTTTGTTCAGCTTATAAATTTTGAAGTAGTCATGAATTTTTAATACAAAGTATATCTTACAAATTTTTTATTTTTAATAATAAAATTATTACAGAAGATGAAATTAATTTTACTTGTAATAATTTGATTGTTGCTAAACTTTTATAAAATTCGAATAATTTTACTTAAAAAATAAAAAAAAATTGAATTTTAAGTGAGCCGTGTTAGTAATTGTTTATAAATAATAATTGAATTTTAGTAGATTTGGAATCTAAATTTTTTTTATAGTTTTAATTTTGATAGAAAAGTAATTGAATATTATCCGTGTTATTAATTTATTAATTAAATAATAAATATCAGAATTTTGAAATTAAAAATCGAGTCAAAATTTCTAAACTTCAGCAAGTTAGATGGCTCAGTGGTTATATTACTGCATTTGTAACAGAAAGGTTCAGGTTTCGATTTTTTTTTCAACTTTAATTTTCAAATGTTTCGAAGTCAACTTAATTTTGGGCTTTAAAAATCGAAATCGTCATTTTTTAAACAAATTGTGAAAATTTAGTAAATATTATAGGGATAGGATAGCAAGTTATTGTCTGGAATTTATATGAAAATCTCAGCAAAGTTACTATGGCATTTATATCAATTTTATGTCGAATTTTCGTGCATGAAACTATATAGTGTTTTGAAATCAGCCGATTTATTTCAAATTCGGTTTGTTTGATATAAAATTAAAACTTTGATACTCTATATATACTTGATATTTCTGTTGATTCTCGTCAGTTGATGAAAATTTTTATCGTCTACATTATAAATATATTTTTTCAACAGAATAGTTATTATTCATTTCTCTCACTAAGAGAGACAATACTTGGACCTTTTGTCTGGTTTATATTTCATCGTTATTTCGTTTATATTCGCTGACAAAACCAATTCAGGAAGAATTATTTCTTTTTCTCCCTCTTTTTTGCCTCTCTCTGTTACACACCAAAGTGGATTTATGAACATGGCGAAATTATATAGACCCCTGCGTTTAAACGGATTATTGTTATACATATATAGATACTTCAGAATTTAAGGAATAATAGAGGGTACTATAATTAAAAATAATGCTTTTTTATATAATAAAATACTATTTTTCTTTCGACTTTGGGGTTATAAAATTTGAATACATCGATGATGGTTTATTGTGCTTCGGAAAAATGCGGTTTTTGTAAAAATAGGAATTATTTTTGTTGTAATAAATATTAAAGGGCGGTAGAAATCTATATATTTACAAAAGAACATCGATTATCTAAACTAATTTTGTTATTTGATAGAACTGATAGTGCGAGTAATTGAAATTGCAAATTTAGTTTCACAGTTTTCCTGAAAGTATCAAATTGATACTAAAGTGGATCAAATTGATGGAAAAAATCTGGATCAACTTTTTATTTGATCCACATTTTAGGTATCAATTCGTTGCCATTTGATACTTTAAAGTTAACAGTGTTCTGATTCTAATTACTACTTTTCGAAAGAGAGTGAAAGACATTGGTTGTAACCTAAAGTCGACTCGAGGACTGACAAGATATTTTGGATTTAACATGACCAAAAAGATTTGATGATTTAAGTTTGGATTCATTGATGTATAATTAGGATAATCGAAATCCTGTTAAAGAATTTCTGGTATAGCTGCTTACTATACTTTTGGAGTAAATTTTTCTACGTTCGAAGTAAGTATTAATAATTTTCGCAAGTATTGTTTTTGAACGTAATAAAATTTAATTCGAACGAAGCAAAATTTACTCCAATAGTGTAGTCAAAGTTATACCAAAAATATGCTTAACCGCAGAAAGATTATATTTTATAAATAGTCAGTTATCATACAACAAACGCTTAGTTTGTATATACGAATATGTTACATTCCTGAACTCCCGGTTTTCTTTTTTTGTACCAAAAAACAAATTGTGTGTATAATTTAGCAAGAAACAAGATTTCTTCTAAGTAAAAAGCTAATTCTATTCGGTTTTTATCGACTCCCTGTGCCGTGTGCCAAATAGTTTCAGCAATCGCTGGTTATACACGTAGTCGAGGGTCTCTAAAACCATAATCCAGCCGAGTTTAAATGTTGGCTGGGATTTCCGAATCGCGAGGTGTGATTTGTTGCAAACGCTTAGGTTGAAATTGCGCAGGACCAAGCGGATTGGTCCTATATACCCGGGTGATTAGATGTTATTGATGTTTCGTTGGTATTGTTTCCCAAACTACCAGGAAACATGCTCTGATATATACAAGCACTGCATACATTATCCTGCACATTACTATACCAGCGTGATCAGTTGTTGTTGTTGTCCTCAACAACATTAATCGTTGGATGCTCAATGGAGAATCGACATTATGGTCATAACGTTAGATTCTAAATGGTTGTTGTACCCTTTTCTTCTTTTTTATCTTTCTTTAATGTTTGTTAAATATTAAAGACTATATGTTAATATTTAGTTAATTTCTTTTTTCTTCCGTTGTTGAAGTTTATTAATCCTTTTTAAATCGATTATCGGAAGAGTGATAAATGAATCAATGTTACATTATAGTTTTGCAACGTTTCGGTGTCTTGGTTTGACACCACCATTAGGCCACTTTATTATAGTTACATTTGTAACACGTCTTAAAAACATAAAATACGTTCGAAAATTAAAAACGAATAAGTTAAGACAGAACACGGACATCTCGTACGAGTGACAAAACAAGACTAAAATCTAAAGGAGACAATTTTGCGCGTCATATAAAAAGAACGTGTGGAGTCAATAAACTCAAAACAAACTAATCGAGATAAGTTCACTCTTTTAGTTTTCTTAATAGAGGAAAATAAGTATTGCTTAGAAATTGTATATCTTCTTTCTTATTGATCGTATTATCGTTAAACTTAATATATAACATTTCAGAAATTAATCGTTTTTTATAATTTGATTCCAAATCTACAATGTTTACTTCATCAAAATTGAATGAATGATTAAGTGCAGTTTGATGTTCATTAACTACAGATTCAATTTTTTTGTTTTTATGTTCTTTGATTCTTTTAAATTTGTAAACAATACCAGTTTGGTTCCATTTGCTAGTTGAATCTTTACCTAATTTAACAACTGAAGTCAAAGACTTATTAACCATTGGAATTGACAATAAATTATAATCTTTTACAATCTTTGACAATTGTGAGTAATTATCATTAAATGGAATGCAAATTTTTGAAATGCGACTATAGAGTAATGATTTATCATAATTTTGATTATATTGTTTAATGTAGACTTTTGTTTAAACAATCTAATTTTTTTATGTTTATTGATAAAGTCCAATGGATAATCATTCTTAAGCAGAATTTGGATCACCTTTTCTATATTACATTACATTTATATTTTTAAAAATTCCAATTTGTATCAATAGATTAGAAGTTTGAAATATGTATGAAAGTAGCAATGATCAATGCGCTTAATTAAATGCACTTGTTTCAGTGTCTGAGATCTATCAAGTACAATCGATAAATAAGAGTAAAAAGGTATATACCGAAGAGGATATAGTCTGGGGTGCGATAAAGGATACGTGCTTATTTATTTCGCGGTGAACCGAAGCGAATAGCATAGACGTGACGCGGAAACGATATTCCGATTTACACAAAATAACAGCGTTTTGTACAGTCCTGGCAAGGATTCTGGACGATTATTAGATATCAGTATCAAAAAACAAAAAAGAATATGAAAAATCTTCCGTATCGAAATTGCACCCATTTTGTGGCGTTGATCTTGGATCGATAATGCCTTAACATGGATCAAGTTACACATTTATTTACCATGCGGACCTATATGAGAATCATCAACATTTTGTTGAGGAACGTGAATAATAAAATTTTTCTCTCCGAAAGACGTTGCTATATATGAATATACGTGCGCACATCTATATATATATACGCTTTATATTCCAATGAGCTCCCCGCGACGATGTATATACACATCCACCTTGATTTCAAATCGAGCCGTCGCTTAGCCAAGCGTGAAACGCATTTATTCGAACGGGAAAAGGCGCCTTTAGTCACGCGAATCTCTATACGTGGCTTTTGGCCATAACTCCTATAGATCTCTGAGCCAAATTCCATTTTAATAGGAGAGGTATCGAGAATTCAGAAGTATGAAGAAAAACTATTCTTTTCGCGTGTTTGCAATTTGTATATGTTAAAATTTCGTGAGTGGTTTTAGCAATAAGTCTAAAATGTGCGCGCACAGTACATAGTTGCGGAATATTTATAATGTCTGAATTTTTCCCTCTGGGTATATATATACAATTTTTAGATTTTTTTTATTTGTTGAAAACTTATACAAATTACCACTTTTGCGTGTGAAAAATTTATTTTTCCGTTTTATAAAATCAGTCAAGTTTGAAAGACTGATAATTGTAATTATATACATATACATCTGTTAAACAACATAAATTATTAGTCTTCCTTCATGTAACCTTCATTTGTGAGATATGTAACTATCATATTAAGGAGTCTGAAAAATCAAACACGTTAACAGTGAAGTGAACATGTAGGATTGCATCTCTTTATGAACCTTTATTGATCCCAAAGATCGTTTCAGTAATGGCGTGTTAATAATCCTTAATAGCCCTTCAACTGCCACGCTACATCTTCATCTAAATTTACGCCCATCTTTTATGATCCATCGATTTCAGGGTGCGGTATATAACCAGTTTCAGTTTAGCTATATATATATATATAAATGTGTGTGTGTGTGGAATGCCTCAAGAAAAGTCGTGCGATGTCGCACTTGAGGCGTGATTTAAAAATAATTCCGCGCCGCCAGGGATTTTTATTCGCGAAAACGATTTGCGGCGGCGTGGCGCGCGGGCAAGACGGCAGAACGCGTCCGAATGGAATTGAACGCGGGATAATTGTTTCGAACAATCCCGGACCGATCCGGGAGGGTTACCATGACTACGCGTCACGCGCCTGGTAGTTGGAAATCGAGCCGAGGATCACAAAGAGGGGTTGCCTGCGAATAGGGGCATTTCTGGAGTGGGGGATTGGGGGTGGGCCAAAGCGGGCGAAGAGGTCGAGGCTTAATATTTCAAGTCACGCCCATTTTGCCACAATCCCCTTTATTTCTCCTACTCCTTGCTCCCTCTTTCTGCCGTTTACTTTCCACTCTCTCTCTCTCTCTCTCTCCTCTCCTCCCCCACCTCCTACTCCTCTTGACGCTATGCTGTCGAGAATCATTTCATTTTTATTATCGCTCTTAAAACAACCGAGCCAGAACGGGGCATCGATCCACATTAGCTACTAATTTCACGTTATTACCCCACCGCTCGACTCGATTTTTCAGTTTCGTACTTATACCCGGCCACCGTTGATGAAAACCTATTCGCATATTCTCACCCTCTTAATAATCGATCAAGATGATTGGTCTTCTTTTCGCAATTTTCGCAACTTGATTCCCGCACTTAATTCTGATAAATTTAGCCTTGTTTGGCTCATGTTGTGAAAAAAGGAAATTGTAAACCGCTGTGCGAGATGTCTTAGTACCTATATATATTTTCTATATGGGTTTATTTTTTACCTAAAAGATTTTTTTTCATACGTGTTTAAAAATAGGAACTTTTTGCTATACAGTGAAAATAGAATTCAGCATTTTTTATGAAAATTTTTTATAAATTATATATGCTTTTCTTATATATGAATTTTATTGGATTTTTAGATAGGAATTTTTTAATTTGTACAGAAAAAATAAGCTGTGATATTTGTTGCGTGTGAAATTATCCGATTCGACATAGAACGTGGCGCCAACTACAGAAGAGTTATATTTGTTGCGTGTTATATTAACACTATTTTTAATCAAGTGTTAAACTTTATTTTCTCTGTATAAAGTACTATAGAATTAGTTTTAGCTTCTTACTATAAGTTTATACATTCACGTCAAAAGTTCGTTATTATTATAAATATGAGTCGTCAATAAAAAGAAATGAAACGATTTAAACATATGCGCTGAAAAATATCTCTTTTCATAATTTGTGACGCGATCTGAAGAAAGGGACCTTAGAAGCAAAAAATTATAGGTTATGTTTGCAATTTTTGAAATAAAAATACAAACAGGGAATCAACTGTCAATGTAAATTATTGATACTGAAGCCTTCATTACAACTTAAATATTAATTAAACACACATTTTAATCGGTAATAGGTAAAAAGAAACTTTCTATCAACAAAAAACAAACACTAACATAACCTTAAAGTTATTTGCTTCTAATGTCCCTTTCTTCAGATCGTGTCACATTTGGAGAATTATGTTCGAAAAAATTAGTGTACATTTTGCATTCAAAATCTCATAAAAAATTTTGATATTCAAATGAAAATAATTAAATTTGTTAAAGAATTTGGAACTTTTTAACGAATTGAATTTTCAAACTATTATTTTAATTTAATAATATTGATGAATATAATTGAATTTTATAAAGAGTCACATTCTAATGTACCACTGTAAAATTTTTTTTTCCAAAAACTTAGGCCAGCGTCGAAACACAATAACGGCTTGGAATTTTTTCCAATAAAGAGGATGGAATTATTTCCTGACTGAAATTGGAATTTTTTCCAAAAATTTTATAAGAAATATTTTTTATCGCAATTGGAAATTTTTCCAACAAGTTCGGAAAAATGTCGAAATTTGGAATTTTTTCCAAAAAATTAGGGCAGCGCCGAAACACAACAGCTTGGAATTTTTTCCAATAAAGTGGAGGGAATTATTTCCTAACTATAATCTATTAGTAGATTCAAAATTAAAATTTTTATATTAGTTAAGTAAAAAAAAGATACATAGATTTACAATTCTTTAATAAAATCGAATATTCTCAAAGTTTCTTTTTGAAAAATAATATAAATAAGATTTTTGAAATATTTCAATTCTATTGTTTCGAGATAATTAAATTTTTATAAACCAATAATTGAATTATTTTAAAGAATTTTATTTAAATTTTTCGAAAATAACTAAAGGAACTCTTTAAATCTATTACATATATAATAGAATTCTACTAAGAAAGATTAAAATTTTACTAATTTTTAGTAAAATTTTACTAATGTTTTAGTAGAATTCTACTAATTGAAAGTCACTTTTTTACAAAATAAATAAGTAAAACTGTTTTAATATATTAATAAAACAGCAGATCTACTATTATTGTTAGAAGAATTCTACTTAACAACTAGTAAAGCTTTACTAAAAATTAGTAAAATTTTAATATTTGTTAATAGAAATATTGTACTAAATAATTTAGTGGACGACTTTTCACCATTTCATTAGTAACTTTCTACTAATTCAGATTTAGAGAGAAGTTAAAGACCGCAATTATAATTTTATTTTTAAAATATAAAATTCCTCTTAAATTTATAAATAAATTTTTTGCTTCTAAAAAATATATTATATTATTAGTAAATGACTATAATTATTGAACTTCTCTTAAACTTTTATATCATTTTAAATTAATGCGAGTGTTTAAAGTAATTGACATTTATTTATTTTTTTTTACAAATTATATTTTTATTCCTTATTAAGTAAATAATTAATTATGACTACTTATTATTGTCAAAAATTTCAATATTTGCAAGAATTAAATTATTTTCATAAATAATCATTCTTTGGAAGGGTTCAATTATTTTTATAAATACTTCATTTCTTTGAAGAAATTCAATTATTATCAATATATTAGAGATAGAAAAAAAGTTACTAACAATTTTTTCGAATCAATCTTACGAAATAAATCTCTTTAAATGAGATCTTGAATTATCAATATAATTTTAATAAAATTGAAAAATCGAATTTTCCATTATAATTATAAACAGTCAAGATTTTTTTCAAAAAATTGAAAAAATTCTGTGTTCAATTTAATTATTTTTTAAATTTGTAATTGAAATTATTAAAAATACATTATTTTTAAAAATTTAAAGAAACTGGTCAACAGAACTTAATTATTCATAGAAAGTCTATATGATAAAATTTTTTGAAGCCATTTGCAGATTTATTTATATTTTGTTTGAATTAAAATAAATTTAAAGTTGATGAAAAAAAATCGAGAAAAATTATGCCAATGTTAGGAAAAACACGGGATTGTTAATGGTGATTTCCATTTCTATAATGAGATTCATTTAATATTATGACGTTTATACACGCCTTAAGTGATGAGAAAACCCCCTTCAAATGTTTTTTTGGAAAAAATAAAAAATGGCGGGAAAAAGGTATTAATTAACAATGAACAATTTTAAATTAATTAAAAATTCTACACTGAGAAATCGATATATTTGATTCAAACCTATTTTGTTTAAATCAAACTTAAAATATCTTTGCTATACAGTCAAATATATTTAAGTTTAATTGAAACATATTTTTTGGTTTATTTAAAGAAATAATATATTTAATTCAAACATAAGTTGTGATTGATTTTAAATTATCTATAATTCACTTTTAAGTTTGAATCAAACAAAAAATTGTTAAACATATTTTTTGTTTAAATCAAAACAGAAAATATGTTTGAATTAAATATATAATTATTCAAACAAATAATATTTTTGAATCAAAGTAGTATAGATATACTTTCTATGTATTTTGATTAAACCTACAAACTAATTTCAATTAAACAAAATCATTTAAAATTATTTTTCTATTTAAGTTAAGAATAATGTTTTCTCAGTGTAGTTTGACTATGGAATCATTCACATTTGATCTTTTTAGTCTGAATTTTAGCATTGTGAGTATGACTATATATATATATATATATATATATATATATATATATATATATATATATATGTCTTAAAATTGGATCTTCTCATGCGTTTCAGGAGCTTTTTTCCGTGTATTTTTCAATTATTTTGATTTTAAAATATGTAGACAGTTTGAAGCTTTTTTTCTATATATTTGTTATCCCATATAGTTGTTTGCACACAATTAAAAGTTTTGTATCTCATACCCGATTTTTTTCCATGCATTAATTGTCGAATTTTTTTTCGCTACAGAGGCAATATTATTGTAAAATGTTATTCTCTACTATTATGACATACATAATTTCACATAATTTAAATATTTAGACTATTTTTTTAAACATATACTATTAAAAAGCTTTAAACAAACACTAAAAACGAATATTTTAATGTACGCACAAGTTTAATGACACCTGTTTAATATGCACGCACTTATACAATATCTTCCTTTTCCCTTACGATTAAAATATTATTTACGAGGGAAATACATTTTAGTTATAAGTATATAATGCTAAATTAAAAATTGCTATAATAACAACTGAAGATGAAGATATTATAAAAAATTTAATGCCGTTCTCGATAAATATGACATGCACTTTAAAAGTATTAACTGTTGCACATTTAATATAGGAAACGTCTTTAAAAACTGGTGCACGTCACATATAGGGGCTGTGCGCGCATACTGACAAACATGGTAACCTGCTATTAAAATGCAATAAAAACAATCTTCCCATGCATGAAATTTGATACAAGATATAAAATATTAGATAAAAAAAAAGAACAAGTAAAATACCCGCTGATGCATCATGCGCGGTCGTTTAAAGACGCACTTCTTTTCTTTTCTAAACACAAACAAGATATATATTAAATTAATATTATATTTACAAATGAATAATATTCGCATTTATATTTGTGTTATGGAGTATAAGTGTGTGGGTTGTAAGAGGTTTTGAAAAATAGAGATATAATAATAAAAGAGGCAAAGTGGTTTTGTCCTTATAAATAAGTATATCGTACGTCTGCTTTTCGCGCGCAATTATGTGTCAGTAACTGGTGAAAATAGATTAAATGGGGAATGTAATTAATTTACGGGGACAAAACCGGTAACGAGTTGAGCTCATGCAAGCGCTTATACTTATATGTGTATATACGGACGAACTCACGCGATCTGTAAACGTATTTATATGCATCAGAGAGAAAACCGACAGCAGATCCTTTGGGTTTAATATCCACTTTTTTTGTGTTTTTAAAACCACATCTGCCTGTCGTTTCCTTAGTTACGCTTTATTTTCTTATTTCACTTCTTCATTCTCTTATAGTGTCTTGTCACATGTATTTACAGCAATAATGAAGTGCGATGCCCTTAATGATGCTTGTATACTCGTAATATAAAGTCTTGACAAGTTTCGCGCCCGGTTAAATATATCCATTCCTTGTATAAATATATATTTATATGTATATGTATACTTTATATATACATTTTTATATCTATGCATGTATATGCTTGTATATATAAATACTTGAGCAATTATTGACCCGTATCTTATATGGAAAATATGTAATCAATATAATTACCCGCTTATCTCACAACTAGTTGTATATATTCCTGCGCGCGCGGTTTATGTTGTGACAGTGTCACGAATTCGTTAAATTATGATTTTCCTATATGGGTGTATTTTGAGGGGGAGCGAGAGAGAAAGAGGTTTCTTCTATAAACAAGACATTCACTTCCGTCTTGTTTTAAAAATATTAATTGCACGTGTCTACAATTTTTATACCACATCATATTCTCGTTTTCTTGACGTTAATTTGTCGATAAACAAGCATCTTGATGGAAATAAATGTGTGACTGATGTTTCGTAATTTTAGAGTTCGGTGTCTTTAAACGTATGTCATATTATAATCATTGTACTTAACTAATTTACATTTATTCAATTAGATTTGAATGTTTATGCAATTTTATGAAATTGTATTTATATAGATATGAGATTTTCTTGACACAAGATGATAATTATTTCCCATCGGGTGAAATTCAGTTTTTTTTTTGGTTTTGATAAACTTTGGGCATTTTTGATTATATTCACAGTTTTCTTGTAAGTATCAAATTGATACTAAAGTGGATTAAATTGATGCCAAAAATCTGGATCAATTTTTTATTAGATTCACGTTTTTGGTATCAATTTGTTGCCATTTGATACTTTTAAGTTAACAGTGTTAAAGTTTAACGCGGTAGAAGAACTTTCACTAAGTTTCTATCATGATGAATTTTAAGAAAACAATTGTTTTTGTATATTTATTGTGAACCATTTGTTGAGATGATTGCTATACTTATAATGATTAATAGGCAGTTTGGGACTCAGTCTTAAACTGTACATACTGAGAAAAAAGTATGGTTCATTGAAAATTGTGGAATTTAAAGTTTGGAACTCAGTTGTAAACTACAAGGTATTAAAATTTATTGCAGTTTTAATTAACACCGAATAACATTATAATAATTCATTTTTGGAATAATTTTTAATGAAAAAACATGTGTTGAAGTAAAAACAAAATTAGTTTATAACAAATTTTGATAATAATCCTTTAATGAGATTATTTAAATTCATTTTGGTGTTACAATATAATACCCGACAATTTTCTGTGCTCCCTATTGTGACTCATTATATAAAATTCGACTATATATCAATTATTGAATTAAATTTTCCTTGAAAATTTCGATTTGTATATTCTCTAACAAGTTTAATCAAATGTTCTATTCACTTTTACAAAGTTTTAATTATTTTGATAATTATTTTAAATTTTAAATGCAATTATCTTACAATGTTCAATGTTTTTTAATGGCAATTTTTTTAAAGATTATTTTAAAGTGTTATACAATCTCTCGCATGGATTTGCAAAAATATTCAACGAATGAACCCATACAGCACTGAAAATTTCCTAAAAATTTATTAAAGATTTACTTGCAAACTTCGAAGTATTTACCAGTGCTGCCAAATAATTAATTCTTCAAACTTTTCTTATATTTATCTTTATAAATCTTTAAAGTAGCTAAAAAAATATCTTTAGATTTTAGTAATAATTTTTTCTAAAATATGATAAATGAAATTAAATTTCATAAATAGTTTTAAAGAAATAAATTAATATTGTTGTGTTTGAATCTGTTCGCAGTTTAAAGATATAGTTTTTGTTTGCTTCTCAACTTTCTTAATAAACTTTCTTTTTCAATGTTCTCAATTTAAAAATTAATGCACTAAAAAATTACTGCGAATTCTTGCAAAGTATTGATCAATAAATTTGAAAAGAATTTAAATCATTTGAAGAATTTTATCAGAAAATGTTTTAAATTATATTAAATGTGACGCGATCTGAAGAAAGGGACCTTAGAAGCAATAAATCACTTTTAGGTTATATTAGTCTTACCTTTTTGTTGATTAAAAGTTTCTTTTTACTTTTTGCAAACTAAAATCAGTACTTAATAAATATTTCAATTATAATGAAAACTTAATCATCAATGATTTATATTATCAATTGATTCTCTTTTTGTATTTTTATTTTAAAAATTGCATACATAACCTACAATTTTTTGCTTCTAAGGTCCCTTTCTTCAGATCGCGTCACAAATTCTTTCGAGAAAATTTAATTAAAATTGTATTGCAAATAATTAACATCACACAAGAAATATTATTATTTGTAAAAAGAATCAAATTTTTCCAAAGAATGTTATTAAAATTATTGAAAATAATGTAATTCTTAACAAGAATTTCATTTAATGAATTTTTCAAACAAATGCTTCCATAAAAGTTTTGAAAATAACTTAATTCTTATCAAGAATTTTATTAAAAATTATTATAAAAATTACTAAATTTCAAAAATTTTAATAAAATTCAATTATTTTCATAAATAATAACTGTCTTTGGAAGAATTCAATTATTTTCATAAATTGTAAAATTATTGCAAAAATTCAATTATTTTTAAGAAAAATTTTAATATTATTTCACGAACGAATACAATTATTTTCTAAAATTTTTATAAATCCTTCAAAACAATTCAAATACAATTATTACAATTAAAAATAGTAAAATCTATGCAAAGATTTAATTATATATGTAATAAATTTGATAAATTTTTAAATTTTACGAAGAAATTCGATTTTTTTAAATTTCTTCATAAATTTTATCCAAAGAATTTAATTATTTTATTCTACAATTTTAATAAATCCTTTGAAACAATTAATTTTTTTTTAAATAATAAAATCTTTGCAAAAAATTGCAAACATTGCAATTATATTTAATTAATTTCGTAAAATTTTTCTTAATTTCTTTATAAAATTTGTCAAAGGAATTAAATTATTTTCTAAAGTTTTAGTAAATTCCTCAAAAAAATTCAATTATATTTATAACTCTTAAATTCTTTGCAAAAATTCAATTTTAATTCAATTTTATAAAATAACTTTGATTAAAAAATCTTTTATATAATTGAATTCTTTCATGAAATTTTATTAAAATGGTTTTGAACGTAATTATTTTTTTATTACAATTTTTTGAAATAATTTAATTCTTGCGAAAAAGAATTGTTAATTACGTAGTTAATTAGTTAATTTTAAAAAGTAAAAATTTGAAATTATTCTGTAATTGATGTTTAGATTTGGAAATATATCATTTTTTAATTTGCAAAATAATAAATGGAACAGTAACATTTACTGTATTTATTAATAATTATTATATTTATTATTATAATCATAAAAATATAAAGAACGAAACTTATAATTTATTTTTGAAAAATAGTTTGTTTATTTATTATTATTTATTTCTTATTTTGTTTGTTTGCTTCACGTTTAGTGAAGAGTCTTACTAATGAGTTGACAATTGTTTCGTAAAAAATTCTGGGAAAATTTAAATTGTTTGTATTTATATTATTTAAATGATTATAAATATTTTCATTATTACTTGATATAAAAACTAGCCTTTCCAAAATTTTCAAAAAATCTTCAAGTTCTTGCAATAATTCTTCCAATTCTTTAAATATCGCAGATTGTTTTACTTTTCTTCAGATTTGAACGAAAATTTTTCAACCTGACAACCCTGTATTTACTTGTAAAGTTTAATAAAAATTTTGTTAAGATTTTAATGTCAGGACTTAAATAAATGGTTTTGCGTGAAACTTTTCTGAAAATTTAAAAAAAAATTTCGCCGAAATCTATATAGTGAAAATTTCAGGAAAGTTTTGAGTTAAATTTTTAGAAAAATTTGACGATAAAAATTTATTGAAGTAAGACATTTAGATTTTTACACAATTTGCGCACTAAACTTTGCAAGTTAATCTTTAATAAATTTTTAGGAAAGTTTCTGTGCTACGTGTAGGAAGATATACAAATTCTAAAATCTTCAAATTTACATTTTCAATTTTTTGATCATTCTATGTGTTTTTGTGGGGTTAAAATTTTGAACTTGATTTAAATTTATAGAAAGTAAACTTTTTTGATGATTTAAATTTAATAGAGTCAAAGTTCAAGGTGGGGCCTCAAAACTTTTCTAAGCTGATTGCAATTAAGAACTGTAGGAAATTTATACTATAGAATATGAAGTGATTAACAACATTAAAACATATTGCATTTAATATACTTTCTGATCTCAATTTAATAACACTGTTTTCTTGAAGGTAACAAATTGGTACCAAATGGGATGTCATGTAACATCAAGAGATAATTTTTTTCTCTTAAAGATCAATCTTGCGACTAAAAGTGCTACTCTTCCCCTTTAATATTAATTTGAAAATTTAAAAAATCTTCATTTGTCTTTGAGTAATCGTTCATTGAATTTTCTGAGTTTGGCGAATTCTTCGAAAACCAAGTAGAAATAGACAAAACTTCGATAATAAAGCATAATTATTAACTACAAGCATCTAAATTTTAAATAGTTTTGAGGATTTTTAAATATAACAGAATACGAATTCGATATCAGATTGACAGGTTCAAAAATGGCATATTTGAGGGAAATACAATCAATTTTAAATAAATCGTCTGCCATATTGTATACGCCATTTTGAATTTTGTGAATCTGATATTGAATTCGCATTCAGTTATATCGAAAATCTTCAGAACTATTTAAAATTTAGATATTTGTAGTTAAATTCTGCTTTATTATCAAAGTTTCTTTTTTACAATCAGTAAATTCAATGAACGATTACTCAGACACAAATGATGATTTTTTAAATTTTCAAAAAGGATATTAAAGGGGAAGAGTAGCACTTTCAGGCTCAATATTGACATTTTAGAGAAAAAAATTATCTCTTGATGTTACATGACATCAAATATAACTAAAAACAGGTTTCTTGCACTTTCAGGTTAAAATATCTCGAAAACCTGACGTGATGGGTCCATTTTGAGGCTGGATTCAGATTCAGCAAAAAGTATTGGCTGATTCATGGAAAGTAAATTGAATCAAATCTTGTTGGCCTGTGTTATTTAGTTGAATTAGTAATGCTATATAAAATTTGAAGTTCTTTTTACTGTGAATATTCACACGTCTGATGCTATTTCAAATATGATAAAAATATCAGTCATCTTTTCCTTTACAAAAATTCGTCTTTTTTTTCTTATACAAAGAAACAGAAAAATTGGAATTTGTAAATAGTGACTTCTCATATAGAGCACTTAATTATAGAATGACAGGAGTTATACAATTTAATTGGTGTTTTTGGTACAATGGAAAGTAGCAAATCATGAGCGCGGGGGAGGAAATGTGTATAGTGAAGCGTGACGAAAACATCTATCGTATAACCAGGAAACATGATTCTGGACACAAAAGGTGCGGGCTCGTGCTCTCCCGCAACAACACGCATTTATTCTTGTGAGGGATGACAATCTAGCATAGCGCATAGTAAACCCCGTGGGTCAGGGGTGCGAATCGAATAACACTCGTTGTATAACGCGCTATTCGTTAGTCTCTCGGCTTTTTTTTTTGCCAGCCAGTTCATACGGGATTTCCCCTTTCTCTATATTATACAGTTATATAGGGTGAATGTTGGTTAGCCTGTCGTTACATGTCTCGTCAGTCGGCAAAATAGTGCTGGCAACAATGTTTCCCGGCCCATTGGGAATCATCTTCCAAGCAAACCACCGCAATGGAAAGATCAATGAATCCGATAAGTCTAGTTATTTTTGATCTCTTCTTTCCTTTCATGAGCCATAAACAAACGCGATGACAAAATTTCTTTCTGAATTCATTCATACGCACTTGCGAATGTGTAAATTGATGTTTCATTAAGAGTGTTGATGATCTCTGAAGCGGGAAATTAGAGGAAATTTGTTTTGTGTTTACTGTTTGAACAGATCTTTGAGTTCTTTATGAGTGATCACTGTTTTTCTATAAGAATATTAAATTCAGACAAAAAGTGAATCAAAACGTTGTTTCGCAACATTTTTTATTGGCTTTTTGTCTTAATTTTATATTCTTATAGAAAAATCGTGATTTGAGACTTATTTTTAAATTCGAATCCACAGGTTTCTTATTTAGAGTATCAAATTACATAATACCAGATGGTATCCAAATTGGATCAAATTAGGATTTTATATGTGACGCAATCTGAAGCAAAGGACCTTAGAAGCAAAAAATGATAGGTTATGTTTGTAATTTTTAAAATGAAAATAGAAAAAAAGGATCAACTGACTATGTGAATAATTAATCTTTAAGTCTTCATTACAACTAAAATATTTAATAAACACTGATTTTAATTTGCAATAAGTAAAAAGAAACTTTCAAACAAGAAAAAAGTAACGCTAACATAACCTTAAAGTACTTTGCTTCTAAGGTCCATTTCTTCAGATCGCATCACATATACATATATTGTTAGTATCAATTAGTTGCAAATAATTGGTATTTTTAGCTAACAATGTTAATAAATTTTCAATGACAGTATTAATGTTTCAATTAATTACTTAACTTAATTCTTGTTTATAACAAAATTTACAAGAATATTTATTTTTGGTTCTTCATTTTTTGTTCTGTAAAATGGTGTCTCTAAATATTTGGAGTAAATCATAATTTTGATCATTTCGGTATGAAATCCATATTCACTTTGGTATCAATTAGTTATCTATTCAAGAAGACAATTTGTATTTAAGAAACCCTCCAAAACGAAATCCTGTTTTTTTTCATTTCTTCAGAAAAATAATAAAAAAAAGTAGCTTTTTCTCTCTCTAGAGTGGTGTTATACCTTAAGGTTATAATTAAATTATTACAATTAAGTGTTTCAAAATTTTTAAAATAGATAGACGCACTCTTAAAGTTTTAACTTTCCATTCACTAAGTAAGATCAAGAATTAATTGAATTAATTCCAATTTATTGAATAAACACTTTCAAAATTTAATTTCTGTCATTGATTGAGAAAGTTTTTTGTAAAGAATTTTTAAAACATTTTTATAAAATATTTGTAATCTTAATATATAAAATAAAAATAGTGTAAGGATATAGCATATTAGAGTAAATTTATTAATTTTATTTCAAAAGATCGATTGAACAGTCATAAAATTATTACTTATATAAATTTATTTAATGAATAATTTTACTTTTAAATATTTAAAAATTAATTTTATAAAATTCCAAGTTTTAATTAATTTAATTAGAAATTTTTTTAATCTTAGTTAAAAACAGTAACAAAAATTGAATTTTGGAGAAGTTAAAGGTTTTTGGAGTAACAGAAATTTCACTGGCATTCAATTATTTTTATAAATAATAAATTTTTGTGTACGGATTTAATAATTTTTATAAATAACAAAATTCTTTTTGTGAATTCAATTATTTTTAAAAATAGTAAAATTCATCACGCAGGATTTCAATTATTTTTAATACAAATTAAATCAAATTCCTCGAAAAATATAATTATTCTTAAAAGTTTTATTAAAAACTGATAGAAAGAATTCAATTATTATTTCGAAATTTCTCGTAGAATTTTTTAATAGTAATTGATTTAAAAATAAATTTCAGTTAAAATTTTAGATAATAATTGAATATTAGAACGATTGTAGGATATATAGTATAAATTTTCAAAAATAATTGAATTTTGAATATGTTTCCATTTAAAATCTATGAAAATCTAAATTTTGTAGAATTAATTTATTTTTGAAGAAGTTTAATTGAATTTTTTTAAAAACAATTTGAAGTTTTTTTCTGATATAATATTTAATGAAAGAATTTCTAATTCTAGAAAATTTCGTAAAATTGAATATTACATAAATGGATTTAAAAACTCTCAAAGAACTTTTTCAAAAATTATTTAAAAAAATTATTTAAAAGACGAATTTTAGATTAAAATTCTGTAAAGAAAAACATTTTTTTCGTGAGAATAAATATTTCTAAAAAAATATTTTTTTGTCTATAATAAATATAAAATTTAATTTAATAATTAACATAAGCAGTGCGTTAATGAAATCCAATTATTCGTCATAATAAAAAATTTCTATTAAAAGCAATTTTAATATCTTGGCGTCAATAATGCTTTAATATTAAAAAGTATTGACACCGAAATCTTAAAATTGCTTCTGATAGAAATTTTCTATAATAACGAATAATTGCATTTTCATATTTTAGAGTATTTTATAAAACTATTTACTACTTCGGGCTTTAAGTTTGTCTAAATGTCCAAAATCTAATTTTTTTAGAGAAAAACTCAAAAAACCGCTGCCAAGTTATACATTTTTGTTATAATTTTGGTGCTCATTTCATTCGTTTTCGTAAATCTCATTGTGTTCATTTCATGAGCACTTTGCTTCCTCATAGAGATATTAATAACAATAAAGTATAAAGTTTGAACAAATTATTCTCAATTGCTGTAATATTTTTTTCTCTTTATTTAATACTTCCACATAAAAAAAATTTTCTTCACAATTTCTGTTTTTTAAAATATGAATAACTTCTTTATTTCTAATCGAAATAGCTTCAAAAATAGGTCAATCGAAGGGTTTTTTAATGCTCTACAAGTTGGTAACTATGGTTTTAATGTTATTTCTACATTTTTCAACAAAGTTTTCAAAGAAGTCTTATTTTCCAAAATTTTTGATTTTTAAAAGTGTAATATCTCCGGTGAATATGGACGAAAAATGTTCATTCAGGGCTCAAAAGATGCGTCTGAAAAAACTCTACAAAATTAGAGATAAACATTTATAGGTGTCCTAACATTTTTTTATGTTATGGGCAAAAAACGTTTTTTTGAAAATCAAAAATAAAAAAAAATATATAGTTAATGTTTATTAATCTATCTCAAAGTACTCTCATTTTATGTCCGCAGATGAGACCTAGAATTTAAAAAGAAATTCAGCCCAAAAAGCTCTTTATAATTTGGAGATATTTATGAAAATCATTCATTCTTGAACTCCTGAGGTCAAAGAACATAAAAATATGTTAAAAAATCAAACTTGAAAAATTTTGGTATTACAATATTTCCACTATATGAGGAAGCAATATTTAAAAAATACGAATTGTATGGAAATTTTCTGAAACATGTATATCGAGATTTTTACCCAATTTACCAAATTACAGAGTATTTTACAAATCAGGCAGTTTAGTCTCTACGTTTGTATTAATGCCAAAAAATCCAATTTTTTTGTAAAAAATTTAAATATTTCAAAAAAATACTTTAAATATTAAAGTTTTCTGAAATATGAGATTCTAACCAATTCTCTATCGCGAATCTTGATAATTGTTTGATGGACCTTGTTAAAGAAATCCCAATTATCATCAACATTTGGTGCACAAATTTCCTACATAAATAATGAATATAGATATTTTTCCCTTTTCTTTGTCAATTCTTTTTTCTCTGAAAACGAAGTTATAACTTGATTTTTACAACATGTTCTTTTATTGCTTTCTCTGAAGTGTATATATATAAGATCCTTCTTCTTCTTCTTCTCCTTCCTCATCTTTTTTTTTATGTTTTTATTTCTCGCGTGTCTGGATCACACGCGCTCACCCAGAGTGAGATGTAACCACCATGGCTCGCACCTAACAAGACACAAAAATAAATTGAGAGACGCGAGATTAATGAAACGGCCTTAGGCGTCGGCAAGCACGAAAGGATGAGGCCCATCGGAACGTGGGTAAAAAGGGACTATCCTATATACTCGTGGACAAGACAACAGAAGAGAAGAAGGATGGAACAAAGTGAAGGGATTGAAAGTGAGAAAATAAGATTAAAAAGGAGATGGAAAAAAAAGAGAAAATGGAAATTAAGAGGAAAAGTTGGAGGGCAAAAGGCAGGTTTAGAGCGCTGTTAGGGGGCCCGATTCACTGCACTGGCCGACGTCAAGTACTCAGGACAGCTGATTGGCCTAATTTACTTAGATTTAATTACTGACCTGTAATTGTCGAACGTTGTCCTACTCCCTTCGCTTTATTTCACCTTTTCTCCTCGTGGTTTTTTCTTCTTTTTTCACACGTCAGAGAAACTGGTTCAATTTTTTATCGAGTTTAAATAATATACTTTGCTTGATGTCTCTCTACCTAGTTGTTAGAATTTTATTTTTCTATTAATATTGTCTGTTAATTATACTATTGCGACAATCAAAAGCTTCAAAAATATTTCACTATTATTTTTCTGTATTTTTTGCTTCTACCCAGTTTTACCCCACTTTCTACTACAGGGTTTGTCATAGATTAAGAAAATCAGAGAGAAAGCAGAGATTTTTATTAAAAGTACTCGAAAAATTAAATGTTTAGAATTTATAGGAAAATTCCGAATTTTCGTCTCTTTTTCTTTTCCTCATAAACTATGAAATTACTACAAATTCTAAAAAAATATTAAATTTTCTCTTTTTTTGACAATAATTTTTTTTAAATAACTTAATTCTACTAGTAAAGCACTGCCATAACGTTATTACTTATAAATCATTTAATGAAGTATTTTTTTAAATTTTAATTTCATTTTTGTAAAAATTATTTTTAATTTTAAAAATTTTAACACATTATTTCTTTGATTTTTTAAAATATTTCTTTGAAAAAAATTCAACTATCTTAATAAGTAGTAAAATTCTTTCCAGAAATTCAATTATTTTCAAAAATTTTTTAAAAAATTTCGTCAACATTTCAATTATAATTTATAAATATAGGAAAATTCCTCGTAAAAATTTAATTATATTCAGGAATTTTAATAAAATTTATGGCAAAATTCAATTATTTTCATAAATAACAATATTCATCACAAGAATATTGAATTATTTTTAAAATTATTAAAATTCTTCGAATAAATTCAATTATTTTCAAAAAATCTAAAAAAAGTTTTAGTCAACATTTAATTTAATATTTGCTTATGAACAGTAAAATTCTTCTACAAAATTTAACTTTTTCAGGAATTTTAATATTAAAATAAAATAATATAATTTTTATTACAAGAATTTAATTATTTTTAAAAGTTTATATAAAATTCATGGCAAAAAGTTAATTATCTTCAAACATTTTGCTTAATTCAATGATTTTTAATATTCCAAAAAAAATAAAAATTTCAAAGGAATTCAATATTTTAAAATAAAATTTGCAACCGTTTTTTCGAACAAATAATTATTTTTTAATTTTTACATTACATCCTTTATTTTTATAAATAACAGTATTTATCACAAAAGATTTCATTTATTTTTAAAAGTAATAGAATTCAATTGTTTTCAAAATTTTCGAAAAAAAATTAATTGGAAAATTTCAATTATTTTCAAAAAATTTTCTTAATTCATTGATTTTCAATATCTAAAATTAAATTACTTTCAAAATTTTTAATGAAATTGATTGGAAAATTTCAATTATTTTCAATAATTTTTTTTTATTCAATGATTTTCAATATCTATATATTATTTTAATAACATTTTCCAAGAAGATTCAGGTATTTAAAAACAATTTCAACAAAGTTCTACACGAATATTCAATTATTTTTTAAATTAATAACAATTGCAAAGGAATTCATTTGTTAAAAATAGAATTTACATAAACTAATTAGAAATCGATTATTTGAAATGTTTTTCGTAATAAATCAATTATTGTCATAAATAATAAAACACATTGCAGATTGTAATTAATTTTTATTCAAATTTTAATCTATTTCGTCGAAAAATGCAATTATTCTTAAAAATGTTATTAAAATTCGTCGATAGAATTCAATTATTTAAAAATCTGTTGATAAAATTTTATGTATGAGATTTCAATTTTAAGAAATATTCAATTATTCAATAAATTATTTTAGTATTTATAAATAATTAAATTTTTGTAGAATTTTTTAATAAAAATTGATTTAAACGTTAATTTTAGTTAAACTTTTACAAAATAATTGAATTTTGAAGAAGTTACTAAAATTTCAATTTTTAGAAATAATTGAATTTTGTGAAGATTTTAAATTAAAAATTTCACAAGTTTGAATTTTTAATACTTTCATTTCTATGGAATTAATTTTTTTCGAAGCGCTTAATCAAAATTGTTTGAAATTATTTTAAATTTTTTTCTAATCTGCATTTAATTAAAGAATTTTCGAATAATCAAAATTTCATAACATTGAATATACTAATAAGTTCGGAAATTTAAAAAAGAACTTTTGCTTAAAATTTTAAATTTTTAAAATTTTCAAATAATATATTAAAAATATGTAATTTAGCAGCATGTGAATGTTAGAAATTTAATGTTAATTTTGTCGACTACTTTTCTCTTTAAATATTCAATAAATTGAATTGAATTTATTAGAAGTGGTCCTGACAAAATATAATTTGTAATAATTAAGGACATTTGAACCATTATGACGTCACATTTATAAAACACATGCTTTGCACTAATTGTGACGTCATCATGGTTCAAATGCCCTTAATTTCTAAAATATTAAAACTTATACATCACTGCCCTTATTTATTGTATTTTACACTTGCGTAAAAAGTTTTAGCTCAATTTATTAAATATTTATAGAGAAAAGTGGTTGAAAAAATTACTATTCACAACCTAACATCCGTTTTTTGTGAATAACTCTAAAAGATGATTAGCAAAAGCACTGTAGTGCAAAAGTTTTGATAATTAAAAAATTAATTAATATAAAACCCTTTTTAATTTTTCAAAAAATGTGTGGTTCAAAATGACCCGTAACAGTTGTATACAATTGACAATTTCAAAGTGATTTATAATAAATAATTTCTTAATTATTAAAAATTATGTGCCACAGCGCCCTTTCTCATTATACTTTAAAATTATTCACAAAAAACTAGCTTAATTTGTTTAATGTTTAAAATTTCCAAATTAAAATAAATTATAAAGTGGTCGAAAAAATAACCATTAGTAACCTAACAATCAAATGTTCAGGGCTCGGATTGTGCGACTTTTTCGACTTTTTTCGACTTTTCTAAGGAAATGCGACTTTTTTCGACTTTTTTCAGAAAATTAAAGTTAAAGGAAAAATTTTAATCAAAAAAATGTTCTGTTAAATTTATTTATAGATTTCTTTCAAATTTTTCAAAAAAAAACATCAATAACTTCTTTGTTAAATAAATATTTAATTATTATTTTTCCATGCGAATTAAAATTCTTCAAAAGAATCAAATTAAAACCTTTTTGAAATTAAACTACTTATAAAAAATTGTTATAAAACATGAAGAAATCGATCACTCCGAGTCTTCCACTCGGAGCATCGATGTCTTCATTTTTTATAATAATTAAAGATGACTGAGTGAGAAAATCACTATTTTATATTACAAAATTTTATAAAAAAAAGAATTTGAAAATAATTAAATTTCTAGGATGAATTTTTTTATTTATAAAGATAATTAAAATTTTGACAATAATTTTATTAAAATTCTTTGCAAATAATTGAATTTCAGAGAAGAGTTTTATTATTTATAAGAAAAATTGAAATTTTGAACAGATTATTTTTTTAAATGTTAAAAAGTAATTGAATTTTGAAGAAGAATTTTGATATTTGTAAAAATAGTTGAAATTATGGGTAGAATTTAAAAAAAATTTGAAAATAATTGAATTTATTCTGCGATGAATTTTCTTATTTTTTAAGATAATTTAATTTTACAAAAAATGTTATCAGAACTTTTGAAAATAATTAAATTTCCAAGAAGAATTTCATGATTTATAAAGATAATGATAATTTTGACGAGAAATTTAGAAAAATTTTTGAAAATAATTTTATTACTTTTGAAAATAAATGAATTTCTAGGATGAATTTTATTATTTATAAAGATAATTGAATTTTTTAACAGATTAAAAAAAAATGTTTTGAAGAAGAATTTTGATATTTATAAAGATAATTGAATTTTTCAACAGATTTTTTAAAAATGTTTAAAAGTAATTGAATTTTAATGAACAATTTTGATATTTATAAAGATAATTGAATCTTTGAATAGATTTTTTTAAAATGTTTAAAAGTAATTGAATTTTGTAGAAGAATTTTGATATTTATATAGATAATTGAAATTTTGAGAATTTAAAAAAAACATTGAAAATAATTGAAATTCCGAGGAGAATTTTATTAGTTTTGAAAATAATTGAACTTCCATGATGAATTTTAATATTTAAAAAATTTTGACGTGAAATTAAAAAAAAATTTGAATGTATTTGAGTTTTTGCAAAAAATATTATTATTTTTGAAAATAAATGAATTTTAGAGAAGAAGTTTATTATTTATAAAGATAATGGAAATTATGACAGGAAATTTAATGAAATTTTTTTAAATAATTGAATTTTGGAAAAGAATTTTATTATTTATAAAAATAATTGAAATTTTGAACAGATTTTTTAAAAAAATGTTAAAAATACCTGATTAAATTTTTGCCATGCATTTTATTAAATTTTATTATATATTATTCCAGATTGTTTGATGTTAAAGTATGTGTTGGCAAGAAATGTGATATTTTGACAATTTCGTGTTACCTTTTTGGCGTTTTTTTTCCTAAAATTTCATTCGACTTTTTTCCGATTTTTTCGACTTTTTGTGACTTTTGTTGAGAATTTATGCGACTAAAGCGACTTTTTTTTGAATCTTAAAGACCATCCGAGCCTTGCATGCTGTTAAGGTTATAGGGAAGAAGTCAAAATTTTGTTTGGTAATCAGGGAAAAGTTGGAGAAAAACAACATTAAATTTTTTGGCAATTCTGTACTTTCACTTTCATACTACACTTTCTACCACAAAAACTGTCTGCGAAAATGTTTTTTTTTAGATTCTTTAATAAATTTTCAGACTCATCCATAAAGTTAAGCACTGTGTCAATGGAAATTCACATTATTTTTTTTATTGCGTGTAATGAAAAAGAAATTGAAGAAAAGAGCATCTCTCGTTAAAAAATAATCAGAAAATTAAATTGACTTAGCCCTTGAGAGAGGGGTAAAAATGTAAACAACCCCCTGCGTGCTATTGAAGATGGAGAACTTTTTAAGGGGGAAGTAGCGCGTTAGAGTTGATATGTATGTATATACATATATAGACGATAGTGTTGGAATCACATCCCACATAATAGATGGCACCCCTGGGTACCGCAAATGAACCACGAAATGCTGGTAGTGCCCTGGACCTTGGCAACCTGTCGTTGCGCGCGGTTCTACAGTTGGGAGACCAAAAACGACCATCTGTCCATCCGTTTTTGTCTCGATATCTCAACTTTCTCTCTCTCTCTCTCTCCTTGTCTGACCCCAAAATTTTGAAACTATACATGAACCAATACAAAAACTCGAAATCAAATGTACACGTTGACGTGTTTAAGTGTATTGCTGACGATACTTAAAGTCAGATAAAGTCCATCACGTTTGGAGAATTGAACGTGTGAGGAAATTCAATAGGGAACGAGGGTTAATGATCCGTAAAGATCCTTTAAAGATTTCTCCTCATTTCAAATCCAAACAATTAAAAGTTACTAGCTACGAAAAGGAAATATAAATAATTTATCGTCTAACATTTTATTTATTGGATGTTATTATTATATTATAGTGATTGGAAGAATTTAGATGTAATTTTAGGAGATTACACGCTAATAAAAATATGAATTGAAATTTTATATATATAACGCAATAGAAGCAAAAATGGTTTCCAAAAATTAATAAAATTGTAAGGGTAATAAAATTCGGTTTCAAAAATAGGGTACATATTTATCTATAAAATAGTTTCTTTTATTTTACAAATTAAAAAAAAAATTTTTAATCAAACAATTTTATACACAAAAAATTTTTTTTTCTTTAGTAAGTTTTTTTTATGAATGTTTTGAAAATTTTGATTTGAAAACTGCTTTTCGATTTAAAATTTTTCTTTAAGGCTTTCATTTTTTTTAAAGAATATTTTTCTTAGATTTACATTAAGGTGCACGTTATTGAATTTAAATAAATATTTATTTACATAAATGAAATGTTTTTTCTAGAATTTTTTTTACTAAAATTCTTCTTTAAATCAATTAATTTTCATAATTTTTGGAAAAATTCTTCCAGAACTTTCAAAACCATTTGATTACAATATTCAATTTTACGAAATTTTGAATATTCGGAAATTCTTCCATTAAATATTATATCAGAAAAAAAAACTTCAAAAAGTTTTAAAAAAAATTCAATTCAACTTCTTAAAAAATAAATTAATTCTAAAAAATTCGAATTTATAAAGATTTCAAATTGAAACCTTTGCAAAATTTAATCATTTAAAAAAAATTCATGCTACATGCTTCTAATACTAAAGTATCGTCTGAAATTTTAACTAAAATTAACGTTTAAATCAATTTTTATTAAAAAATTCTACGAAAATTTAATTATTTAAATACCAAAATAATTTATTGAATGATTATGTCTCAAAACTTAATTTTTTCAAACTATTTTCATATAATTTTTAACAATAATTCCATTGATTTCATTCTATTGAATTTTATTAATTTTGAATATAATTTAGTTTCTAAAAAGAATTTTATTATTTCTGAAAATAATGAAATTATATTGTTAAGAAAATTTATAAAATTTTTGTCAATAATTGAATTCCAGTAAAATTTTTTTATTTTATTAAAATAGTAGATATATATTAAAAATTATTGATTGAGGAACATTTTTGAAAAGAATTAAAATTTTGTTAAAATTTTCGAAAATAATTGAATTTGGGACAGAACTTGATGAGAATTTGTTAAAATTTTTTTTGCGAAGAATTACATAACTTTTAGAAATAAATGAATCTCTGGAATTATTTGTAACTCCTCAAAAATCGAACTGTTTTAGTGTTCTTAACTAAAATTCACCTATAAATGGATTATTTTTGATAATTAAAAAAAAAATACCTTTTAACAAAATTTAACTAATTTTTTTATAAGAATTTGAATTATTAAAATTTTTCAAAAATCTAAGTTGTATAAAATTTCTAATGAAGTTTATTCAAAATTGAAATTTTATAAAAACATTTTCTTAATGAAAATGACTTATTTTGCTTTTGAATAAGTAAATTTTACTGATAAATTAGTAGAAATTACTATTTAAAGTAAAAAAAATTTGAATAATAATAATAATAATTTTAATAATAACTTAATTTTAAATTTAAAAAAAAATTTTTCATTTTATTTTTTTTTAAATTGAAACCGTTTAAAGTTCATTTATTTATACAAATTGTAAATCAACTCTTTTAAAATTCAATTCATTTTTCAATATTTAAGTAAAATAATTCATTAAATAATTTGAGGGGAATAATTTTATGTTGGTTCTTCAAGAGTTAACTTCTTTAAAAAGAAAATATTCTCAAAAATAAAAGAAATTGAATGTTTTGTATTGGAATTCGTCGTAATTGCATAATTTATAAGCAAATCGAAAAAGCTACAAAAATTCAGAATTTTCTAATGAATTATAAAAATTTAATTTATACAGTATACTTGTAATAAAAATTCCTGATTTTTCCCTGAATTTCCTGACCAGTGTCAACTCTGTTGAATTATTACATAAGTTTGTGTCAAATATTTCTTATTTATCTTAAAGAATCAAAAATTAAAATGAAATTAATAATAATGAAGTTAATAATTTATAAAATAATTAAATGTTTCCTAAATTTCAATTCTCATAAAGAATTTATCAACATATTTTTAAACAATTGAATTTTTTTGACAAATTAAGAATAATTTGTGTAAATAATTTTAATAATTATTGGAAAAATTTTTTTGAGAATTTTCAAAGTTTACAATATTCAATTTTTCATTTATTAGATTCAATTAATTCTTTACTTGAACCATTTAAGCTTTATTTAGTTCAAATCAAACCTTCTTTTCCATTCTATTAAATTTTGGTGATGGAGAACGAACTACTTTTCAGTTTAAATTTAGTTTAAAAAATCTGCTGAAAAAACGCATTTTTTTGGTTAAAATGCAAGTATTTTTATAACACTGAAGTTGGCTATCTCAATAGTCTTGCAAAAATCTACTTGTATTTAACCAAAAAAATGCGTTTTTTCGTCAGATTTTTAAAACTAAATTTAAACTGAAAAGTAGTTCGTTCTCCATCACCAAAATTTAATAGAATGGAAAAGAAGGTCAAACTTAAATATTAAGACAAAAATTGGATTTTTTGGTCAACCTCCTGAGAAGAAATAAGTGATTAAAATCACTGAAAATCATGAAACACTCAATATTAAAGGTAACATTTTTTATATTTCTATATTATAAAATTAAAAAGTTAGCACATATTAAAAAAGTGCATTAAAAATACTTTACATCAAATAGTAATAAATTTTTAAATATTTATATAATTTTTTAGAAAAGTGTAAATATAATGTAGTGACTTTTGACATTTTATAGTTAAGTTTTAAAATCAATTTTTATCTATTAATTTGGGTTTGTTTACATAATAATCTATTAATACAAGTAAATTAGCTCATTTTTAACAAATATCAATCAAGAAATTTGTATTATCTAAATTATTTCCATGCTTCTTTAATAAATTTTCATAACTGTCAATCTAACCTTTTTTCTGTGCAACTCAACTTAAAAATTCAAATTCTATGTTTAATTCAAAAAATTTTATAAAATAATTCTCAAAAATGAAATCTACGGATATTAAACATCATTTTTACAAAGCATGAGATTTTTTTAAAAATAGGCCGCAACGGCTTCAGGTGAAATATAATGGACTGACCCAATTACAAATTTGAAAAACTATGAGATAATTTCTACCTTTTCCAAAATAAGAAAATTGACACAAGGTCCTGTCCAAAGAATAAATTTTATGAAAAAATTAAATGTGAATTTGTCTAAATAATTAGAATGTAAATCACAGCATAAAGTATTCTTCTTTCAACGGAGCAGTCGATAGATCATTGAAAGCGATTATAATGAATTCGAGACAGTGTGGTGTGTGAGGGCTCTCGAGATAAGGTATTATGATTTTAATGTGCCAAATGTCACACAGGAAGCACTCCTTCTCGTTCTCCCTTCTCCTTCTCCTCTATTGCAGCCGGTATACGAAGATAATCGGGCGTAAAATTTGAAAATTTTCATTATGCCCGCTTTTCTTCCATTTCGTTTCACGACAATTTCGACGTCGGCTTTTTCCTATCGGCTACATATTAAACACACACTCACACATATACATTCAAAATCCCCTGGAGTATCGAATGGAATTTCAAATTTTAAATCAAAATCGTTAGATCGCTCCTGCTATTCCTCTTGCTCCCGGGGCCAATTTTCCTGATTGAGAATTTCTTTTACTATATACTTTTTTTTTGTTTTTTTAATTTTATTTTCAATCCTTTTTTTCCTCTGTTTCTCTGTATTCTGGACTATATTGGAACCACAGTTTTTCACGCACTGACACAATTCTGTAGTGTTCGCCAACTCTATTAGAGGTGGTGTTTTTTCGAATGGATGAAGTGTGTGTGTGTCGGTGGTATATAAAAATAGGAGTGGGAAGCTGGCGTTAAATTAGTGCGGATATGGGAGAGAGTGGGCGCTTTCGAATATTTAAAGCTACCCTCTAAAATTCAGAAGCACCTCGTTTCGAGAAAAGTTTCCTCGTTAAAGGGTTTTTCCTCCACCTCCTTTCGCTTCCTTTCTCTCTTTCTCTTCACTGACTCTTATCCAACCTTTATTCGAAAACGGCGCGACTAAGTCAAGAGACGCTATAAGGTCGATGGACGAGTCGTGTTCCAAAGTAGACACCTGGGAGTGAGAAGTTGCTCCTTAAATGAAAAATTAACTCCTTGTCTCTTGAAATTTTATCTTTTTCGTGACAGGATTAAGAATGAAGGTTAAATCATTTCTCTGTAATTAAAATATCGTAAATTATTTTCAAATTATAGATGCATTTTATATATAGTTTACTTAATAAAAATACGGGTACTAATGTTTGAAAAGTGGTCTTAATAGAGAATTAACAATCATGTGACTGTTAGAACTTCAATGTTGATTTTTCGACCACTTTTCTCTTGAAATATTATAAAAACTTTAAACGTGAACAACGACATAAGTTAGTTTAAAGTTCAAGGCTGACTAAATACTCGAGATTTATTTAAAGCTGAAAATTCGTCAACGACATAAGATTGGCCTGAGACTTTTAGGACTCCAATAAGGCTCATTGCTTACCTTAAGCTAAAGATTTGTTATTCACGAAAAATAAAAAGTATTTTTTAAAAATCGGAATGTTGAAAAAACATATTTCTATTTGGCCTTAGGAATGTGTTTACCAAAAAACAGAACTAAAATTATTTTTTTAATAAAAGTAATTGCAAAATGAATTTTCTTGCAACTTTTTAAACAAAGTTTCATTTTTCCGAATGAACCGATTTAAATAAATCAAGCGGGAATATAAAGGGGATAAAATATACTTTCGTTTAGAATTATAAACATTTTAAAGAGTTTATTTTTTAATAATTATTTACTCTGTAAATCTGAATTAGTGCGGATTCGTTTACCAATTTGATTTACTAATTTTTACTAGTTTTTTACTAATTGCTAGAAGAAAATTACTAATCCAGTTAGTAGAACGTATTTTTTACTATTTCAAATTAGTAAATTTCCTACTAATAATTAGTAAAAAAAACTACTAAAAATTAGTAAAAACAGTTACTAATTCAATTGGTAAACGAATCCGCACTATTTTATTAGTAGAAAACTACTAATTCAGTTTTAGAGAGTAGTGAATTTTTTATAAACAAATTATTTTTACTAATGTTCTGCGCCTGTTAAAAATTTGAAAAAAATTTCAACCTAGAATGAAAAGTATAAGGAATCAAAATCCTTTGAGAAAATTTATGAGCGGAAATTATTTAAAAAGTTATAATGCGAAAATTATATTGCGCGGAGATGCGATTTTGATGTTTTTCAGAATTAAAACATTATTTTTATCTACGAAATGAACAAAATACTGTTGAATTAAAAATTTATATAACCATAAAATTGATGAAAAACTAAGTGTAGCGTTGTTGTACTACACCGCGCAATATAATTTTCATTGTAACTTTTTACACAATTGTCGCTCATAAATTTTTTCAATGGATTTTAATTTCTTATAGTTTTAATTCTATGTTGAAATTATTTTCAAATTTTTAAAAGGCGTAGAACATTAAAAAAATAATTTGTTTATAAAAAATGTATTAAATAATTATTAAAAAAGTCTCTCTAATTCTAAATGAAAGTATATTTTATTCCCATTATATTCCCGCTTGATTCATTTTAATCGGTTCATTCATTTAGAAAAAATAAAACTTTGTTTAAAGAGTTGCAAAAAAATTCAGTTTGCAATAACTTTTATAAAAAAATAATTTCATTTCTGTTTTTAGGTAAACACATTCCAAAGGCCAAATAGAAATGTTTTTTTTTCAAAATTGCGTTTTAAAAAAAATACTTTTTATTTTTCGTAAAAATTTCACGAATTCTGACCCAATTGGAATTTTTTTTTAACTTATTCTTTGGAAATTGTGTATTTTTGGAATAAACCATGATTGGAACTAATTTCTTGGAACTTTTGGATTTGATCTTTTTTTTTTGTTGAACTTTTGTTCCCCATTCCTTTAAAACACAGTGATAGGGCCCCGATTTTACCAGTCTCATGGTTAAAAATTTGGTTTTACTCTAAACTCCTTTTGAATTAATTGATTTTAATTGGCATTAGTTTTTATTTAATTGTAATTAAATTATTAAATTGCTATTGGTTTTCTTTTGTTTCAGATAAAAAGTGTTTGCAATTTGGAAGGTGATTTGTACGGAAAGTTGGCGCAGGATCTCTGTACACTGGGTAAGCAATTTTATTTCACTCTAAATGGGATAAAATTTACTGTTGTTGTCGACGTTCACCTAGGGACCAAAATGCATGTAACCGAATTTTTATTTAAATGAATCGTTTTTTGGCGAAATAAATATCATTCTACTCAAGTGAAATAGAAATTCCACTATTAGCTTTGTAGAAATTGATCTAACCGAATGATAATTAATAATAACAATAATAAAAAAATTCTTGTCATCTCTTTAAATATGAATCAATGAAATCCCATTGAAAATTAGTGAAATTTCACTGAGAATCAGTGACTATTCTAACGATTTAAATCAGTGTAAGTTCACTGAAAAACATTTAAAAATTACTTAAATAACAGTCATTTTCTATTCATTAAACAATTAAAACATTACTGGAAATTTTTGTCACGTATATTCAAGGTTTCCACAGAGCTTGGAAATCTTGGAAAACCTGAATAAGGAATGGAATTTAGAAAAGGGTATGAAAAACCTGGAAAAAGTATAGAATTTTAATAAATTTCTGGATATTTGCCTGTTTTTAATGATTTTTAATAAACAATTTTTTATTAACAATGGTTAATAAACCAATTGGATAAAGTTCGGTCCAAAATAATATTTTTCATCTCTTGCTGATTATCGGCTGTAGCTTAGAGACCAATAAACAATTTATTACTAACAATATTGTTATTAAACATAAACTGAAGTTCGCTCAAAAAATAATTTTTCATTTTCTGATAATTATATGTAAAATTATGTAAAAATAATGACTAAAAATTTATTTTCAAAAAGCTATTTATTGATGTTTTCGAATAATTTTCTAAATCATAGAAATTCGTAAATAAATGTAATATAACATTTTTTTGAATGTCTAATCATTTTTAGAGTGAATCAGAATATTCTTTAGGGTAAGGGAAAAAGTCGAAATTTTTCCTGGAAATCAGAGAAAAACAAAATTAAATTTCTGTCGCAACCCTGATTAATATTGAAAATTATTTTATTTACAGATTTCTTTCAAATTTTTCAAAAAAACATGAATAACTTCTTTTTTAAATAAATATTTAATTATTATTTTTCCATAAGAATTAAATTTCTTCAAAAGATTCAAAATCAAACCTTTTTGAAATTAAACTACTTATAAAAAATTGTTATAAAACATGACCGAGTGATAAAATCATTATTTTATATTATAAGATTTTATAAAAAAAAGAATTTGAAAAAAATTGAATTTCTAGAATAAATTTTTTTATTTATAAAGATAGTTAAAATTTTGACAATAATTTTATTCAAATTCTTTGCAAATAATTGAATTTGAGAGAAGAATTTTATTATTTATAAGGATAATTGAAATTTTGAACAGATGTTTTTTAAAAATGTTTAAAATCAATTTGAATTGTGAAGAAGAATTTTGATATTTTTAAAAATAGTTGAAATTGTGGGAAAAATTTTTAAAAAATTTGAAAATAATTGAATTTCTGTGATGAATTTTCTTATTTTTTAAGATAATTGAATTTTGCAAAGTATTTTAACAGAACTTTTGAAAATAATTAAATTTCCATGATGAATTTTATTATTTATGAAGATAATGATAATTTTGACGAAAAATTAAAAAAAATTTTTTTTAATAAATGAATTTCTAGGATGAGTTTTATTATTTTTAATGATAATTACAAATGTACAGAACTAAATAATTAATTGAAATTCTAACAATAATTTTATTAAAATTCTTTGAAAATAATTAAATTACAGAGAAGAATTTTATTATTTTAAAAGATAATTGAATTTTTAAACAGATTTTTTAAAAAATGTTTAAAAGTAATTGAATTTTGAAGAAGAACTTTGATATTTATACAGATAATTGAAATTTTTAATATTAAAAAAAAAAATTTGGAAATAATTGAATTTCTGCGAAGAATTTTCTTACTTTTGAAGATAATTGAATTTTGCAAAAAATTTTATCAGATCTTTTGAAAAAAATAAAATTTTCAAGATGAATTTTTTTATTTATGAAGATAATGATAATTTGACGAGAAATTAAGAAAAAATTAAGAAAATATTTGAAATTCTGCGGAGAATTTTATTACTTTTGAAAATAATTGAATTTCCATGATGAATTTTATTAGGTATATATAAAATTCTGACAAGAAATTTAAAAAGAAATTTTGAATATAATTGAATTTTTGCGAAGAAATTCATTATTTTTGAAAATAAATGATTTTTAGAGAAGAATTTTATTATTTATAAAGATAATTGAAATTATGACAGGCATTTTATTAAATTTTTTTTAAGTAATTGAATTTTGGAAAAGAATTTTATTATTTATAAAAATAATTGAAATTTTGAACAGATTTTTTAACGAAATGTTAAAAGTACCGAATTAAAATTTTGCCACATATTTTATTAAATTTTATTAAATATTATTCCAGATTGTTTGATGTTTATTTTTTAATAATTATTTTAAAAAAATTTTATAAACAAATTATTTTTTTTAATGTTCTGCGCCTTTTAAAAATTTGAAAAAAATTTCAACCTGGTATTAAAAGTATAAGAAATTAAAATCCGTTGAGAAAATTTTTGATTCGATTTTAATCTTATGAAATTATTACGAGTTTCTAATTCTAAACGTAAGTATATTTTATCTTCTTTATATTCCCGCTTGATTTTGTTTGTTTCATTTTTAATTTGTAAAAAATCTTGTTGGTCGACTTGATATAACTTAAATAGGTTTTTCATGGAAAGACGAAAGCTCGAAAAAAACTTGAAATTTTTAAAATAAAGACCAGCAAAAACATCTTTTTCAATAAAAACAAAAAAAAATAGTCTTTACAGTAGAAGTAACGTAGAATTATAATTTGAAAAATGAAAAAGAATGAGAATATGCTTCTGATCGATCGATTTCGGCCGTGTGTATATAGTATCGATCGTTTTGAAAATGCACCTGGCGCCCGCGCAATAACCTATCCGCGTTTATATTCGACTCGATAAATCATATATCTCTCAGCTCGTGATCACAGCCATAAATTCCAAATCAAAACGTGCCAAACACCGGGCATGGGGGTCAAATTAAAAGTGACGGTTTCGCGGTATCGGTCCGCGAAAACCGCCGGAATAATTGTGAGTTACGATGATCAGGTTTATTTATTTATTCGAGCGAGATGTTATTTATGACGAAAATGCATCAGCGCGGCATATGAACCCCCCGCAGAATTTAAAAGTGTGGGTTGAATTTGTATATATATATATATATACACATTTATCTGTACATATTGTGAATGTATAAATGTTTGTGTGTGTGTGTGTGCATACACGTGTTCCGTGAAACGCCATGTCTCACTAATATTTACTGGGTATGCATTGACGACAAGTCGATACATCATCGGACTTTGGCAAATGGAAGTTTTTTTTATTTTTATTTTTCAACTCCCGTCCCGCGCGAGTCGTCGAGATCTGTCTCTCATTGCAATTTTATGTAACTGGAGAGAGATTTTTTTACACTTCGTTTATAATGTTCAAAAAAAAATTTAATGAGAAATGATTATTATAGCGTATGTAAAGAAGGCGTTGGTAAATTTGTTAATGAAGAATTAGAAAGTATTGATGCTGTCGTACTGGGTAGGCAGTGAAATATTGAATGTTATATTTTATTGAAATGGAACTTAGTGTTGGGGGAGAAGTATTTTTTTTCTCTTTACAACATTATTATTATTAATTAATAATAATAATCTTGGTATTCTTTCATTCATTCTGTCCGCAGTTTGAAGTTAGTTTTTGTAAATGCTTTTGTTTTTTTTTTCTTTTTCAAAACACTTTGCTTGACAGATCGAAATTATAGTTTTTCGATTTGTCAATATCAAAATTTTTTATTGTTTAAGAAGAAAGAAGGTTAAAAGATATTGTTTTTATAAAAAAAGGTAAGAAATTTTCATAATATTGATTTATAAATTTTATAATCATTTTCTTTATTTAAAATCGAATAAAAAATAAAGTAATTTGAACTATTTATATTTCTCCATCAACATTTTTTTTAACTTTCATTTTGTAATTAATTTTGACAATCATATTATTTTTATAAAATTTGTAGTATTTTTTGCATAATTTTCTATTTATTTATCACAATTTTTTAAATGAGTATTGATTAATAAATAATAAGAATTAACTATTTAGAATTTTTTTAATAATATGAATTGAATTGAAGTCTTATTTATTTTTTAATAATTCTAAAAAATAATTATTAGGTAAATTAAAAATCTAATGATTTTATTTACTTTTTGGCTTTGCTGTACCAAGTTTTGAATTAGATTTAATTAGAAACACTGCGATAATAATTGTTTTGGTACAATTAACTACTTTTTAAAATTTAATAATAAAAATGAATGAGAATATAAATTGTAATTTTAATTCGTGATCATAATTGTATTTTTCTTTTAACAATTGAAGTAGAATGTGAACGCGCGCTTTAGCGCGCGTATCCTATGCTAGTTATTATATATAATAATCGTCGTGATTCCGGATCTCTGTCCACACTTGAAGTTAGTTATAGTTATTCTTTTGTTTTTTGTACGTTTTGATAGAAAATAGAAATATACATACATTTTATATAATAATCGTAAGTTTTCTTACTATTAGCAAATTATCTGTATTCATTTGTTTTTGTTTTGAAAATTCATTTTTGTGGGTTATTGTCATTTTTTTAATGTCAAAAAGAAACCAAAAGAAACTCGTTTTATTCACTTCACAAAATTGACAATAATTCCATTACAAATTTTTTATTTTTCTGACTTTTTCCAAGTTATCATCAAAAATATTTACTTTTTTCTTATCCTGATAATAAATTGAATTTATGCTACGAATTTTATTATTCATGAAAGAATTTAAAATAATTTCATTCTTGCGAAGAATTTATATAAATATTTGAAAATAATTGAATTTTCAATAGAAAATTTATAAAAATAATTGATTTCTTTAGGCAAATTTTGTTATTTATGAAAATAATTGAATTTTCTTGAAATATTTTATTATTTATTAAAATAATTAAATTTTCTTGAAATATTTTATTATTTATTAAAATAATTAAATTCTTGCGAAGAATTTCATAAAAAATTCTGAAAATAATTGGAAATTTCCTGAAGAATTTTATAAATTTTCAGAAAAATTGCCTTTTTTAAGAATTTCGTAATTTATGAAAGTAGTTAAATTTTTTTCGAATATTTTTCTATTTTTACAAAATACTTGAATTCTTGCGAAGAATTTTTTTTTAATTTGGAAAATAATTGAATTCTTGGGAAGAATTGTAAAAAAAAGTTTGGAAAATAATTGAATTTTTCTGAAAAATTTTATAAGTTTTGAGAAAAATTGAATTTTTTGAAGAATTACATTTTTTCTAAGAATTTTGTAATTTATGAAAATAATTGAATTCTATCGAGAAATTATATTAACAATTGTTGAAAAAATACTTTAATTACTTTCGAAGAATTTTATTCTTTATAAATATAATTTTATTCATTCAAAGAATTTTATTAATTAGGTAAATGAATACATTCTTGCGGCGAATTTTATTAAAATTGATGAAAATAATTGAATTTTTTCCTAGAATTTTATCATAATTTTTTTTAAATAACTGAATTCTGTTTTGTTGTTTTATAAAAATAGTAGATTTTGAAAACCATTGAAATGTGAAAAGTTTTCAAAGATAATTAAATTTTACGAAGAATTCTATTTAAAAAATTGGCAATAATTGAATGTCGATGGGAAATTTTATTAAATTTTTTGGAAAATCCAATTATTTTGAAATTTTTTTTTTATTATTTATGAAAATAATTGAATTTTTCGGACGATTTATTAGAATTTTTTTAAATAATGGAATTTCAAAGAATAAATTTATTACTTTTTATAATAATTGAATTATTGTGATGAATATTGTTATTTATGAAAATAAGTGAATTTTGAAAAGAATTTTATTGCAATACCTCAAAATAATTGAATTTTTGGAAGTAATTTTTTATTATTTAAAAAAACATTTTATTAAAATTATATTTAAAACAAATAATTTCTTTCGAATAATTTTATTAAATTTTTGAAAATAATTGAATTATTGCAGAAAAGTTTATTAAAATGTTTTAAAAGAATTGAATTTCTGTTGAAAATTTTATTACTTTTGAAAGAAATTGTAATCTTCAGAAGAAATTTAAGAACACTGTTTAAATAATGAATTTTTAAATGTTATGACATTTTTATTAGTTTAAATAATTGAATTCTTGTCAAAAACTTTATTTGGGAATTCTTTAGAATAATTAAAATTTTCGTAATGAAGTTTTTTTAAATTTAAGTATCAGATAACAATTTTTGTGAAATTTAATTTTCCTCGTAAGAAAGTTTAATTATTTAAAATTTTGAAAATCTGATGCCAAATTTGAAATTAGTATCGAAATTTGTTAAAGCTTTTTTTATATACTTTAAAGTTTAAAAATATAATATATTTTGAAAATTTAATTCTAATTAGTTTTTCAGTTATGTGTCATAATAAGTAATTCTTTAAAAATTACTTAAGTTAAAATGACTTGAAATTTGGCTAGTTCAGATGAAATTATAAATTGGTGTACTTATTTGTTTTCAGGTTTGAAATGCATCGTGACACGAAATTTATCTCGTAAATATTATTTTCATTCAGAGGGACTGGAAATGTATTCGTTGAGTTTTTATTTCAAACGGACATAATAAAGTGCGTCATGTGGTTGGTGTTTCGTATCAACATAACACGAAAGGTAACTGACGGATTTTTATGAAACTTAATTCAGAACATGAATTTTAAGTCGGAGTTGTTGCAGGGAATTTAGATAAAATTTGATTTTAGCTTTGTGCAGATAAATATGTTAATTTTGTGGCAAACAAAATCGTTTTTTGTCGTGTTGAATCAAAAATAAATTCTACAGAACAATTGAGTTGAATGGACACGAAATTAATTTCGACTAATCGACTAGAAATTTCATTGCCTGGAAGTGGTAAGAAATTATTCAGTAAATTCAGTAGAAGAATTTGAAAACAAAAGTAATCGTGTAATTATATTTCGTAGAATTGTTGAACCGAAACTAAATTTCGTGTTGAATCAATATTATAAAATTAAATTCAGTTGAATTTCGAACCGAGTTGTTTGTGAAATGATTTTTTCTCGGGGCAGTATTGATTTTTTTAATTTTATATAAATGAAAAAGTTAAATCGAATTCTGAGTGTACTTGAGAGGAAATACTTTGGCGAGCTATGAATAAACGCTATAAACTCGAAATAGATGTTAGAGAAAGAGAGTTTCCACATGGGTATCATTATTTTGCCGAGCACTGGCCGGAAAATTGTTTACTGGATTGTTTAAACGAAATTTACTAAAGCTTACTGATTTTATATCACGCCAACGCTGCCCCGGGGAACCACCCCGGAATTATGCATTAACGAAGTTAGCGGCCATGGAGTCCGCCTGGAAATTAGCTGTCCCAGTAATTGCCTTGAAACGAGTCAACCTTCTCAAGTCCCTAATCGTCAAAAACTTTTTTTCATCTAAAGAAATTTCTTTTCCTTCCGTAAATTGTAATTTCTCTTCAATAATTCAATATCATTCAAATCATAAATTAATAATATTCAATTTCATTGAATTACATATACAACTCAATTGAGTTAATAATTCTTCATTTCGAAATTAATTGTTGTAAACAAAGACAGTTGTGTTTGAAATAATTTTTTGTTTAGAACATATTTGAATTAACATTTTTTTAAAAAATAATAAATAAAATGTGACGCGATCTGAAAAAAGGGACCTTAGAAGCAAAAAATTATAGGTTATGTTTGCAATTTGTGAAATAAAAATACAAAAAGAGAATCAACTGACAATGTAAATCATTGATGTTTAGGTCTTCATTACAACTAAAATATTTAATAAATACTGATTTTAATTTACTGTAAGTAAAAATAAACTTTTAATTAATAAAATAGTAACACTAACATAACCTAAAGTGATTTGCTTCTAAGGTCCCTTTCTTCAGATCGCGTCACAAATGTTAAATTTTGTTGATCTTGAGTCAAATTTTCTGAGCCTCTGAAAACAAACTTTTTAAATTTGCATTATGTCTAAATAAAATTTGTGACAGCCGGATGGTACAAAAATATTCCCTGAATGCGCTTTCAAAAATTTTAATTTTTCAATTAATTTAATTTTTTAAATGAACAATTAAAATCTAAAGAACCTTTTCTGAAAATTCACTATTGCTTCGTTGTTTTTTTTATCAAATTTAATATTTGGTACGGATGTACAAAAATGATGCCTCTATTAATAACAAAAATTTTTTAAATTCCATGACTATTTATACAAAGTAAATTGTTAATTAATTAAACAATTGAAGTTTTAAGCGGCTTCGAGAATAGTTATGAAAAAATTCAAAATCTACAAAACTCACAGTTTTTGACCAAAAACGATTATTACATTTTTCTAAATCTTCGTAATCAAATTCTCTATAATATCGAAGTTTTAAGTTCGATTTTTGAATTTTTGTTTTAAAACAATTTTTAATAACAATAAGTATTAAAAAAATTATATAATCGTAAAAATATTTTTATAACAATTTATTAAATTAATTGTCATGAGTGACCCGTCTATTAATAATAGAATATAAATAAATTAAACATTGTTTAAACAATGAATTGTTGTTATTTTTTTAAAATTTGTACATAGGGTTTGAAATTTCTAGTTTCTTTTCAATTTAAAAATTTTTCATTTGTAAAATATCTACTGATAGTAAAAAATACAAAATTATTTATTAAAAAATTGTTTAAACAATTAATTGTTATTATTTTTGTCATAAACTGTACTTAGTGCTAAGAATTTGTAGTTTTTTCTCTATTGTGCATTTTTCTGTAACTAAAACATATACAATTATAAAAGAAAAACTAAATATTAATTATTTAAACAATTTATTTTGTTAATTTGTCATTTCACTGTACATAAAACTAGAATTTCTTAGTTTTTTGAAATGTGAAATTATTTACAACTTGAACACCTAAATATAATAGAAAAACTAAAAAGTTAGAATTTAATCATTGTTTAAACAAATAGTTTTTACATTTCCAATTGATTGTATTTAGAAAAATCTTTAAATTTCTAGCTCTTAGTGCAGTTTATTGAAAAATGACAACAATACATTGTTTAAACAGTTTTAAAATAAAAAAACTTAAAATTTCTAGCCCTAAGTACAATGTATAAAAAAATAACAATTAATTGTTTAAACAATTTAACAAATCAGTTATTTTGAATTTTTTTATCACTAGTAGATGTTTTACTCTTTAAAAATTGAACAATTATAAAAAAACTAGAAATTTCTTGCCGCAAGTATAGCTTATGAAAAAAATAACAACAATTAATTTAATAAATTGTTATATCTTTTGGATACATTAGAAACATTCAAACTTTATTTTAATAGGTTTTTTTTTACTAATTTTCGTAATTACTTAAATTCTTCAAATTTCATGACATAACATTGTAAGGGATTGCATCTTTCATGTAATTTAACTTTTGAGCAATTCAGAAAGTAAAAAATTACTTTGAAAATAAGGTTGATAATATTAAAAGGCATTTCAAAGTAATTTGAATTTATATGAAACATTAGAAAGGTCTAAAACTTATCACATCAGGATGTATTTCTAGATTAAGAAATAATTGAAAAATAATCACACCTTCCGAAAAGATGTTAGTGCGACTGCAATAACCAACTTCCATGGTAATAATGGAAGAAGAAAAACTAAAAAGTGTTTAAATTTTATGGAAACTTTGTTACTGGATAGATTTTATAGTAGAAATAATTTGTTATTTTATTGTCTCCAAAGATCTTTTTATTTATAAAAATCCTTTATTGCAGCCTTTATGGCTGCAAGTTAAATACTTAAATTGAATAGAATTTTTGTTAATTGAAAAAGATACCGAGACCCTTAATTATTAATAAATCTAGTCATTGAGTCGAAAATAAATGATAAGCTTTCGTGAAAAAAGGGATTAAAAACATGATAAAGATGAGCAAGAGGCTTGATTTGCTGAAGAAGTGAAAGTAAATGATGCCGCATCTTAGTAATTTATCAATTCTCAGCACACTTGGTGAATTCGTTTAAAGTTTAAAAAGTCAAAAGATCCAGTGCGATTGGAAGAGAAATAGTCGTCCCGGCGAGAATTCGGACCTGCTGTTTGGCTCTCGAACCGCAGAAATCACATAAATAGGTGTCTATATTTATGAGGTCCCATATGCCACGATGCCCGATGATGCCACCGAAAACCGTCGACCCATCTGGTCCAATAGTGGCGAATTTAATGTCCCGCCGGATATCGCCTATAATTTAGGGTAATATATTACCTGGTAATTCGTTGCGTATTGGTGTAAGATGCAATTATGAATAATAAGGGCCCCCCTCCTCTATCACCCTCTCTCTTTCTCTTCTAGCCCTGGGCATGGGTCACGTCCACCACATGTCCCGCAGTTCTTCGCTGACCGTCTTGTTATTCTTTTTTTTGTTTTTTTTTTTTTTTTGCTTCCCCATAAAGTGTGAATGCATTTAATATAGTCCCACATATGCAAAATGTTTTATTATCCGATGATTTAATGATAAATGTTTTATGTATTTTATATCCGGTATATAAATGACTCAATATTTTTCAAGGCGAAGCAGATATTTATTATTGAAACGTTTTAATATATAGTATACAAAAAGTTTGTTCTTTTTACATTCGAATCTTTGGTATTAAAAATTGTCTTGTATTGAATATAATTTTACGGATGAAATTATTATTCTTTCTGAAACAAATTAAGAAATTGTGATTAATTTTATTATAATTGTAATAAATAGTTTTGTTTTAATCAGAAACTCTGTTTTTTTAATATATAGGGGCACAGTTTTCTTAAAAGTATCAAATTGATACCAAAGTGGATCAAATTGATGCCAAAAATCTAGATCAATTTTTTATTTGATCCAAATTTTTGGTATCAATTCGTTGGCATTTGATACTTTTAAGTTAACAGTGGGAGTATGTCTACACATCAAACAAGGAATTAATTTTTAAAACTTTAAATGACGCATTCATTCAATATAATAAATTATTGAAAGATCGATTATCGGAGCTATACAAACATTTTTTGATAAAATTATAGTTCATTAAATTTTTAAGCTCTTAAATTTTAGAGAGCTCAGGAACTCCCGCGTAACATAATTTCAAGACATTCCAGTTAATTTTAAATTATGTCGTCGGCAGTTTTGAATATGACATTTATTGAATTTTAAAAATCTGATGTCAGGTCACAGGGTTGTCATATTTTAGGGAGTTTAGGGAAAAGTCAAGGAAAGTAAAATTGTTCAGGAAAATTATGAAAAAGTCAATAAATTTTTATTAAATGTTCACAAAAAAAATTAAATTTTTAGAATTCATAGGAAAATTCTAAAATTTTGTGTCTTTTTTTTGTTTTTTTTGTTTCTAAAAAGTATATAAAATATTAAAAAATTTATTACTATTTAATGTAAAGTATTTTTAATGTACTTTTATAATATGTGCTAACTTTTTAATTTTAAAATATAGAAATATAAAAAATTTTACCTTTAATATTGAGTGTTTCATGATTTTCAGTGATTTTAATCACTTATTTCTTCTCAGGAGGTTGACCAAAAAATCCAATTTTTGTCTTAATATTTAAGTTTGACCTTCTTTTCCATTCTATTAAATTTTGGTGATGGAGAACGAACTACTTTTCAGTTTAAACTTTGTTTAAAAAATCTGCTGAAAAAACGCATTTTTTTGGTTAAATACAAGTAGATTTTTGCAAGACTATTGAGATAGCCAACTTCAGTGTTATAAAAATACTTGCATTTTAACCAAAAAATGCGTTTTTTCAGCAGATTTTTTAAACAAAATTTAAACTGAAAAGTAGTTCGTTCTCCATCACTAAAATTTGATAGAATGGAAAAGAAGGTCAAACTTAAATATGAAGACGAAAATTGGATTTTTTGGTCAACCTCCTGAGAAGAAATAAGTGATTAAAATCTCTGAAAATCATGAAACACTCAATATTAAAGGTAAAATTTTTTATATTTCTATAATATAAAATTAAAAAGTTAGCACATATTATAAAAGTACATTAAAAATACTTTACATTAAATAGTAATAAATTTTTAAATATTTATATACTTTTTAGAAAAGTGTAAATAAAATGTAGTGACTTTTGACATTTTATAATTAAGTTTTAAAATCAATTTTTATCTATTAATTTGGGTTTGTTTACATAATAATCTATTTATACAAGTAAATTAGCTCATTTTTAACAAATATCAATCAAGAAATTTGTATTATCTAAATTATTTCCATGCTTCTTTATTAAATTTTCATAACTGTCAATCTAACCTTTTTTCTGTGCAACTCAACTTAAAAATCCAAATTCTAAGTTTAATTCAAAAAATTTTATAAAATAATTCTCAAAAATGAAATCTACGGATATTAAACATCATTTTTACAAATTATGAGATTTTTTAAAAAATAGTCCGCAACGGCTTCAGGTGAAATATAATGGACTGACCCTATCGTAAAATTATTATTTACTTATATAATATTTAATTATAGCCCTCAACTATTATGACCACGAAAATTGAAGCATGTCACTAAAATCCAAAAATGACAACTTTGTCAAATTCTCAGTTCGGTTTAATGATAATTTGATTCAAATGTATGACCTTTCATATCTAGACATTATTAGAAATTTTAATTTTTTCTAAATTCAAAATGGCGGTTTAAAAATGTCGGAAAAAATGTCTAAAATTTTTGTTTACATATCGCTCTTATTTTTATAGTTGCAATGAATGTTAAGGATGGAAATTGTTTACCATTATTATCTAAAAATTTTATAAACAAATTATGAATTCACAATAATTAAAAGAAAACAATAATGTTTTATTCCTCTGACTGACTATTTTACTACTTTCTCAATGAAACTTTAAGATGAAAATTATTGATCACAATTATTTAACAACTTTATAAACAATTGTTGTAAACAAATTCCAAATTAACAACAAATAAGCATGTAAACATTTCGTTTTTTCTTTCTCTTTTTATTGTAATCCCTTAAAAGCAGTACTTGTTGTTAATTTGCAATTTTTTTTATAACAATTGTTTATAAAGTTGCTAAATAATTGTGAAGAAAAAATGTCATGGGAAGAAACGTACTTCTCGGGCAAAATGGGTTAAATTAATAAGTTTTTTTAACGGGCGTTGAAATAAAACCAGAAATTATGTTCAAATACTTTTATAATTGGCTTTGATAATTGTGAGCTTGTTAAATTACATTACATACAGTTTAAATTTAAAATGATAATTCGCGAAGACAAGAAAGAATGAAGGAAAGAAAGAAACAATGTATAACTCGGAGTACAAGTTTTGTTGTAATGGGTCGTGGTTTTAAATACTTTAAGTTGCAAGTTTGCAATTAAGCGTGAGGGTTAAATATCTACCGCGCCAAAGGTTTCGCGCTGAGACAGATTAGACTTGTAATAAACTGCTGGGGGTGCAGTCACGCTGGAAACGATTCACGAGGGAGCCACTAAGGTACTCGCACTGGAAACTAGCCTGAAACAGATTTAAACTCGTTTCCTCTGGTTCACGCTAAAGTTCCTTGCCTTTTAATTAGTTGCCCAACTATATAAGGTCCGTGGATAACCTCTAATAGGATATATCTTTTATTCGACTATATATATATAAAAAAAACAACCATCAAATAACCACTGGGAATTATCAATTTTAATTCATTTTATTAACTATTTTCTACGCAGTTTTTTACTTTACGTTACATATTATTTGTAACTTGATAATAATATTTCGAATCGTATGAGATTCCTTTGTAGCATATTAATTTACATGGATTAATCTTAGATTTATTGATGTGGAAATAATTATAAATGCAATCTTATTGATTTGTTGGATTTTCTCACTGAGAAAGTATTGAATAATGTAAGTTTGAATTATTTATTGTTACTATATAGAAACATCTGTCGGCAATAAGTCATGAAGATTTTCAATTTATTATCATTGTCTCGTAATTTATTGATGTTGAAGTGATGAAAGGAATTTACTCTTAAATATATTTCGCTTCTTAAAGATATTATAATGTTAACATTGCCATGCTATGTCAAAATCTGTATAAGTTAATTATAATTAATTAATTGACAATTTTTATTCACTTTAAGGTCGTTTTTTCCATAATTCTACGAACAAGAAACAATCCAATTATGTTTTAAATTAATTAAAATTAAAAATAGTTGCAAACTATAACTTTTTAATATTTTTAATTAAATAGAAGCGCAGTAATTGATGCACTTCTACACAATTTGAATTACATAACCTCTTAGTGGACTATTCTAAATTGAATTCAAAAATACTCTATTGATTCAGGCCTCGACCTAGGACTGTAAAAGAAAAGTTTTTACAATTTTACAAAAATTGTTATAAACAATTACACTTCAAGGGTAGTTATGTCTAGACAAATTTTTTTTTTTGTTAAATTAGCTTTACATCATTGCAATTAATTTTTTTTCATTAAACTGATGTTTTTAAATAGTTGTTGTTTATTGTTTAAACAATTTTTATAAACAATTATTCGGTAAGGACATCCTTAGGTACAAAAAAATCGAATTTTCTAAGTATACTGATTCATCTATGTCACTCAGAGGCTTTTTTTTTGTAAAAACGCCATTTTTTAAACAATTCTATCATTTTTATAAACAAATTATATAAACAATTATATTTTAAGGATAGTTATGTTTAAAAAATTTATTTTGTTAAATTTTACTTTAGATAATTTCAATTAAACTTTTTTTTGTCATAAACTATTCTTTTATAAAAATTTTTCTTTACTGTTTAAACAATTTTTATAAACAATTCTACTGTAAGGACATTTTTTGGTTAGAGAATCGAATTTTCTATGAATAATGTTTCATCTAAGCCGCTTAATGATTTCTTTTGTGAAAAAGTTATTGCTTAATAAAATTTTGCATTCTTATAAAAAAATTATATAAACAATTACATAGTTCAAATACTTTTAGGAATATATTAATCGCCGTTTTCAGAAATTAATTTTAAATTAGACGGATTAAGCTTTATTTCAGTAAAATTTATGTTTTACTTTAATTTTTCTTATTTTTATAACAACTTATAAATTTTTTTATAAAAATGAAAAATATAATTAAGCAATAACTTTTTTACAAAAAAAATCATTGACGGGTTAGATAAAACATTATTCGTAGAAAATTCCATTTATTTGTGCCCAAAAAATGCCCTTTCAGTATAATTGTTGATAAAAATTGTTTAAACAATAAAGTCAAATTATTGTAATGGATCAATTTAACAAAATAAATTTTTTAGACATAACTACCTGTAAAATGTAATTGTTTATATATTTTGTTTATAAAAATGATAAAATTATTAGCAAAATGGACTTTTTTTCCAAGAAAACTTCTGAGCGACTTAGATGAAAATTTATTCGTAAAAAATTCGATTTATTTGTACCCCAAAAATGTCCTTACAGTATAATTGTTGATACAAATTGTTTAAACAATAAAGAAGAATTATTGCAAAAGATCAGTTTGACAAGAAGAAAGTTGAATTTCAATAATGTAAAGCGAATTTAACAAAAAAAAATTTGCTATTTTAGAGATAACTACCCGTAAAGTGTAATTGTTTATGAAAATTGTTTATAACAATTTTGACAGTAAATACTTTTTTTTTTACTTCTTACACGTCTCTAGGTATTAAATGTAGGTATACAATATTAAGTATGCACACAAATTTTTAAGCTTAAGAAATCGTTAAATATTAAAAATAATTTTTTTTACATTTTTTATAAACATTAAAATATTTTTAAACAAAAATTGAAATCGACTGTTATAGAGATCGCTTTACACTGAGAAAACAATATATTTGAATCAAACATAATTATCTTTGTTATACAGTCAACCAAAAATTATCTTTGAATTAAACATAGTAATTTTGATTCAATACATAATAAATTTTAATAAATAAAAAATTATGTTTAATTCATTTATATTATATGTTTAATTCAAAAATATTTTTTTGATTGACTATTTATTTTTTAATAAACAAAAAAATTTTTTCATTGTAGAATTTAGTTCTGCGTTAGAGAAAAAAAATTTTGTAATTTGGTTAAAAATTTCGGTCTAAAAGTCAATTTAAATCAAATTTGGTCATTTTGCCCCACTCTGCGGTAAGCAATAAAGCGTAAATTTTTAGAAATAATTGAATTTTGAAATTATTTTGTTTTTACAAAGTTTAATTGAATTTTTTTTATACCGTTTGTAGTTTTTATTTTTTTTTAATTGAGGAAATTACGAATAATTGAATTTTCATAAAATGGAATGTTGTAAAAATATAGATTTGAAAATGGAATACTGTCAACCGGGGTAATTATGGAACATCAGGGGTAAATATGAAACGAGTAATACTTTTTTATGTAAAATTTGTGTGGTAAATTATTTTAATTTGGTTCTTGTTTTACATAATAGTTTAATATTTTGCCTACAAAGTTACTCAGATGTTTTTATTTTCATTGTCATTGGCAACGAGAAAATAATTATTAAAAATCGAAAAAGTGGAAAGGTTATTTCAAGAATGTGTAAAAATTTACTAATTTCTTGGAATTAAATTCGCGTTTAATTTACTATTATTATCTATTGTTATTGTACTCTGCAGTACTAAATAAAGTTTTCTTAATATACACACAAAGAAAATTTGTTATACTTGCTTTTATAATGAATTATAATAATTTGTTCTACAATTGCCCCAAATGCAAGGCAAATATGGAGAAATATTTATGTTTAAATAACTCCGTCAAAAAATTTTTTTTGTAAATGGAACTTGAAGGAAATCTTTAGAGGAATGTTCACAATATATTTGAATATAGCTAATAAAATTTTTTTTGTACATTTTAGATTTTTAGTGAAGAAGAAACTCGAAAAATCGCGTTTTTTGTTCCATAATTACCCCTGTTGACGGTACTTGAAAATTGTCAAAAAACTTTTTCGAAAATTATTAAAAATAATCATGGATTTAAAGCAGAATTTTAGTTAAAAATCCTTAAAAATAATAATTGAATTGGAATTGATATCTTCTTGTTTTTTAGTTATGAAAATTTTAATTTGTTGTTTTAATTAAAACTATTTTCTTATTTAACTCGGACTGATTATTAAATGTTTGTCAGTAATTGATCCGCAAAGTCCGTGTTTTGAAATACTTTCGCTAATTCGAGCGCCGCTGGTGAGAAATTAATTGAAGTTAAAATTGTTATGCTTTGTGTAATGAAATAATAGTGGGCCACTGAATGGAATGTTAAAATCGGTATTGCTATTAAATTTGAGAGGTTTTAGTGGAGAGTTAAAGAAAATACTCTATAGAGGAAGAAAGTTGCTCGCCAAAGGTAATTCGGTAGGAGAAATTACTTAACTCTCGGATGATACATAAATTAAGTTGAAGTCGTAAAAGGGTCTGGGTATAGTCGAGCAGCCAGTTAGCGTGAGGGTGCCCCAGGGGGCTGTACAGCCCCCAAGAACCGTGGTGCCGTGGCCGAAGTGTCCGTACTCTACTCTCAACCCTTTACGATGCTATGCCACTGCCTAATAGAATTACCCTCTGAGCTAAAGTTAGTTCAGGCTAGATTGAAATCGCCGTCACATTTTTAGCTTTTATAACCATCTCAATTATATTCTTCTTCCTCTCTCTCTCTCGCCATATAGTCTCAATTTTATTCTCGAAAGATAAGATTTTTATATCTCTAATTCAATAATTCCTTTTTCTCTTTTTTTTAGAAGAAAAGCGAATTCACTTCTCATATAATTGCAAGAAGTGAATTTCTTTTATAAGAAGTGAAATCAATTTTTTAAATATTGAAATTAATATTATACTAGCATAGGATTTCAATTGTTAAAAGAATACAATTATGATGACGAATTAAAATTACAATTTATATTCTCATTCATTTTTATTATTAAATTTAAAAAAGTAGTTAATTGTACCAAAACAATTATTATCGCAGTGTTTCTAATTAAATCCAATTCAAAACTTGGTACAGTAAAGGAAAAACTAAATAAAATCAATAGATTTGTAATTTAATAATTATTTTTTAGAATTATCAAAAAAATAAATAAGACTTCAATTCAATTCATATTATTAAAAAAAATACTAAATAGTTAATTCTTATTATTTATTAATCAATATTTATTTAAAAAATTGTGATAAATAAATAGAAAACTATGCAAAAAATACTACAAATTTTGTAAAAACAATATGATTGTCAAAATTAATTACAAAATAAAAGTTTTAAAAAAAATATTGATGGAGAAATATAAATAGTTCAAATTACTTTATTTTTTATTCGATTTTAAATAAAGAAAAAGAAATTATGCAAATTTTTTCATTAATTTCTAGATTAAACATAAAATAAATTTATTTTTAGAAGATTAAAAAATTAAATCTTATTAAAAAAATTCTTCAAATGAAATTAAATATTTTGTTTTTTAATAAAAAAAATGTAAATTGTGAATAGACATTATTATTAGATTATTATATATATATTATCATTAGAATGAGAAAATACTTGAGCGTTTTTTTAGCTAGTAAAATATAAAATATCTTTATATACATAAAAAAATAAAAATTGTAATTATGAAATACACAAATTCTTCCTACACATTTTTTTTATTAATTTAAAATGGAAAAAAAATTGTTAAAAATTGTAATTAAAAAACAAAAATTTCACAACTGTTTATTTCAAAAGAAACTAATAATTAAAAAAAAATAAACAAAAAATAATTATAAAATTTATAAATCGATATTATTATTATTAATCTTACCTTATTTTATAAAGACAATATCTTTTAACCTTCTTTCTTTTTAAACAATAAAAATTTTGATATTGACAAATCAAAAAACTGTATAATTTCGATCTGTCAAGCAAAGAATACCAAGATTATTATTATTAATAATAATAATTTAAAAAAATTGATTTAAATTGAATTTGTTGAATATTAAAAAAAATTGATTTACATTGAATTTTTTCTTCTGGGGGAATTTTAATTCTCGTGTGAAATATTTTGAAAATGAGGTACACGAGGATTTCTGTACGACAATAATCGTCGCCCTTTCGATGGGGTTGAGTTATGGAAAGGGACGTTCCTTGCGCAATAAGTCACGGGAATTACGAAATTTTTGGCTCACGCCCATCTTGAACTTCGAATCCCACAATTGGTATTATTATTCAAGATAAGGTTTTTTTTTCATTGAAATAAAATTTTATTTTTTCTATTAACATACATGTATTTGTATAACAAAAAAGTGGAATAAAAAAATGCACGAAAACAATTTTCAAGTATTTTTTACAACTTACGAGGTAAAAATTGTCTGAAATTTTTGTTGAATTTTACTATTTTCAGGGTTAATTTTACCAATGCTAACAATGAAAATTCTATCATGTGTAATATTAGGGAATTTAGGGAAAGTCCAAAAAGAAGAATTGGTCAGCGAAAAGTCAAGGATTTTTTTTATTGAAATGTGACGCGATCCAAAGAAAGAGACCTTAGAAGCAAAAAATTATAGGTTATGTTTGCAATTTTTTAAATAAAAAAACAAAAAAAGGATCAACTTTCAATGTGAATCATTAATGTTTAAGTTTTCATTACAACTATACATAATTTAATAAACACTGATTTTAATTTTTAAAAATTAAATGAAAACTTTTAATCACCAAAAAAGTAATACTAATATAACCTTAAAGTGATTTGCTTCTAAGGTCCCTTTCTTCAGATCGCGTCACAAATACTGAAAAAATTGAATTTTGGAAAAATTATACGAATGATTGCAGAAATTCAATTATTTTCAAAAGTAATAAAATTCTTCTTACAAAAGTTCAATTATGCTCAAAATTTTTAAAAAAATTCTTGGCAACATTACAATTATTATAATTAAAAATAATAAAGTTTTTTTGTAAAATTCAATTACTTTAAAACATTTAAATAAAATTTCTCTTTAAAATTCAATTACTTTAAAACATTTTAATAAAATTCTTGGCAAAATTTCAATTATTTTCAAAACTTTCCCTCAATTCAATGATTTTCAATATTTACAACTTTAAAAAATTTACCAAAAGAATTTAATTATTTCTAAAAAATTATGATAAAATTCTATGCAAATATTAAATTATTTTCATAAATAATGAAAATTTCCAAGGAATTCAATTATTTACACATTTTTTTTTTAAATCTCTTTGCAATAGTTCAATTGTTTTTAATTTTTAAAGTAATTATGTTTATAAAATTTATTATTAGAATTCAATTTTAAGAAACATTCATTTATTCAATAAATTATTTATTTTTGTATTTGAATAATTGAATTCTCGTAGATTTTTATAATTTAAATTGATATAAAACTCAATTTCAGTTAAAATTTTTTATAATAATTTATTATTGAATATTAAAAGCATTAAAAAGTTAATTTTTAAAAATATTTTAATATTAAAAAGATTTTAACTTAAAATCTTTGTAAATTTGAATTTTTTATAATTTTAACTAAAATTTTTGTACAATTAATTTTTTTGACAAGGTTGAACTGAATTTAAAAAAAAATAATTCAAGTTTCTATTTTCAAAATATTAAATTTGTAAATTCTTAACGAACTTTTGCCAAAATTATCAAAAATAATTGATGATTGAAGTTCTTTTGCATAATTTAAATAAAATTTTTGAAAATAATTGCATTTTTCTGAAGAATAAACTTAAAATTGTTTTAAAAATAATATATTTCTTTCGGAGAATTATATGAAAAATTTTGCAAATAATTTTTATTTTTCGAAAACTTAACTTAAACTTGTTTTATAAAAATAGTAGATTTCTTTCGAAGAATTTTAATAAGATTTTTGTAAATAATTACATTTTTCGAAGAATTTGATTGAAATTGTGTTAAAAGTAATTGAAATCCTGTGAAAAATTTGATTAATTAATAATTTCAAAATCTTGCAACAAATTTTTATTGTTCTCTTAATTTATGGAAATCTTATAAAGAATTTTATTATTTATGAAAATAATTGAAATCTTGCAATGAATTTTATTATATATTTTGTCAATAATTAAATTCTTTTTAGAAATTTTATTTAAATAGTAGATTTTGGAGATATTTGAATTTCAGCAAAGAATTTCATTATTTGTGAAATGTAATTGAATTCTTGCAAATAATTTTTGGAGATAATTTAATTTTTTGAGGGATTTATTTAAAACTGTATTAAAAATTATTGAAATCTTATACTGTAAATCTGAATCAGTAAACATTTCACTGATTCAGATTTAGAATGTATGAAAAAATTTTTTTTGAATTCTTGCAACAAATTTTATTGCATTTTTTGAAATAATTAAATTCATGTGAGTCATTTTATTAGTTGTAAAAATTGTTAATTATTCTGGTAAAGAATTTTATTAAAATTTTTGTTAATAATTTAATTTTTTAAACAAATTTTACGGAAATTTAAATTATAATCTTTCATTTCTATGGAGCAATAATAATTAAATATTTATTTACAAAAGAATTTATTGATCTTTTCGAATAATTTTACAATTACCTAGAGAAATTCGTAAATAAATATAATAGATCATTCTTTTTTGAGTATCCAATCAGTTTTAGAGAGAATCAAAATATTTCTTATGTTCATCGAAAAAGTCAAAATTTTATCTGTAAATCAGGGAAAAACAAAATAAATTTTTTGGGGGCAATCCCCTTGTGTTAATGGAATAACTTTAATGGACTGTTCGTCAAATTCTCCTTTAAGTAAAACAAGATATAATATTAATAAAAGAAAATATCCTAAAAGTAAATTTAAAAAAAATAAGTGGAAAATTATATATATAGATGAGGTGGATGAAAAAAAAAATGGCAATCGACTTTGAAAAACATGGCGCATCCCGCACGTCCTTATTTATTCCCGTCTAAAATCTCATTCGGTTGAAATATCAGGTTATACCCGACGGAACGTGCATTCTCGGTATGATTTTTCATTAAAGTGTCTCTCGCAACTGAGATATGACCGGGACATTGAATGTAGCGGCTCCCATGAGTGTGACAAAGAACGCTGCATCGTAGTTGTTGTAAATTGAAGAAAGATAGCGAGAGACTATATTCCGTACAATATTGTGGCTTGATATATTACTAGCGCAGTTTTCCCACGAGTGCGATAAAGACACACACCGGGTATGTACGGATCTGTGCACCACACGAAGAGAAATTGCGGACGGTTTACTTCTTCTTTTCTTTCCCCCCCGCAACTTTTTGACGTCTCAATACGTAATTACAAGTGACGCACTTTCTTACGAGGTTTATCAAAATAGTAGAAGGACATTTTTTTTGTTTTTTCTTTTATTTTTAGTGACAAATGTTTTATTAGGAAATATTCGAATTTTTGTTACAATAGAGTGTGGATCATAGGGAGTATCTTAATTTTTACATTAGAGCGTATCTCGCAGTAGTCACTAATTCAATCGTACTTGGGAGACTCAGAGAAGAAGCACAAGGACAGGAGTGGGGATAATGAGAGTGAGAGAGCGAAAGTGAAACTTCTCTTTTACTCTCATTACCCCCACTCTGACGCCGTGTTGCGCTTCTGCGCAGTCTCGATCTTAGAACGGCAGTTCTGGCTATTTTCCGTTTGATAGAAGCGTAAGAAATTTACTTTTCTACATTTTGAATATTTTTAAGTTATTTTTGATTAAAAATTATAATTTTTTGTCCATAATAAATTATATGAAGTAACATAAACTAAAATTTAACAAATGTTTCTCATTGATAGGAAATTGTAATTTTTATTTAATTGCAACTTTTAATCGTTTTAAATATTCAAAATTAAATTCTTTACCTTTCCATCGAGACGAATTAAAAATTTAATTTGTGTTTTTCTCTTAAATTAGGAAATTATGACATTGGACTAACTTTTGATTTGACTGTCCTTCAGATTCCTCCTTAAGTTAATAATTATATTTAAATAAAGTAAATTTTTGGCACAATTGAGTAAAGTCGATACATCTTTATTAGAATCTTCAAAAATTGTCGTTTTCTAAAGCTATTTTCAAATAAATAAAAAAAATATCTATAATTTTAGAAAAGTTGTAAATGATTGCATAAATTCAACTATTTTTAAAAATAATAAAAATCTAGACATAAATTTAATTATGTACCAAAATTTTGTTAAATTCTCGTCAAAATTTCAATTATTTTCAAAAGTAATAAAATTCTTTTACGAAATTCAATAATTTTCAAAAAATTTCATAAAATTTTTGGACATTTAAATTATTTAAGAAAGATTTCAATTAAATTCTACGGAAACTTTTAATTATTTTCATGGATGATGAAAATCTCTGCAGTAATTCAATTATTTATGAATAATAATGTTCTTTTTAAGAATTTAGTTATTTTCATAAATAATAAAACTCCTGCCAACAAAACTCATGGTAACAATATTTTTTAAAAAGTAATTTTAATAAAATTCTTCGTAGAAAAATCAGTTTGAATAATTTATCAAAATTCAGTTATTTTAAAAATTGTGCTATTTTAATAAAATTTCACAAAATAATTCAATTATTTGAATCAAGAATTCAATTATTTTCAAAAGTATAATAAAATTCTTGGCAAAAATTAATTAGAGTACAAAATTTTATAAACTTCTCGTCTTACTTTAATTCATCTTTACAAATAATATAAAATTATTCTCTAAAAGTAAACCATTTTTAAAAAACTTTTCAAAATTCAATGATTTTTAAAATCTACTACTTATATAAAATTTTCAAGAAGAATTCAATTATTATTAAACACATATTTTTATATGTATAATTCTACGTAAGTATTTAATTATTTTCATTAATTTTTAAATTATAAATTTATAAATTTATAAATTTTTATAAGTTGATATGATCTTGTTTCAATTGTCAAAATAATAAAATCGTCTTTGGAGCTCAGTTCAATATGATCTCTATTCAATTGTCAATTTAATATAATTTCGCAAAAGTTTCCCTGTAATAAAATCTTAATTAAGAGTAGTTTTAAATTTACTTAAAAAATAAAATATTAATTCGTTTTTATTATTATTTAATGTTTTATAATGATTAAAAAAATAAAATATAGGAAAATAAATTAAAATTATTAAAACTATTAAAAATATCAGAAAACTATAAATTAACTATTAAATAAATATAACTATAAAATATTAATTCGTTTGAAATATTATTTCATACTTTTCAATAATTTATTTAATAATTCATTAAATGAAAAAATAAATAATAAAATTATACAAATCTAAATAATAATAAAAATACTAAACTAACTAATTTTAATTAATAAAATTCATTATTCATTAAAAAGTATGAAATAATATTGCATAAATAATAAAATGAGTATTATCTATAATATTTGAAAAATATATTAAGAATTAATTAGTTAATTTTAAGAATTAATTACGAAGTTTGATAAATTTATTAGAATTCAGATAAAAAAGTTATAAAAATTATTTCTGTCTCAATAAATTATATAAAATTAAGTAAAATAGTTTTTAATGCATTTCAGACAATCCACTTCGACCGGAATGGATAATTGTACCTAAAAAAGAATTTCAATTGAGAAATATAGCGTAATATAATTCTTAATATATTTTTTAAATAATATTATTAATACTCATTTTAATATACTTTGTTAATTTGTTTTGCTTAATTACTTTTATTATTTGTGCAATATTATGTTATACTTTTTAATGAATAATAAAATTTATTAATTAAAATTAGTTAGTTTAGTATTTTTAGTATTATTTAGATTTGTATAATTTTATTATTTATTTTCTTTATTTTTTCATTTAATGAATTATTAAATATATTATTGAAAAGTATGAAATAATATTACAAACGAATTAATATTTTAGAGTTAATAATTTATTATTTTTCTGATATTTTCAGTAGTTTGAATAATTTTAATTTATTTTTCTATATTTTATTTTATTAATCATTATTTAAGGGCATTTAAACAATTATGACGTCACAAGTTTTAAAACTCATGCTTTTCACACATTGTGACGTCATAGTGGTTCAAATGCCCTTAATCATTATAAAACATGAATTAAATACTAATAAAAACGAATTAATATTTTATTTTTTAAGTGAATTTAAAATTACTCTGAATTAAGATTTTATTGCAGGGAAACTTTTGCAAAATTATATAAAATTGACAATTGAATAGAGATCATATTGAACTGAGCTCCAAAGACGATTTTATTATTTTGACAATTGAAACAGGAACATATCAAAAAAAAAAAATTGAAATTATTTTTTTTTCGCAGAAGACAAATGTGAGTATATTTTTCCCTACTCACAAAAGAATTTAAAAATAAAAAAGAAATTCGATTTCCATCTGAACGTTATGTGAGAGAATTATCAAGTTTCATTTTTAATTTCCGTGAATGATGAATATTTGTCAGGGGAATCGAATTTTGGTTATTTATTATTTGTTGAGCAATTGGGGATTTTTTTTTATTCGGGAATATCTAATTTATGTAGGTATTATTACCTATAACAATAGAGAAAGATCTATTTTGGTGGGTGTCAATCAAGAAAAGAGAAGAAGAAATAGAATAGAAGTAGCGTGTGAGGATGGAATACGGAAGAGGCACTTGACTTTCCCATTTCCTCTGCAAACTGACGCTGGTACGTATGCATATAGTTAAGGCGCGAAAGTGACAATAGTTCTTGGAACTTTGTACCACAATGGCGTCCACTTAGCTGAACGTCCGCCGGAAGACGGAGCTTAATGTGTTTGATCAGGACGAGCGGGTCATCATGAATTGTAGTTCATTCAAGAAAATTCGATATCCGTTTTGTCAGGTTGACTCATATCGTTTTGCCACCCTCTCTCTTCTTTAGTTTATATTGAGGAAATATATATATATCGATTATCTCTTTCTGAGAAAAATGATACTTGTGATAAAGTAGCCATAAGCTTCCCGATTGGCTTTTGTTATGATAAAGGGAATATTTTTCTTTTTCATATGTAATTGGTATTTGATTCATTTTGAAGCCAACTATTATTAATATTATTTTTAGCAACTACAAGCACTAAAAAAGTCTTCTTTTGAACGACTACTACTGGATATTTTTAATCTTCAAAAAAAGTAGATTATACTGGTAAGTTCGTTACAAAAAATATTTATTTCTATAACATTATAGGAATTTTTGGTCAGGAAGTTCAAGGTTGACCCACAACCTGGAAATGTCAGGGAATTTTGATCGGAATCCTGGGAAATTATTGTTTTCTGAAGTTATTGTCCTTAGTCTTAAGATGTAATTTTACATAAATATTTCAAAATAAATCTCAATTTTATAAAAGAGTTCAGTTGCGTTTACAATTTTCATGAAATTGATGATCTTCAAAAGGTTTTAATTTGAAAGTTCGTAAAATTACACAGGGTTGCCGCACGGACCTGGAAAACTTGGGAAACCTGGAATTGTCATGCAATTTTTATTCAGTCATGGAAAACCTGGAATTGTCAGGGAATTTTTATTCAGGATACTAAAAACTCAATTTTTTTGTATTTGAGTCGAAAAAATTTCAAGTTTTCAAGTTGACATTATACAACTTTTTGATTTTAAATTTAGTGCTTACAATTGAAATAAATATGGCATTTCTAAATTTTAGTTTCTTTTCGTAAATATCTTCCTTTAAATTTTTTTAAATTAATACATTTTAGAAACCCAAAAAATGTTATGAAACTGAAGTTAACAAGTTTTATGTAATGAAAATTTTTTCATTTGCTAATTGTTTTTTAATGTAAGAAGCCCTTCAAAAAATTGCAATAAATAATTACTAAAAGAAAAAATTGCTTATGAGCTGAGTAAATAATAATTTTGTTGAAATATATGATTTTTCACAGGAAATAAAAAGTGTTGTTTTAACCTGAATTCGGGTGAAAACCACACGCAACAAATTTTACCCTCACGAGGATAAAATTTGTTGCGTGTGGTTTTCACCCGAATTCAGGTTAAAACAACACTTTTCATTTCCTGTGTTGAAAATTCGTGTAAAAAATCAAAATTACTAATTTTCCCCGACTTCCATCTTTGGAAATTTTTTAAAGTGATTCTAACATTAAAATAAATAATTATCAAAAGAAAAAATCATAAAATGTTTTTAAAATGTTTAAAATACTTGTTTAATTGTGAAAAATTCTGAACTAAACTAAATTTTTAAATTTAAAGAGATTTGCTCCTCACCTTTCTTCGGAGCGTATCTCAAATAATTTCACGAATTTTAACTAAAATTTTTTGTTATTAATAAAATTGAATATTAATAACTTATTTTATTAACAATTTACTTGAAGGATATTATATTTTTTGTTGTAATTATAGCTAAAAACATACCAAAACAATTTTATTTTTGGGTCTGGAATTTTTTAACAAATGGTAGGGAAAACCTGGAAAAGTCATGGAATTGTAAAATCGATGTTTTGTTGCAATCCGTTACACTTTCATTTAAATAAAATTTACAAATAAACGTGCAGTGCCCTTTTGTACAAAAGTATTTTGAATTTTTTTTTTTTTTTAAGTATTTTGTATTTTAAATTAGAAATTTTTAAGTTTTGATTTTTGAAAAATTAAAAAAATTCAAATTCTGAAATTAATTAAATTTTTTAATACACTTATGTTTAATTATTTATTGAAAATAATGGATTTATATAAGAATTTTAGTTAAAAGCACTAAAAGAATTTTATTCGTATACAGTAGTTACAAATGATTGTAGAAATTCAATTATTTTCAAATGTAATAAAATTCTTCATAGAAATGTAATTATTTTCAAAAATTTTAGTAAGATTCTTGACAAAATTTTAATTATTTAAAAAAATTTAACTTAATTTTACGATTTTCAATATCTATTTTTTTTATTAAATTTTCCAACATAATTCAATCACTGATACAAATTTTTTTATATAGATTTCATCGCAATAGTTTCATTCCTTTCAAAAATAAACAAATTTTTTACCAGGAATACGATTTTTTTCATAAATATTATAACTAATGGCAGAATTTCAATTATTTTGAAAACAATTTTAATTTTTTAACAAATTTTACGAAAAATGTAAGTAATCTTAAACTTTTATTACAATTTATCAAAGATTTCAAGTAGTTTCAAAAATGTTAATTAAATTCTTTATAATAATAATACAATTTTTTAAAAATAATTTTGAAGAAATTCTTCGTTGAAAAATCAGTTGGAATAATTAATCAAAATCTAGTTATTTTAAAAAATTGTTCTGTTTCAATATAATTTTACAAAAGAATGAGATTATTTTCAAAAGTAATAAAATTTTTCGCAAAAATTAAATTATGGTAAAAAATTTGAAAAAATTCACATGATACTTTAAATTATCTTTATAAATATTAAAATTATTCTCCAAAATTTAAACTTTTTCAAAAAAATGTAATAAAATTCTCGCAAAAATTATTCAAAGTTTTCTTAATTCAATGATTTTAAATATCTACTACTTCAATAAAATTTTCAAAAAGAATTCCATTATTAAAAATGAATTTTTATATAATTCCACTCAAATATTTAATTGTTTTCACAAAAAATAAAAAAAATTGTAGAGAAAGTCAATTATTTTAAATACTATTTTACTAATTTGAAATAGTAAAAAATACGTTCTATTAATTGAATTAGTAATTTTCTACTAGCAATTAGTAGAAAATGTTACTAATTCAAATTGTTAAACGAATCCGCACTAATTCAGATTTAGAGAGTAATATTTGTGCAGAATAAATTTTACTGTGAATAGTGAAATTTTCTTCTGAAGTAGCGAAATTCGACAAAACTATCAAACAACTTTTTTTCTTTATTAATATTTTGTGAATATAATATAGTAAAAGCGCTATTTTAAAGGTTTTCCGTGTAGACTATACCTCTAAAGAATAAAAATTTCGTTTAAAAAAATTGTTATAAAGTAAAAAAAGAAATGGAACTAAAAAATTTCTCACGAAATTCGGTTAATTTTGATACGATGTGAACATGAATGAATCGAAAGTAAAATAAAATCCTATCATATAATAATAAATTGAATCAGCATTGAAGTTTATTAACGGGAAAAAAAATTCACCCCTTTTCAACAACTCATCTCGACAAGTAGAAACCTCAAAATTCGTATATTTTCCGTCGGGGCTGTTGAGATGGTGTACGTATATACATATATATATAGAGGAAAGGGACCGGAGTCCATTGATTCGCGTATCATCGTAATTTCACGGTGCGTTACCTACGCGAAATAACTCGGGGGACGTCGTCGGCGCATCCACCTTCGGCTTTAAACAAGCCACGAAATTGGTTTACTTTTGAGTCAGAAGTTGGAGCTATCTCTCCCCCTCTGTCTCCCTCTTGTGCTCTTTTAGTAAAGAGGAATTGGAAGGACGAGAGAGGGATGGTGAGTTGAGGGGGATATCGTTTCTCTGGAGCGAGAAAATTGTGCAGAGAGAGAGAGAGTGAATGCATACTGGGAAATAAGAGGGGTGGGTTCACAGTAGAAAAAGGGGGGAAGAGGAAACTTGAATTACGCTACCCTGAAACGACAACGCCATGGTAAAAAACATCGAGCCTAATTTCGACTCCCTCTCTCGATTCGTTTTATTTATTTTTTTTTCTCTTCCTGATTCTCCTCTCTCTCTCTCTCTCTCTTTCACGCGCGCTTCCGACCAGGGAATTAACCTTTTAAATTGACTCACCTACACCTATTTCGCCTTGGTTATATAGAATTGCTTATCCCATGGACCCCGGGTTTCATCGAAAATCAAACCTCAATGTGTACAATCGACTACTGACGAGTCACTTTCTTTATAGTTGTAACCGTTCGCTTGGTTACGTGTGTATCGTAATTGAGTTTTTTTCATTGAAGAGAAAAAAAGTTAATTTTTTTGGTTCACATGGGATGTAAACATCAATTTACTATTCAATTATTGTCCTTAGTGAATTGAATAATAAATTACGTTTTCTAGGAATTATTTTTCAACCGTTTTTTTTAATTAACTGATATTATATGTAGGGGAGACCGGGGCGTAATGGATCACTTGAATTTATTCAAAAGTGGTAAATCAGAATAATTTCGTTTTATGTTCAAAATAATGTACTTGGCATACTGCGTAAGTTTGTACCAAGTTTCATTGTTTTTTTTATTTATTATTGTTAAAAATATGGTAGGAAAAGTGATTTTCACGCTTGAAAGTATAAATTTTTCAAGTATTTGTTTTTTTGTTATATCTTTTTCAAAATTACTTGTAAACATTTTTTGTATATCAGGTTTTGAGCTATAAACATTTGCTCTTAAAGAGCAATTGACAATTATGTTTAATACTTACGGTATTGATAAATAATAGCAAAATTTTCAACAAACACCTCCGGGGCGTAATGGATCACTTTGCTTATTCTATTAAGAAAAACCTATTATATTTAAAATATTAAAATTAATATATAATAATCCTGTCAAGTTTAATTTATGCTAATTTATATATTAAGTACCAATGATAACCATTCATAAAAAAATAACTGGAGAATAGATTTTTTTAGTAAATAGATTTGGCATTTTGCTACAACTTTTTTAAATTTGAAAATTGCATTTAAATGTTTAAAGTTTAAATTAAATATGTTCCATTTTCAATATTCTTTGTTATAAATGAAGGGTGGCATGACAAAAGAGGTCAAGCAACAATTTCATGATTTTACAGGAAATAAAAATAAAACATTTAAAAATTTTCCTGGTCATTTAAGAAAAATGTAAAAAAACCGTTTCGAGATATTATTTCGCTTTACCAGTGGAAATACAATTTATGGAGATAAACCTACAGATTAGTGAGAAAAATAAGTAAAAGTGGACCATTTTGGGGTTACGACAAATGCCCATATTTTCTTTTAAAATTAATTGTTAAAAAAAATATACAGTTTAAAGAAAAACTGAAAAATTAGTTTGTTAATTTTAAATTGATGAATTAAATGCAAAACAGATTGATTCAAAGAAGTTGTTTGTTTTCAAGAAAAATATAAATTAAATACTTATTTTTAAAAGTAAACAGTAACGAAATTTTCAAATGCAATCTACAATCAGGAATATTTAAAAATTAACTGAGGAATAATATTTAGGTTGTTGAAAATTAAATGATGGATAAAACTATTTCTAAATAGACATAAAATCTTCTAGCAAAATTTAATATTATATTTAATAATATTAAAAATAAGTTTTTTTTTAACTGAATTGCATTGTAAGTAGAAATTTAGGCTATTTTTTAGTCTTATTTTCATTAAAAACGAGTTTAAAAAGACAATTTACAAGAAAATCCTTTTACAGAAATGTGTAAAAGAATTTACTTGATTTGTTTATAAAAAAATCTCAATTTCGAAAAATTGTGGCTTGACCCCTTTTGTCATGCCACCCTTCAAATGTACAATAGAAACGAAAATTGTCAATATTAAATAATATTTCATGATAAAAATTACAATTTCATTGCTGATTCAATACGCCCCGGCCCGAGGCGAAATTGCTCACCTTGCATTTCTCCAAAAACATTGTTCTATAGAAAAAAGTATAAATCATATTAGGGAGTACTTTTTTAATTAAAAGTTGAGATGTTAGGCTAAGTTTTTCACATGATGAAATTTCTATTAATAGAAAAAACCAAAGTTTTGTGGAAAAATGTTTTTTTTTTAAATATTTTTATTGTTATTTAACAATTATTTAACCAAAAAATTGCAAAATTTAATTATATAAAATTAAATTAGGTAAATTATATATTATATGAATTATATAAAATTGTTTATTATTATAAAATCTATAATAAAAGATTAAGCAATTGGTTTTTGAATATTCTTTCTTTGTTTAATTTTCACTTATTTATTTCTTTCTTACGCATTTAATTGATTATTATTTATTTCATTAAATGTCATCTATTCCCTTCATTTTTATTTAATGAAACTGAAACTGACATCTATAGGTTAGTATATCAGCACTCACTTAATTTTTCAAAATTTTAAATTGGTATTTATTAATCTATAATATTTAACTTTAAAAAATTTAATTTCAAACATTTAAAGATGTTTTCCAATATTTATTAGAAGAATTTCTCAATAATCAAAATTTCCTCAAATCGAATTGTAAACAAATGAATTTTAAAGCTTTCAAAAAAGTTTTTTTTTTAAATATTTATTTTAAAAAGAAGTTATTGATGTTTTTGAATAATTTTACAATTAAAAAAATTCATAAATAAATGTAATAGAACATTTTTTGAGTATTTAAGAATGTTTACAGTCAATCAAAATATTATTTAGGGTCAGGGCAAGAGTCAAAATTTTGTCTGGAAATCAGGGAAAACTTGAGGAAAAAAAATCAATTTTTGTGGCAACTTGAATTAATACATAATAATATAAACTTTTAATTTTAAATTGTTTTTATAATTTCAAATAGTTTCAATGAAATATTTAAAAATATTTTAATTTTTTAATAATTTTAATGAAAATTGTGATATAATAAGTTAGTTTGATCAAAGTATAGTTATGATTCACAAGTTTTGAAGATTCAAATGAACAAAATATTTTTCATCGAAAATATTTTCATGAATAAGTATAAAATTAAAATTCCACTTAAAAACTTCAAAAATTGAAATTTATTTCTAGTGTTGGAAAATTATTGTTTAATAAATATTTATCTTGAGCAAGAAATAAAAAAAATGTTGTTCATTTGAACATTCAAAACTTTTGGATCATATAAATTTGGTTTTCGATATTTTATTGCACAAAAGTAAGATATATTTCCGAATAATCCGAGTTTCTGATATATTGAATAGAAAACAAGTGGATTTAAAAATTATTTTAGTTGAACTATCTTTTTACCTTTATATAATTGAATTCTCGAAGAATTTATTCAAAAATGATGAAAAGTAATATTTGTTTCAGAGAGGAATTTATATTCTAAATTCTAGAAAATAATTTAATTGAAATCTGAAAAATAATTTTAAAAATGTTATTTTAGCACTATTATTCTTGTAAGTTTTTAAATTCCCTAAAGGTTAAGATTTGTAATTTTTTAAAATCTTAATTCTCGTGGAAAAACGACAATAATGATGATATATTTATTGTATAGAAATAATGATGTTAACGAATTATTTTACAATTATTTTTTTATTATTATACTTTTTGTGTACATCTAATCATTTTGAGATGGAATTACAATGTTCTTCAGGTCCGAGAAAAATAGTTCTCCAACTTTGTCATTTTATTTCATTTAAATTTTTAATAATTAAAATTAATTGTCTTTTCATTTTCTGTTTGTGATAATTTTTTTTTAAATAAATATTTTTACTTCTTGATTTTTAATGTAGTTCCAACGTCGTTTCACTTATAAATAAGTTTTACGACTCTTCGATAAATGTAGTAGTTTCACTTTTAATCGAGTTTGATGATCTTCTATTTTCCCCGGAAAGAAGAAAAAACAAAGTTTTGCTGAGATATTTATGGATGTTCCTGTTTTCATAAGAGAATTACCAGTAAATCTTTTATTAATTCAAAGAACGTCGAGGGTCAAATGTCGCAATCTTTTTGGGGTGGGCTGAAATCTTGTGGTTGAATCGCTGACGCACCGACATATATATATATATATATATATTTGTGTATATGTACATGTGGCAAAGAAAATGGAGGAGAGTTTCATCTTAAATCCCTTAGCCCTTCAAGCCCCAACCAATAGAGCTCGTAAAATCAAAGTCCCGACCCCTGAAAGTAAATCCCAAACATATTTTCGCGATGTTAGCGAATTCCCTCGTTTTTGGCTTTTCTGCGTGTTCTGTGCATGTATGCAGACATATATATATATATATACATACATGTGAGTATATATATAGGCAAGTGATCGCCATAGAGTATTCCCTCATAGGTCGCAGGAAACGTCCCAAGGGAAGTGTTATCACAAGGTCTTTTCAGGATGACGTCTACTTCTGTTCCTGTTACGCGGTCATAAAATGAGATCGTGATTTAACGTCAGTAGAGGTGGCAATAGTGTATACTAAAAGAGAAATATAAAAACGGAATTTTTCTCATCTCATATTTAACTCGCTCTTTTAATTTGATTACAGGGATCACAGACTCGTATTATCGCCTTTTTTCCTTCTATAAATTTTGTCACCATTTTCACTATTTTGTCCCATTTTCCCATTCCTTTACATTTCATCCTTTTGGTTATTACACTAAAAAAAAAATTATACTTATTTCAAATTATTACAAGCTTACATCGCTTTCCCTGACTTTTCCAGGTTTTCAATTTTAAACAACGGAATTTTTCCAGGTTTTTAAAACAACATTTATTATTAATTAGAAAATTATTGTAAAACATCTGTAACTTCATTCATTATTACTTTTTTTTAAGTATTTATTTATATTTTTTATTTTTTTATTATTATTTCATCATTATTATTTTTTCATAATATAGAATAATAATAATATATAACGGAATTTTTCCACGTTTTTAAAACAACATTTATTATTAATTAGGGTAAGTGTGCCAATTATGGCGCGGTTCTGGTTTTGCCATCATTGAAATAGAAAATTAAAAAATTATAATGAAAGAATTAAATTTATGTCTTATTAAACTAAAAGCTCGTGTAATTTAGATAATAACAGGGTGGCCACCCAACCGGGAGAACCGGGAGAACCGGGAAAAACCCGAGAGAAAAATCAATAGGGAGAAAACCGGGAAAAAGCCGGGACAGAAATTTTAATCGGGAAAAAACCGGGACTAAAATTTTACATTTAAAGATTTCAGAAAATTAAAGTTAAAGGAAAAAGTTTTACTCAATAAAATTTACTGATAAGTTTGTTTACAGATTTCATTCAAATTTTTCATAAAACATCAATAACTTCTTTTTTAAATAAATATTTAATTATTATTTTTCCATAAGAATTAAAATTCATCAAAAGATGAAACATTCAAACATTTTGAAATTCAACTTCTTATAAAAAATTGTTATAAAACATGAAGAAATCGATGTCTTCATGTTTTATACTAATTAAAGATGACCGAGTGATAAAATGATTATTTTATATTATAAGATTTTATAAAAAAATATTAGAAAATAATTAAATTTCTAGAATAATTTTTTTTATTTATAAAGATAATTAAAATTCTTTGCAAATAATTAAATTTCAGAGAAGAATTTTATTATTTATAATGATAATTGAAATTTTGAACAGATTTGTTTTCAAAATGTTTAAAAGTAATTGAATTTTGAAGAAGAATTTTGATATTTACAAAGATAATTGAAATTTTAAAAATTTTAAAAAAGTTTTGAAAATAATTGAATTTCTGCGAAGTATGTTATCTGAACTTTTGAAAATAATTAAATTTCCATGATGAAATTTCTTATTTTTTGAAGATAATGATAATTTGACGAGAACTTAAAAAAAATTTGAAAACAATTGAAATTCTGCGGGGTATTTTATTACTTTTGAAAATAATTGAATTTCCATGATGAATTTTATTATTTATAAAGATAATTCAAATTATGACAGGCATTTTATTGAATTTTTTTTAATATTCGAATTTTGGAAAAGAATTTTATTATTTATAAAAATAATTGAAATTTTGAACAGATTTAAAAAAAATGTTAAAAATACCTAATTAAAATTTTGCCATGCATTAATTTTATTAAATTTTAATAAATATTATTACAGATTGTTTGATGTTAAAGTATATGTGTTGGCGAGAAATGTGATTTTTTTACAATTTTGTGTTTCCTTTTCGGCGTTTTTTTCCTAAAATTTCATTCGACTTTTTTCCAACTTTTTCGGAAATTTGATGCTACTTTTCGTGACTTTTGTTGTGAAATTATGCGACTAAAGATACTTTTTTTAGTCTTAGAGATGATCCGAGCCCTGTTTTTAGTGTTTTTAGCCGAATTTATATCATTTACAACTACATATTACATAAAGGTAATGTTCTGCTCACAGTAAAATTATAATTAAAAACCGGGAGAAACAGCTCAATTTCACCGGGAGGACCGGGAGAAAACCGGGAGACGAAAAATTTAAAAATAGTGGCCACCCTGAATAAAACATCAATAAAAACTTAATAAAAATTAATTATCGAAACAAATTAAAGCAATAAAAAATAAGGTCAAAAACGTCAATTGTGGCGGGATTGAGTCAATTTCGGCGGGAAAAATAACGTGTATTTAGAGGTTGTGTTGCGCGTCAAAACTGAAGCACGTGCATTCAATAGAAATGTGCCAATTATGGCGAGGCAAAATTTTTGTTCTTAAATAATTAAATTAATAATAGTTTAAGTGTGTTTCTTTTCGTACAATTATATCGAGTAAGGTTGAAAATAATTTTTTAAACATTTTCAAGTAACTATATTATTCTAAAATAGTAAATAATTGTATTTTTCACAAAGTCGCCATAATAGGAGCACCCGCCACAATTGACACACTTACCCTAGAAAATTATTGTAAAACATCTGTAACTTCATTCATTATTACTTTTTTTTTAAGTATTTATTTATATTTTTTATTTTATATTTTTTATTTACATTTTTTTATTATTTTTTCATTATTTTTTCATTATTATTTAAATTTTTTTATTATTTTTTCATAATTATTTCATCATTATTATTTTTTCATAATATAGAAATTAAGATTTTCAAAAATTTAATTATTTTTTTCATTTCTTCTTCACAGAATTAGAGTTTATTTTCAAAAATTCCAATAAAATTCTTAATGTGACAATTCAGTTTAAAAAAAAATAATTTTAATAGATTCTTTGTAAAAATTTAGATAATTTCAAAAATTTCTCAAACTCATGTCTATTATTTGAATAAAATTTCACAAAACAATTCAATTAGTTAAAAAGAAATTTTAATAAAATTAGTCTCAAGAATTCAATTATTTTTAAAGGAAACGTAATTCTTCGTAAAATTCAATTATGTTAAAAAAATGCAAAAAATTCCTGTCAAAATTTAAATTATCTTTATAAATAATAAAATGTTTCTCCGAAATTCAATTATTTTTAATAAACAAAATTTTTATCAAATTTCTCGAAAAATGCAATTATTTTAAAAGAAATTATTCAAATTTTTTAAAAGAATTCTATTATTATATAAAAAATTTGCTGATAATGTTCAATTATTTAATCAAATTTAGAGTTAAATTAATAAATTTTTGTAGAATTTTCTAATAAATAAATATTTTTCAATACGATATTCCATTATAATTCAAACTTTTAATAATTGTTAAAACGAAAAAAATTATTTTTTTTCACAAAACTATTATTTTTTATATTGAAGATAAGTTAAAAATGAAAAATAAAATAGAAATTTATGATTTCTTGAAATTTTTAAGAGACTTGCAATAGAAAAACAATTTAGTGATACGAAAACAGGTGGTCTGATATGAAACATTTAAAGCGCAACAGATTAAAAAAACATTTTCAATACAAGACTTTCTTCTATTTTTACTGCTTTAAAATACTGGCTGAAATATTGAAAATTACTGAATACACATTTGTTTAAATTTAAATATTATAAGAATAAATATTTGGAAAGTATACTTTTTTATTCTGAATTAATGTTTTTATTTTAATAATAATTCAACAATTGTAATAATAATAATAATTAAACTGATGGTTTTAATAATAAATGTGATTTAATTAATAAATGAAAAAAATAATAATAAAATAATATATATAATGTAGTTAATCTCGACACAAAAAAAAATAATTATAAAATAATATATACAAAGTAGTTAATCTCGATACAAAACAATCATAATTTTTCTAATATTTTTGTTATAATAACGTAAAGTAAATAGAATATTCTTTTGCTAAATTTTTGTAATTAAAAACAAAGTAATATTATATTTTTTAATATTAGAAATTTTCACAAGAATTAAAAAAAATTCTTATACATAATTTAATTTTGTGGAAGAATTTTATTTTTTTCAAAAATATTTAATATTGAATATAATTACAATTCTTTTAATAAAATTTAAGCTTTTTTGAAAATAAAGTAAAAAGAAAATGTTTATAAATTTCGTTTGTTAATTACAAATTTTTATTGAAAATTAAATTCAAATTTTGTAATTTTTAGAAAATAAAGAAAAAAAATGTTTTGTTACATTTATTTAAGGATTTCTTTTTCTTTAATTGTAAAATTATTCTACAACATTCAATAAATTCTTTCTCAAAAAATTATTTATTATTCTTTATTAGAAATTAAGATTTTCAAAATTTTCAAATTCAAACTTCTGTGAAATTTAACAAATTATAAGAATATTTTGATAAAAGAAGATCGAGTAAATTTAAATTAAAAAAAAATTGATTCTACAGATATTGACAGTAAAAATGACTAAATTGTTACCAAGAATTTCATTAAAACTTTTGTTATTAAGAATACTACAATCTATTAAAAATTCAATTAAAAATGGATTCAAAATAATTATTAAATTCTAATAAACATATTACTTGAGAGGTTTTTTTTCTAATTAATTCAATTATTTCGACAAATTTAAATAATTATATTTTTCGAAAAATTTGATTAAAATTATATTAAAAATATCAAACTCTGCTATAAGTTTTATTATTTTTAAAAATAATTAAATTCCAAAACGGAATGTTTCTCATCTAATATTGAACTCGCTCTTTTAATTTGATTACAGGGATCACAGACTCGTATTATCTCCTTTTTTCCTTCTATAAATTTTGTCACCATTTTCACTATTTTGTCCCATTTTCCCATTCCTTTACATTTCATCCTTTTGGTTATTACACTAAAAAAAAATTATACTTATTTCAAATTATTACAAGCTTGCCTCGCATTCCTTGACTTTTCCAGGTTTTTAAAACAACATTTATTATTAATTAGAAAATTATTGTAAAACATCAGTAACTTCATTCATTATTACTTTTTTTAAATATTTATTTATATTTTATTATATATTATATTTTTTTCTTTATATTTTTTATTTACATTTTTTAATTATTATTTCATCCTTATTATTTTTTCATAATATTGAAATTAAGATTTTCAAAAATTTAATTTTTTTTTCATTTCTTCTTTACAGAATTAGAGTTTATTTTCAAAAATTCTAATGAAATTCTTAATGTGACAATTCAGTTTTTAAAAAAATTTTTTTAATAAATTCTTTGTAGAAATTTAGATAATTTCAAAATTTTCTCAAACATCAATTATTTTCAACGTCTATTATTTGAATAAAATTTCACAAAACAATTCAATTAGTTAAAAAGAAATTTTAATAAAATTAGTCTCAAGAATTCAATTATTTTTAAAGGAAACGTAATTCTTGGTAAAATTCAATTATGTTCAAAAAATGCAAAAAATTCCTGTCAAAATTTAAATTATCTTTATAAATAATAAAATGTTTCTCCGAAATTCAATTATTTTTAATAAACAAAATTTTTATCAAAGTTTTCGAAAAATGTAATTATTTTAAAAGAAATTATTCAAATTTTTTAAAAGAATTCTATTATTATATAAAAAATTTGCTGATAATGTTCAATTATTTAATCAAATGTTTCGTTTTAGAGTTAAATTAATGAATTCTCGAAGAATTTTCTAATAAATAACTATTTTTGAATATGATATTTAATTATAATTCAAACTTTTAATTGTTAAAACGAAAAAAATGTTTGTTCACGAAACTATTATTCTTTATATTGAAGATAAGTTAAAAATGAAAAATTAAATAGAAATTTATGTTTTCTTGAAATTTTTAAGAGACTTGCAAATTGCAATAGAAAAACAATTTAGTGATACGAAAACAGGTGGTCTGATATGAAACATTTAAAGCGCAACAGATTAAAAAAACATTTTCAATACAAGACTTTCATCTATTTTTACTGCTTTAAAATATTGGCTGAAATATTGAAATTTACTGAATACACATTTGTTTAAATTTAAATATTATAAGAATTAATATTTGGAAAGTATTAGTTTTTTATTCTGAATTAATATTTTTATTTTAATAATAAATGTGATTTAATTCATAAATAATAAAAATAATAATAAAATAATATATATATATAATGTAGTTAATCTCGATACAAAACAATAATAATTTTTCTAATATTTTTGTTATAATAAGGTAAAGTAAATAGAATATTCTTTTGCTAAATTTTTGTAATTAAAAGCGAAAGTAATATTATATTTTTCACAATATTTTTTAATATCAGAAATTTTCACAAGAATTTAAAAAAATTCTTATACATAATTTAATTTTGTGGAAGAATTTTATTTTTTCCAAAATATGTAATTATTGAATATAATTACAATTTTTTAAATAAAATTTAAGCTTTTTTGAAAATAAAGTAAAAAGAAAATGTTTATAAATTTCGTTTGTTAATTACAAATTTTTATTGAAAATTAAATTCAAATTTCTTAATTTTTAGAAAATAAAGAATAACATTTTACTTTAAAAAATGTTTTGTTACATTTATTTAAGGATTTCTTTAATTGTAAAATTATTCTACAACATTCAATAAATTCTTTCTTAAATGCCCTTAAAAAATTATTTATTATTCTTTATTAGAAATTAAGATTTTCAAATTCAAACTTTTGTCAAATTTAACAAATTATAAGAATATTTTTATAAAAGAAGATCGAATAAATTTAAATTAAAAAAAAATTGATTCTACAGATATTGACAGTAAAAATTACTAAATTGTTATCAAGAATTTCATTAAAACTTTTGTTAAGAATACTACAATCTATGAAAAATTCAATTAAAAATGGATTCAAAATAATTATTAAATTCTAATAAACATTATACTTGAGAGGTTTTTTTCAATTAATTCAATTATTTCGACAAATTTAAATAATTATATTTTTCGAAAAATTTGATTAAAATTTTATTAAAAATATCAAATTCTGCTATAAGTTTTATTATTTTTAAAAATAATTAAATTCCTAAAAGGAATTTTATTTTTTATAAAAATAATTAAGTATTTGCGTAGAATTTAAAAACAAATTTTTTATATAATTATTATTTGTAAGGTACACTGAAATAAGAAAGGTACTAAATCGGAATTTTGTCCTATTTTAATACCGAAATCAGCTCTAATTTAAATTAAATTTAATTTTAATTTTATTTCTCTAATATAAAGAAACATATTTGCCAAGTAATAAAATTGATTAAACAATTTCAGTAAATCTTTGTTCTATCTTAGAGGCCGAATGTCGATTAAAATATTAATTTATTTCGTCCAATTAATATTTTGTTTTCCAATATTCTTAATATGGGAAGATAAAATTTTATCAATGGAGCATCTTGTTTGGAATTAAATTTACGGAAGAATAAAAATTCCACTCGATTTGAAACAATTTCCCTTGAGATTGGCTATAGATTATTGGTTAGAATTTAATATTTTTGGATGCATTGAATTTATTATTAAATTATTCTTTAGACTGTAAAAATTGAGACTCTTAGAAAAATGGGGTAATTCTGTTTATTGGTTTTTGTTTAGTGTGTATAAGCATTGAGGTTATTCGGGAGAGACAATTAAATTTTGGATAAATACACTTTGTATCAGTTACATCGAATCATATTGGTATAATTGGATAGTGAAGTTTTTGATGGTTGAAATTCGAAGGAAGTCAGTGTTATAGGTGGTAAACCAGTGCGTATCTATATAGAAGCCCGCGGCTAAAATCCCATGGGCCCCATAACCGACCAACAGTCACCCTCTTTCGACCTATGCCCCTTTTGGTTATCAGTTACTGCACCATATGTACGAATACAGACTAAATTCCTTTTCATAATAATCTTTGTTTCTTTATTTCCCTCTTGCTATCATTTTTTACGCCATTATCGGTTTTTTTGGTTTTAGGCTCGAATTGCATAAATAATAAATTTATTTTTCGCCGTTGAATTTTTATTCGCTTTCGGATTTCATAGAATTGAAAATTGTAAACGTCCTTCTCGTAATTGATAATCAAATTTTTAATTACGAAAATTCTTAAGTGAAATTTTGTGCATTTAGATTCGTCCTTCTTGTGAAATTCGAATTAAGAAGATTTCCCTGTAAGAGAGCTTTTGTTTTATCGAAATTCTTCTTCTGTTATTACTATTGTTAACGTTTCATTTCTGCGAAAATTTAAAAAAAAAAACAAAACAAAAATCTTACTCTAAACATAGATAGCTCCAGTTTATTAGGAAAATTTTTCTTATTTCTAACAATAATTCATTTTAAATAACTTAATTATTGAAGAACTATTACAAAATTATTACTTAAAAGTTAAAACTATTTAATGAATAACTTTGCTTGAATATGTGACGCGCTCCGAAGAAAGGTACCTAAGAAGCAAACAAATTGTAGGTTAGGTTCGTATTAGATTTATTTTGATTATAAGTTTATTTTCAATTATTTAAATTTGAAACCAATTTTCATTGAATATTTTCGATATAATGAAGACTAGAAAATCAATAATGTTTAATTAATATTTGATTCTCTTCCTATATTTTTACTTGAAAAATTAAAAACATAACCTCAAATTTTTTGCTTCTTAGGTACCTTTCCTCGGAGCGTAACATATATTTGAAAATTATTTGAATTTTAAAAGAGTTGCGTTTACGATATTCATAAATAGATGAACTTTGAAAGATTTTAATTTAAATCAAATTCTTTCGAAATTAATTAAATTTTTTAATATACATTTAAATAATTATGAAAAGTAATGGATTTATAGAACTGAATTTTAGTTAAAAATACTAAAGAAATTAGAATTTTTGAGATTTAATTATTGAATTTTTTTTCAAAAATTTTAAACAATTCTCTTCAGAATTTCAATTATTTGCAAAAATTTTCCTTAATTGAATGCTTTTTTAGTATTCACTATTTTCATAATATTTTCTAAAAGAATTCAATTATTTAAAAAAGAGTTTAATAAAATTTCATACAAATATTTAAATATCTTCATAAAAAACAAAAATTTCACAAAAATTCAATTAATCATTTCTTTTCATTTTTTTACAGGGATTTAAATATTTTCATAAATAATAAAACTCATCGCAGAATTTCAATTATTTTTAATACACTTTTAATCCAACATCTCAAAAAAAAATTATGCTGAAAAAACTTATTAAAATTTATTAATTTTTTATTTATAAATAAATAAATAAAAATTTTTCGTAAGAATTCAATTATTTAATAATTTTGTTAATTGAATTCTTCATAATTTGATTTTAAGAGACATTTAATTATTTAATAAATTATTTATCTTTGTATTTAAATAATTGAATTCTTTCAGATTTTTCTAATAAAAATTGATTGAAATATAAATTTTAGTTATAATTATTTAGATGATAATTGAATTTTAAAAGTAATATAGAATTAATTTTTTAGAAATAATTGAATTCTGAAAAGATTTTATATTCAAAACTTAGAAAATTTGTAAAAAATTCAATTATGCTAACAGTTTTTTAAAATCCTCGTAAAAATTCCAATAGTATTCATAAGTAAAAAATTCTTTTCTGAAATTCAATTATTTTCAAAAATTTGAATAAAATTCAATACAAATTATTTTCAAAAATTTTTCTCAGTTCATTGTTTTTTTAATATTTCTATTTTAATAAAATTCTCTGAATGAATTCAATTATTAAAAAAAATTTGTTAAAATTCTTCGTAAACATTTAATAATTTTCATAAATAATAAAATTCTTTTTAGAAATTCAATTATTTAAATAATTGAATTCAATAATTACTTACATACATTGAATTCTTGTAACATATTTTTTTACAAAAATTGATATAAAAATTAATTTCAGTTAAAATTTAAGATAATTCAATTTTGAAAATGTTTCATATTAAAGTTTTGAAAAATTTTAATTTTTCATATTTTTAACTAAAAATTAATAAAGAATTAATTTTTTTGAATAAGTTAAATTAGATTTTTTTTAATTATTTGAAGTTTTTATATTATAAAATATACGTTATTAAATATTTTTCGAATAATCTAAATTAATTGAAATTGAATTGTAATCAATTAAATTTGAAATTTCTCAAAAATTATTTTTAAAAATTATTAAAAATAATTGGTTTAGATTAATAATATCAATTGAATTTAAAATTTCTTAAGAATTATTTTAAAAAATTATTAAAAATAATAAAATTAATAATATCAATTGAATTTAAAATTTCTCAAGAATTATTTTAAAAAATTATTAAAAATAATTGGTTTAGATTAATAATATCAATTGAGAAGAAGAAATTTTTTCAAAATAACAAAAATTAGATTCTTATTATTGTTTGTTTCAGTCATTAGATGGAATTTTTTTCCTAATCCTTGTTAGACACCCTGATTAAATTTTAAATAGTTTAAATAGTTAAATTTTTTCAACTAATTGATTTAGAGAAAAATTTTAGTTAAAAAATCTAGAAGATAATAATTGAATTAAAATAATGAAAATAATTTTCAAGAAGTTGTAGTAACTTTATTCTTTAAATATATAATAATGATTTTATCACGCGATCAACTTTAATAATTATAAAAATGTTTTATAACGATTTTTTTATTAGTCGTTGAATTTAAAATCAGTTTGAATTTGAAATTTTTTAATTAGAATCTATCTAATTATTTCTAGAGTGAATCAGAATTCTCTTTAGTGTCAGACAAAAAGACAAGATTTCGTCTGAAAATCGGGGAAAAGTGTCAAGAAAGAACAAAATAAAATTTTTTGTGGCAACCCTGAATAATTATTTTGTTTTTTTTACTATGGACGTCCGCATAAACAAAAAATATAATAAATAATTCAAAATTATAATTTTCTATACATGAATATAAAATTTTATTTACACAAAAAATTGTGAAATACTTTGTTGTATAATTTTTTATTTAATGTCATTAAAATGCATAATGGCTGCAATACGATGAATAAATAAAATAAGAGGGAGAGAAAAAAAAAATTGAAAGAAAAAAAAATTTCAGAGAAAGAAAAGAAATTTGATGTGCAAAGGATGATCGCGAAAGTAAAACTGAAAAGTCTCTTTGTATTCGTTCGACGACGACACTTGTGACATTTTCACGTGACAATATAAGAGAAACAAGGACGAGCTAGTGACAAAGAGAGAAAATACAATTCTTTCTGATTCTCTCAGTGCCGTTGGAAAAGACACGAACGCGATATTGCGTATACGTATTCCCAAGGGGTGGCGATGGTTATTTTTATTTATGAGGAAACCACCATGAAAAGGGACACTATATACCCCAACTCTTGTTTTCACCCCCTTCTTTTTCTCCAGAATCCTCGGGGATTTTCACAACCTGTGTTTCCTCCAACAAATCTGCTTAATCGGTAATTGCTATTTTTTTTCTCCTTCCTCGAGAAAATGATAATAATCGGATTTTCACATCAATCATTAGAATTTTATTAGTAGTACTTAGATTAATATTAATTATTATTAATTATTCTCTATTTTTATTATCTTACTTTTTCTTTCGCAAAAATCTACAATGAAAAATCAATTGTTTGATTTTAATAACTTATTTATTTATTTAAGTCTCCGCCTTTAATCACAAGGATAATTAACAACCAATACAAACTAGAAAATAAACTATATTAATAATAGAATATCATAATAATATTGAAGCAGAAGAAAAAATTAAATTATGATGCTTGAAATACAGTAAAATTGCGATGTGTTCAAATATAAGATCGTTAGTTGATTAACAATTACTGAAATCGTAGATGTGAAAATATCTATATAAACAGAAGAGTTCTTATAAAAAAAAGTTAATGGTCTCTGTGACATTATACATAGGTGCATGAAAACTAGTATGAAAAAAAATATCAAAAAATTGTTTAAATAAATTAATGAAAAAAATACACTACCGGTCAAAATTGAGAGACCACCCATTTTCAGATGATTGAAAAACATTTTAAAACAAAAATTCTATGGAACCTAAAATTTTTTTATTTTTATTTTTTGAAAGATGTTGAAATTTTAAAGAGAACAAGATGTTTTAGAAGTCATTTGGCCAATATTTTATTTAGATATTTTTAAAAAATCGTCATTTTCAATGTTTTACAAAAATTTGAATAACTTCTAAAATAATGTACGCTTTTTAATGATCTTAGGCTTATTTTAAAGGTCATTTGTTCAACTATAAGGCTTACTTATAGGCATTAACGTGTAATTTTTTTCTTAAAAAATGCAGGCCGTCAAACTTGGACCAAAAAAATTCAAAAAATTTGGAACAATTTTTCTGTACTAAAAACTATTCTAAAAAATATTTAAAACATCATATGGTGTAGATTTTTCAAGAAAATTTAATAAAAAAATACGTTTGAATTTTAAAAATTATATTTCTGTTAATAAGAATGTTCCAAATTTTTTGAATTTTTTTGGTCCAAGTTTGACGGCCTGCATTTTTTAAGAAAAAAATTACACGTTAATGTCTATAAGTAATTCTTATAGTGTAACAAATGACCTTTAAAATAAGCCTAAGATCATTAAAAAGCGTTCATTATTTAGTTATTCAAATTTTTATAAATCATTGAAAATGACGATTTTTTAAAAATATCTAAATAAATTATTGGCCAAACGACTTCTGAAATATCTTGTTCTTTCCAAATTTCATCATCTATCAACAAATGAAACAGAGAAAAATTTTAGTTTCAATAAATCTTATGTTTTAAAACGTTTTTCATTCGACTGAAAATGGGTGGTCTCTCAATTTTGACCGGTAGTGTATAATTTTTATTTTTCAATAAAATATTATTAAAATTCAATAGTTTCCCTAAATTTTTCGTATTAAACTTTTTTTTTCTAAATATTATAGGTTTTAAAATAAAAAGTGTTGAAAAAAGAGAGTTAAAACTTTAAATAATCTTCCAAAATAATCGAAATTTTGCAAAACCAGCTTGTTGAAAAATGAAAACACTAAACTCACGCGGTTTAAAGCATAATTTTTTTTTCATCCATTATCCTGTAATTGTGACATTCTAACACAGTGAATCAATTTATACGCAAAAAGTAACAATATTTTTAGCGAGAGCCTTCTGAGTCATCCTCCATTTCATCTAGTGGAGATATGGGTTGCGGAATATTTATTATGTTTCCCAAAGTAGCCTCACGAATACTTCTCGCGCAAAGATAGTTGGGCCCAGTCGGTGTATCGATTTCCCTGATGCAATATTCTTAAAATTATTGAAAAGATGTCAATTTTAATATTCTAGATAAATTAAAATAGAAATTCATAATTTACACAAACTTTCAATTCAAATGGAAAGTCCCAATTGCTAATTATTGTAAGATATAAATTTTAACTGCATTAAGTCAAAGTGCTCTAACATAATTAAAAATGATTTTTATTTAATTCAAATATTATCTCACTTATGCCAAAAGCAAATCGAGATTTTCCTGCATGATCATGATTAAATTTTCTGCAATTGTAAAGAGGCTCAGCTGCACGATGTAAGATCTTTTTAGTACAAATACCTGTAAATTAAATTTAAAAAATCAAACAATAAAATTTACGTTTTGAAAGTAATAAACTTTTTTTTAACCAATTCTATTGATGACAATAAATTATGGAACTACAGTACCGTCCGAAATTGTCAGTCCACCCATTTTTAAAGGAATGAAAAAAATTTTTTAACATTAATTTTATGAAAACTAAAATTTCATTCGGTTTATATTTTGAAAGACGATAAAATTTTGAAAAGAATAAGACCTTACAGAAGTCATTTGACAAATATTTTTTCAAGATATTCCTAAAAATTGTAATTTTCAATGTTTTACAAAAATTTGAATAACTTCTAAAATAATAAACTCTTTTTCATAATCTTAGGTTTATTTTAAAGGTCATTTTCTATGGAATAGGAATTACTTATAGTCAGTAACCTGCAATTTTTTTCTTGGAATAAGCATGACGTCAAAGTTGGACAAAAAAATTTGAAAAATTTGAAATAATATTATTAAAAGAAAAAGAATTTGGAAAATTTAAATAAATTTTTTTATTAAATTTTCTTGAAAAATCTACATCATATCATGTTTTATATATGTTTTAGAATAGTTTTTAGTACAAAAAATGATTTCAAATTTTTCCAATTTTTTTGTCCAATTTTGACGTCATGCTTATTCCAAGAAAAAAATTGCAGGTTAATGACTATAAGTAATTCTTATTCCGTAGAAAATGACCTTTAAAATAAGCCTAAGATTATTAAAAAGCGTTTATTATTTTAAAAGTTATTCAAATTTTTGTAAAACATTGAAAATTACGATTTTTAGGAATATCGTGAAAAAATATTTGTCAAATGACTTCTGTAAGGTCTTATTCTTTTCAAAATTTTATCGTCTTTCAAAATATAAACCGAATGAAATTTTAGTTTTCATAAAATTAATGTTAAAAAATTTTTTTCATTCCTTTAAAAATGGGTGGACTGACAATTTCGGACGGTACTGTAAATAAGATGTAAAATTACTTACGAACTGCTCTCGTTATTAAGTCATTAGAAGTGTGACGGTTGCTTGCCGTGCAATCATTATAAAATGCAAAAGAAAGAAAAAATAAAAAGACAACAGCGAACCGCATAGTAACGAATTTTTTGAAATTATTTTATTACAATGTATTCTTTTACTTTAACGTTCCTACTGTTTTTTTTAAACGTTTGTAAATAACAAATTTTAGTTTACTGAAGATCTATTTATAGCTGTTTGTAATCTTTAATAATAAAAAAATACTTGTAATGAAAAAGAAAAATAATTTTTTATTATCATTTTTATATTTTGTTGTAGATTTATATTTTTTTGTTATTGAAATCTTTTCGCAAACTATAAATAATAAAAATATGATATCTATTACATTTTTAAAGTAAAAGACATGTCAGAAATGTCTATATTTTAATATTTTAAAACACTAAAGTTCTTTTAAAATATTTTCTATTCCACTTTCATTTATAATTAGGAAACTTTTTATTATTTATAATTATTTTTATTAATTAAAATGTATTAATTTATAATTTTAGAAATTGAATTTTTTTGTGGATTATTTTTTCAAAATGACAATTTTAATTTTTTGATAAATTTTAATGAGCTTTGAAAAATGTTGATGAAGGACAGCTTTATTTACTTTTTTCATTTTACTTTCTTAACTGTCTCACTTTATAAAAAAAATTTATCTTATATTAAATTAAAATATATAACGTACATTTGTTTAAATTTTTGCAAATTTCCAATTTCAAATACTATTTTATTATAAATCTTGAAAAAATACCTTCATTTTTTCGATTTGTCAAACAATGTTCATTAAAGAAAAAAAAAGCATCAAACTTCATCTGTGAACAAAAAAAATGAATAAATTGGCGATTACTTTTATTACGAGCAACTTCTTACACACTTTTTTAAATAAGATTAGCAAATTTTAAAAAATGAATTAAAAAATTTTGAATTTAAATTTCATAATTAATTCAATTTTAAAAGAATTGCATTTATTATATTCATAAATAAATCAACTTCAAAAGGTTTTAATTTCAACTTTTGATTATTATAATTAGAAATTTTGAAGAAATTAGATATTTGAAAAATTAACACTTCAACTTCTTCTGGAAATTTGTTAAATTTATCAATATATATATATATATATATTTAATTAATTATTAAAAATAATGACTTTATAGAAAAATTTTAGTTAAAAAAATTTAAATAATCGAATTTCGGATAAGTTACAATAATGATTGCAGATTGCAGATCTTTATAATTAACAAACTTCTTCTCGAAAATTTAATTATTGAAAAAAAATTCCTTATTTCATTTTTAATATTTACTATTTTAATAAATTTTCCTAAAAGAATTAATTTATTAAAAAAATGTAATAAAATTGAACTCAAACATTTAATTATTTTCATAAATAAAATAAACATTGCAAAGGAATTCCAAAAATAAATTTTTTTTATAAATTTCATCGCAATAATTTTTAATTAATTTCATAAATAATTAAATTTTTTTGAAGAAGTCAATTATTTTAATAAATATTAAATTTGTTTTAAGAATTAAATTATTTCCATAAAATAATGAAAGGAATTTAATTATTTAAAAATTTGTTGATAACCTCCATTATAAGAATTAAATTTTAAAAATCATTCAATTATTCAATAAAATACATTTTTTTTATTTTATTTAATAAAAATTTTGTTTGTAAAATTCCTTATGAGAATTTATTTTTAAGAAATATTCAATATTTCAGTAAATTTTTTACTGTTGTATTGAAATAATTGAATCATTTATTATGAAATGGTTTCAAATTACAAGATTTGAAAATTGGAATTTTCTCTTTTTTTAACTGTGAATTTTGAAGAATTATTTTTTCTTTTAAAGTTTAATTTCATTTTTTTTCAAATAATTTGAAGTTACATGGAGATTTTTCTAAATATGGGGATGTTTCCAAATTTTCAGAATTTTTTTTTGTTGTATTTTTATAAGGAAATTTTTCTAAACGTTTATAACAGGATTTTTCCAATCTTTTAATATATTTTTCTACATTATTTCATGGGAATGTTTCTGAATTCATCGTAACTTTTCAAATTGCCAATTCTCAAAGAAGTTTTGCAAAAAATATTTTTAAAAAGTTGATTTAGAGAAAAATTTTAGTTAAAAATTCTAAAAATTAATAATTGAATTGAAATGATGAAAATAATTTTTAAGAAAGTTACAGTAACGATATTCTTAATATGAAAAAAATAGCTTTATAAGTTGTTTTAATTTCAAGAAGGTTTGAATTTTAATGTTTTGCAAAGTCTTAATTCCTGTGGAATAATAATTAGATATTTAAAAAAAAGAAGTTATTGAAGTTTTTAAATAATTTTACGATTAAAGAAATTGGTAAAAAAAATTTAACAGTACATGTTTTTATGTAAAATTTTTTCCATCAATTTCTAAAAATTCGACAATTTTTAATTTCAAAATTTGCAATTGATAAATAGAATTTATAAACAATTTTTCTTTTTTTTTTAAACAATAAATCTTAACAAAAAATAAATAAATTTAACAATACATTTTTTTCATAATTTTATTTCTTTTTTTTAAATTAAATTAAAATTTAAAAGAAAAGATAATTTTTAAAAATTCACAGTTAAAATAAATAGAAATGATGCAAATTATTTCCTTATGAAAATCGAGAATTTTCTAAAAAATATTAGGAGAATATGTAATACTTTTTTCTCCCAAAGAAAAGAATAAAATGAACAATATTGTTATTAAAAAATAAAAATATGGACAAAATGAATATATTTCTTGTTTCTTAATCATATTTTTCATATAATAAATAATTTTCTATTTTAAATACATTAAAAGACAAAAAATTGGCATAATTTAGATCAGTCAAACGAAATTTGTTATAAAGAACAAAATTTATTTATTAATCAGAATTTTTTTAAATTTGCAAATTACCAATATTATTCTATTATAAATCATGAAAAATACTTGTATATTTTCTATAATTGTCGAATAATATTTTCTAAAGAAAAAAAAACAGAAGCATATCCAAAAACTAACTTCAGAGTATGAACAGACAGGATGTAAGAATGAAATACGAAGATTATCATATACATGATTATACCCTTAATTAATTATTAAAATGATCAAATAAAAATTGACTTGCATTAAATAATTTTTGCTTGAATTTAAATTTAAGAAATTTATTATACTCAATTTTTTATATTTTGATAATGAAATTGTTTTTTTTTTGAATTGTTTCGGTTGCTTTAATCTTCTTGGTAAACTCGACTTCCCGGACTGTTCCGTCTCGCTTGACGTAGTCTGGAGATAATAGACTAATTAATTCCGTCGCTAATTGCCAACGACTATATGACCGTATCACGGCTAATTGGTTTGAGTTATTGTACTAGGCTTTCGACCTGCGCTTTTTGTTTTCAGACTAAAGCCCACAGGGCATACTTTTTTATTCAGCTTCAATTGAATGATTTCCGTTAAGAAATTTGTTTCATGAACGAAGTTATTCGCTTAAAGAGACAATTGACAATTTGTGGTAAAATACTTAATTGCTAATTAACTATAACGACTAGCAAATAATAAGCGCGCTAGCGCGCGGAACGTAGTATTTCATTTGATATTGTTATACAAATTACAAAATTTTTTATTAACAAACATAAAGTTTTTAAAAAATTTCATAATCAAAATTTTTAAAAAATCACATTTTAAGTACAAAATTATTTATTACTGTTCATATTTTCAAAAATTATAATGAAATTTCACGAAAGAATTCCAATATTTTCTAAAATTTTAACAAATCTTTCTAAATAAAAATAATTAAATTATTTTAAATAGTAACATTTTTCGCAAGAATTCAATTATTTTTAATACAATTTTAGTAAAATTCTTCTCCATAAAATTTCTATTATTTTTAAAATGTTTCATTAAAATTATTAAAGAAACTTTATTATTTGACAAAAAATTCAAAGACATTCTGCAAAAAGAATTTAATTAGAATTTTTAAAACTTTAAACGAAATGCTCCGCGAGAATTAAGTTATTTTCCTAAATAGTGAAATTTTGCGAAGGAATTCTATTATTATTAAATTTTTTGATAAAATTCTTTGCAATAATTCGATGATTTTCAATACATTAATTTAAAAATTTTAAATATTTGAAAAGAAAAATTATAAAAAAGTTAAGAAATAAATAAACAAACAGCAACTTTAATTTTTTTCTGTATAAAAAATGACAGAAGTTTGCGTGATGATGATTTACAAATTATTATTACAAGATTATAAATTTTTTTTTTGAAAGAAGAAAAGAAAATTGCATAATTTCTCTTTCTCAATGACAATTATTTTGAAAATATTCAAATGTTTCATGAAAAATAGAGAAAAAACGAGTTAAGGGCATTTGAACCACTATGACGTCACAATGTGTAAAAAGCATGAGATTTATAATTGTGACGTCATAATGGTTCAAATGCCCTTAAAGCGCACGTAATTATTCTGGGTATACACATTATTAAAAAAATATTAAATAATTAATTTTTATTATTTATTAATCGATAGTTAATAAAAAAATAATATTTTGATTTTGTTAAAAAAATTGTGATAAATAAATAGAAATTATGCAAAAAATACTACAAATTTTGTAAAAACAATATGATTGTCAAAATTCATTACAAAATGAAAGTTTAAAAAAAAATGTTGATGGAGAAATATAAATAGTTCAAATTACTTTACTTTTTCTTTGATATTAAATAAAGAAAAAGAAATTATGCACATTTTTTCATTAATTTCTAAATAAAACTTGAAATAAATTCATTTTTAGAAGGTTAAAAAATTAAATCTTATTAAAGAAATTCTTTAAATGAAATTAAATATTTTGTTTTTTAATAAAAAAAATGTGAATTGTAAATAGGCATGATTATTATATTATTATATATCTATTATCATTTAAATGAGAAAGTTCATAAAAAATAAAAATTGTAATTATGAAATACACAAATTCTTCCGTCACATTTTTTTAAATTAATTTAAAATGGAAAAAAATTTGTTGAAAATTGTAATTAAAAAACAAAAATTTCACAACTTTTTATTTCAAAAGAAACTAATAATTTAAAAAAAATAATTATAAAATTTGTAAATCAACATTATGAAAATTTCTTACCGTATTTTATAAAAGCAATATCTTTTAACCTTTTTTCTTCTTAAACAACAATAAAAATTGATATTGACAAATCGAATAACTGTAGAATTTAGATCTGGCAGACAAAGTGTTTTAAAAATGAAAAAAAACAAAAGCATATACAAAAACTAACTTCACACTGCGAACAGAATGAATGAAAACCCACAGAGATTAATATAGTTAATAGTTACTTATTGGTGATTAATTGAAAATTCTTTTCAAACGGCAAATTTTTCTATAAGGAAAAAATAAACAAAAAAAACGTTTTCTGACTTTAGAGGGAACTAATTATTAAAAAATAAACGTTTGACAATAATTATATGTTGTGAGAACATTTTTTTCTTATCTTTTTGAAAATTTTATTTCTTGGTCTATTTTCCTTTTTTTTTTTTTAATAGTGTGATATCACTTAGTATTTGTTGCAGTTCTTTTTTCTTTTATCGTTTGGTGTTATTGTCATTATTATTGCTTTTACGCAAACACATTCAAAGGAATGGAACAAGTAAAAGATCCGCCGTGTTTTGCAAAGGTTCGCGTGTCCGTAATGGCCTCTTGGCCAATTACGATGCTAGAAGCCGGTAACAAGACGCTGCTTAAAAATAATAAAAATATAAACTTGGCGCGATTAAGGCCCACTTTGAATTACAGCGCTCTATTCGTATTCCATTACCGTGCACGTCAATCACTTCTCTTTAGTTAATGCATTGCCTATGGGGTTTCTTTGACAAAACTTTTCGTTGACGATATTTATCCACGTGCATTTGCAAACATTGAGAAAACATGAGACAACACTGTTTAGATACTTGTATATAGGGAAAAAAAAAGATTTCTTAAATTGAAAACAAGTGTGTTCTTTGTAAATGTTGTAAATTGTTTGTAAATTACTTTTCAAGTTTCTCCCTTTAATATAGTGTAAGAATTTTTTTTAAGCAAAAGAGAATATTATTATAATAGTAAATATAAATAAATATAAATATAAATATATAATATTTATAAATATAAATAAATATAAATAAATATAAATAAATATAAATAAATTATATGAGAATATTTATTTCCTTTGGAAAAATAAACAAATAAATCTAATTTACAGGGATTGACCGTCTCTTTTTTTTTAACTTTTTCGCTTGCTTCAAATTTTACAACTTATTTTGTAAATTTTCACATATATTTTTTATATTTTATTATTTTATTCTTATTATTATTCAATATTTATCTACAGGGTTGCCACGGACCTGGGAAACCTGGAATTGTCAGGGAAGTTTTATTCAGCCTAATACTAAAAACTCAATTTTTTTGTATTTGAGTGGTAAAAATTTCAAGTTTTCAAATTGACATTATACAACTTTTTGATTTTAAATTTAGTGCTTACAACTGAAATGAATTAAAAAGAAATTATTTGGCGAAAATACAAAAAATTGCGACGTTTTTGCAAATTCGTGGTAATTTAATATTTTATGAGGTAAACAAAAAAGACTCGAATTTAGAATTTTCTTATGAATTCTAAAACTTTTAATAAACATCCTTCACTTTTACCAGACTTTCCAGACCGGTGGCAATCCTGATATTTTATAATAATTGAATTAGACGTAATTTTTATTGAATTAAACTTTTTGACAACTGACAATTTTAATGTAATTTGTGTTAAGTAAGTAGTTAATATTTCAAATTATTATTATTATTATCGATTTAATTTTTAACAATTTGTAATAATTAATTTTAAAAATATTAAAATTTTTCCACATCATTGCCCTTCTTTATTGTGTTTTCGAATTTCGCGTAAAAATTTTAGCTCAATTTATATTAAATATTTAAAGTGAAAAGTGATCCGAAAAATTATCATTGAGAACCTAACAATCAAATGCTGTTAAATATTTGTTTCAAATTCTGATTTAGAGTAGAAATTTTTTTTGATGATAAAATTCAGAATATAGACATAAGAATTAGAAAAAAATTTGCTTTGACTGAAGGCAATAAAGTTTTGACAATGAATTAGTACCCCCCACCCCCTGTTATAGTGGTAAATTAAAGAACGTGTGTACGATGCAAAAAGAATAAATTGGTATTGCACATCTCTCTCTCTCTCTCGCTCGTGGTGGGTTAGTGATCGTTGCGGTAATAGGTTTTCGGAGTGTGGCAAATCGAAAGTCAAAGACCTGGTCCATGATCCGCGTGTAATTCGTCCTCTTCTATATATACAGGGTGACTGGTATCGGTTTTATGGGGGTGGCAATGAAGCAGCCAACTAGGGGCTGAAACGTCGCCATCTATCGTTCTATTTGTTAGCAGGCTTAACAAATCACCCCAACGAGCTTTACTGGATGCTTGGAGCACGAGGGTGCTAAGCCTCACTTTGAAATAGTCTCTCGTGATATCGCTGCTAATTTTCCACCCACAAGGCCACAACACATATACCATCTTTGCATTCAGTTAGAGAAAAATATTTCCCTTTTTTTTATTACCAACAGTTTCGATGGGAATTGTAATGTATTCCTTTTTGTAGCTGAGAAGTTGTTCTTTTTTTTTGAAAATTTATCTTGGGATTAGGAAAGAAATTAGAGTTGGAAAAAGATTTTCACTGATGGAAAATGTCTTATTAGATCTACGACAATAATGTCTGACTGAAACGAGATTTTCAACTGGTGTCAAAAATTACGGATGAATCAAACTTATTGTTATGTATATTGAATCAAAATTTGTGTGTTTTAGTCAAAAATAGTTTTTGGTTAACATAATTATGTTTTATACAAATATATTCTTGACTCGTTAATGAAATAAAGACTATTAACTTTTACTACTAATAAGTAACATACTATAGAATTCGAACTCTTTTCTGTTCCAAAAAAATGTGATTGGTTTGTGGAAAGGTTTGTTAAACGGTAACTAGTTTTTATTAGAGATGTTAAATAGTTTCACAAAATGAGACTTTCATTATTAATATAAGAAGGAACAAAAAGGTAGAAAGTCTAATCTGGATTTTACTTTTACTACTGAGATAAAAATTACTAGAAGAGAATGCTGAATACTTTCTTCACTAATAAGAAGCTTGGGTGTCCGACTACAAATATCTTTTTCTACGACTACAAAAACTATAATGATTCAAATTAATGATTACTACTTCTATATTTTAACAAAGATAGTATATTTCGAAAAATTTTTTTATTTGTTAGTAAATGTAAAAAAACATTAATCTTCTGACTAATACAAAATTGATACATTAGTTTAAATTTAAAACATCCATTGCCTGACTACCACTGACTCTTTCTTCTTGAACCTAATTAACAAGAATGTAAAGCTATTCCTATAATTGATAATAACTAATAATTACAAACAAACTAAATTTGTAATTAACGACCGCAAAAACCTTTTTGCGGGCATTTTTGTCAAAAACAAATCACTTTTATCAAACTTGACAGTTGGTTTGACAACTGTCAAATTGTTAATTAGACACAAAATTCGAAGTCAGCAACTGTAAAAACTCTTTTGTGTACACTTTTGAATAAACAAAATCACTTTTTATAAACGTTGACAGTTGGTTCGACGCAGCTTCTGTTAAATTGTCAATTTGAGTTAAAATTCGTAATCAGCGACCTTGAAAACTCTTTCAATGTCATTTTTATTAAAAATAAGACACTTTTATAAACGTTGACAGTTGCTTTGACCGCTGTCAACTCGCAAATTGTCAATTTTACATCAAACTCGAATTTAGCGTCCCCAAAAACCCTGGAAATGGTGTCTTATCAGTTTATTCGTTTTCTCTGTTTTCCTCGGGCGTTGAAAAGATAAAGAATTAATTTCCTCGAAACAATGTATTATTTGTAAAAAAAACAATTGAATTCTTGCGAAAAATTCAATTACACTTGAATATAATAGGATTATTTAAATTCATTTAAATATTTTTTAAATTTTATTTGAAGTGATTAAAAATAATGTATTTTGTTTAAAAAAATGTTGTTTAAAATTTTTTTAAATTATTGAATTTTCTCAAAACAATTTATTAAAATAATTGATATTGAACATAATTAAATTTTTCAGAAAAAATGTTATTATTTGTGAATGTAATTTAATTCTTGTGAAAAATTTAAATAAAATTTTTGACAATAATTTGATTGTTTTGAAAAATATTATTATAATTTTTGAATACCTAATTATTAATTTGTTTCGAGAAGTTTCATACTTTAACTAAAAGTATATTTAATAATAATTGAATTCTGCTAATGAATTTTATTATTAATAAAATTATCCAAAATATTTTTAGGAATTTAATAAAAATTGCATTAAAAATAAATTAAGTTGCATGAAACATATTTTTATTTTTAACTAAAATTTCGCAAAATTCTGGATGAAAATTATACAATTAAAATCATTAAATTTATGTGGAAGTTTTATTATTCATGAAATAAATTAAATTTTGTGTAGAAATTTATAAAAAAAAATTTTTTTAATTACTTCAATTATTTTGAGAAATTTTACGAAAATAGTGTAGGTAGTTATTGAAAATAATTGAAATTAGAGAGTGCGTGAAGTAGAAATGGTAATATTTATTATAATATGTACACTAAAAATTTTAAAATTAATATAAAAAAACCGCTGCCAAGTTATAAATTTTTGTTATACTTTTAGTGCTCATTTCATTCGTTTTCGTAAATCTTGTTGTGTTTATTTCATGAACACTTTGCTTCCTCATAGAGATGTTAATAACAATAAAGTATAATTTTTAAACAATTATTCTTAAGTGCTGTAATATTTTTTTCTCTTTATTTAATACTTTCACATGAAAAATTTTTTTTCCACAATTTCTGTTTTTTAAAATATCAATAACTTCTTTATTTCTAATCGAAATAGTTTTAAAAATAAGTCAATCGAAGGGTTTTTTAATGCTCTACAAGTTGGTAATTATGGTTTTAATGTTATTTCTACATTTTTCAACAAAATTCTCAAAAGTCTTATTTTCGAAAATTTTTGATTTTTAAAAGTTTAATATCTCTGGTGAATATGAACGAAAAATGTTCATTCTGGGCTCAAAAGATGCGTCTAAAAAAACTCTAAAAAATTAGAGAAAAACATTTATAGGTGTCCTAACATTTTTTTTAAGTTGTGGGCAAAAAACGTTTTTTTGAAAAATTAAAAATCATAAAAATAAATAGTTAAACTTTATTAATCTATCTCAAAGTACTCTCATTTTATGTCCGCAGATGAGACCTACAATTTAATAAAAAATTCAGCCCAAAAGCTCTTTATAATTTGGAGATATTTATGAAAATATGTTTACACACACAATGACATTTTGTAAAAATGTAATTTTTGAACTCCTGAGATCAAATAACAAAGATATGTAAAAAAATCGAAGTCGAAAAATTTTGGTATTACAATACTTCCTCTATATGAGGAAGCAATAAATTGAATTTAGTTTCGTGTTAAATCAAAACTAAATTAATAAATTGAATTTAGTTTCGTGTCGAATCAAAACTAAATTAAAATTGAAAAAGATTGAATTTATTTTAGTACACATTGAAAATAAATATTTGAGAAACTCAATTATTTAGTTTTAATTAAAAAATCACAGCTAAAAAAATACAATATTTAAAAAGCAGGGACCGTCACGGAATCAAAACAAAATTAAAAAATACTTTTGTTTTGATTCGGATATGGGTATCAGAATCAAAATTCCACTCTATTTAGTTCTGATTCCAATATCAAAATCAAAATTCCACTCTATTTCGTTTTGGTTCTAATATCAAAATCAAAATTCTTTCTTGTTTTAATTTTGATAAAATAATACTGCGCATGTAGAAGTGTGATTGAACCTAAATTTTGTTGCAAATGTCAAATATATCAGAAGATAATATCGTTTTTACTTACGAAATCTGAAATAGAATTCGAATCGATTTCTGTTTCTATAAGAAAACCGAATTGCAGTATTACAGTATCAGAATCAAAATAGGAAGTAAATTTTGTTTCGTTACAGTATCAGAATCAAAATAGGATGTGAATTTTGTTTCGTTACAGTATCGGAATCAAAATAGAAAGTAAATTTTGTTTCGTTACAGTATCGGAATCAAAATAGAAAGTAAATTTTGTTTCATTACAGTATCAGAATCAAAAAAGGAAGTAAATTTTGTTTATTTACAGAATCAAAATACATTAAGAATTTCGTTTTGTTTTGGAATATCGTAACGAAATCAAAATTTGACTTCCGTGACGGTCCCTGATTTAAAGAAATAATAGATATAAAATAGTATATGAGGAGACTTCAATAGAATTATAAAGTGAAAAAAGAGAACGCAATTTTTATGCATTTAAATCTTGAAATATTTTGAAACTAAATTTAAGTTTTTGAATTTAGTTTCGAGTCGACACGAAACTAACAATAAGTAATTTTGTTTAATTTAGTTTCGGGTCGACACAAAATTTTTAATTTAGTTTCGTTTTAGAATCCGTTCCTGCAATAAACTATTAATTCCAAAACAGAAACAACAAAATTAAAATTACACAAGCATAAAAAAAAAACACCTGACCGATAATATAAATGGAAATATCGTGACGACGCTTCAAATTAAAACAACTGTCAGATATATTTCTCTGCCATTAATGGAAACGATCAAGATGATGGTCGGCGTTGAATTCTGACGAGACTCGGGATGCTCATAAAATAATAATTACAAGGGGGAAGAATCGAGAAAGAGAGAGAGAGAGAGAGAGAGAGAGAGAGAGAGAGAGAGAGAGGATCTCAAAATATCGAGTGGCATTTCGACCAGTGAATTATATACCATTCCTATATACATGTATAATACTCATGAATGAACATGTGGCATAGAGACATTTCATAGAGAGAGACAAAGAGGGGGGGAATGGTATGATTTTTCTCAACCCCTCGATTTGGTCTGAACGCAGAGGAAAACTTTAGCTCGCGGCAAAACGCGACGTGAATCAGTACCCAAGGTGACCGTAAATCTGTCCCCCTAGAACCATCATGCAGTCATAGTGTAAGCCCCAATGGAAGGCTCATAACACCCGCGGACAAGTGTTATGGTATGGCTTATAAGTGAATGCCACCCTCTAATCGGAAAATACGAGCGCGATTGTCGCGAGGGGCTCAGAGCATTTTGGTTTTCGCTCTCTTTCCTCCAAATAATGCTGCACTAACTCCATTCTACAGTCGCATACACACCTCTCTCTCTCTCTCTCTCTCTAACCCACAATCCCTTTCCACCTTTATTTTATTTTTTTTTATTACAGTTTCTTCTCTTCCGCTTTTATGAGCGAATTTGTAACTTTAAATTGGTCGACACCCCTTGTCATGTCAAAAAACATGGAATTTAACCTTCTTTTTATTAGCACTTTCGAACAAACGAAAATCTATATAAAGTCGATAAAAATAAGTAAAACTTTATCAGGGTTGCCGCAAAAATTAAATTTTCTTTTTCACTAATATTCTTCCCTGATTTAGTGATTTCTAAAGCAGGGCTGCAGTAATTTAAATCAAGTTGATTTCTATTATGTGCTGAAAGAAAATTAATATATTAATTTTTGTAAAAGTATTTTACAATTTGGGGAAAAAGTGCAACAAACCGAAATTTTTATATCAAAAATACTAAAGTTTAAAAAAAATATATGTGGAATTTAGTTAAGTTATATTAAAATTTTTGATATTTGATATATTATAATAAATTCAACAATAATTTTTTTTTTAATTTTAGTATATTTATTTCAAAATTTTTGATTGTGGCACTTTTTTCCCAAATTGTAAAATACATTTACAAAATTAAATATACATTTTCTTTCAGTGCGATTTTAATCTTGAGTTAAGTCTTGCCATTTGAATCATGATTTAAACCAAACTGTGAAATGCTTTATGAACCAAAAAGTCTGCCAAATTAGTATTTTCAGTTTAAAGTTTTGAATTCAAAAAAGCGAAAAATATTCAGGGTTGCCCCACGCTTTTGCTCTTCTCAAATTCCCTGACTTTTCCAGATTATTTAGATTAAAAATTTTAATTTTTCTAGCTTTTTAAAACTACATTTATTATTAATTAGAAACTTATTTAAAAACATCAATATCTTCATTTTTAAATAAACATTTAATCACTATTTTTCATAAAGAAATTATGATTTTCAAAACTTCAATTATTTTTTCATTCATTCTTCACAGGATTAAATTTTTTTTCATTTTTTTCCAAAATAATTTGTCAAAATTCAATTATTTTTTAAAGATAATATAATTCTTTGCAATAATTCAATTATGGTGAAAAATTTGCAAAAATTTTCACGTCATTTTTCAATTACTTTTATAAATAATATAATTTTTCTCCGACATTCAAGCATTTCTGAAAAATTTTAATAAAATTTTTGGCAGAATTTCAATAATTTTTAATATATGTTCAATTTTTATCAAAATTGGTCGGAAAATGAAATTATTTTTAAAAATTTTATTAAAATTTTTCAAGAGAATTCAATTATTTCAAAATTTGTTGATAAAATTCTTTATGAAAATTCAGATTTAAGAAACATTTAATTATTTATTAAAATTAAACTTAATTAATTAAATTTACTTTATAATCAAAAAATTCAATTTTTAAACAAAACTTTTAATAATTTTCTACAAGAACATTCAATTATTTTTCGAAAAAATGAAAATTTCGAAAACTCATAGAAGAATTTCGATTATTAATTATATTAATACAATTTTAATCATATTTTTCAAAAAAGGGAAATATACTTTAGAATTTTATTAAAATTTGTCGGAAAAATTCTATTATTTAAAAATTTGGTGATAAAATTCTTTAGAATTTTATTTCAAGAAAAATTGAATTATTTAATAAATTATCTTTGTTTCCATTTAAATAATTGAATTTTCGTAGAATATTCTGATATTAATTGATTTTTACAGTGAATTTCAGTTGAAATTTTTGATAAAACTACAAGTTTTTATTCCATTACATATATTTAATTGAAGAATTTACGAATAATTAAAATTTCGTAAAATTGAATATTGTAAACAAATGGATTTGATAATAATAATAATAATAATAATAATAATAATAATCGTAATGATGGAAATAATTTTTGAAGAAATTACACTAAAAAAGTAGCAAGTAAACTTTTTTGAAAAAAATTAATTATACAGAATTGTTAGTTTAAGTATAAAAAATTCAAATTTTCAAAGATTTAAATTTATAAAACCTTTTGAAAATTTAATTATTTTTAAAAATTTAAATAATAATAACTGAATTCTCTTAAGAAATTTTAATAAAACTTTAAAGAATAATTTCACTTTTCGAGAAATTTTATAAAATATATTAAAAATAATTAAAATTCTGACAAGAATTTTATAAAAAATTTTCTAAATAATTGAATTTTGGAGAAAAATTGTATTATTCATAAAGATAATTGAAATTATGACTAAAATCTTTATAAATTTTTGAACATAATTTGATTTTTGCAAAGAATTTATTACTTTTGAAAACAATTAAATTCTTAAGACTAATTTTATTCAAATTCGTTGATACTCCAAAGTATCAAATGGCAACGAATTGATACCCAAAATGTGGATCAAATAAAAAATTGATCCAAATTTTTGGCATCATTTTGATCCACTTTAGTATCAATTTGATACTTTCAAGAAAACAGTGATTTTTTTTTTAAATTTCATTGTTTACGAAGACGAAGTTATTGGTAATGTTTAGACGTGTATCACTAAACGCGTTTCTTTAAAAAGTGTCGTCTTGGCCCTAAGGGAAATTTCAGACGTTTTTACAAATTCGCCTAAATTTCATTTTCCTTAGAAATATAAAAAAAATTTGTTGCTAAAAAGTTATTCAAGGAAATAAAGTTTCAGGGAGTATATTATTAATTACGTTATATTATTTAACTCTCCAATTAGTGCGACTTTTATAGAGTCCCCTGGGGATTTAAAATTTAACTCTTATTTTTTTACAGTGTAGACTGTTAAAAATGATTTAAATTTTAAAATTAGTCTCAATAATTTAAATTTATTTATAGTTCAGTTAAATAACAGCTTAACTAAATAGGAGTAGATTTAATGACAACTAAAAAATATTCATGTGCCTTCAGATGCCTCTACAAACCCATTAAGATTACTTCAATCTGAATCCAAATTGAAAAATGCATTTGAATATTTTATTAATTTTTACGTTGTCCAATTTCTTCGCTATTATTAATCTCTCTGGAACCTCTTTTGAAGGTGCGAATATATATATATAATACACGCAGGTGTCTGTATTCTAAGACAAGTAGGTGTCTTTCCTTACACAAAAGGCAAGAAATCCACGTAATAAATGATCTTTTCTCAAAGGGTGCCAAAAGGCTCGGAATTGTCTAACAAGACTTGAATCGCCCCAGGTTGCTGGACTTTCATCTTAACCGACTGAGAATAGACTTCATCTTCGATATACAATCATCTCTTTCGAGTGATTCTAAATTATTCGAATTGGTAAATTCACAAAAATATCCTATCAACATTTTTTTTCATTCTGGTCTTTAGATTGAGAATTTTTTTTTGCGTTTCGAATAAATATTGACTGCGTACACTCTGGATTAAATAAGATTCAAAATCTCAAATTTAAAAAAAAATACTTCATTAATTATTAAAAATAATTAAAAATAATTAAAAATAATGGATTTGTAAAAATTTTTTAGAGACACTAAAAAAATATAATTTTTGAGAAGTTATAAATGTTTGCAGAAATTTAAGGTTAATTAATATTTCAAAAGTTATAAAACTTCTTCGCAGAAATTCAATTATGTTTATAAATTTTTTCTAAATTCTTGTTTAAATTTCTACTATCTTTATAAATAGTACTCCAAAATTCAATTATTTTAAAAAATAAATTGTAACAAAATTCCTGAAAAATTCCAATTATTTAAAAAAATTGCCTCAATTCAATAATTTTCTATTTCTACTATTGTAATAGAATTATTCAAAAGGATTCAATTATTTAAAAAAGGGTTTGGAAAAATTTTACGCAAAAATTTAATTATTTTCATAAATAATAAAAATTTCATAGGAATCCAGTTATTTACAATTTTCTTCGCAATAATTCCATTATTTTAATAAATAATAAAATTTTTACAGGGATTCAATTATTTTAATAAATCCCAAATTTTGTTTTGGAAGTTTAAAAAAAATATTATTAAAATTCATGAAAAGAATTCAATTATTTAAAAATTTGTTATACTTTATGAGAATTCAGTTTTGAGAAACATTTAATATTATTCAATGAATTATTTATTTTTGTTTTAAAACAATTTAATTCTTGTTGAATTTTCTAATAAAAATTGATTTATAATGAATTTTAGTATTAATTATTTAGATAATAATTGAATATTGAAAGATGAGCTTTTTAGAATGAATTGAATTTTGAAAAGGTGTCATATTAAAAATTTTGAAAATAAGAATTTTTCACACTTTTTATTAAGAATTCTGTAGAATTAATTTTTTTGAAATAGTTTAGAATTAGGATTAATTGAATTTTTTGGAAATTATTTTTACTGTAATCTAATAAATATATTTAATTGGAGAATTTCCGATTTGAAGATTCTTGAAGAAGTTTATAAACATTTGTTAGAAATATTTTATTTAAGGGCATTTGAACCTTTATGATGTCACAGCATTAAAATATATGCTTTGCATCAATTGTGACGTCATAATGGTTCAAATGCCCTTAACGAAAAATTTTATAGTTAAGAATTGTAAAAAATAATAACTTAATTAGAAATTTTTGAAAAATAGGTGTAATTCAAATTCAAATTCAAATTCAAATTTTACGAAATTTCAATTTTGTATAAATTTATTTAGAGATTTTAGAATAATTTGTGCAATTCAAACTTCATAAAATTTTTATTTAGAACCAATTTCATTAGAAATTTTTGAAAAATTTGTATAATTCAAATTCTAATTCAAATTTTATAAAAATTCAATTTTTAAGGGGAGGCACCACCCCCAACTTAGACCCCTTTAAATTTGAGTTATTAAAGTAGGTTATATTTTTTTTCTTGCACCATTTTTAACCCTAAAATATATAGGATGGTCAAAAATTTTTAATTTTAATTTTTTGAAGAGGTTAGAATTTTTATCTTTTTACTAATTGCATATTTTTGCAAATCCATGCGAGAGGTTGTTTAAAACTATAAAATAAGCTTAGAAAAAAATTTCCGTTAAAAAATATTGAAAATTGTAAGAGAAGATTAATTTTGAATGTTCAAATTTTACAACTTTTGACATTTTTCCAAAATCCTAGACCAATAATCTTCTTCAGAATATCAGTGTTTAGAAAAATTTATTCGCTAAATGCAAAAACCATGTCGAATAACTTATTTACTAGATTAAAATTTTAACGTCTGTCAAAATTTTAACCTAGAAAATAAAATAATTTTGACAGACGTTAAAATTTTAAGCTAGTAAATAAGTTATTCGACATGGTTTTTGCATTTAACGAATAAATTTTTGTAAGAACTGATATTCTCAAAAAGATTATTGGTCTAGGACTTTGGAAATATGTAAAAAGTTGTAAAATTTGAATATTCAAAATTAATCTTCTATTACAATTTTCAATATTTTTTAACGCAAATTTTTTTCTAAGCTTATTTTATAGTTTTAAACAACCTCTCGCATGGATTTGCAAAAATATGCAATTAGTGAAAAGATAAAAATTCTAACCTCTTCAAAAAATTAAAATTTTAAATTTTTGACCATCCTATATATTTTAGGGTTAAAAATGGTGCAAGAAAAAAAATATAACCTACTTTAATAACTCAAATTTTTCCGCAATAATTCCTCTATTTTTATTAATATTAAAATTATCTACAGAGATTCAATTATTTTCATAAATAATAAAATTCTTTTTGGTAATTTAATTATGTTTATATGAACAATAAAACACATAACATAATTTCAATTATTTTTAATACAAAAATTTATTGAATTCTTTGAAAAATGTAATTATTCTTAAAAAATTAGTCGAAAGAATTCAATTTATTAAAAATTTGTTGATTACTTTTTTTTTAAATTCTAATAATTTTTAATGTTTTTAAAAAAATTAAAAAAATTCTTAATAATAATTCAGTTTTGAGAAATATTCAATTATTCCATGAATTATTTATTTACGAATTCAAACAATTTAATTCTTGTAGAATGTTTTAATAAAAATTGATATAAAAATAAATTTCAGTTATAATTATTTAGATGATAATTGAATATTGAGAGATGCATTTTTAAAAAGAATTGGATTTTGAAAAAGTGTCATATCAAAAATTTTGAAAATAAGAATTTTTTACACTTTTAACTAAGAATTAACTGTAGAATTAATTTTTTTGCAATAGTTTAGAATTAGGATTAATTGAATTTTATGGAAATTATTTGTATTTGTATTTGTATTTGTAGTTGTATTTGTATTTGCAGTGTATATATATATTTCATTGAAGAATTTCCGAACAATCGAAATTTCGTAAAATTGAATTTTAAACAAATCTGAAAATTCTTCAAGAACTTTTTCAAAAACTGTTAGAAAGAATTGAGTTAAAGAAGATCTTTATAGTTAAAAATTCTAGAAAATAATAGTTGAATTGAAATGACGAAAATAATTTTTAAAAATTGAAATTAGGAAAATTGATTGCAGCAATTAAAGCATACAAGCAAAATTCACCACTGGGACGATTAATAGTTTTGGAACTGAAATAATTTTTACAATACTATCGTATCTTAATAATTGTAATTAATAAATTGAAAATAATGTTTTCAAATATTTTGAAATAGTTAAAAAAAATACTAAATAGTAAATAATAAATAATAATTAGTAAAATTCCAAATTACAATTGTAATTCTAAAATAAAATTAATAATAATTAGTAAAGTCGCAGTAATTGATACACCAGCAGTAAATAGGTACACTTACACCATAAAAGAGATCAGAAATCGATTTTCTCTTGTTTCTTTCTCTTTTTTTTCGACAGACGACGAGCACTTTGCAATTATCAGGACAATGTAAATTGTAACCTTGAGTTCTTTTCATTGGCTCATGAGTTGTTTTTTTTTCTAAAGTGATGCTTTAAGAAGCATCTATAGCGAATTACTGTCGATTCGGATGGTTCAGATCGGTTTTGCGCCCGTAAAATGCGTTTACCATCTATGGGCGCGAAAAAGACTTAAAATAATACAATAAAATTCTCGTGCAGAACACTATATAATACACTGAACTCGCTTTCTTGTAGCCGTTTATTTTAATTTCCTATTCACGCTATTGCAGCGGTTACTCCTTTGTTCTTACTCTGGACTTATGTATATGTATATATATATAATAATCGTCTTCTCCACTTTTTCAAAATTTTTCTTTTTACCCTTCCCTCTGTAAATTCCATTCCTATATTTATATGAGCGGAAAATTTTATTATGTAACTCTCTATAGAGAGAAAAAAAAAGTGAAAGAATGAAAAGAAAATTATACTTTTCTGTTTATTGTTATTTCAATGTTTTCAAATATTTAATTATTAAACTAATTATATTCGAAGAGATATTCGAATTTATTGGAATTCAAGTTCGAATAAAAAATTTTTAAACATGCACCTAGGGAAAAGTTTTAGTTATATTACCAAATATATTTTTTCTAGGTATAGAAGTAATTAAATTTCGAAAGGAGTTTCAATTTGAAAGTTTATAAAATTTTAACCCTTGTAAAAAATAAGTAATACTTTAAATATTTAAATTACTATTTATTAAGATTATTATTTTGATAAATAGATAACGGAAATTTTGAAGAAATTCTTCTTTTGAAAATTTTTAATTAAAATTTTGTAAAGATAATTTTAATTCCAGAAAGTAACCAATTAAAAAATTATTAAACAACAATTTTTGTAAAATTTTATTATTGGTACAGAAATTTGTACATAAATTTTCTTTTTTGTTTCGGAAAATAAATGTAAATGAAAACTATTAATCACTTTTAAGTAAAATTAACAATATTCCTAATGCCGTTTATAGCTCGAGGCTTTGTCGATATTCTTATATTGATTTTCTGGAAATGAAACTATTTTATTGGTTGTTGAATTTTTCATTGTGGATTTTCACACTACTTTTTTGTACTATTTTTTGAATTTACTTGTATAGCCAGTAGCACAAACAACACTTAACATTGAGGTGGAAAGCTGCAATCAGCCAATCAAGTTGCTCCCCCTAGGCGTTCAATACCATCGCGTGAAAGAAATAATTTTAAACTTGAAAAACGATAAGGAAGTGAGAATGACTTTTTCAGAATTGTAGTTTATGTTTATAAGCGTGTGAAAATATCTTAATTTTATTCTTAGGACGTGTAATAATATCTATAGGTAGCACAACACCATAATCTATAATCTAACCTTCAATTTTCCTATATACTGATTCTATAGAGTTCTTCTAATTCAATTCCTTGGAATTCATTTCACTTATTTTGTCGAAAATTGCCAATTGAACAAATTGTCACATAATTTTTGTTTAAAGAAATTTTTTTTTTCAAAATAATTGTAAATTAGGTCAATTTCAATGTCAATAAATAATTTTATCCACGAGGGTAATTAAAATGATTTTATTCAATACATTTTTTCGCTCTCTTTTGTCTATTATAGTATTTCATGTGACAAAAAATTCAGTTTTCCAAAAGTCAGGCAATTAGAAGAAAGAACAATTTTCAAACATTAAGCTTTGAATTTGCCTAATCAGCGCCCGGTTATGTTTATCTTTTTATAAACATTTTGTAAATTAAATTTTTTACCACTGGAAATAGTAATAAAAAAAAGGAGAAAAAATTGTATATTTTTAAGTCGTTTACATGAAAAATTACTTTTTGGATTTTCCTAACCAGCGCCCGGTTATGTTTTCCATTTTTAAAACTGTTGGAAGACTGAATTTTTACTACTAGAATTAAGAGCAACCTAGAAAAAGATGAAGAGAGGAGTACTTTAGTATCTTTTAAAATCGTGTTATCTTTGGATTTGCCTAATCAGCGCCCGATTTAGTTTTCCTTTTTGAAAACTGTCCGAAAATTTGTTTTTTTGCTTTTAGAAACAATATTAGAAAAAAGAGGGAAAAATCTTATATTTTCAAGTCATTTTACATGAAATACTTTTTGAAGTTGCCTAATCAGCGCCCGTTTAAGTTTGCCTTTTTAAAGAATTGAAAAAAACTGAATTTTTTACCACTAGAAAATAGAAATAATAATTAAAAAAGGGAGGAAAAAATCGTATATTTTCAAATTATTTAAAAATTACTGTTTGGAGTTGCCTACTCAGCGCCCGTTTATGTTTGCCTTTTCAAAAACTTGTTAGAAACTGAATTTCTTACCACAATAAAATAGAAATAATAATGATAAAGGGAGGAAAAAATCGTATATTTTCAAGTCATTTAACGTTAAAAAATTATGTTTTAGATTTGCCTACCCAGCGCCCGTTTAAGTTTGCCTTTTTAAAAAGTTGTTAGAAACTGAATTTTTTGCCACTAGAATTAAGAACAGTGTAAAAAAGAAGGCTGATGTTTATTAGTATTTTTACAAGTCTTTTTAATTGAAAAAATTATGTTCGAGTTGCCGAATCAGGGCCAGTTCAAGTATGCCTCTTTAAAAATTTGTTGGGAAATTGTATTTTTTCCATAAGAATCAAGAGAAGCCTAAAGGGTTGGACAAAAAATTATTTATTTTAAAATAGTTTTTTTTCTGGAGAAGTAAGTTCTAAGAGCTGCCAAATTAGCGCCAGGTTAAGTTAGTCTTTATAGAACTACAAATATATTAATTATTTTAAATTAATTCTAGGTAGAATATTATTGTACCTAGAAGCAAGGACGAAAAATTAATTTTTTAAGTTGCCTAATCAGGGCCAGGTTAGAAGTGCTCTTTTAAAAACAACAAAATTATTAATATTTTAGTAAATTCGATTTAACAGATTTAGTATAGAAAACGCATTGTTGCTTTAGAAATATTCTTGAAATTGAAAAACAATTTTCTTCTTTTTTGATGCTAACCAGTTTAGCGCCCGGTTTAGTATTCTATATTAAAAACTAAAACTTTTGTTACTGAAAACTATAGTAAAAATAATCAGTATCGGGAAAATAGAAAAAACCGGTATATTTTAAAATCTTTCAAAAATTAATTTTCAGTGTTGCCATATTAGCGCCCTGTTTGGTAAATGCAGGCATTTTCTAAAATATAGAAAATAGATTTTTTAGAATTTAAAATAAAATTTTACAGTGGGAAATTAATAGCAACTGCGAAAATATATTGGGTAGCTAGAAGTCATCTTTGGTGTTGCCTAGCCAGCGCCCGGTCTCGCTGGTTTTAGTAATAAATAATTTTTTCTTTTTGCGAAACAACATTTATCGGTTAGAAAAAAACATGCCTTTTCTGAAAAAGATTAAGATGACGAATTAGTCATTAAGCTTGTCTGGCTAGCGCCCTGTTGAAAACTATTTGAAAACTTCTCTCAATTATCGATTGGATTGTAGATTGATAGTAAAAATATTAATTCATATTTATTGAAGTTTGTTTTACTGTAATTTGAATATGAATTTAAAAAATAATTTAATTCCCCAATTTTTTTCTAAATAGCATTCACTTAATTGAAATGAACTTAAAAATTATTTTATTAAATTAAAAAAATTTGCCTAATTTTGAAATTGTATACTATTTACAAATTCACAATTCCAAAATGAAGACATTAGTTTCCACAAGGTATATATGTGTATGCAAAATGAACATCGTCGTGCGCTACGAACATGACCGTTAAGCTCTCGGTTTTAACTTGCAAGTGCCGCGTCTCGAGAGTCGTGTTGCGGGGCATAAAAGCTACCGTAGTGATGTCGGGACGTATAACGTTTAACATTTAAGCCTTTAGAAGGTTGTAAGGTTGGCTCCCTGTAATTATTGTTGAGGCGCGGCGCCTTGAGGTCTTCATTACGACGAGCATCCTTGTTATTTCTCTTTATATCCAGCACGTATGTACGTCAGTACGTACATACTACGTACTTACCTCTTCAAAATAAAATAAAATTAAAAGAATTTAAAAATTCGAGTCAAAGCGAGAGTTAAAAGGAAGATGGAAAAAAAGAAAGCATTTCAAAACTTTTGCCTTTGCGCAAAGAAGTCGTAAAGGATCTTTGCTTGAAGGAGGAAAATGAATACGAATGAATAATTTCTATAAAAATAAATTTTTTTTTGTATTTGATATAATATTTAAATTTTTACATTGTTATTAATTTTTTACATACACTTAATTTTTTAAATTGTAATTCTGTAATTACAAATAAATTTATGTAATTGAATTAATTTTTGTATTTTGTACTAAGTTAAATAGGGCTTTAGCAGGGGCCAAGTCAGTTTTCGATAAGGCCCTTTGCTAGTTTCTCTTTTTATCTAAGACAACGTGGGATAAAATATTTTTTCATTTAGACTCACGTACAGAACATTTTTTCATAAAGTTCCCTATATTCCTTTACTTTAATGTGGAAAAATTTTTTTTAACATAGGTTTAAGAAATTTATTCTTTAGTTTTAAGCAAGGCCCTGTTAGAGCCCTATTTTAAATTGAGCATCAAAATTAGAATTAACGTTTTTTAAATTCAGCTACTCGAGTAGAAGTTTTTTTACTCTCTCCCACTTTGTTCTATACTTTAACTAGAATTTAGTATGGCTCCAGCTAGTTTTCCTACTTTCGCAAAAGGTCCTCTTTTCAGTTCTATTGTAAATAATACAGAGTTGAAAAATGTATGCACGAGATTAGAAAATTTTTAATATATAGAAATTTTTCCACTGTTCTTCACATAAGACTGGGCTTAATATATAGTTTTAGCTAGTTTTCCTAGTTATGAAAATGCCCTTTTTAGAGTCCTTTTTGAAATAAGACAAAGTAAAAAAATATTAGAAATTGATAAAAAATTTCTTTTAGATAATTCTCCACTTTGCCTTTATTGAAACAGGGTTAAAGCAGGGCGCTAGCTAGATTTTTTTTTAATGTAAAGCAAGGCCCCTGTTACAGCCCTATTTTAAATAGAGAAAATTAAATCAATTTGGAAAAGAAATTAAAAATCTAAAATTATGTTAACTGTTGGAAAAATTTCTCTATTTTTCTTTACTTGAAATGGGGTTTAATATAGTTTTCCTAGTTTCACAGTTTTTATACAATTTTCCAAGTAATGAAAAAATTATTATTATTACTTAGAAATTATTTAATGAATAATTTTACTTTAATATTTTAAAATTAGTTGTGTTTACATTTTTTATAAATACATGAACTTTTAGTTTCAAGTTTTTAAAATTTCAATTTTGAATGTATTTAATTAGAAATTTCCGAAAAATTTGTTTAATTTAAATTCTATAATTCATACTTCATGAAATTTTAATTTTTAATGAATTTAATTGGAAATTTTTGAAAAATACTAATAAATAAATAAATAAACTAATAAATAAATAAAAATACTAAAAAAATACTAATAAGTCCAGTTAAAATTAAAATTTAGTATAATTTCAATTTTGAATGAATTTAATGGAATTTTGGAGAAATTATAAATGATTGCAGAAATTATTGAAAATTTTTTTTAAGAATCCTTGTTAAAATTTCAATTGTCTTTAAAAAAAATAAAACTCTTCTCCGATATTCAATTATTGTATTCAAATTCTTGGCGAAATCTTAATTATTTTCAAAAAAATTACCCCAATTCAATAATTTTCAATATCTAGTATTTTAACAAAGTTTTCATATAAATTTGACAATTTACAACTTTTTTCGTAATAATTTCCTTATTTTTATAAACATTAAAAAATTTTACTGAATCTCAATTATTTTCATAAATAATAAATTGTTTTTTTTTAATTTAATTGTGTTTATGAACAGTAAAACACATCACAGATGTTAAATTATTTTTAATACAAAATTTTCATTTCACTCATTGAAATTTGAAATTTGTTGAATAAATTTTTAAGACTTCTTAAAAATTTTAAATTATTACGATTTTTAATATTTTTAAAAAAGTAAAAAATTCTTTATAATAAAATTCAATTTTAAGAAACATTTAATTTTTCAATAAATTATTTATTTTTGCACTTAATTAATTTAATTCTCATAGAGTTTTCTAATAAAAAATAATTTAAAAAATAAAAAAAATGAATTTCAGTTAAAATTCTACATGTTTATTAAAAATTAAAAGCATTATACTACAAACTTTTATAAAGAATTGAATTTTGCAAAGATTGTTAATTAAAATTTTTGAAAATTTTAATTTTCCACATTTTTAGCTACAACAATTATGTGGAATTAATTTTTTTTGCAGAAGTTTAATTGAATTTTTTGTTTAATTACTTAGTTTTTATTTTCTAATATGAATTTCCGATAATAATCAAAATGTCGTAAAATTAAATTCTAAACAAATGGATTAAAAAATTTGTAAAGATCTTTTTTTAAAAAAATAATTAAAAATAATTAATTTACAGAAGAATTTCAGTTAAAAATTGTTGAAAAATTGTAATTGAATTTGAAATAACGAAAATATTGTTGAAAAAAGTTGCAGCGTAATAATATTCTATTATAATATTTATAATGATTTTTTAACTCGACCATCTTTAAATGTTATTAAAAATGATGAAATCAATCTTTTCGAGTCGAAGACTTGCAGTAATTGATAGCCTCATGTTTAATAATAATATTCTAAATTTTCGATTTTCGAAAGGTTTGAATTTGAAAATCTGAATTCCTCATCTTAATGTTTTAGATTTATTCTATAAAAAAAATTTATTTATGTTATCAAATAATTTTACAAATTACAGAAATTCGTAAATTAACTATAATTTTATTAATTAATATTATTTATTTTTTTTAAATTTAATTCTTTTATTCATTCATTCCTGAAGTCGCAGTCATTTTATGCAAAAAAATTTTTTTTTTAATCATTTTTAGGGCGAATCAGAAATATTATCTTTAGGGTCAGGGAAGAAGTGAAAATTTTGTCTGTAAATCAGGGAAGAAACGAAATTAAATTTTTGTGGCAATCTAGTAGTTTAGTCTATTAATTCTTTGGCTTAATTTAGTATTAAATATTCACTGTTAACTTGAAAGTATCAAATGGCAACGAATTGATGCCAAAAATCTGGATCAATTTTTTATTTGATCCACATTTTTAGCATCAATTCGTTGCCATTTGATACTTTCAAGTTAACAGTGTTAATAAAAAGTAAAAATACTGAAAATAATAGCAACAATGAAAATTTGGACTATATATGAATTGAATGAATTGAAATTGGAAAAATTGAATTCTTACGCCCCTCATTGTGTTTTGTATGAGAAAAATAGTGGGCGGTAACAATATTCCAATTACTTGAAACAATAATTCGATTTTATATAGTGCACTCGAAATATTTAAGGTACGAATGACTTTTCACATTATCGTACACGTGTAATTAATTATGGGTAGTAAATTCGCTGGCAATTGGTGTCAGATTAAATTTCATGGGAAAGTGTGCGATGTAATGTAATGTAGAGCGATGCGTTTATAGTGAAACGGTCCTGGTTAACGCGAGGAATTCGTACGGGGCGCCATATTTCAGTTACATTGTGCGGGGGTGGCGTTCGATGCTTCTGCTCGGTGTTCGTTGCCATGGCAATTAATTACCTTCGTCCCTTCCCAACTCTGGATACGAGTCTAACGGGTGTGTCGCGAGAGATACTCTCAAATTCTCCCCCTCTCTCTCTCTCTCTCTCTTACACACCACGATCCAAATTCATCTTCATTATTCGACAAATTTACAAATTTCCATGCCTTCATCCTCTCGTACATTATTTTGCGTCTGAATTCAAATTAACAAGCATTATCAATGCCAATTCGTATAAAATTTATGGTAATTAAATTTAGATTTTTGTAATTAAATTTCGTTATTGAGTTTTATTTTTGAAATTTATGGAGGAATTAGATTATTTTTCCTTTTGTTTGGAATTTTACAGGAAGCTATACGTAATTGGAATTTTAGATTAAATTTAAAGTTGATTATTGATTCGAATTTGTAAAATATTCACTACCTCTGGATCAACAAATTTTTTAATTCGACTCCATAATGATTAAAACTTTTGTGTAACATTTTTTAACATTCACAAAAATGTGAATTCTACAATTAAAATTTTAATTTAACATTTCTATAGAAAATCCGATAAAAAAAAGTTTCAAATGAATCTGAATAATTCTAAAAATGTGAATTCTACAATTAAATTTTAATTTAACATTTCTGTACAAAATCCGATAAAAAAAAGTTTCAAATGAATCTGAATAATTCTAAAAATTTTATTAATCACCATATATTGAATTTTTTAGATCTAATAAAGAACAATTCTGCAATCCGAAAATATTCGGAAAAGAAAAAAAATTCTCTTTTTGAAAAATTGTTTTCAAACTTTTTTGTCCTGGAAAGGAATTTGCCACCAAAGGGATAAAAAGGAAGAGTTTTTGTTTTGAAGAAAAATTAGTAAGAAATAAATAAATTTACCAAAGGGATAAAAAGGAAAAGTTTTTGTTTTGAAGAAAATGTGGTAGATTATAAATAAATTTTTTTCCAAATAATTATAAACTATTTGTAATTTTTTTTTTTTGCGACAATATTTAAAAGTTATGAATAATATCAATATTTGATGGGAAAAGAGAATTTTGTTTAGATTTGTGAATATTTTTTGTACAATGTATACACACAGTGTAGGTCAAAAGCAAATTTAGATATAATCGTGAATTTTCCCGAGTAGTCGCTGGGAGATAATAGTGTAACTGATAGTAGAGGGTAACTAGTCTTCTCCTCTCTCCTTCCGCACTGCTTCAATTTTCGACTCTCCTACCGACAATTTTCGGCCGCCCGAAACCCATTACCAAAGAAAAATAACACTCTCAAAGTTTCGATCCCGAAATAAAGATTTTCTACATTGCTCTTATTCTCCTTTCATTGTCTTTCCTGATGAATTCTCCAATTCATGGGATCTTTAACTTTTTTATCTGCTTTTCTATTATTCCATTTACTGATGTCAATTATAATTAATTAATTAATTTATATTGAATAATTTTATTTTCCCATTAACGTTCATTATTAGACAAAAAAAAAATACAAATTAAAGTCATAATTGGAAACAAAACTGCGAATCAAATTATGATTTTGAAAAGATGCGACTAATCGACTTTTTCGAGATTTTTTTTTAGTAAAATGCGACTGAAATTTTTAAAATTTTCAGAAAATTAAAGTTAAAGGAAAAAGTTTTAGTCAAAAAAATGTTCTGTTAAATTTATTTACAGATTTCTTTCAAATTTTTCAAAAAAACATGAATAACTTGTTTTTTAAATAAATATTTAATTATTATTTTTCCATAAAAATTAAAATCCTTCAAAAGATTCAAATTCAAACCTTTTTGAAATTAAACTACTTATAAAAAATTGTTATAAAAAATTTGAAAATAATTGAATTTCTAGGATGAATTTTTTTATTTATAAAGATAGTTAAAATTTTGGCAATAATTTTATTCAAATTCTTTGCAAATAATTGAATTTCAGAGCAGAATTTTATTATTTATAAGGATAATTTAAATATTTAAAAAAAAAATCTGTTCAAAATTTCAAACTAATTGAATTTTGAAGAAGAATTTTGATATTTTTAAAAATAGTTGAAATTGTGGGGAGAATTTAAAAAAGTTTGAAAATAATTTATTTTCTGCGATGAATTTTCTTATTTTTTAAGATAATTGAATTTTGCAAAGAATTTTATTAGAACTTTTGAAAATAATTAAATTTCCATGATGAATTTTATTATTTATGAAAATAATGATAATTTTGACGAGAAATTTAAAACAAATTTTGAAAATTATTGAATTTCTGCGAAAAATTTTATTACTTTTGAAAATAAATGAATTTCGAGGATGAACTTTATTATTTATAAAGATAATTGAATTTTTGAACATATTTTTTTTTAAATGTTTAAAAGTTATTGAATTTTGATGAAAAATGTTGATATTTATAAAGATAATTTAATTTTTGAACAGATTTTTTAAAAAAATGTTTAAAAGTAATTGAATTTTGAAGAACAATGTTGATATTTGTAAAGATAATTGAAATTATGACAGGCATTTTATTAAATTTTTTTAATGGCATTTGAACCATTATGACGTCACAATTATAAAACTCATGCTTTTTACACATTGTGACGTCATAGTGGTTCAAATGCCCTTAAATAATTGAATTTTGGAAAAGAATTTTATTATTTATAAAAATAATTAAAATTTTGACAATTTTCATTTTCTTTAAATTTATAAAAACTAATGTTATTGCTTTATTTAGAAATAACTTAACATTAAATATTTGTTTACAAAATGCATAAATATATTTATATTTCCAAAAGCACTGTCAACTGACTAATGCAACTTTTTGTGCTCTCATCTGAACTAGTGATTTTCAAAGTTAAATAAAATGTATTAAAAATTTAAAATACATTTTTTTAGAATTTTTCATTAAAAATAAAAATTAATATAAATTAATGTTTTATTATAGATATTTTATATAGTTTATTATCTGTCAAATAAAGTTGTATTTTAATATTTTTAATGAAATTCGTAGTAAATGGGGCACACGTAGTAATACACACAATCACCCTATATATAAATTATTTACAACAAATAAAGTATAAATTTTGAAAAAGTAATACGTCTTCCTTTAGTAATTTTTTGCGTAAAATCGTATGGCACTATTAGTTTTTAAAAGTTTCATCAATTTTCTTCATTTGTTTAAAACAATTTTTATTTTTTAACCAATTTTCGACGTCAAAAGTTTGAAATGTAATTTTTGAATTTTATAGAAAAAATTTTCATACCAATAATTTTTTCGCCTCTTATCGGAATATTTTTATTAAAAATAACTTTACAAAAAATTCATAACCTAGCAAACATAAAAGACTGCGCGGTGATAACTTTGGTTTGACTTTGTGTACTAAACTATATTCTCTGATAAACGAATTATTACTTTTCCTACATTTTTTTTTATTTTAATAAGAATTAATATTAGATTTTTCTTCATAATTTGTCATTTTATTGTCTTAGGGTGCATATATCTAAGTTGTGAAGAAAAGTTTCGCAAAATTTCGATTATTTTCCAAGATAGGGTTATTTATTTTTTAACAATTTCTGCATAAATCCAAATCTACGATAGTTACAAATAAATATTTAATATGAAAATTGTTGTGAAACTATTGAATTTTAATAATGTTTTATTGAAAAATAAAAAACTATATTTTTCCATTAATTTATTAAAACAATAAATTTTATATATTTTTTTTCTATACACGAAGTCTGTAAAATTTGTAAAAATAAATTTTACAAAACTTTTTTCACAACTTATGTACGTTTCCTAAGACAACAAAATGGTAAATTATGAAGAAAATGTGAGACTCAGGGTTTAATAAACATTATTTTATAGATTTCTAAATAATTATAATAATTATGTTCTGGAATTATTTTTTATTATTTTTATTATTAGGTATATAACCAAATTATCAATTCTTATAAAATTTATTGTTCCTTATAATATTTTTTTTAAATGAGTAAATTTTCTAATCTGTTGGTGTTTCAAATCTTTCGTTCAACTGAAGGTAAAGAATTAAATATTTTAATGTAAATGTGTTAGGAGACAATAAGAATAATTTAATTTCTAGAATAAAATTATTTATTTATTATGTTACAGAAATTTACGTTGTGAATTATGCTGCAATTGTGATATTATAACAAAATGAATAAATTTATACGTATAAAGTACAAATATTTTTATCTAGAGGCATCGCTTGATTCGCTTGATTTACTTTCCGTTTCCGTCTCGTCGTCTAAGAGTCCCATAAGATCTGGGATGTTTGGCAAATTAGGCTCATGAATACTTTGCGCGCAAATATAGTGAGTTCCAGTAGGTGTTTTGATTTGCTTGATACAATAACCTTAAAATTATTGAAAAGATGTAAATTTTAGTTGAAAAATTAAGTACAATTAGTTTTATATGATTTCATGAAATACATTTATTTTTCCATCACATAACATTATTCTAAGGAAGTTAAAATAAACCGCGTATTCATAACGATTTAAAAGGAAAAATTTGCGCATTTGCTAAGGACTTAAAAATTTCAACTGCATTAAGCCAAGATGTTCTTAGATGAATAAAAATGATTTTTATTTGATTCAAATTATTTTACGTCTGCCAAAAGCATATCTTCTATATCCTGGAGTAGGATGTTTATAGTCTCTGCAATTGTAAAGAGACTGACCTCCTGAAATGGAGACTATTTCGGTACAAAAATCTGTAAATTACAAAATCAAACAGTGACATTTATTTTTCAAAAGTAATAAATTTTTTTTAACTAATTCTATTGATGACAATAAATTATGAAACTAAATAAGATGTAAAATTACTTACAAGCTGCTGCTCTATCGTTATGTATATCGTAAGCGTTTTGTGTCGAGCAAACACGATAAAATGCAAACAAAAATAAAAAAACAACAGCAAACCGCATAATTACAAATTTTTTGAAATTATTTTATTACAATATATTCTTTTTAACTTTAAAACTTCTACTGTTTCTCTAAACGTTTCGAAATAACAAATTTTAGTTTTATCAACATCTATTTATACATGTTTATAATCTTTAAAAATAAAAAAAATACTTGTCATAAAAAAAGATTAAATTTTTTTATTAGTATTTTTATATTTTATTGTATCAATTGTTTTTTAAATTCTTTAGAGAACTTTAAGCTTAAACTTAATCCATATCAATATTGGGGTTTTGGTCAAAAAAATTCATTTTAAATTTAATTTCTTTAATTTATTAAACTTTCAACATTATTCATTTATAATTCAATGAATAGTTGTGTATTTAATAATTTATTTATAACTATTTTATCTTTTAAAAAATAACTAATATATATTTTTTTATATTGAACGGAAAAAAATTGTAATGAATTTTTTAATTTATCATCTTAAGTTCAAAATTGATATTTTCTATAAAAAAAAATTTATTTTTAATTATAATTTTGTTATTTATCTAACTTTCTACTTACTTTATTATATTTCAAAAAATTAAAAATATTTTATTTTAAATAAAGCGGAAAATTTTTTTATAATTCAAGGGTTAGGTATTTGAAAATAATTATTAAAAATTTTAAAACAAAACAATACCACTTACCAAATATTAAAAAGGCGTTGGAGATAAATAGTTTTTCAAATAAAAAATTCACGTTTTTATTAAATTTAAAAATATTGTAACATAATTTAACAAATTTTTTGGGCTACAACTTTAAATATATATATATATAGATTACGAATAATTAAAAAACAGTTTCAAAATATGATTAACTGAAAAACGAGGCTTCGGTGATGAATTTGAATTTTTACTCCCATTGCCAGTAATTTTTAATTAATTATTTAAAAAAAATTATTTTATTTTATTTAAACTAAATATAATGTGAAAAATAAACTGTAGATTTTAACCTTCAATTTGATATATATTAAGACTATATTACAAAATTTTTAATTATATTAAAAAATAATTAAAAATATGTATCATATTTAACCAAAACCAAAAAAGAAAATTAAATAAATTTTTTTACTAAGAAAAACTTTAAATTTTAACATTAAAAGATTACGTAAAGATAAATAATGTTTCCTAGATTATGGATAAATTTTTTTTGAAATTTATTTTCAACAAAATATCAATAAAAAGTTAATGCAAATATTGAGTCTCACGTTGGAGACACGTGAAGTGGTCTCCCTTTCAGGAGAATCACCCATATAATAGAAGAACAATTTTATTTCTAACATGAACAAAGTGAAAGTTTCTTCCTAATAGATACAGAAGTAATTTAACAAAATCAAATAAGAATGAAATTTCTTGATTTGAAAATATTTTCCACAAGTTTTTACTTGTAAATCAAAAATATATTGTCTCTCTGCAATGTTCAAATAGAGGGGAAACGTAACATAACATTTCTCCAACAATAAAATAAAGTGACATGAATTTGAAATATTTTTCAAAACCAATGGAAAAATGAATTTATTTTCGCGGAAGTTATATCGCAGACGAGAAATCGTTTTGGCGGACACACGGCAAATCTCTCTGGGAGACATAAAATTGTAATCTAATTTGTCCTGAGCGTGGCAATGGATGCGGGTTAGCCAATGAAGTCATCCTTACACCTTCTGCCCGAGACGCAACGTTTAATCATCATAAATTTCGCAAGAAACCACAAAGCAGCTTTCCTCCGCCCGTTCCGCCAAAGCGGTTCCTCTCGCGGGAGACAATACGTCACTGCCCAAGAGCTCAATCTTCCCTTAATAAAAAGAACAATGTTTTTTTCTTTTCCACTTCTTCTTTTTTTTTACTGACTCTCTTAGAAAAAAAGGATATCATTGTTCTCCATTTGTTTGCAATTTTTCTATTCGAGAGATAAAATATATTTCATTTGTTGAAATTTTTCTATTCGAAAGAGGGAAAAAAATTTTATTCCAGAAATTTTACTGAATTAGTTCGGTAAAACTGGAATAAACTGTCAAAAACAATAATTTTTTAAGAACTAGACTAAGAACAATTATTGTATTAAATAATAACGTTAGAAGTATAAACCTTACGATATACATGTATTAACGTTTCACTTACAGTTCGGTAAAACGTAACATAAGTGTTCGCTATATTTTTATTTACTGAATAGTTCGATAAAACGTGAGATAAGTGTTCGCTACATTTATATTTACTGAATAGTTCAGTAAATCGTAAGATAAAGTGTTCGGTAAAATAGATAAGTTGCAATTTACCTGTCAGAGGTCAATAAAGCACCCATTATTACCCTAGGTCAATAATGGATACATTAATCGTCCGCTAATATGCAATACAGTTTCCATTATTGCCCTAGAGTAATAATGAATACTTTATTCACTCACAAGCGGTCAATGAAGTACATATTATTGCCCTAGGGAAATAATGAGTACCTTATTCACTAGCTAGCGTTCAATAAACAGACCATTATTGCTCTAGGTCAATAATAGATACCTTATTACCCTGCGAGCTATTAATGTAGTATACATTATTGCCCTAGGGAAATAACAGACACTTTTTTGACCGCTGAGTAATGAGAGGAATCTTAGTTCCTGTAAAGGAAAGTAATATGTCACTAATACCCCTGAGTTGTATGAAAAAAAATTAAATACCAAAAAAATAATAAAAAAAAAATATCCATACAATTTGAAAAATTAATTTCGTTCAAGCGAATTCGACAGTTAAGAAAAAGCTTTTAATATCGAACCTATTGAATAAATGAAATTAATAAAGTCTTTCTCGCTTACGCCTTTTAATCGATTTCTCTTTCTTTCTTTCGGTTTTTTTTTGAAAAAAAGGTGTAAAAATTCATTGGCCTTCGGTATTTCACTTATAGAGTTGTATGTATATATTTGAATGGTGAATCTTGAGTGGAAAAAAGGGACCTCTTAAAAATTCGAAGAAATAAAAATTCATTTTTATATACCTCCACCGAATTTGATTTATAGTCGACCTCAAGATCCTCTTTGTATTCTTCGAACGAGTCCTGAGGATCTCGTTCAATGGCTCGTTTCTGCTTCTCTAATGCGCCGTGACCACTCGAGAATTTTCTATTACTCACAAATTGATTTGGATTTCTCTCCTTCGTTTTTCTCTTATATACTTTTATGAACTTGAGACATATATGTTAAAAAATGTATATATATATATATTTACACTTACAAGTAAAAAAAGAGGTGGAAAAAAACCGTCACGGAATTAGAGCATGGGTGAAAAATAACATATTACATATACAGGAAGTATGATTCGACAATGTAATTCAAAAATTGGTGTATTGGAAATCAATTTATTGGTTGAATAAAAATAATTATATCGACGCGCTTAAAAATTAAAAAATTTTTATTAAATAATCATTAGAACTATGAACTAATAATTTGTAAATTACAAGTACTTGTAAACAATAATCATAAATAAAAAATAAATAATTAAACAGTAAATCAATTTAAAAAAATTCAAAATAAAATTAAAATAACACTTTAATGGATTAAAATAATTTGTAACAATCTAATCTCTCTGGGATTAAAGTAACAACAGAAAGTATTAAATTAATCCATTTTAGTGTTTTTATGACAATGAATGAAATTTTACTTAAAATTAAAGTCAAGACAATGATTTATAAAAGAAAATCAAAATAAATCCAAGTCTAAGACTAACTATGGTCAAAGTCCATCTAAGTCAAAAACTAAGACTTCGCATTTGACTTAGACTTTGACCGTGACTTTGATCAACACTTTGACAACGACTTGAACTTTGATTGAGACTTAACTTAGAATTTAAATTAGACTTTAATTTCAAATCAAATTTCATTAGTATAGTAAAAAATAATACCATAAAATGACTTATATCAATCTTTTTTGGTGTTAATTTAATCTCCAACGTTTTTTAATATCTCACAATTTAATGTGAAACAAATTTTGCTGTATAAAGAATGTTTCATCAAAAGCATAATTTGTTTATAATAATTTCAGGAAAAACAACTTTCACAAAAAATGACTAACACAAATCTTTTTAATTTTCCAAATAAAGTCGATTAGCGTTAATAGTTTTCAAATATCTAACAATTTCTATTAATTAGTTTAAACAAATAATTAAACAATTAAAAAAACAGAAGCAAAAAAGGGAATATTTAAACAATTTCTAAAAATCTTACAGTTTTTATTAATGTCATTAAACAAATTATTATTAATTGTTTCTAAAATTGTTATAAACAAATTAACGTAGATAAAAATTGCTTCATCATTAGCATTAACAAATGAATTTTTAATAAAATTAAGTACCGAATTCATAGGCAAATTGAAAAAAAGATGTACGTTATTAATTTCCAATTGTTTAATAATAATTTGTGAAGAAAAGTTTTGCAAAAATTTCGATTATTTTCCAAGATATGGTTATTTAAACTTTTGAGTTACTTTTTTTCAACAATTTCTATAAATCGAAGTCTATGATAGATACAAATAAATAGTTAATATGAAAATTGTTGGGAAAACTATTGAATTTTAATACTATTGTTTTCTATGAAATAATAAAAAACTATTTTTTTCGATTTTGTGTTGTTGATTTAACAAATTATTGCTAAATGTTTATCAAATTTTTATAAACAAAATATGATAAATAAAAATTGCTTAATCATTAGCATTAATAAATGGAATTTTATTAAAAAAAACAACCAACTGTTTAATGAGTAAGAATTTCTAAAACCTGCCACCGAAAACTTGAATATTTTTATTTTTCCAAAATGTTAATTTTCCGGTAGCATTTTATATAAAAAATTCACTATGTAAAAGAATTTTTCAAGAAAAATTTTTTTACTCTTGTTATTAACAATTCAAAATTTTTGTTACTTTTATTAAAAAAAAATTAATTTCAGAAAAACTTGTCCGATTTCAATGATTTATGCAGCATTAATTTTATCTTGAATCCAACTTTCAAATAAAAATTATTTTGCTTAAAAATATTGAATTTTAATGAACAACAAAATAGTTTATTCATAAAAAATATATAAAAAAGCACTTTAACAATTAAATTTTAATTTGAAAAAATTCTATTTATTCTTTAAAGCTCTTAAAATAATATTCTGAAGAAAAAACAATAGTATATTGTGCAACTAGTGGAGAACAAGGGCGATTTCTCGCGAGCTTGAAGTTTGCTGCTCGAGCGCAGCGAGAGCAGCAATCAAGCAAGCGAAAATCGCTGTTCTCCACGAATTGCACATAATACTTTGTCCAACAACTGTTTAAACTTATTTTATTTATATTAAATTTAATTTATTGAGTTTTTACATGTGTAAGCAATGTTAAGCTTACTTTCACTCTCTTGCTTACTTACTTGAAGTAAGCAACTTGTTTATTTAGATACTTCCTTAAAACAATATTTGCAAAAATGAATTAGAGAAATAAATGAATTGTAAGCCAAAACACAAATAATGATAAACAAATAACTCCATTTCTCCACTGGACAAACTCATTCCTCCACTGGCCAAACTCATTTCTCCACTGGACAAACGGCCAGTGGAGGAATGAGGTACATTCCTCCACTGGTGCCTAGTGCACAATGACTCCATTTCCCTGAAGGCGTTGGACAAAAGTAGTTTCTTATGTTTTTTTAATAAATAAAGAATTTTTTAAAAATAAAATTCAATATCTTTAAGCAAAATACTTTTAAGTTGAAAGTTGCATTCAAGATAAAATTAATGCTAGATGAATCGTTGAAATCAGACAAGTTTTTCTAAAATTAATTTTTTTTTTAATAAAAGTAACAAAAATGTTGAATTGTTAATAACAAGAGTAAAAATTTTTTTTTTGCAAAATTCTTTTACATGATGATTTTTTAATTAAAATAATACAGAAAAATTTTCATTTCGAAAGCAATAAAAATATTCAAGTTTTATAGGTAACATGTTTAAAAAATTCTTTCTCTAGTAATAATTTGTTTAAACAAATAATTAAAAATTGTAAAGTTTCTGAAAATTGCCAACTCCAATCGATTTTGTTTGAATAATTCAAAAAAATGTTAAGTGAGCCATTATTTTTTTCATAAAATTGTTATTAAAAAATTATGTTTATGATGAAACACCTGTCTCATGTAGTATAAATTGTTTATAATAATTTTACAAACAAAATACGACGTGCAGAAAAAATAGCTCAAACAAAACCTTTTCTAATTTTTCACACACTATCGATTGACGTTGACAGTTTTTAAAAATCTAGCACAATTTTTATTAATTTGTGTAAAAAAAATTTTGTTAAACAATTGGAACTCGAAAACAAAGAAGTATAATATCTTTTTATTAATTTGACTTTGGATACAATTATTGCTATTTTTAATATATTGGCTGGTTTCTTTATTAGATTTAAGTTAGTATTTTTTATAATTTAATTATTACACAGAAACTTAATATTTTGTTACAAAAATAAAAAATTCTAACCTTCAAATTTTCTTATAGTTTTAAGGTAAACAATAATAATAATTCGTTATTCTTCGCACCAATAGTATATTTTTCCTCTATACACTGAGAAAACGATTTATTTGATTCAAACATATTTTGTTTACACAGAAAAAAATATTTGTTAAATTTGTTGCGTGTAGTTTTCAGCTGGTGTTGTTTTAACACAATTATGGTGTTATTTTAACCCCATTAAAAATGTATAACAATTTAACACCCTCTAGTGTTAATTTAACACAATATAGTGTTATTTTAACACCAATGTAGTGTTAAAATCACACAGTGTCGGTTAAAAATGTTGCGCGTAGTTTTAACACTACTTTTAGTGTTAAAATAACACTTCTTTTTTTCTTTGTAAATCAAACATAAAATATCTTTGATATACAGTCAAACAAATTTAAGTTTAATTATCAAACATATTTTTTGGTTAATTTACAGAAATAATATATTTAATGCAAACATAATTTATAGTTGATTTAAAATTATTTGTTATCAACTTTTAAGTTTGTATTAAACATGAAATTTTTAAAAATATTTTTTGTTTAAACCAAAACAGAAAATATGTTTCAATTAAACATATAATTATTCAAACAAAAATTACTTTTGAATCAAAGCAGTAAATATTTTCTATATATTGGAATTAAGCTTACAAACTAATTTCAATTAAATAAAATCACTTAAAATTATTTTTTTACTTGAAACGAGTATAATGTTTTCTCAGTGTAATAAATAATGTAGTTAATTGTTACCAATAATAACGAATATTATATTCGTAATCTATGTTTTCTCTTCAAATGCTGATAAAATCAGCACCACTCAACCCTTAGCCCTTGTAAATTAACAACTTTTGTTACATCATTATGATTTGTGTTAAATGTATATATATATTCTTGAAACGGTTAAAAGCGAATAGTACTTAACCCATAATTCATAGTACTTAGAATTGCACAGCGAATCGAATTGAATTCGTCGCTTCCTATTATAAAGCCGACGAGTCGTATATTTTATATACATATATATATAAGTTTATTTCTTCTTCGTTTTGTATATATGACGCGAAGTGAATGCGTTTGCGTTAACACATACTTAATTAGAGACTCGCGTGCATTCCTTCGGAAGTGAGTTTTACTCTTGAGACTGAACAATTTCCAAGTACTGAATAACAAGTCAATCTCTCAACTCATTAACGTCCACGTTAGTGGACAATTACTTGTGTAACTACGTTTTATTTTATTATTAATGTAATATTTTTTTTCCTCTTTTTTTTCATATTATTCATGTTACTAACGAATTTCTTATTCTCGCGAGTGAAAATAAATATATACATTTTAAAGTGTGAACGCGCTTTCAAAGAAATTCATTTCTAAATTATTATCTGTATTATTATCTGCTGTATTTGTAACTAGTATAATAATTATAATGATGATAGCAATGGTAATAAGAATAATATTAATAATTATCTATTTAGTACCAGTAATTATTGTTTACTGTATGGTTATATATTTTACTGATAACATAAAATGTTTTGGATCCGTGCAACTCAAAGTCTCGCTGAAAGCAGGAAAAATTAAACACTGAATTCGAATGTACATTTAATTTTCTTTACAACACGTCAGGTTTACCATAAACCAATTACCATTAACAATTGTTATATATTACTTAGAAAAGAGGTTCCAATCTACTTTCAATGTTTTCGGTATATTAATTATTACGAAGGCTTTCTTCGTTTTTAAAAATTCAAAATGGCGGATTAAACATGGCGACTGAAAAAGACAAATCACTCTCACTTGTTTCAAACTTGCTATTCGGGGGTTTTTGGGGTCGCTGATAAAGAAAATGAAAGCAGATTTTTATAATTAAAAATTTCGGATTCAATATGACTGACAAAAAAAGTTAAAAATTAATCGGATTTGTTTGAAAATTGATAATTGGGAATTTTTTAGGGTCTCGGAGTACGAATATGATTTTAATATTTCAAAATGATTCGATAAACCCTCGATTAATAAATTTTAAGCAAAACCAAGTGTCGGCCACATTGGATTACGAATTTAACGTATTAGGATAAATCTACATAGCAACTAATTGGAATTCAGAAGAAAAATATATTCAAAATAATTCTTGCCTTTTTGGGTTCAAAACTTGACTTGAATTTGTAAACCTGCACGTAATTATAAACTATCTTAAAAGTTTTAGAGAATTTAAAGATTAGAATATTTTACTTTTTTAACAAAATATTAAGTTTCTTTGTAATGATTAAATTTAAACAAAGACTAACTTAAATCTAATAAAGAAACATGCCATTATATTAAAAAAAATATTAATTGTATTCATAGGCAAATTAATAAAAATATATTATACTTGTTTGTTTTTGAGTTCCAATTGTTTAACAAAAATTTGTTTACACAAATTAATAAAAATTGTGCTAGATTTTTAAAAACTGACAACGTCAATTGATAATGTGTGAAAAATTAGAAAAGATTTTATTTGTGCTATTTTTTGTGCAAGTCGTATTTTGTTTGTAAAATTATTGTAAACAAATTATGCTATAAAAAAGGTGTTTCATCATAAACATAATTTTTTAATAACAATTTTATGAACAAAATAATGGCTCACTTAAAATTTTTTTGAATTATTCAAATAAAATCGATTAGAGTTGACAATTTTCAGAAACTTTACAATTATTAATTATTTGTTTAAACAAATTATTATACTAGAGAAAGAATTTTTTAAACTTGTTACCTATAAAACTTGAATATTTTTATTGCTTTCGAAATGAAAATTTTTCTGTATTATTTTAATTAAAAAATCATCATGTAAAAGAATTTTGCAAAAAAAATATTTTACTCTTGTTATTAACAATTCAAAATTTTTGTTACTTTTATTTAAAAAAAATTAATTTCAGATAAACTTGTCTGATTTCGATGATTCATCTAGAATTAATTTCATCTTGAAAGCAAGTTTTCAATAAAAATTATTTTGCTTAAAGATATCAAATTTTATTTTTAAAAAATTGTTTATTTATAAAAAATACGCAAAAAACTACTTTCCTCACGAAATTTTTATTAAAAAAACTCTACTTATTATATTTAATGCGTGTGATTTGTTTTCTCTTCATAATATTATTTCAAGAGTTTTGAAGAATAATTTTTTTTCAAATTAAAATTTAATGGTAAAATGATAATTTATATATTTTTTAAGAATAAACAATTTTTTTTTAAATAAAATTTAATATCTTTAGGCAAAATAATTTTTATTCAAAACTTACATTCAAGATGGAACTAATTCTGGATGAATCATCGAAATCAGACAAGTTTTTCTGAAATAAATTTTTTTTTAATAAAACTAACAAAAATTTTGAATTATAATAACAAGAGTAAACAATTTTTGTCTTGAAAAATCATTTTAAATAGTGAATTTTTATATAAAATGCTACCGGAAAATTAACATTTTGGAAAAAATAAAAATATTCAACTTTAAGGTGGCAGGTTTTAAAAATTCTTACTCATTAAACAATTGGAAATTAATAAAAAACAGATATACCTTTTTTTCAACTTTGCCTTTGAATACGGTTGTTATTTTTATTAAAATTCCATTTGTTAATGTTAATGATAAAGCAATTTTTATTTCTCATAATTTGTTTATACAAATTTTATAAACAATTAACAAAAATTTGTTTATAACAATTTTATAAACAATTAACAACAATTTGTTTAATGGCATTAATAAAAACTGTAAGATTTTTAGAAATTGTTTAAATATTCCCCTTTTTGCTTCTGTTTTTTTAATTGTTTAATTATTTGTTTAAACTAATTAATAAAAATTGTTAGATATTTGAAAACTATTAACACTAATCGACTTTATTGGGAAAATTAAAAAGATTTGTGTTAGTCATTTTTTGTGAAAGTTGATTTTCGTGAAATTATTATAAACAAATTATGCTTTTGATGAAACATTCTTTATACAGCAAAATTTGTTTATAACAATTTTATGAACAAAATGCGACTTGCATAAAAAATGTCCCGCATACAGAACTGTTATAATTTTTCACACTAAATCGATTGACAGAAAAAGGAATAAAATTATTGCAATTATACAACATTAAATTAATATTATAAATATCAATTTTTATTCTAATTCGTATAATTATAAATAAAATATTCTGTGCTGCCTCAGGTGTTGCAAATTAGCATTGTCGTCAGATCACGTGACCGCAAACATTTTACGTATACCATATTAAAGAAGCGCTACTCGCATGTATTTGAAATTACAAAGAAAATCAATAAAAAATAAATTCAGTAGCATAAAGAGAAAAAGTTTTTCAAAGATTGAAGTAATATATTCATAAAAGATTAAAAGTTGCTGGCGATGTAAATCGTTTATAAAGTTTTCTGCTTTTTTTCTGCCGAAAGCGTCAACTCTTGATTTATCCATCAGCGATGAGAGAGAAAGAGAGACAAAGAGAGAGCGAAGATGCTCGTTTCGCGATCTTTATCGATTCGAGAAGTCACCACGCCCATTTGAAGAACATAAAGTTGTGCTGTAGAAAATGAACATAAATCTCCTTCAAATGTACTCTCGCGACTTCTTCTTCTTCTTCTTCTTTTTTTCTTTATATACAAAATGCACTGGATAAAATAAATTCTCGAAAATCTTAAGATGAATTTATATATTATATAATATTAGATGCGCGGTACCGTGATTATCAGATTATCAACTGTTGGGCCACAGCAACGTATCAATTTATAAATTAAAAATTCCATCGTATACAATAGAAAGACCCCTTCTTTTAACAGAAGAAGAAGTGGGAACGTAGGAACGCGGAAGGGGAGGAAACTTTGAAGATGAGAAAAAAAAAGTTGTGGTCCATCAGGCCCAGAAAGGGGGGAGAGTATATTAACTTAATTTATTTGTCCTTTATTTGGCTGTCAGTTCGCCGACAGACGCGCCAGTGGCGTCGTCACTTCTGGAAATCTTCATTCTCTCGATTCCTCCTCACCCGAAGATAAATGGATACTGAAACAATCAGTGACGTATTCGCTCAAGGGGTTTCAACAAAGTTATTTCTCTCTCCTTAATAATATTATTTTTTATTATTACTACTTTTTACTACTTTATTATTATTATTATTATTATTCTTATTATTGGGTCAGTCCATTATATTTCACCTGAAGACGTTGCGGCCTATTTTTAAAAAAATCTCATAATTTGTGAAAATGATGTTTAATATCCGTAGATTTCATTTTTGAGAATTATTTTATAAAATTTTTTGAATTAAACTTAGAATTTGAATTTTTAAGTTGAGTTGCACAGAAAAAAGGTTAGATTGACAGTTATGAAAATTTAATAAAGAAGCATGGAAATAATTTAGATAGTACAAATTTCTTGATTGATATTTGTTAAAAATGAGCTAATTTACTTGTATAAATAGATTATTATGTAAACAAACCCAAATTAGTAGATAAAAATTGATTTTAAAACTTAACTATAAAATGTCAAAAGTCACTACAATTTATTTACACTTTTCTAAAAAGTATATAAATATTTACAAATTTATTACTATTTAATGTAAAGTATTTTTAATGAACTTTTATAATATGTGCTAACTTTTTATTTTTATAATATAGAAATATAAAAAATTTTACCTTTAATATTGAGTGTTTCATGATTTTCAATGATTTTAATCACTTATTTCTTCTCAGGAGGTTGACCAAAAAATCCAATTTTTGTCTTAATATTTAAGTTTGACTTTCGTTTCCATTCTATTAAATTTTGGTGATGGAGAACGAACTACTTTTCAGTTTAAATTTGGTTTAAAAAATCTGCTGAAAAAACGCATTTTTTGGTTAAATACAAGTAGATTTTTGCAAGACTATTGAGATAGCGAACTTTAGTCTTATAAAAATACTTGTATTTAACCAAAAAATGCGTTTTTTCAGCAGATTTTTTAAACTAAATTTAAACTGAAAAGTAGTTCGTTCTCCATCACCAAAATTTAATAGAATGGAAAAGAAGGTCAAACTTAAATATTAAGACAAAAATTGGATTTTTTGGTCAACCTCCTGAGAAGAAATAAGTGATTAAAATCACTGAAAATCATGAAACACTCAATATTAAAGGTAACATTTTTTATATTTCTATATTATAAAAATAAAAAGTTAGCACATATTATAAAAGTACATTAAAAATACTTTACATTAAATAGTAATAAATTTTTTAATATTTATATACTTTTTAGAAAAGTGTAAATAAATTGTAGTGACTTTTGACATTTTATAGTTAAGTTTTAAAATCAATTTTTATCTACTAATTTGGGTTTGTTTACATAATAATCTATTTATACAAGTAAATTAGCTCATTTTTAACAAATATCAATCAAGAAATTTGTATTATCTAAATTATTTCCATGCTTCTTTATTAAATTTTCATAACTGTCAATCTAACCTTTTTTCTGTGCAACTCAACTTAAAAATTCAAATTCTAAGTTTAATTCAAAAAATTTTATAAAATAATTCTCAAAAATGAAATCTACGGATATTAAACAACATTTTTACAAATTATGAGATTTTTTTAAAAATAGGCCGCAACGGCTTCAGGTGAAATATAATGGACTGACCCTAATATTATTATTTAAAAAAAATGTAATATTTTTTCAATAGAATTTCACTAATTGCCAGTTACTCGTCTTACTAAGGAGTCTTATTATACAAATTAATTTAGTTACGAATTTTCTGTTATTTTTTATTAATACTACAAATTTTTAAGGGCATTTGAAACATTATTATGACGTCACAGTATAAGCAAAGCATGTGTTCTCAATTCGTGACGTCATGATGGTTCAAATTCCCTTAAGAAAATTGCTTTAAAAATCCTACACAACCACTAAAAAAAGGAATTAAAAAAATGAATATATTAATAAAAATTAAGAGGGAATTATTTAGATAACGAAAACTTTGAATAAAAAAATATTTTTTTCATTGTCCGAATGTTTTTGTTTTCTTTCTTTTAATTTATAAAGGATCTCGAACGTTAAAGATTATAAATTGAAAATAAATAAAAAGTTAATATTAAAAATTTTAAATACTGTTATTTTTAAGTTTCTTACATGAAAAAAGCCTTTAACTATAGAACAAATACAAATTTTGCTGCAATAGTGAATTTTTTAGGCAGTTTAATGATGTTTTTTAAAAAAAAATCTTTTTCTTCGCCAGTTTGAAAAGGCGATAAAAATTCCTCTTGGAAAGGAATTTCCAAATATTTGACCTACGAATATGCTTATAAATATTGTAATAAATTAAAAAATTAATACCTAGGCGTTTTACTCGATATCGTAATAGCTTTAAATATTTTTTAATTAAATAGAAATTTTTAAACAATTGAAAATTGATACTCCATAGATGAAGATTTGTTATTTGTTTACAAAACTAAATTAGACTAATAAAGTTTAATGGTTTCGTTTGATTTTATATAAATATACTGTTTTTTTCGCAATCATTAATAATTTTATACATACACTGTTTTATCATTTTAAAACTAAAAACAAAATTTTTTTTATTTTAATGTAAAGAAATTTTTTGTTTTGAAATTCAAAATGTTGTAAGCCTTAAATATAATAGATTTAAAAATAAAAAAATTCAAAAAATATGTAGAAAAATATTTTTCAAATTGAAGTTATTTTTAGTTGAAAGTAAAAATTTTACTGATTTCCGCTGAATCGGAATGCGAAGTCAGAATTGTAAAAATTGTTTAAAATTTTGAGATAAACTCAGAAAAGGACTCAAAACTTCGAATTGAAATAAAAGCAATTTTTTTTATTTTATAACACTATAATAGTATATTTCTATGTATTTTTTCGCGCTGAATCCAAATTTGAAGTCAGAATTGACAGAATTGCTCAAAATTTCCAGCCCATATACTATTGAATTGTCATACAAACAAAAATTAATATTTTATTTTAATTCGGTTTTTTGAGTCAATCTCCAAATTTTTAGTCAATCTATTAAAAAATGTGTATAAAGATGCATAAAAATATACTACTGTAGTGTGATAAATTTTTTTTATTTTTAATTCGGTTTTTTAGTCGATGTTTGAGATTACCTCTAAATTTTAAGCAAATCTTTTAACTCACTCTTAGAATTTAGATTCAGTGTGAATAAAAGGATAAAAATACAATATTGTAGTGCCATTAAAAATTTTTTTAATTTTTTTGTTTCAAGTTTGGAGTTTTGAGTCATTTTTTGAATATAACTTTATATAAAGTATGTATAAAATTCAAATTGTTCAAGATTTTACAAGTTTAAATATGAGAAAAATACAAAAATTAAAGATATTTAAAATATTATTTCCATATTTTATTGTTTTTAACAAAAAAAAAATACATTGTCTTCTAAAAATTAAGATAGTTATTATACAAAGTAAATAATTAATGCAATATAGAGTTATATAGTTTCTTATTATAGATATTATGTATTCTTCTCTCAAAAATTATATTTTAAATTAATATAAATGTATTTGCAAGTAAAAAAACCTAATGTCAGATTTGTGATTAGTAATCTCGAAATTTGTTAAAAATTTTCATTTATTTTCTTTAAAATTTCAAATGATATAAAATTTAAATAGATTCAAATTACTTTTTCAGTTATGTCTTTTTTTTGTTTTTAAATTACTTACATTAAATCGGCTCCAAATGAATTACGGGTTAAAATTAAATGGAAATTCCATCGCTTATAATATTAAAAAATAAACTTTTTTTACAAATATTATTAAATTAAAACTTGGACAGAAATTGTAATTAATTATTAATATAAGTATTCTTGTTATTATTATTATTATTATATTGTATATAATATCTAACACCCATATTTAAAAATAATAATCAAGCATACCGTTACAAAATTATACCCGATCAAGTGGAAAAAGAATTAGTGTTCCCTCAATTAGTTGGTAATCACAGGTGTATATATTTAGTTTTGAAGATACAAATGTTGCGTTAAAAGAGCCATTAAATCAAATTCCAAAAGCACGCGGAACAAATTAGTTATAGAAACAATTAGAAATAACGAAATGAGAATATTGTGTTAAGAAAATATATGATGCCTTAATAATGGGTTTCTAATCTCGTTAAAAGAAACACTTTTTTTTCCCTTTCGTCTTCATATCTTATTCTTTGAGAGAAAAAAAAATCTTCAATAGAAATCGATTATTCTATAAGAGATTTAAATCTTATCTACTTAAAAATAAATGATTTTCGTTTAAAAATAAAGTTATAACAGATTTAAAGCATCTCGATTTAAAAATAAGTGAACATCTGTCGTAATAATTATCAATCATGTATATATTATATATGATTTGGTCTTTATATTGTTTGTGATTGATTGGCCACTTTTTTTCTTAGTATATATATATATATATCTGTTTGACGGCAGTGATATTTTATTGGATGTCGTATTTTTTCATTTCGTGTAATCCTCGAATGTGTTTTAGTAATATATATATAGAGAGAGAGAGAGAGAGAGAGAGAAAAAAAAAGAAAGAGGAGGAAGGAAGGAGAGTTGATAGCATATAGAGAGAAGTAAAAAATATCGACAGAAATCAAGAGGCATAAGATGGTAAGGGATCGTCGACTGCAATTTGACAACCATAAAAGTCAAGTTTATTCCGGGGTGATAATGCTTGTAATCCAAATATAATTCTTATTGGAGGGTGTGCCTATACTGAGTTGGAGTTGTCGACCTCAGTTATTCTGTCAGATGTGTGAGGGGGGGGGGGTTCGGAAAGCAGTCCCTTTTTCATGATGTTCTTGATGGTTGTACTGCTTTGGCTTTTATTCGACGAAATCACAGAACCCGCAACCCTCAATTTTGATGCCAACAACAATTTCTCCCTCTCGCATTATGCTGGGGAATTTTCGTGAAACGAGATTCTGTTTATGTTCCTTTGAACGCGCATATATAATGTTCATTATAGTGTTTCGCTATTCTTTTATAAATCCGAAATATTTAGTATATAATTTGAGATTTTTTTTTAATTTCTATCTTTCAATCTTGAATATCTGAATAATTATTATCAATTGTTTAAATCTAAAAACTGTATACCTTAAAAAGTAATCTCATAGTTAGATGGTTTAAATCTTATAGTTTAAATTCTCTTCTAATATCTTCTCAAGTTTTCCTCTCAAAAACAAAAGTATTTTCCACTTGAATGTATATTATTTTTATTCTTTGATGTTTAATGATAAAACAAAACAAATTTTTTAGGTTCCAATGTCAAAAACATTAAATTCAAATCAAGTAAATAAACCTATTAATTAATGAAAATAGCTTTTCTTTATTAGCTCATAACCATAATTAGCAAATTATATCGGAGAGGAAAAACCTTCTTAACTGAAGTATATTATTTTCTATACCATATAAAAGAGGAAAATATGCATTCAGTTTGGAGGAATTCGCATCAAATCAAGATAACTTTTTTTGAGGTGTAGGAATCTTTAATAATAAAGATAAATTATTGTTAGTGAAATTGAAATATATATTAGAATTATAATTATCGGGTTGATTAAGTAATTTAATGTTATTTCAAAAATTAAATCTTTAGAGTAGTATCCTGAAAGGAAAGGGATAAAGATAAATTTGAGTAATTAAAAATTATGATTACTAATGGAGATTCATAAAGTAGAGATCCTACAGAACGAATATCTTGAGTATTTATTATAAAATGAATTATAATTCCGCAACATAAGAAAAGTAAGGATTTGAATATAGCATGTGAAATAAGATGAAAAAATACATAATTTGGGAGTAGGTAAGCTAATATATTTATTATTAATCCTAATTGACTTAAGGTTGAAAAGGCAATAATTTTTTTTAAGTCAAATTCAAAAATTGCGTTGATTCTAGCAAGTAGAAGTGTGAGTAAACCAATAATTAAAATAGGTAATGTTAAATTAGTAAAAATGGAATTGAATCGAATTGAAATATATAAATTCCCGCTGTTACTAAAGTAGAGGAATGAACAAGTGAAGAAACTGGGGTTGGGGCAGCTATAGCAGCTGGGAGTCATATAGAAAATGGAATCTGAGCACTTTTAGTTATTAGTATTGTTAATAAAATTATAGGTACAGTTATATTATTAATAAAGTAATATTTTAGATTTCAAGAGTTTAGGTTTATTATTAAAAAAATTATAATTAAAAGTATTACGTCACCAATTCGATTTGTTATTAAGGTTAATATTCCTGAATTAAAGGAATTAGAGGATTGATAGTAAATAATTAAGCAATAAGAAATTAATCCTAACCCATCTAAACCTAAAATAATTCTTAGTATATTTGGTCTTATAATTATTAAAATTATTGAGATTACGAAAAGTATAAGAATTATAATAAAATAAAATTTTTTAATTTCTAAAATTATATATTCTTTTCTATATAATATAACTATGGAGGAAATGAATAAAACAATTCTTATAAATATTAATCTTTTTCAGTCAAATAAAAAATTTAAATCAAAATTTATAATTATTAAAGAAATAATATTTCATTTAATGAAATATATATTTTTTGATAAAATTAGAGTATAGAATCTTTAAGGATTGTTAGGTTTTCAATGATAGTTTTTTCGATCACTTTTCTCTTAAAATATTTAATAAATTAAGCTGAAATTTTGTACAAAAGTGTAAAATGCAATAAAGAACAGTCATGTGCAAAAGTTTTAACATTTTAAAAATCTGTTATTAGAAATTACTTTAAAATTATTATAGTTATCATAATCGCACTTTAAATCAATTTCTCGTCTTTACCGATTTCAAAGCGTTTTAGTGTAATTTATTTTTGAATTATTAAAACTTTTGCACATCACTGCCCTTCTTTATTATATTTTAGACTTCTTTTGAAAATTTCAGCTCAATTTATTAAATAGTTAACGAGAAAAGTGGTCGGAAAAATTACCATTAAATTTTTAACAGTCACATGCCGTTAATTCAATTTCCTCTATCATTGAAATTATTTACCTTTATGAAGCCTAATCTTTATCTCACAGACAATTTTTTGCATTTTGAATAATTTTTTGTTAATAATCTTTTTTTATATTTAGAAAAAAAAGTAATATTAAAAGTACCCAAAAATTTTCAGGATTGCCAAAGGTCAAACATTTTGATTAAAAGAACTGATAAAATTAAATTTTTAGAATTCATATAGAAAAATTTTTAATTTTTTAGAGTCTTTTTTATTTGATACATAAACTATAAATTAACCACTAATTCCAATACAAAATCTTTAATTTTTTCTATTTCTGACAATAATTTATTTTATAACAATTTATGATTTTATATCTTGAACAACTATTATAAAATATATAAATTATTTAATGAATATTTTTTTAAATATTTTAAAATTAATTGGCTTTCAAAAGTGAGTTTACAATTTTCATAAATAGATGAAAACTTTAAAAGGTTTCAATTTAAAATTTTAACAAATTATTAATATTTTTAATGAATTTCATTTCAAAGCTTAAACTTAGATAAATCAAAATTCAATAAATTTAAATTCTTCTAAAAATAGCTACATTTTTAATGTTTATTTAATATTAAATTATTAAAAATAAAATCTACATTTGTAGAAGAGCTTTAGTTAAATTAAACACTAAAAAGTATTGAATTTTGAAGAAGTTTTCAGAAATTGCAAAAATTTATTTATCTGTAAAAGTGATAAAATTTTCCAAAAGAATTTCATTATTTAAAAAAATTCATAAATAAAATTTTACAAGAATTCAGTTAATTAAAATTTTTTGTATTAATTTCTTCGCAATAATATAATTATTTTGATAAGCAATAAAATTTTTTACTGGTATTTAATTATTTTTGTTTTTCAATTTCAATTAAATTCAATTTCTCAACAATAAATAGTTAAAATCATCCCAGAGTTTCAATGGCTTTTTATTACAATTTTAATAGAATTCCGTGAAAAATGTAATTCTTAAAAATTGTTTTTAAATTCATCAAAAGAATTCAATTGTTGAAAAAATTATTTATAAAAATTCTGTTTTAAGAAACATTCAACTATGCAATTAATAATTGCATAATTTGTTAAAAAATTCTTTATGAAAATTAAAATTTAAAAAACATTCAATTATTCAGTAAATTCTTTTTTTGTATTCAAATAATTGAATTCTTATAGACTTTTCTAATAAAAATTGATAAATGAATTTTAGTTAAAATTATAGATAATAATAATTAAATATTAAAATCATTATAGAACATGAATTTTTAGAAATAATTGAATTTTTTAATTGAAATCTGAATTTTCATACCTTTAACTATCTATTCTGTAGAATTAATTTTTTCAAAACAATAATGTAATTGATTTTTTAAAATTAATTCAAATTTTTATTTTCAAATATATATTTAATTGAAAAACTTCTGCGAATAATGAAAAATTCACATAAAATTGAATTGCAATCAAAATAAATTTGAAAATTCTGAAGGAACATTTTTAAAAATTATTAAAATTCATTGATTTGAAGAGGAATTTTAGTTAAAAGTGATACAAAGTAATAATTAAATTGAATAAATGAAAATAATTTTAAAGAAGTTATAATAGAACATTTTTTGAAGTATTAATTTTTTTTAAAAGTGAACCAGAATACTCTGTAGAATTTGGGGAAAGATCAAAATTTTTTCAAGTTTTTATTAGTATATTTCATTTTAACTTCTTTATTGGTTCAAAAAAAGAAGCAAAGCTTCTAATCGAGAAACAAATACAAATTTATTAGTTTCATAAAAAGAGTAAATTTTATTGTTCAATTATTTAAAAATTATTTTATTCCTAATGTTAATATGTGGGAATTTGTGGTCTATTAGTTTTTTTTCCGAAAATACGGGCGTTTCTATATTTGGAAATCGATTCGATCGTCATCGACATTGAAAAACGACGCAAGTTCCCTTATTTTGTGCGTCCCCTTAGACTTTTCGTTGCGAGGTGTTTTTTTTCATAAATCTCATTCAATGTCTTTCAATCGGAGTGATCGATGATACATTTTTCCTTGTTAGAATTTTTGGTGCCTTTTGAACTTCATCATTTTCAACCTTATGAATCGGAGGTTAATCAAAAAATGATTATCGAACAATATTAATGACAACTGTTCACAATAGAAACTATAATTATTACTCCAAGGGAGTATAAAAATTACCGCAAACACATATTTTTAATTTAATACAATTTTTTCTGTTCTCCCCACAAAATAAAAAATAAATTCTCCTCTTTTAATAATTCGAATTCTTTAAATTAAAATTTGGTTTCTAATTTCTATAACTCTAAAAATTCTATTGTTCTCATCCAATTTAGACTAAGAAAATTTAATCTCTTCACATTGGTTGAAAATAAAAATATATTTTTAATTGCAAGTTCAAATTTATGTCAAGTTGAAAAATTCATTTCGAATATAATTTTCAGGAAAAAGTAGTTTAAATTGAATTAAAGCATTGGATGAAAAATAACAAACTTTAATAAAACCAAAAAAACTCAATTTACATTTATAATAATTTTTTGCAAAATCTTTGGGTGCATTCTTTTGATAAATAAAAATAAAGTAAATAAATTCTAATCTTGTAGTCTTTTTATTTTTTGTATGAAAAATCAATGCTCAAAAAATATTATGTCACCTCTTTAAATCTGAATTATTAAAAATGTTTACTAATTTGAATAATTGACTGACTTTGAATTTTAATTACTAATTTTTACTACTTTTATTGTTTCCTAACTTTTTTAATAATTGTTTATTAAAATTTATTCAAATTCTAGAGAAGAATCTTACAATTTATAAAAATAATTAAATTGTTTTAAAGAACTTCATCATAATATTTCAAAGTAATTAAATGTTTTGAAAGAATTTAAAAAAAATGTCCCAATAATTGTATTCAATAGAAAATTTTTATTAAATATTTTTAAAAATAAATGTTTTCTGTTGAAAAAATTTTATTAACATACTATTAAAAATAATTCAATGCCTGCGATTAATTTTACTATTTAAAAACAAATTCAATTTTTCCGAAAAATTTTATCAGACTTTTTGAAAATAATTGAATTTCATTAATATTTATAAAAATAATTGTATTCTTTCGAGAAATTTTACTACAATTAAATTTAAAATAATTGCATTCCTTTGAAGAATTTTATTATTAATCAAAATATAATTGAATTCTTTCGCGAATTTTATTACAAATTTTCAAAATCCTGATTAAATTATTCTTTTGAAGAATTTCTTTGTAGTAGTTGAAAACAATCTATTTTCTTTTATAATTTTTATTGAAAATTTTGAAAGTAATTGGATTTTATTAAAGAATCTCTTTCAAGTTTTTAAAATAATCGCTTTTGTAAAAAATTATAAATAATAATTTATTGTTTAAGTTTATTAAAATTGTTTTGAAAATAATTGAATTCCTTGTGGAAAATTTTATTATTTACAGAAATAATTTAATTCTTGTGAAGAATTATATTATTTTAAAAATTAATTGAATTGTTTCCAAGAATTTTTTACAAATTTAGAAAATAAATGAATTATTTGAAAAATTTTACTAAATCCTTCAGTGAAATTTTATGTAAAAAATTACATTGTAAAATTTTTATTAACAAATCGTCATTTTTTTAATTTAAAAAAAATAATTTAATGTTTTACGAAAATTTTATCTTAAGAATTTGGAAAATAATTGAATTTTTTATATAAATTTTACAGGCAATCTTAGGAATAATTGAATTCTTGAAATTAAATCACTTTTAAAATTATTTTTAAGGGAATTGAATGTTTGCAAAGACTTTACTAAATATTGGAATTGTTTCAATAGATTTATGCAAATAATAATTGAATTCTTTCGTGAAATTTTGTTAAAATTGTATTGAAATATTGAAAAAATTTATTTTTCGCGATGAATTTTACTATTTATGAAAATAATAGAATTCTTTCAAAGAATGTTATTTTTGTAAAATTTAGCAAAAAATTTTATTTAAAAATAAATAATTTTGTAATTTGCATTATAATAAATTGAACAACACGTTCCGCACTCTAGCGCTCGTAAAATTTGCTACTTTATTATAGTAAAATTTACTAATTCTAAATCAAAAAGTCAGTCACTAATTCAGATTTAGTAAATATTTTTATACTAATTCAAATTTAGAGAGAATGAATTTAGAATGATATAATTTATAAAATTCTATTTTTAATTGTTACATTAAAAAATTTTTGATTAGTTGAAAATAATAATTGTTAAATTATTATTAAATTAATAATTGTAAACAAAATTTTTTTATTAAAATTAATATTGTTGTAATGAATTATTTGATCGAATTTTGTGAGTTTATTTAAAAAGTTTTTAATGACAGAGTGTTTAGAGAATATATAATTAAGAAGCTCTCGGGAAAATTCATTTCCCTATTATTTCGAGACGTCAGTCACGTGATATATGAATTTATTTGATATCGTTACATGGAGAAGGTTGAACGCGACCTTAAACCCGTGAGTATATAAACGAGAAAGATGAACAGTGAGGGATGAATTGTTCTAATATCAAGTTTTCGGCAAAGTTAAAGTTTTGCTTTTATAACATATTATACGGGTTTATGTATACGGAAGGCGTGTTGGTCGCGTGTTATGCATCAATCATCCCTTTTAAATATACTCTCAGTTATCGAAATCGAGTCTCGAGAAAATAATCGCCACTAAACGCTGTCACAACGTTGACTTGGTCACGTGTCGACATAGTCCATTGATAGGATAAATATTGAAATAATCAAAATCAACAAATAGTAATCTAATCCATACTTAAGTCCTCCTGTGAAAATAAGAGAAAACTCTCTCTTTCGTAAAGATTTATTTTCTGACTAAACAATTGGATTCAAAATTAAATCTTCTTCTTATATATTGAAAAAAGAATTTATTAGATTCTAATTAACGATCATTTCTACTAATAATTTATTTTAAATAAATTAATGTACTTAAGAAGTATCATAAAGTTATCACTTACAAATTATTTAATAAATAATTATTTAGGTATATTTAAATATTTCAAAATTAAATTAATTTTTAAACAAGTTCAGGTTTTACATTAATCTATACTCAAACCTGTTATTTACATACCAAATTTTTAATTATTTTTTATTTCTCTCTTCTTAATAATAATGTAATAATGAATAATAATCTTAGTAATAATGTCTTTTAAATAAATTAATTCTTGAAGAACTTTTATAAAATTATTACTTAGAAATTATTTAATGAAAAATGTTTACTTTTAAAAATGTTTTTACATTTTTCATAAATAGATAAAATTTAAAAGGTTTTAACTTGAAATTTTATAAAATTAAAAATTTTGAATGAATTTTATTATAAATTTTAAATTATCACAAATTAGTTAAATTTTCTAATACCTACATATAAATTTAGTTAATTATTAAAAATAATTAAACTAAATTAAATAATAATAAATGTGACGCGATCTGAAGAAAGGGACCTTAGAAGCAAATCACTTTAAGGTTATGTTAGCGTTACTTTTTTCTTGTTTGAAAGTTTCTTTTTCTTGAATGTAAATTAAAATCAGTTTTTTATTAAATATTTTAGTTGTAATGAAAAGTTTAAGATTAATAATTATAATTGACAGTTGATCCTTTTCTTGTATTTTCATTTTAAAAATTGCAAACATAACCTAAAATTTTTTGCTTCTAAGGTCCCTTTCTTCAGATCGCGTCACAAATTAATACTTGAAAAGTACTATAAAATTATTACTTATAAATTATTTAATAAATAATTATTTACTTAAATATTTCAAAATTATTTGAACTATTAAAAGAGTATTCCTGTTTTTTTTCTGAATTTCACAACTTTAAATTCGCTAATATGAAAAAAACTATTTCCAAAATTATAATCAAATTCTTTAAAACGATTCAATTCTTTTCAATATCTAGTATTTTCAAAAAATTTCTCAAAAAAATTCAAGGAATTCAAAGAAAAATACATGACAATCAATTATTTTCATAAAAAATAAAACTCATCGAAACAATTATTTAAAAATTGTTAAAAAATTGTTTGCAAGAATTAAATTATTTTTATATAATAAATATTTAAATTCTTTCATAAATAATAAAATTCGTTGCAGAAATTGAATTTATTAGCAGCACAAGAAAGAAGTAAATATATTTTTGATGAAAATTAAGAAAAAGTGAGATTTCAAAAAATTTATAAATAAAAATTTCAAAAAAATTCAATTATTTAAAAATTTTGTTAATAAATTTCTTCGCAATGATTTAATTATTTTCATAAATAATAAAATTTGTTATGGCATTTAATTATTTTTGTTTTTCATTTAAATTTTCAATTTCAATTCAATTCATTTTCATTTCAAATAAGTAATAAAAATCATCGCAGAATTTCAATTACTTTTTATTACAATTTGTAATCGTATTCCTCAAAAAATGTAATTATTCTTAAAAATTTTATTAAAATTCTTCAATAGAAGTCAATTATTAAAAGTTGTTAACGGCAGAGGAAATGAAACCATAATATTTGTGCTTTTTTTGACATAACTTTAAAAAAATTGGATATAACGTGTTTTGAGAATTAAGATATTTAAAAGGTTATCTTTCAAACTTAATTTTTTTCATAATTAATATTGTTTTTTAAAAAGAATTTTATAATATCTTAAAGTGGAGAAAGTTTTTCTTTTGAAAACAACTAATAATAGGGCCAAAATAAGTGAAACCGGCCACTTGGAAAATTTTTGTCTCCAATTTTTAAGTTATCTATGATTTTTGATAGATATATGAGTACACTTTTTCCCCCTGAAATATTTTTCAAAAAAAAAAAAATTATTTTTGAAGTAATCAGGTGTTAAAGTTTTGGGTCATTTTATTATTACTTTGAAACAAATAAAGATAATTAAGTGAATTTGTTTTTAAATTAAAGCTTAAAGTCTATACTTTAAGGATTAAATAAAGCGATTGCTAAAAAATGAAAATTTATAATTGTTATTAACAATTCTTTTAAACAATTGCAAATTGAAGAATGTTCTCAATGTTTTTGAAAGATTAAGTTACGATGTTATAATGTGCAAAACTCCAAGCATTGAAATAAAAAAAAGAAAAATCAGTAACCTCCAATATTATAGAAATTATGTAGATTTTTTGACAAAATGCAGGCAAAAATCCACTTTTAATCTTAAAAATCCGCTTGAAAGCGTGAAGTTTCTAACAAAACAAAAGACGATCTTATTTATTCGTTTGCAATTTTATCTTTTTCCAGTAATTCGAGTCGAATTTCGCCTGCATTTTGTCAAAAAAATCTACATCATTTCTATAATATTGTAAGTTACGGAATTTTTCTTTTTTTTAAATTAATCCTTGGAGTTTTGCACATCATAACATCGTAATTTAATCTTTCAAAAACATTGAGAACATTCTTCAATTTGCAATTGTTTAAAAGAATAGTTAATAACAATTATAAATTTTCATTTTTTAGCAATCGCTTTATTTAATCCTTAAAGTATAGACTTTAAGCTTTAATTTTTAAAAAATTCACTTAATTATCTTTATTTGTTTCAAAGTAATAATAAAATTAAAATAAAATGACCCAAAACTTTAACACCTGATTACTTCAAAAATAAATTTTTTTTTTTGAAAAATATTTTAGGGGCAAAAAGTGTACTCATACATATACCAAAAATCATAGATAACTTGAAAATTGGAGACAAAAATTTTTCAAGTGTCCGATTTCACTTATTTTGACCCAATAAATAAAGTTTGAATCCAATACATAGGAGATAAATAATTATTTGAAAATTGCTTTACAATAGCAATATTGTTTATAGGGGGGTCGTTTTGAAATGGAATGCCTCATGTATGACTTTTAGGAAAATAAGGGTGTCTAGCTATTTCTTATGAATAATAGCAAAAATTGCGCTAATTTCTGTGAAATATCTTAAAAGTGGGGGAAGGGGGATCAAATTTTCCAAACAATTATGTCTTGTATAATTTATGGATCCGATCAGCAAAGAATTTTATTAAAAAATTTTTTTTGAAATTAATTATTTAATAAATACAACAAAGTCAAAATGTATTGATATTACAAGCCGGACCAGAAAAAAATCAAAATTCCACCTCGAAATCGTAGGGAACCAAAATGAAATTTTCGTACCAATCGCTATGGAATAATTTTTACATATATACGATAGAAAATGAATAATGATTTTTGAATATAATGTAATGTTTATGGATGAAAGTATGAAGAGATAGGATAGATCAGTGCTTCTGACTGGGCTCGGAGCTAATAAATTCGCGAGGATCTCTGCAGTGCCGGGGGCTAAAGTTTTTTAATCGCCCACTGTGCATGAAACCAACAGCGTTTCGGAGGCAGAAAAGCGACTGTGAAGCACTGCACCCTCGGGACGGCGACCGAACCGGCCCGTAGCGCTGGTTGCTTGTCATTTTAAATCACTGCCACTGCTCTCTCTCTCTCTCTCTCTCTCGCTCTCACCCTCGAAAGCTCATGGTATCTGGGACCTAACCACCCTGCGCGTGAAGCACCCTTCCACCCAGAAGCTATAGTCGAAATCACCTGAATTAAATTCCCTTTTAGTTTAGCTCGCACTAATGATATTTACGAGCGCTATCACATGCTCTACCCCCCGAACGCTGATAGGATTCAGGGACACCGTGGAGATTTCTCCTTCCCGTAATTAACATGATACAATTCGCCCAGGGATTTTACTCGCGACGAATCTCTCTACAATCTGCTGATTTATTTCTTTAATTGTTTTCTATTTTCCTAGGCGAGTTCATATTTTTTTAGTTTCCTTAATTCCTTCGCAATGTGGTGAAAATTCGGTCAGATTTAAGGTTGACGAGGTCGCTAGATTAATTTATTTTTTCGTCAAAAATGAAAAAATCAAAATGGAGGATTTAATATGCCCATCAAATGATTAAAAGTTGACGCATTCGTCCACAAATGTTTACTCAGAGTCTTTGTGGTCACTGACTTTAATGCTAGACGAAAAGAACACAAAATAACAGAGTCAATATCTCTGAGATCCCCGACTAACGGATTTTGACCAGAACGCATTAATTTTAAACTTTCCCATCATATTCGATTCGCCATTTTGAATTTTATAAAGGTGACGATAAAAATAAAAACTCAACAGCGTTTTTGGTCTATTATTTTAAATTTGGATAAACTGTTTAAAAAGTGATAACTTTCAAGAAAATTTCAATGTTTCCTTATTTTTTTTTCATTCATCACCATATTGGGTCCGACATTTTGAATTTGGAGAAATTAACTTCAGAATCGTAATCATTGATCCCCAAAACTGACGTTGGTGAAGTTAACAATGTCTATAGTCAACGATTTCTGAAAAAAAATTTTTTATAAATTTTTGTAAAAAAATAGTACGTTTATTTTTTAAAATAATGATTTACAAACAAACTATTTGTGAACAAAAAATTGTATTCTTTTTGCTAAGCAAATCATTTTTTGACTTTCAATCGTTGATCATAAACGATGCAATTTCACCGACGTAAAAACTGTAGCTATGCGAACCTTTTGTAAATATTTATCCAGACACATGACTACTCCCGAAATTTTATTTAATATAAAAACATTTAACATAAATTTCATTTAACATTAATTTCACTTGTTATGAATTCGATTTAGCGTAAATGTAATTTAATACAATTCTTATTTGACATAAAGTTCATCTGACACAAAAAGAACAATAAACATAAATGTAATTTAATACGATTCTCATTTGACATACAATTCATTTGACACAAGAAGCATTTAACCTAATTCTCATTTGATATGAAAGTTATTTGACAAATTTTACTTGACATAAGAGTCATTTAACAAAATTCTCATTTAACACAAAATTAATTTTACACAAATTACATTAGACATAAAAATATTTGCGTAAATTTTTCAAATAACCAAATAGATATTATCAAGAACATATTGTGATAAGCCAATTTTGATATTTGCGCCTAAACTTTCATGTCAAATAATTTTTATGTTACATGAAATCTTATGTGAACTGAATTTTATGTAAAATGTGAATTGTATAATTATCTGTCAAATGAAATTTACATCAAGTGAATTTTATGCCAAATAAAAAATATGTTAAATGAAATTTATGTCAAATGAGAATTACGTTAAATGGCATTTATGCTTATTGAAATTAACATCAAATGAATTATACGTTAAATGAAATTTATGTTAAATGCCATTTATTTCATATGAAATTTATGTTATGTAAATTTTATGTCAAATGAAAATTATGTTAAATGGAATTTATGCTTACTAAAATTTACATTAAGTGAATTTTAGTTTAAATGACATTTATGCTAAATTACATTTATGTTAAATGCCATTTATGTTAAATACCATTTATGTTAAATGTCATTTATATCATATGAAATTTATGTCATGTAAATTTTGTGTAAAATGAGAATTATGTTAAATGGTATTTATGCTTTTTGAAATTTACATCAAATTAATTTTATGTTAAATGACATTTATGCTAAATGTCATTTATTTAAAATGAAATGTGTGTCATGTAAATTTCATGTCAAATGAGAATTATGTTAAATGGTATTTATGCTTATTGAAATTTACATCAAATTAATTTTATGTTAAATGACATTTATGCTAAATGCCATTTATTTAAAATGAAATGTGTGTCAAGTAAATTTCATGTCCAATGAGAATTATGTTAAATGACTTTTATGCCAAATGAAATTGGTGTCAAATGAATCAAAGAAAATTAGCGTAAAAGAATTTTATGTCAAAAGAACTTCATGTTATATGAACTTTATGTCAAATGGGAATTAGGTTATATGAGTTTTATGTAACACAGAATTTGTGTCAAATGAATTTCATGGAAAATAATATTTATGTCAAATGGTTTTTTCTGCACGATGAAAACGACAATTAATGTTTATATTATATGTGAAATTTAAGTTAAGTGGATTTTTATCAAATAACTATTTTGTCAAAAATGTTTTCGAAAATAAGCATGCGCGTCATATTTATCAAGTATTCTAATTATGGGCCGGGAAAGGTTAAACATCAGTGATTTATATTAAAAGTAAATTTTAATTTGTGTTTTTTTTGTTCAAAAAATTATAAACAATGTAAAATTATTTGCCCCCAAGAAACCTTCTCTTAAAGTGAAGAGTAAAACAAGGGTTAAAAATAAGCAATTTAAATAAGGTATAAATTAAACATTGATAACTATTTATTATTAGTATTATTATTATTTATTGGTAGCATTTGTAAAAATGATTATTACTTAATTATTGCACTTAATTATTACGTTAATTTATCTTTGTGAATTGGAGGTACTCATTAAAAAAAATTTGCTTAATTTATCAAGAACAATATAATAAACAACTCACATATATATATTGGAGTGGAAGAAATGATAGACAACGTTAATGAGAACGTTTGTTACGTTTCTTTTAATTTCATTTCTCCTCGCGTTTTATTTTCATTTTCACTCTCGGGATAAATATACAACATTCGTTCGCGGTCCATTCGTCCTTGTAATTAGCGCTCGTGCTATGTGTCCGCGCTAGGTAAATACAACACACGGGGGACCTATCTACCCCGGGTAATTTATTCGCTATGCTACTTCACCTTATTATTGTATTAAGCGTACCAACGCCACCGGCTGTGGCAGCGAGTTAATTACGAGAGCTGTTAACTCGAAGAAGTCGTTACTCGACTGTTACCATCTATGAACACACAACTGTGTCCTGTACACTGAGACATTATACTATTCTCCTTTCATCTACCTGTTGACCTACCGCGATTTACTTTCTTCAATTAAATTCCAACATTCAAATGTAAAAGATCTTAATTATTTTATGTTTAGCACTAAAGTGTCATTTTTTAAATCAACAAGAACCTATTCTATGGATCTGTTTAATTTGATTCTTTCGTTGTTTAACATTGATTCTATTTTTGTGGTTAACAGAACATGTTATCTTCATGTAGGTCAACAAATAAAGACTGTATTTACAATAATTGGAATTTATAGTGTCCAGTATAAGGTATTTACTTTTAAGGCATCATAGGGACGCAACAGTACAGTTCTGATTAACAATTTTTCAAAAATGCATTTTTTTAGTTGGAAATATTTTCCAACATCTTTGTTTGTAGATTCTACTTCTATGTTCATTAGAAAGAAGAGTCGAAGAGGTTAATTTTCATTGTATTTTGCAAACAGAATTTCGTCAATAAAGACTCCTGACGCCATCAAGTAACCAAAGATCAAAACAACTATGATTCTTACAAGCAATACATCCGAATGCTCCTGTTCCATAATCATTCTAAACAAAATAAAATATAAATGGCATTGGAGATCTATATGTCTGCTACTTTGACCTATAATTTGAAGCATCTTCTTGTTAAAATTATCCACTATTGTAAATCCACCATTTGCAACCCAAGTTACACCTCTAAAAGATAGTGTCTCATCTAGAACTCTAAATTCTGCGTTATTGGTTGCTTTGCTCTTTTTATTTATTGTATTAACTATGACTCTGTGGTCAATAGAACATGCGACATTCTTGTATGTCAACAAATCATTTATGCAAACAAGTACAAATGTGTGAAAACCATACAATGTAGTTCTGTTGATAAATTTTTGCATGCACTTTGGATTATTTTCGTTCTCTTACAGCAAAGATGAAACACTTGTCCTTAAAGGCAGAGTAGTTGCAGCAAGATCTTCGAGTCTATTTATTTCTTCATATACTACCGGTTGTAATTGGACGTCTGTCAACATTGAATGAAAGAGTCCAGAGTATATCATGCACATCAGCAGAAGCAAACATAAATTCTCTTTGGGATGTTTTGAAATCCCCTTCTTAAAATAATGCCTCCAAGATCCAGTATTTGCCAACAATTTTTATCAAACTTGATGAAAATGAAAAAAGTATGGAGAGAACGAAAATTGCGTTCACTACAATTGCTATCAATATTGTCCAACTCAAGACGTACGCTTTTGAAGAATCATTACGTATCCTTGAAACTATGATATACAGTGATTCAAAACTATTAATACGGCTTGTATATACCATTTTCTTTGCCTTAATGTGTGGAAATATTGCACTTGATTCTACATAAGATGAGATTTTGGCAGCAATGGATTATTAGTTTTCAAGTTTCTTAAAATTTGAATTGAATAATTTAAACATTTGGACATGGTTTCTTGAAGTTTTCTACCTCTGAAATATTCGTGACGCATTGAAAGCTTTATTGTTTGGTTACATAGATTTCCTTATCAACAAACCAGAGAGATGTTGATGGACTCCGAATAGTGTAAATTTGACAAAACTTGTTGAATTCATGAACGGTTGGAACATATTTTGTTCTTCTTAAATCTCTATTTAGAATCACATTATCATTCGTTAAGTGAAGGACAGTAACGTCTATAAATTGTTGGTTCCATAAGGTCGTCAAGAGTTTTTGGTAGGTCTCCTTGGATTTTGAGAAGTGAACAATTAAGCACTTTGGTCGTGTATATTGATGAGAAAGTCTCGTTAAAAATAGTACATGCGATTCTAAATTGTCAGTTAAATTCTCAAAGTTCGAACAAGTGATGATGATGATGATGATGAACAGCGTCGTTTCTCTAGGTTTACTGCCAATGTGTCTTTGAAATTCGAATGACTTTTTAGCTTCATAAGTTGTCATAAGTGTTGGCATGTGACAATTAATCTTTTTTTATAAATTCGTTAATCTTCAGAGAATGATTGGAGTTTTCTTGATCAGTAAAAATACTAAAAATCATTACCTGATGTTTAGCAGACTTATGAACAATGTATTCGGCAAGGCTGTTCATTCGTTTTAAGTTATGGCTGCACGATCCATAGGGACATATATTTACAAGCACTAGAGTCAAAAAAATTAATAAAGCAAAAAATGGTTTTGCAGTACATTTGTACATTTTGTTGCACAATGCTTCTATGTCTTCATTCAAAGGTTACTAAGTTTTATCTGTCGTCATTTGTCCTTCTTGTGTCCAAAAAGCAATTTAGTAATAAATGTTTTATTAGTTCTTCATTGCAGAATATTTTACTACATGAAATATGTTGTTGATTGAAGATAACTATTTTAAAATATTAATTTCAAGGTGCGGAAAAATCAATAGCGATGGTCGATGTACAATAAAGCTAACAAAACACCCTTTTATCTATTTTTCTTTTTGAACCATTCTTGTATCTATCTAAAGAGATTTTCTAATTTATTTTAAATACAAAATTTTTCTGAAAATATTTTCTGTAGGCTTTATTTTTTTCTGATTGATGAAATAATGATGATTCTCATATAAATAAATTATACATTGACTTATTCTTATTGCTTTTTAACATTTTTTCAATATTCTACAAGAAGTAGACTGTAAAACATAACATTTTTTAATTCAATATACTTGACTTTGAGTATTTTAACTTTTGCAATTCTGGGGCAAAGTTTTAATAATATATTTTTTACTATTTCTAACAGAAAAATGTTTTCTATCATAAAACTTGTTTCTGATTTTAGATAACCGTTTTTATTGAAATATGTTATCCACTTTGTGTATCAATATGTCACAGTCTGAATAATAAATATATTTTAGTCCTTGTTCGATTTTTCAAGATAAATGTTGATAAAATTTTTTATTTTTTTCATTATACATTTTGCATATTTTGCTTATTTGCAATACTTTTAGTTTACCAATAATTTACTCTCAATTGGTTTCTTTTATTCGAATTCGATTTTACATCGCAAAGTATCAAAATCAAAAAACCAAAATACGTATTTTTGTGAAAAATTTTCCTCCAAACAAAAGAGTTAACAAATTTTTAAAAGTCTTCTCTTCTTTTTGTATTTTGAATGCTGTCCTTAATCACCACCAATTTTTTAAATTGTTTTAAAAAAATTATTAAATTTAACACAGGTAATTAAATATTAAGGTCATTAAATGTGTTAAATATAACACAGATAGGAGTATTCAGAGAAAAAATTTTCAAAATCGAAAAACTTAATAGATCTCCATAAAATTTGAAAGCTAATTGTTTTTGAACTTCCTGATCTTGAAAACAAAGACAAAGACAGAGTTTAAGAATTCAAAATGGCGGACGGAAATTTTTTAAAATTTGTATCACAATGGCCAATCCAATATGGCGGACGACTTAATTAAAAAATTAATTTAGACGCCATTTTTTGTTAGACAACTCAAAAATTTTTTTTTTCGATATACCCTATCTGGGATCTATTCTGTAATTTTATTGCACATTCACCTCACTTCACTTCACCTTACTTTCACTTTTATTTCACATTCACTTCACTTTCACATCACCCCCACTTCACTTTCACTTCATATTCACTTTACCACACTTTCAGTTCACTGTCCTGTCACCGCACTTTCACAAAACCTCATTTTCATTTTCACTTCAATTTCATTTTATAAAACATTCACTTCACTTTAATCTCATATTTTGTGAAAGTATTGTCATGTGACAGTGAAGTGAAAGTAAAGTGAATTTGTGGTAAATGTGAAATGAAATTGAACTGGAAGTGAAATGAGGTTAAGTGAAAGTTAAGTGAAGTCAAGTGAAAATAAAATAAATGAAGTGAAAATGAGGTTAATGTCAAGTGAAAGTGAGGTGAAGGTAAAGTAGGGCGAAGTGAATGCGAGGTGAACTAAAGTTTAAGTGATATGAAAGTGAGATGAAGTGAAAGTGAAATAAAACTAAAGTAAAAGTAGAAATATGAGGTTATGTGGAAGTGAAGTGTTGTGAAGGGGAGGCGAAGTGAAGTGAAATTGAGGTTTATTGTTTATTCTTATTGAAATTGTTTATTTATAAATTTATAAAATTTTTTGAAACTTTATTCAAAATGGCGGTTTTTGTCAAATAAAAAATTACTATTGCAGAATTTTTTCTGTGGAGTTTCTATGTTTTTTTTAGTTTTCACATTTCCATTTAAAAACAGTGTTAAAACTAAAATCGTTAGTGAAAAACGACCGCCACTAAGATAATAGGAAATAATTTTACCGACATTTACTCTATCAATAGTGACTGATTAGAAACTGTGTTTGACCTAAAAAATTCCCCATTTTTCCCGGTTTTATTTTCTCATCAAATTTTTATTTATTTCATTTCGAACATGAATCTACAAATTGGAAAATAATTGAATTAAACAAAGAATTTTTTCAATTTAAAAAAAAAAATCTTGACTGTTCATAATTATAATTGAAAAATTTGATTAATTCAATTTCATTAAAATTTATTGATACAAATTGAATTTCTGCAAAGAATTTTACTATTTATAAAAGTAATTGAATCTTTCAAAATAATGTTATTACATAATTATGAAAATAATTAAATTTTTGCGTAGAATTTTATTAAAATTTTTGAAAATAATTGAATTGTAGAGAACAATTTAATTATTTATAAAGATAATTGAAATTTCGGAGAATTTCAAAATAATGTTAAACATAATTGAATTTCTGCGAAGAATTATATTACTTTTGAAAATTATTGAATTATTTTTTTAATTTTATGGAAATTTATGAAAAGAATTTAATTCTTGTGAGGAATATTTTTCAAAAATAATATTTAAAAGAATTTAGTAAATCGGAAAAATTTTGCAGTTTATGAAAATAATTAAAATAATTGAATTTCTTAGACAAAATTTAAACAAATTTTTTTAAATAATTGTATTTTTCGACGAATTTAATTGAAATTGTATTGCGAACAAATTTTTAAAAATAAAATTATAATTATACGGTGACTAACTTCCCTTGAATATTTAGAAATTTTTTAAAAAAATTGTTAAAAAAAGTAAATTATTTTTAATAGAATGCAAAGAAATTTTAATTACATCAAAATTTTTTAATTATTTGTTTATAAAAATTCAATTATTTTGAAATAACAGGATTAAAAAAATCTTATTTTTCCAAATTTTCAAAGAGAAAACTGCGAAAATTCAATTTTATTAAAAAATTTGAAGTGTGCATTTTTTTTTAAATTAACTGATAACGTAGGGCTATTTAATTATTTAATTAATTATCAATTATTAAATTAAAATACTTTGAAAATTCTATTTTTAAAAAAGTTTTTAATTAAATTCTTTAATTCTTTTTTTTGTCATCGAGGCTACTATTTCCTACTTTTTTTTTTATCATCAAGGCTACTTTTTCCTACTTTTTCTAAACTCATAATGGAGTGCGAAGCCTGAGTTTATCTCAGAATTTTGATTCAATCTGTCAATTTTGTCTTTGAATTCGTTTTCAGCGTGAAAAAATACATGGAAATATTCTACTGTAGTGTTATAAACATTTTTTAAAATTTTTTTTGGTTTTTAATTCAGTTTTTTGACTCGTTTTTTGAGTTTCTCTTAAAAGTTTTAGCAAATCTGTCAATTCTGACTTATTTTGAATTAGAGACTGACTTTTATACTTTTGAATTAGTAACTTTTACTAAAAGATAGTTTATTTCAACAAATTTATTAGTAAACATATTTTTAGTTATATTCAAATCTAGAAAGTGTGTAATTTTTCAATTATGTTAGGATTTTTCAAAAATCTGAAAAAAGTAAGTAAAAAATAAAGGAAAAATCATTGTTGTTCCAATTTTGATATTGGATTTTCTCTGTTCTTTTTTTTTCTCTTTTGCTGATATGATTGTTCGAATTCGTGTATTTGCTTCGAATATTAAAGAGAGGGGGGAGAGGGGGGTGGGTGGATTACAACCCCTTGACATGGAGAAATGCACTGCACCCCCGAGAATTTCGAGGTTTCGCCGCGTTAGGGATTCTCCAAAGTGGAAACTCGACTCCCGCAGCAGGAAACGTTCGCGATGAGACTATAATCAAAAGACCTCTCGACCTCCGCTTTACTTTAACGATAAATTCAATGCTTTTTGATCATCATTTTTATCAACTTGACAGCAAAATGCGCCACTCCCACAAACATGTTATTTTCGAAAATCTTTATTTCATTTTTGCAAATATTAATTTTTTTTTACTTATCATTTTGTTAGGGATAGAGAAGAAATCATTTTTTTTTGTTTTCTACAAAGAAAAATCGAAATCTGACACAAATTTACATATGTTAAAATTAAGAAGATTTAAACATAGCTTTTTTATGCTAAATACATATTGTGTCACTTACGGGACTTAAATTTTTGAAAAATAAAATTTAGTCAAAAAATGGTTTCAATGCTACACTGAAAAAAATTTGTAGGAAAAATTCAACTACTATTGCGGGTAGTAGAGTGAAAAGTAGTTAAAATAATTATTTTTTTAGTTAATTTAATACTGTTTGTATAGTACATTTGACTACTTCTCATGTAGTTAAAAATTTAGAATTCACACAACTAAGAAAAGTGGTTAAATTTAAAAAATATTTGCATAATTTTGTTGCACTAACTACATTTTGAATTATTTTTACTACTTCTTGATGGTTAACACAAGTTTTTAAAAATCTTTGGGAACTTATTGAACTAAGGACAGTATAGTTAAAAAGTAGTTAAAATTAAGAATTTTTTTGAGTGTAACGATTTTAGTCTGAAAGTAAGATTTGAATGCAATAAATTTTAATAAAAAATAATTCTTTTTGCAATTTTCTAACTTTGCAGAAAAGGAGGAAAATAATTTTTTTTTAATTATTAATTTTTGGTAAGATAATTATTTATTTATTTATTGTTAAGGGAATTTTATTTTTTCTTATATAATTTATTTATTATTTTAATTTTATAAATTTTTTTCGATAGACTCCCTGAAGAGGAAATCATTTAGATTTCGAAACGTTGGAGTAAATAAATATTTTATTCATTCTCCGATAATGTTTTCGTTTAATTTGCCTTAATTTTTGGTTTAATTTATAAGAATAGTGCATGTTTTATTCTTGTGTATAGAAGTTTATTTATTAGAAATGTTATCAACATATAGTTTGTTAATTATAAAATAATCTTTGCTATAGAGAACATTATTTACTGCTGTTTTCCTTTCAATTGACTTCCATTTACTATCAGGTCTCGATTGAATCTAAATCTTCCAGAGACAAGTGATATAGTAAATAACTTGAGCAATAGATTCTGAGCTCTGAATAACTTGGAGTTGCTTTTTTTTATTTTTTATCAAGAGAAAATCAATGAAAACAGTGGAAATCGTCTCCCACGCTCAATAGACTATTAATGAAGGCGCTTAAAGGTCGACCTCACTTCCTCTGATAGCGGCGTCTTAAAGTCTGCTAGGTTCAACCCAGCTGCCCGTTTACTCTCTTCACATGTATAATTTTCCCTCTTTCTCTCGATATTAATTCTCTTTTTCACTCTTACTGTTTTCATTTCTACCTTCTCTCTCTCTCTCTCTTTTTCTCCTTTTTTCTTTCTCTTTTTCTCTATTTCTCTCTTTGCTCATCTCTTTCGCTATTTTCTTCTCTCACTCTTCCTCTTGTCTTCTTTATTCTCGCACATCATATAGGATATTAATTATACGAGGCCGATAATGAGTGCGCAACATAACGAGTTCGTCTAATTGGTTATACGAGATATGAAAGTGCGGGGGCCAGAAAGATTTGTATTTTTTTTTTTTTTTTTAAACGAGCAAGAATGATTGCAAAATACAATCGTGCGGAGTATAGACAGGAAGTTGGTTTCATCAGAGTCTTATTTCGATTTCGTAGAAAATCTCGAATGCAGCATCAATTCAACGGAGATGAAATGCTAATGTTGTGTGTTGGGTTTTCGAATCTTTTGCAAAGAGGGCTTGTTTTGTGTCAGGGGTGACGTCCACTTTTTTTTCCTAAGAACACCCTGAAGACCTTTTCTGAATCCTCGTTCTTTTGGAACGACGACAGAATTGAGAATGAGCTTGTTGCTTTTGATATAAGAAAAAACTATTTCTAATTTTTGTTTTAAATAGTCGGAAATTTTATCTCGATTTGATAAATTTTTTTTATTAAGTTTATAGTAAATATACAGGAAAACTATAACCACCAAAAAGTCATTTAACAGAAAAATATTTAACATAATTCCTATTCAACAAAATTGATATGCAACAGAATTAACAATCAACATAGTTGATTATGTCATGCCCCATGAAGAAACCAGTTTCTTCATTAAATTGTTTTTTAAAAAAATAATTGTATTTATAGGCAAATTAGAAAAAAATATACATATACCTGTCTTTTGTTTTTTATTTCCAATTGTTTAACAATAATTATTTAAACAAATTATAAAAATTTTATTTATTTATTTATGAATGGGCATTGAGTTCCTTTCGAACACGGGGTACTAAAAGTATTTAACAGTTTCAAACAATAAAGTAAATATTTTTTAATTTTTAAATATTTTTAACACTAATCGATTTTACGTGAAAAAATTAACAAAGTTTTGTATGGATCATATTTTTCTCGAAGTCATATTTTGTTTAGAAAATTTTTATAAACAAATTATGCTGGATAAAGAATATTTTATCCTATAAGCAAAAATAAACAGATTTTAAGTCAATTTAATAATTTGATTTATAGGTAAATTTTGTTTTGCCTTTTATCTTCACTTATTTAACAACAATTGTTTAAACATATAAAAATTTTAGCATTTTAAAATAATTTATTATATAATTTGTTTACAACAGTTTTATAAACTCATGCAAAACTATCTTTATTTTCCAAACAAAATCGTTTAAAGTTAAACGTTTTTAAAAATAGTTACATTTTTATTAATTTGTTTAAACAATAATTGTTGGTAAATAATTGAAAATTAAAAACAAAAAAACAGGTAATATCTTTTTTTCATTCTGTTTATTAATCCAACTGTTAATTTTACTTAGAATCGATTTGCTTGGAATGAAACGCCTTTTATATCTAGCATAATTTGTTTATAACAATTTTATAAACAAAATACAACTTGGAGAAAAATATAATTTATACAAACCTTTTTTTTATTTTTTCAAGTAAAATAGATTAGCGTTAACAGTTTTTGAAGAATTTTTAATTTTTATATTTTGTTGAAACAATTATTGTTAAACAATTAGAATTAAGAAATAAAAAACAAGTATATCGTTTGTTTTAATTTGCCTATGAATACCATGTTTTTAAACATTTTTTTCAATTACCAAGAATCGGAATTTTTGTAGTAATTCCTGAAGTTTAATATTTTCCAGCACTTTTGATTAAATTTCCTGACTTTTCTCTGACTTATATCAATCCTGCTAATTATTAGTAAATAAGTACCTAGAAAAAAAACAGTTAAGTTGAGTTAATTAAATTAGTTATGCAAATTTACGTTTCACTGTTAACTTAAAAATATTTAACGGCAATGAATTGATACACAAAATTTGGATCAAATAAAAAATTGATCCAGATTTTTGTCCTCAATTTGATTCACTTTCGTATCAATTTGATACTTTCAAGAAAACTTTGTATTGTGGCACAGCCTGAAAATTAATTTAACTACTTATTATTAGTCATCATTAAAAATTTGATGAAGATAAATATTCCTTACTAATTGAATTAAGTTCTTTGACATTTTACTATTAAATTTGTTATTTTTAACTATTTCCAATTTAGTGAGTAGAGGTATTAAAAGAATTTTAATTCGTTAAATTCTGTCTAAATTTAAATTAGTAGAAAGTATTGCTAAGTAAGTGGTGAAAAACCGACCACAAAATAATTTAGTAATCATTTTAATAGCAATTAGTGAAATGTCACTAATTAATAGTAGAAATTTACTAACAGTTAGTAAAACAGTTTTATTTAAACTTGATACAATATTCTTATTAATATTTTATTGAATTCAATAGTTATAGGAATTAGTGAAAGTCTACCAAAAAATTAGTGGAACTTTATTTAAAAAATCATAACCTACTTTAAATATTTTTGGTGATGCTGATTACGAATTCAATGTTTGTTTTTAAAAATCCAAAATGGTGGATCTAAAATTCAAAATGGATGATTCAACACGACTGACAAAAAAGATAAAAATCTAATCTGATATTTGCTTGAAACTTGTTAATTGGGTATTTTTGAAGGTTTCTGGTTAGGAATATGAAGTCTTATTTTAATGTTTCAAAATGACTTGAAAAATAATATTTTATAAAATATTTTACCCGAATAACTTGCAAGCAAATCTAAATGATTTTAAAAAACTAATACACTAAGACTTTATTGTTAAACTTTTTCGTCATGACATATCGGATCTGCTATTTTTGTTTTTTAAAAATGATTTTCAAGTTCGGAAAGCTTCAAGTAACATTTTTTAGTTTTTTCGATGTTTTGTATTTGACAATCTAGGGTATATTTAACAAACGGATTCGAATTCAGATTTAAAAATGCGTTAAAAAACGTTCTTGCATTAATTGGGACCAAAAAGGTGACAAAAAGAAGAATATTTTTGAACCTTGATGGTAATTAGTTATATTTTACAAATCAGAATTAAAAAAAAGTGTAGATCATGGAAAGAACTAAATTTTATTAATTGTTAGTGCAGTAGAATTTTACTAAATCAGATTTGGAGTGTATAAAGTTTTAATAAAATTGTAAACACTAAACTAAACAGTTTATATAGTTAACAACATGTAATTGAAGCACTAAAAAGAAATTAGAAATTAATATTTTTACTTTCATGTAACTTTTATTTTTTCCTCCTTTTTCTCGTTTAATTATTTATTCATGATTTTTCTCTTTGAAATATGCCAATAAGAATAAAGAAAATACGTTGAATCATTATATGCGCACAAAAAGAATGAGGATGTTGACGTCGACCATCTATCCTTGATTTTTCTTCATAAATGATGATAAAATTATTCAAATTTCAGTTAAATCGTATCTCTCGAATCTCGCACGTATTCATTATAAAACTATAATGCAAATAAAAAGAATTATCTATACACATACTTTCATTATATAGTATACTAATGATTTCCACTAATTGTACTCCATTTTTTTTTCTTACAGGTGAATCTCAAATACGCAAATAAACACAATTTGCATTCTTCGTTCGTATGTTCTGCAAAAATGGTGAGTCATTATAGATATTATTAATCGTATATGCTTTATTGTAATTTTCTTTCTTTCTTAAATACAATGTAAAAACCGTGTGAAAAAAGATTCACACGATTTTATAATATTCTGCGTCGTAAGGAGGAGGAGATGAATGAGAGATGCAATATATATTAATCGAGAGAGTGTAGTCTGAAATATATTTGGATATAGATAAGAGATGAGAGAGTAGTGTATGGATCAAGGTACACACCCGATGTACTTGGTGATCTCTCGAAAAGAGCAACAAATCCAGTGGCTTTATCAGCCATCGTCGGGTGTAATCCAATAGGTGCTTAGCGTAAAATCCCATAATCGATAGTTTGCTTAACCCGACGTCACGTGGCGCCACGTGCGAATCTCCATTAGCTCTTATATACAAGGGGTTTTGAAGCATGTCTAACTCAAAATGTATATACAAGATACATCGATAGCCTACACACAACACACACACACTCTCTGTCTCTATTTCGACTATACACCTCGCATAAGACCCGTATCTCTATGTTAATATGGGAATGCAAAACCCAGCAGTAACTGATGGAGGGGAATTCGACATGCCCCGTATGTCGCATCTGGGGCGACTTTCCTCCTCTGATTTTCACCTAGGGTGTTTCACCTAACCCCGTCTGTATTATGCAAACAAGGCACCATATACCACAAATTGATCCAAATAAAATTCGAGAAATATGTCTACAATAGTGGGATGGGAAGGTGTTCTTTTTTTTCATTAAATGCCTATAAATTTCTTGATAAATGCATATATATTGTAGTGAATCAATTTTCTGTGTAAAAAAAGGGAAATAGAAACATGGGGAAGCAGAAAGGAAAAAGTCCGCAATGTTCATTAGGGAGGAATTTTATTATTATTTGATTTCCAGTTGTCCTCATATTAATATGGTAGGTTTTTATTGAATGTTTGTTAAGGAGAATCTGTAGGTTTGAAATTTCGGTATTTAGCAGAATTTTGCTTGAATGTTTATTTAGCAGAATTATGCTTGAATGTTTATTAGCAGAATTTTCATTAGCTGCATTTTTATTTGATGATTATTTAACAGCATGTGACTGTTAAAATTTGAATGTTAATTTTGTCTTATAATAATAAAAAAATTAAGCTATAGCTTTTTTTGTGGATATAATGAAGAAAGGCACTATATAGTGTTAAAGTTTTGATAATACGATAATTTATTATCATAAAACCCATTTTAATTTTTAAAAGTATGTGGGATTAAGAACGACTGGTACAACCGACAATTTCAAAGTACTTTAACAGTATGTGACTGTTAGGTTTGCGATGGTAATTTTTTTCGACCACTTTTCTCTTTAAATATTTAATAAATTGGGCTGAAATTTTGTACAAAAGTCTAAAATGTAATAAACAAGGGCGGTGATGTGCAAAAGTTTTAATATTTTAAAAATTAATTATTACAAAATACTTTTAAATTATTAGTCTTCAAAATCATTCCTAATCAATATCTCGCCTTTACCGACATTTATTGTCGGTACAGTCGGTTTATTTATTTATTTATTTTTGAATTATTAAAACTTTTGTACATCACTGCCCTTCTTTATTATATTTTAGACTTTCTTACAAAATTTCAGATCAATTTATTAAATATTTCAAGCGAAAAGTTGTCGAAAAAATTAACATTGAATTTCTAACAGTCACATGCTGTTAAAATAATTAATATTTTAGTTATTTTTCGAACACTTTTCTCTTTAAATACTCTATAAATTGAGCTGAAATTTTGTATGAAAGTCTAAAATACATTAAAGAAGCGCATTGATGTGGAAAAGTTTCAAAATTTGGAAAATTAATTATTACAAATGACTTTAAATTATTATCAGTTGTCACGGTCTTTTCTAATCAACTTCTCGTCTTTACCGATTTCAAAGTATTTTATTGTAATTTATTTTTTAAACATTTAAACTTTTGCACTACACTGCCCTTCTTCATTATATTTTAGACTTTCTTACAAAATTTAAGCTCAATTTTTAAAATATTTATAGCGAAAAAATTACCATTGAACTTCTAACGATCAGATGCTAGTTTTTTGTAAGAAAATCTAAAATATAGTAAAGAAGGGAAGTGAAATGTAAAAGTTTTAATAATTCAAGAATAAATTCTTTTGAAACACAACGAAATCGGTAAAAACGATGAGAAATTGATTAGAAGTGCCACTGCAACTTATAATTTTAAAGAAATGTGTAATAATTAATTTTGATTCCGTAAAAGTCAGTAAATTTAATAAAATTTTCCAAAAGAATTCAATATTATTTATAAAAATTTTACTAAAATTCTACACAAACATTTTATTTATTTTCATAAAATAATGAAAATTTCACGGGAATTCAATCATTTACAAATGTTTTCTAAATTTCTTAGCAACAATTCATTATTTTCAAAAATAGTAAAATTTTTTACAGGGTTTCAATTATTGTCATAAATAATTAAAAAAAAATTAAAATTCATTAATTGCATTCAATAATAATTTGAATACTTTTTGATAAAATTATTTATGAAAATTAAATTTCAAGAAACATTTAATCATTCAATAAATAATTTATTGTATTATTAAAATAATTAAATTCTCGTAGAATTTTTTTTTAATAAAAATTGGTTCAAAAATTAATTTTATTTAAATAAATTTCAAATAAATAAAATCAATAAATTAATAAAGTTTCGGATAATAATTAAATATTAAAAGCATTGAAATGGACATTTTTAGAAATAATAGAATTTTTAAATGGTTTCAAAAAATGAAAATGAAAAATTAAAATTTTTCATACTTTCGACCATCAATTCTGTTAGATTTTTTTTTTGAATTTTTCATCATTTAATTCAAGTTTAATTAGAAAATGTTCAAATAATCAAAATTTCGTAAAATTTTATTGTAAATAAGTTGATTAGAAAATTGTCAAAGATTTAAAAAAAATTATTAAAAATAATTGATTTAAAGAAGAATTTCAATGACAAATTCAAAAAAAATAATTGAATTAAAACGATGAACATAATTTTGAAGAAGATGCAGTAATAATATAACATAAAATAATAATTTTTAACTCCATCATTTTTAAATATTTATTATAAAACCTATAATTTTGTCAGTAATTGGTTCGTGAATGGTCCGCAATTTTTCATTTTTCATTTGTAAAATCCGTATTTTAAAATTATTTCATTGTTTAGAGCGCTGCATTTGCCAAAAATTTATTTTAGTAAAATTTCCATTACATGGAGCTTTCTTTGAATGTATATTTATTTTTTATTTTCAATTTGAAAGAATGTCTAGTTCGACAAATTTATTTAATTAGAAGTGATTTTGACAACTATAATAATTTGAAAATAATTTCTAATAACTAATTTTTAAAATATTAAAATTTTTTGTTATCACTTTTTTTTGTATTGTATTTTAGACTTTCGTACAAAGTTTCAGCTCAATTTATTAAATATTTAAAGAGAAAAGTGATCGAAAAAATTACCACTAAGAGCCGAACAATCACATACTGCCAATGACTATTGAGTATAATTTTTTTAAAGAAAAGTTTATTCAGTACAATTTTTATTAAATGTTTATGTTTTGTAGAATTTTCAGCTTAATAAATATTTTGTTTACATAAAATTTTGAGTGCAATGAAGTTAGCAGACGAAAGTTAAAAGTAGAAAAGGAAATTTTTTGAAAAAGCAAAAGAATGTCAATTTTTATTAACAATTGTCACTAGTCAAAGTTATAATTAATCATTAATTAATTGATTAAATTAGTAATTAATCTTAAAAAGTTTTGTCGTCTTTCCCCCTTAGATTTTTTATGATTGTAGAAAATAAGTTCGATAGGAAATCCTTCAAGCAAAATACAGTTAAATAAAGTTCCGTTAAATGAAATTTAAATAAATATTCTGCTAATAAAATATTGATTGATTAGAAAAAGCAAAAGCTAACAATACTAAGAAAGCAAAAGTCAGTTAAAATAAATTTCACTAAATTCTATTGCAAAGGCAAATGAATGAATTTCAAACCACAAAACTATAAATCACATTTAAATCCAATATTTGTTTATTTTGATTGACCTCATTTATATCTGATTCAGTTAAAATTTTCCCCTTTCACACAATAATAATGCATATAAACGTTATCTATAAAGCGACTCATTATAATCCTAATATGTTTTTATCTGGGAAAGTTTAAAAGGAGTAAAATGCAGTCCCCCATTTTATACAAGGGTAGATTATGACGTTTACTTAATAGTCCATGGCTAATTGTTGGATCTGGAAAACAATTTTTACGGCGATTAGAATTAGAGCAAACGGACGAACGGACGTACGTATAAGAAAGAGAGATCCGTTCCCATGACGCATGAAACGAGCCATACGTAATCAAGTGTGCATGCAATTCGACGTGGTTATACTCAAAATCACTAAATGATTTGGGAACCACCTACAGTCTGATACAATTTCCCATATTAATAATGATTGCTTCTCACTTTACTACAATTGTCCATAAAAAAAATGCCAAACAATCGATATATCACGTTTTTCTTTTGTTCCCACACGTCTACTTTTTTTTTATTCTATCAAAAGTAACTAAAAACGAATGCTTTCATAATTCGGAACGTTCAAGTGAACGATATATTTTTTTGCTTCTCTTTTCTTTTTCTATTTTCTCTAAAGCTGCATTTAGTGAAATACAACTAACTTTTCCTGATTTTTATTAGTCAAATACGTCTAATTGTTAGTGAATATTTGAATGTGTTTAATAAACGCTTTCACTAAATTAATTGTCATTTGATTCATTGAAAAAATTGGTCAAACTGTTTTTGACTTTTAAAAAGACAGATCAATTAATTGTTAGTGATTTTATTAACTATTATTAACTATTATTAACTATTTTATTAATTAATTTTATTAACAATTAAGTAGAAAAGTATCAACTGTAAATAAATTTTTTTTTTGAAAAATCAAAACATTTATGACAATCAGTTCATAACGAACCAAAAAAATTTAAAAACACTTTTAACAGCATGTGATTGTTAGGTTCGCAATGGTAATTTTTGCGACTACTTTCTTCTTTAAATACTTAACAAATTGAGCTGAAATTTTGTACGAAAGTCTAAAATACAATAAAGAAGAGCAGTGATGTACAAAAGTTTTAATAATTTAAAAATAAATTTTAATATAACACTTTTAAATTATTAGTTCTCAAAATCACTTCTAATTAATTTCTCGCGTCTTTACCGATTTCAAAAGTGTTTTATAATAATTTATTTTTTAATTATTAAAACTTTTGCACATCACTGCCCTTCTTTATTGTATTTTAGACTTCTTTAAAAAATTTTAGCTTAATTTATTAAATACTTAAAGAGAAAAGTGATCGAAAAAATTAACATTGAATTTCTAACAGTTACATCCTGTTAATCGTTTATCACAATTTAAATTTTTTATCTTTTTTCGTAATAACAAATTTTTGCATCATTTAAAAAAAATTTTTAACTAACAACTGTTTTACTGTAAATTAATTGGGAATTTATTTGATAGTATATACTATGCTTTCTACAGCAATGATTTTCATGAAAATGATATGGAAGATGCATTGAACTATTTGTCTTTATATTTTGGAAAAGAAAAATTTGTATTTGATTCCTCTTTTCTAAAAAATACTTTTTCTCAAATCTTCTGTTTAATTAAAATTATTTGTAGAATTTACGTCCTTTTTGTTTTAAAATAACTTATTTTAATTTTTGTCCACTTTTAACAGTTTTGAGTTATACATTTTTTTTTAAATAATGCAAAAAATGTAAAATTAAAAAAAATAAATATTTGTTATAAAATTAAAAATTTTGAAAAATGGTTGAAAGTATTTTTTCGATTTATTTTATAGATTTTCATAAATGTTTTGACTTTACTAAGAAGGTAAAAATAAAATTATTCACGGTTGATGTGTTTTGACTAAATTAGTAAAATTTCAATGATAGTAACATTATTGAAACTTTTGTAGGCTTCGCACATGATAGTTAATTTTAAAAAAGTATCGAAAAATAGCTATCGAACAAATAAACTTAACGACCGAAGAAACTTGTTTTAGAAACTTCACAAAAGTATAAAATAGTAATTTTATTTATTTAATTCTTGTAAAGAATATTAAAAAAAAATGTTAAATAATTGATTCCTTTCGACTAATTGTATGCAAATTCTGATTTAATTAATTAAATTTATGAGGAATTATTTTTATTATTCATGGAAAATAGAAATGCATTGAATTCATATGAATGTATACGAAAAGCATTTAAATAATTGAATTCAGTTTGAAAGTTTAATAAAAATCTATATCGAATATCTAATGATGTTAAAAAATTATTGAATTCCGAAAAGTTTTTAAAAATACAAAATAAATTTTATTTTTATTTACGAAGAAGTAAATTCAAATTTTGGCAGTAACTGAATTTTTGAGAACGATTTTATTTGAATTTTTTAAATAATTGAATTTTTCAGAAAAAGTTCATTACTTATAAAAATAATTGAATTCTTGTGTTGAATATAGTTATTTATAAAAATAATTAAATTTTGCAAACAATTTTTTTAAAATGTCTTAAAATTATTGAATTTTCTGGAATAATTTTGTTATGTATCGACATAATTTAATTCCTACGAAGAATTATTTATGTAAATTTATTACTCTTGAAAGAATTTTATCAAAATCTAAAAGAATATTTCAATTATGTCAAAAAAAATTTAATTAAAATTGTATTTAAAATAATTGTTTTCTTTCGAAAAATTTTATTAAAATATTTAAAAATAATTGAATTCCTATGAACAATTCTAATATTTTTGTAAATAATCGAACTCTTCCAAAGAATTAAAAAAAACATATTTTCAAACGATTGATTTTTTCAAGGAATTAAAATGAAATTTTTTGAGAAATTCCTGTAAAAAATTGTATTAAAAATAATTGAAATCCTGCATTGAATTTGATTATTTTAGAAAATAATTGAATAATTGTTATGATTTTTATTAAAATTGTCAAATAAAATTAAATTCCTGCGAAGAATTTAATTATTTATCAAAATAATTAAATTATTGCTAATTCAAAAAATGATCACGGAAAGGTGATTAATGGAATAAAAAATTGATTTAAATTTTAAAAAATTCAATTTTCCACCTTCCATGATTATTTATTTAATAATATCAATTCATAAAAATAATTGAATTTTGTATAAATTTTATCAATTTTTCTTTTAAATAATATAATTTTTTTGCGAAATTTTGTGAAAAGTAATAGACATTGAAATTAATTGAATTTCGAATATATATATTTTTATTAAACAATTGAATCGTTTTGAAGAATTTGATTATAATTTTGGAGAATAATCTTTCGATTTCTATTATTAGCAAATTTAAAGCTGGGAAATTAAAAAAATAAAGAAATTGTGGCTTTTTATGGCTGAAATTTAGAAGGGTACTAATTTTATTTGAATCAAATAAACATATTTTGGACGAAAAAATTTTTTTTTTGAACCAAATAATTTTTTTTTTTTTGCAAATAATGCCAATGATATAAAAAATTAGAATTGTAATGATAAACTGATGGAAGTAACAGTTGGTACTATATGATTACATTAACTCGTCATTAAATTAATTAAGATAAAACTAAAGTGTTCAAAATGTCCATTTCAGTTTGTAATTATAGATTAAAATTCGGCCTAAACAAACTGTTAAGGTTCCGTCTTTTTTTTTATTGTTTCTTTTTTTTATAATTCGCGATAGTAAATAAACTCTATATATATACGAATCTTATATTTTTATAGGCATCATTCATTTTTATTAACTCGACAAACTCTTTATGAATTACCGAAAAAATTTATCATTTAGTTTTATGACTTATTGCTAAAATTAAAGCCACTCATCATCAGTGTTGGATAATTATTTGACATTTGATATACAAATGTATATAATTTGAGTTGGAGATTATTAAATGGGAAATTGCGTCATGAATGAGACTGTAATGTATAGGAAAAGAGAGATAGATGGTCTATGTGCATATTGAATAAAGAGAAAACTATATAGAAGTAGCATATATGTAAAAAACACACATATATATATATATATATATGTAAAAAAAAAGAAGAAGAATAAGAAGGAAGAAGAAGGGACTGCCGCAGAGATAAGGCCTTTGAATATAGCCGCAAGGTCAGTTTGGAACTGACCCCAGCATCCTGCCTTGGCTACGAGTTCGAGTTTAATGAATAACTATTGAATCCCGCCTATCGCTGCCCAATAAGAACAAAAACGATTTGGCCGATTGCTTGTGACCGGGAAAGGAAATCACGCGTTTCGCGATTGTCTATTTATATAATAAGGAACTTGTGGGTGTTTTAAAATAAGTGACGTTCAGTGAGAATCTATTCAACCGTCCTGCAAGATACTATATACAAAGATTATTGTTTTTTCTCCATATACACGCACAATACAGTGCAAATCACGTAAGTAAAACAATACAAGTTTATTACCCCGATGAAAATTGATTATTTATAATCACTTATAAAGTTATATACGCACTGAAAAATTCTTTATTTGATTTGGGCCAAAATAAGTGAAACCGGCCACTTGTAAAATTGTTGTCTCCAATTTTCAAGTTACCTATGATTTTTGGTAGATATATGAGTACACTTTTTCCCCCTGAAATATTTTTCAAAAAATTTTTTTTGAAATAATCAGGTGTTAAAGTTTTGAGTCATTTTATTTTCATTTTATTATTACTTTGAAACAAATAAAGATAATTAAGTGAATTTTTTTTAAATTAAAGCTTAAAGTCTATACTTTAAGGATTAAATAAAGCGATTGCTAAAAAATGAAAATTTATAATTGTTATTAACAATTCTTTTAAACAATTGCAAATTGAAGAATGTTCTCAATGTTTTAGAAAGATTAAGTTACGATGTTATGATGTGCAAAACTCCAAGGATTAATTTAAAAAAAAGAAAAATCAGTAACCTACAATATTATAGAAATTATGTAGATTTTTTTGATAAAATGCAGGGGAAATTCGACTCGAATTACTGGAAAAAGATAAAATTACAAACGAATAAATAAGATTGTCTTTTGTTTTGTTAGAAACTTCACGCTTTCAAGCGGATTTTTAAGATTAAAAGTGGATTTTTGCCTGCATTTTGTCAAAAAAATCTACATAATGTCTATAATATTGGAGGTTACTAATTTTTATTTTTTTTATTTTAATGCTTGGAGTTTTACGCATCAATACATCGTAACTTAATCTTTCAAAAACATTGAGAACATTCTTCAATTTGCAATTGTTTAAAAGAATTGTTAATAACAATTATAAATTCTCATTTTTTAGCAATCGCTTTATTAAATCCTTGAAGTACAGACTTTAAGCTTTAATTTAAAAACAAATGCACTTAATTACACAGGCCGACAAGATTTACTTTCCAAGAATCAGACAATACTTTTCCGAAGGATTTCGACGTGCTGAATCCGAATCCGACCTCAAAAGGGACCCATCACGTCAGGTTTTCGAGATATTTTAACCTAAAAATGCAAAAAGCTTGTTTTTAGTTATATTTGATGTCATGAAACATCAAGAAATAATTTTTTTCTCTAAAAGGTCAATATTGAGCCTAAAAGTGCTACTCTTCCCCTTTAATATCCATTTTGAAAATTTAAAAAATCTTCTATTGTCTCTGAGTAATCGTTTATTGAATTTTCTGAGTTTGTCTAATACTTCGAAAACCAAGTAGAAATAGACAAAACTTGGAGAATAAAGCATAATTTAACTACAAACATCTAAATTTTAAATAGTTTTCAGTTTTTTCAATATAACTGAATACGAATTCAATATCAGATTGACTGGTTCAAAAATGGCATATTTTAGGGAAATACAATCAATTTTAAATAAATCGTCTGCCATATTGTATACGCCATTTTGAATTTTTGTGAATCTTATATTGAATTCGTATTCAGTTATATCGAAAATCCTCAGAACTATTGAAAATTTAGATATTTGTAGTTAAATTCTGCTTTATTATCAAAGTTTCTTTGTTTCTACTCAGTTTTCGAAGAATTCGACAAACTCAGAAAATTCATTAAACGATTACTCAGAGACAATAGAAGATTTTTAAAATTTTCAAAATGGATATTAAAGGGGAAGAGTAGCACTTTTAGGTTCAATATTGACCTTTTAGAGAAAAAAATTATTTCTTGATGTTTCATGACATCAAATATAACTAAAAACAGGCTTTTTGCATTTTTAGGTTAAAATATCTCGAAAACCTGACGTGATGGGCCCCTTTTGAGGTCGGATTCGGATTCAGCACGTCGAAATCCTTCGGAAAAGTATTGTCTGATTCTTGGAAAGTAAATTGAATCAAATTTTGTTGGCCTGTGTTATCTTTATGTATTTCAAAGTAATAATAAAATGAAAATAAAATGACCCAAAACTTTAACATCTGATTACTTCAGAAATAATTTTTTTTTGAAAAATATTTCAGGGGGAAAAAGTGTATTCATATATATCTACCAAAAGTCATAGATAACTTAAAAATTGGAGACCAAAATTTTCCAAGTGGCCGGTTTCACTTATTTCGTCCCATTTAAAGAACCAATTACTTGCGGTTATTAGAAATAAATATTTACTTGCATCAAACAATTTTTATGCAAATCTAATAAAATTTAGCCGAATCACTGGTTTTCGTATTTCATCACCGAAAAAATAGAAACTAATAAAATAGCAGTTTGGGACTGATTACTAAACTGTTTTAGATTCAATGTTAAAATACAAAAATGATTAATTAAATTTTTTGGATTTAGTGATGTACTAAGTGAATCAATTTGCAATTCCACGTGAAATTTTTCTACGACATTTTAATAATTTAAAACTTGTAAGCGAATTTTGAAAAATGTTTTTAACACCTTAAACTCAATCGGCCCATCTTGAGACTTTTAGGAAAATATTCTGTATATTCCACACTAAATCGGAAATTATTTTGCTTTTGCATCTTCAATTTTTTTCAAATATTTTTTTTCTCTTAGTGCTCGATGAAATGAGCTACCATGATTTTTTTCAAATTTTTTCATAAAGTGACATAAGAGATACAGTTTTTTGAAATATCACGTTTTTTACGTAATTTTTTTTTTCAATTGCTCATAACTAGGCCAAAAATTAAATCAAATTGTACGATTTTGTAACGAAAATTTTTGTTTTCACACGTAGTTTTTAATAAAAATATGAAAAAATTTGTTTTAAAATAATTTACGATTAAATTTTTTAATTTTTAAAATAAAATTTTATTTTTTACAATGTATCGATCAATTTTTTTCAAAATTTTTTGTAAGAAACTAGCAGTAAATTAACAATATTTATTCCTTGTCTGATTGTAGGCGAACGATTTCAGTCTGAAAACAGTGTATAAAATAAAATTTTATTTTAAAAATTTAAAATTTTTTTCGTTAATTATTTAAAAAAGTTTTTTTCATATTTTTATTAAAAAATACGCGTAGAAACAAAAATTTTCGTTATAAGAGCGTCCAATTTGATTAATTTTTGTTCGAGTTATGAGCATTTGGAAAAAAAAATTACGTAAAAAAAGTGAAAATAAAAATTCTTTATCTCTTAAGTAGCTTTATGAAAAAATTTGAAAAAAATTTGAGATGCAAAAGTAAAATAATTTCCTATTTGGTGTGGAATGCCTCATATTTATCAGGTGTGAATAAATAAAGAACATTAATTATGTCTAAAATAAAGAAAAACTTAATTTATTCAATTATTGTTCAAATTTTCGAGTTATTAATTTTCGAAATTTTTTATTTTTAACAGTATAGGCCTATTTTTAATAGCTAATAAGTCTGAAAATATTAAGTTTAGAAAAAAGTTGTCAAATAATGAATAAGAATAGAGTTTAAAAAAATTTTCGAAAATAAGGTTTAAGCCTCACAATGTTTTTTTTACAATTAAATTTTCAAAAATGTCTACAGCCAACAATTTTTATTCGATTTTAGTTGTTTTTGCTTAAAAACATGATTATTGTATATTACTCATACCAAATTTTATCAAATTCCGTTAAATAAAACGGTAGAAACATTTTTTTTCCAATGATTTATTGTTTGATAATTGTTTAAACAATGACTCTTACAAAACTTGAAATTTACCAAAAACAACTATGTAGTTGTGTTTTAATACGAAAATACTAGAAAATATTATTTATTTTGAGCCAATATTCAAATCAGAGCCAACTAGATTTTGTATTCGTTCCAAATGAATTTTATTTGGTTAAATAAAAAGTATATTTGTGTCGAATAAAATTCAAAAGTTTTAAAATTTGAACATTAAACAGTAATCCTCTCTTACAACTTTCTTTCATGTATATTATTTAGAGGAATTTTTTTTTTGAATGAAAGACATTTTTTTAAAATTAAATTAAAGTATATTTGTCTCTGCAGCTAAAATATTTATATTTTTATTAGAAATAAAAAATGTATTTGTTACAAATAGCATGCTTTTTGGTTGAAATAAAATTTTTATTTAAATCAAATAAAAATTTATTTGAATCTAATAAAATTTATTTGAACCAAATAAAGTTTATTTCAAACAATTGAAGTTTATTTCTTAAAGAAATAAAATTTATCTGGAGGAAATAAATAAGTCAGTATTCGCTGAGAGAAACATATATATTTTTTATGGGTAAATGCTGTATTGCTTTTTTCTTTTTTAATATTTGTTTACATTCTTATGTTGTTATTTTTACGTTATTTGAATTTTACATTTTCTACACTTTTACGTCTTCTAAATTTATGATGTTTATACTTTTTCCTTGTTTCGATTTTGCACCATTTCCACAACCAGAGAAATATTTACTTCAAAAAAAAATTTTTTTTTTAATTACTATTTAGCTGTGAATTAATCCATCTTTTTCTGAATCCATTTGTACACTGTAAAAAAATTGGCTTACTTTCTAAATTTAAATTAGTAAAAATGTTTATTAATTTGAATTAGTGACTGACTTTTTGCTTTTGAATTAGTAAATTTTACTAATGGATAGTAATTTCTACTATAGTTTATTAGTAAAAGTTACTGATTCGAAAGCAAAAAAACAGTAACTAATTTATTCATATTAGTAAACATTTTTACTGATTCAAAATTTGAAGAACAAAACAAATAACCGATTTCTTGTTTATAGTGAATTTTACATAATTAAACATTAAAAACAAATTAAAAACAATGCAAATCACAATTTAGCTGATTCAAATTATCGATTTGCTGTTAAAAAGAAATATTTACTTGAATTAAATATTTTTATTCAAATATATATTAAATTTTATATACATGCTTGAAATTATTACAAAATTATTATTATAAATTTAATTAATATTAATTAATTTAATAAATTTAAATTAAATTAATATAAAATTAATATAATAGCATTCAATATAGATTTGAATAAAAACTATTTGATTCAAGTAAATATTTATTTTTAATAGCAAATAATCAGTTACTTAAATCAGCTAAATTGTTGATTTGCAGTTTTTCATTTGTTTTTAATGTTTAATTATGTAAAATTTATTATTTTTAACTATGCATTAAAAATTGTCAAGATCAGTATTATTCAGTTTATTAATTATTAATTGATAATTTTATCTCTCTTGAATTATCATTATTTCAACAATTTATTTATAACTTTTAAACTAATTATTAAATGATACTTATTATTGTTACATAAACACTACATTGCAAATATATTTAACTTTGATAATTAGAAAATCAATAATTGTTATTAACTGCACAGATTCAATAATAAATTATCAAATAAAGTATACATTTTTAGTCAACTATTGTAGTGCGTTTTTTAACATACAGCTAAACGACGATAAAAAAGTTATTACATTTAAATATTTTTTCAATTTTTCCTATTGATTGCTGTAAAATCAAAAAAAAGTTTAATAAATAGTATTGAATAGTAAAAAAGTGTTTTACCTTTTATACGTGTTGAAAAAATCGAAAAAATTAATTTATTAAATAATTGTAGTAGAATTTACCAAATATTAAATTAAGAAAAGTTATAAATACACAAAAATATCAAGGTTGGACGATATTTTCAGAGTTGAACCATGTCTGGAAATCAAAGCTGAAGGCATGACAAGACTAATAATTAAATGCTTTAAAAAATATTTTTAAAAAATAATATTTTAAATTATTGATTTTTTTCGAAGAATTAAAATTAAATTTTTAAGAATAATTATACTTTTTTTAGCAATTTCTGTAAAATTGTATTAAAAAATAATTGAAATCTTGCGATGAATTTTATTAAAGTTTTTAAAAAATAATTGAATTCTTGAGAAGAATTTTATTATTTATTGCAAAAAAATTTTTATTAAAAAATATTTGAAAAGAATTTCAGTGCAAAATATATAATCTTTTTAAAAATAATTGAATTCTTCATTATAAGAATTTTATAAACATTGTTTTAAAGAATGAACTTTTTCAAAATATAAGTATTATGAAAATTTTGTTCTAAATAATTGAATTCGTGTGAAGAATTTTATTTATACCTTGTAATGTAGAGAAGATTTTCCAAAAACTCCCAAAATGGGCCTGATGCGTTTAGTCAGTTTTAAAAAATTTTCAAAAATCACATGCAAGCCTTACAAGAGGTTTTTTTACAATTAAATTTTGAAAATAGTTTACAGTTTTTCATTTTCAATCAATTTGATTTTTTTATTTGAAAGCATAAATAACGGACGACTCCCCCTGACAGTCCACTAAACCGGCGTTCGAGTGTATTAAAAAATTATTATATATAATATATAATAATCATAATTTTAATAATAATAATTGTTATTATTATTATTATTATTATTATTATTATTATTATTTATAAGTTAATTTTTTAATATTAGTAGATTATAAAAAAAAATTAGCAACTTGTTTTATTAAATGACTGCATGTAAAATACTTTTAATTATTGCCTGAAAAAATTAGAAACCGTATTATTATATAAAAGGATGATAGAGTTGCAGACTTTTAATTAATATCCATAAAATTTTAATTAATTGAAATATAAATTATCGCCTTCAATATGCCGATGAAATTATCCTCCAGACGGATTAGATGCGATCAAAAAATTAAAAGAAATTATAAACCGTGTAAATTGTTTGAAGACAGCTGCAGTTCACGCTAGACGAACAGGTGCTTGTTTTGAAAAGTTAAAAATGGCCCTTTCGCGTATACATTTCTAAAAGAATACAAAAAAAAAAAAAAAAAGGTACAAGGGGTTGGCGAATTGAAGAATGAAGACTGTATACAATATACAAAAGAAGGGGGTTGGATTTTTTTGATCATCGGTGGGAAAAAATAATGAGAGGGCGGATTCAAGCGTGCCGTTCGGATAATCTTAAGAATACCTACAAGAGCTGAATATGGTGCCATCGAAATGCGCGTATTAAGATGGGCCTAAGTATACATTTTATTCGTAACGTGTTCGCCATTACCCTACAACACACCGAGGCCACGGGCTAAGTAACGGCTCGCAGTTGAGGGTCGAACGCTCGTAATGCGATGTGTGTGCAACATAAGTGGCCATCAGCCAACATAAACAATCGCCGTGGTAAATATATGGTTGCGGAGGCGACGCTCTCTCTCTCTCTCTCTCTCTCTCTACCTGTCTATATGAAATCCTTTGGGGTCCTCTACGGGACGCAAGCCAATGTATATGCGTATGAGAGGCATTGGAGACGGTGCCTCGTAATGGAGCCATTATCGCTGGATAACTTCATCATCGACCATTGGCGTAAGCATTACCGCCGCTTCCACTAAGTCGATACATGTGGTTATTCTCTTTCTTTTCTTCTTTTTTCTTCCCTTCAACGTCGATTGGGGAAGATTATCACTCTCTTATATATGAACACATCGTAGATTTTGAATATGAGTAGACCATTCATCACTTTTCACATTGCATTCATTGTGATTCATTCATTATTTTCGAGAAATATTGTAGAGGAATTGATTATTTTTATAGTTAGAGATGACAAATATGGCAACGCACAGTGGGTGAGAATATTAAAAAAACAGCTGCAAATTGTTTGTCTGGCATATAATTTTCTGCATTTTAATATCTTTGCGCTTAAAATAAAGCTTATAAATGTAGAACTATATATAGTAACTATAGCAAAGAAACTCAATATTGAACTGATTCTTCAGATGAATAACTATATAGATTCGTTTGGAATTCAGGAATCGAAAGTGACAATTCGTACTTTGATTTTATTATAATGGAATAACATGAAATACACGGAAAAAAGTTATTATCAAATTTTATAAAAGTATGTTACAAGTGTAGGACAAAATGCGACAAAGGTAAATTTTGATATCAGAAATACTACACTGAGAAAAAAATGCTATTGAATCAATGAAATATTTGTTTGTCGCAATAAACGGCATATTCAATATCGTTCGAATACAAATACAAATGTTGGTTCAATAACATGTGCTATTAATTACTGCACTATAGATTTAAATAAATCTTGTATAATATTATTACAGAAATTATAGTATTAACGAAAAATGCTATAATATCAAGAAATGCATTTCATTCCTATAATTAAATCTGTTATAAATTTAATAGCATATGTTCTTTCAAATGAATAGAATATGCTATCAATTTCATAGCATGATGCTATAGTTTGAATAACACATAATTTTAAAAAGAATACATCATGCTTTAGATTTTAATGAATTAAAATTTAATTTTATAGCATGATGCTATAGTTTGAATAACACATAATTTTAAAAAGAATACATCATGCTTTAAATTTTAATGAATTAGAATTCAATTTTATAGCATAATTCTATAGTTTCAAATATAAAATATTATTCTTTTGAAAAAAATATTTTGAGAAATAGACATATTTTGCTCTTTTACATCTTGTTACCTATTTCAAGATAGACTTTTTTCTAATTCTACATACAATATACACAATTTGAGATATAACTTATAAGTTTACAACTGAACCTAAAATTAAATTTTATTGTAACATATACTTAACATACTATTTAACATTATACATACATTATACATATCATAATACATTTAAATGATGTTGATTTGAATTTCCTTATATACAAAAGTGATGAAACTATCACCGCTTGTGAGAGAAAAAATTAATATTTCAAATGTGTATAGTGTGTATATTTAGTAATCAATCACAAAACAAAGATACATTCCCGGGAAAATTTAAATTTCAAATTCCTCTTTCAAGTATTTCCAAAACACTAACATGAAATTTTGCAAATTAAAACAGATGATTTACTAAAATATCAATTAATGAATTATCTTAATTTGAATAAGACAATACCTAATACTTTTAACTCAAATAAGTATGACTACAATTTTACTGCACGGTACTGTCAATTTTATAGCACGGTACTGTTAATTTTATAGCATGGTACTGTCAATTTTATAACATCTGCTTTTGAACGTTATTTGAATACATAGTTTGTAATAACAAAAGCACGTGCTATTGATTCAAAAGCATATTGCATCGTCTAAAATGTACATCCATACAAATTGTAAATAGTATTTATCAGGTACCGTCACGGAAATAAAATTTTGATTTCGTTACGATATTCCAAAACAAAACGAAATTATTAATGTATTTTGATTTTGATTCTGTAACGAAACAAAATTTACTTCCTATGTTGATTCTGATACAGTAACGAAACAAAATTTACTTTCTATTTTGATTCGTAAGGAAACAACATTCACATCTTATTTTGATTCTGATACTGTAACGAAACAAAATTTACTTCCTATTTTGATTCTGATACTATAATACTGCAATTCCGTTTTCTTATAGAAACAGAAATCGATTCGAATTCTATTTCAGATTTCGTAAGTAAAAACCAAAACGAAATAGAGTGGAATTTTGATGTTGATATTGGAACCAAAACGAAACACAGTTGAATTTTGATTTTGATATTGGAATCAAAACGAAATAGAGTGGAATTTTGATTTTGATATTGGAATCAGAACTAAATAGAGTGGAATTTTGATTCTGATACCCATATCCGAATCAAAACAAAAGTATTTTTTATTTTGGTTTTGATTCCGTGACGGTCCCTGCTATTTATTAATTTAACAAAGTTTTATTTGAAATAATTGCAATACTTATTTCAAACAAATTAATATTTTTTTAATAAAATTGTATCAGCCCCTCATCTCAACCATTTCACATGTTTTGTTAGACAACATTATGCTTCTAGTTCTAAATTTCGAAAAACGGATATCAGATTCGTAATCAGCGACCCAAAAAATATTTGATTTATAAATGTTTTGGAATTATTATGCTGCGATAAAAAAATGTCTGCTTCTAAGGGTAAAAGTATCAAATGGCAATGAATTGATGGGAAAAATGTGGATCAAATAAAAAATTGATCCCGGTTTTTTTAATCAATTTGATCCATTTTAGTATCAATTTGGTACCTTCAAGAAAACTGTGATTGACAAGTGTTGCGGTCAAATATTTAACCTCCAATATTCATGAAAACATTTTCGTCTTTAACTCTAATAGTTAATTCTTATACCTAAATGGTTTATTGATTCTTTTTCATCTAAGTTTACCAATCAATAAAATTTGACGAATTTCAGAGAAGACATTTAATTGAATTTTCCCAAAGAGATTTTCTTGAGAAAAAAGAAACGGAGACACGGAAATAATCTTGAATCAAAACACACACATACATATATATATATATATAATCTTTGAATGACTGTTGTCAGAATGAGATGAAGATGATCAGAAACGTCTTTTGCAGGAAAAGACGATTTTCCTAAGGAAGAAAAGTTTACCCCAAAGCGAAACTTCAAGTTAACCAATGAGAACTCGACAAGGAAAATACTCAATACATTTTATTCGAGAGTCGTTCTTTCGAAAGCTCGTCCTTCTGTTCCTCGGGTGTGCTGACTCTGTGGTTTCTCTTTAAATCTCAGTCTTTTTTCCTCGGGACCCTCCCTTCGATCCGATTACTCGTTTCCACCCTCACTCTTTCTCTCTTTCCCCTCTCAGTAAAAACTCCAACGACTCCCTGATTCGCGGTTCTATCAGTATAAAGAGTATCACTGAAAATTGCCGAGAAATGTTTAGCCCAGCAAATTTTATCTCGAAAATAAACATACATGTATATATATTTATTTCATGAAATTCCTGAATTTTAAAGTTTGGGAAAAAAATTTCTCCTTGAATATAAAGCATGTAAATTATAATTTTCTTCGAGTATAATTATTTTAAATATTATTTAAGAAATATTTTTTTTCCACGAAGTATATATATATATACATATACGAGGAGAGTGCGAGTATTATACAGGTTATATACTTTTTATCAATATGAAAAACAAAAACAAAAAGGGAGGAAAAAAAAAGTCACGAAAATTACCCCGTTTTGTATATCCAAGAATAACATATCACATCTTGGAAGATTTTGATCGAAGAACTTCATCTTCGTTAAATCACCGATTTTTTCCTTAAATATAATTGCCACCAACGAGAGTTTAAGTAAGTATATATTATCCAACTCAATTCGCTCGTCGTTTACAAGTGAAGGTTTATTCGTGTATGTGAGTGTGTGATACACACTGATTATGCCACACAAAGATGTGAATTTCACGTATATAAAGATGTGTGCTCGTGTTTTGAACGAGAGATATTGATATAAACAGGGGGCAGGACTGGAATGGAACGTGCTTTGTAATCATGGCCCCATTACCCATCGGAGGTGGTCAATCTCCCTTTGGATGTCCGTTTCAGACTCTATATGTACGACTTTTCACGCGGTTTTTTTTTGTCCATTTTTCCTTTTTTCTTTTTGTCTTTTCATTTTGTACTTTTAGGTCTGTATTCTTTTCTTTTCGTATATTTAATCGCTAATACAGGAGCACTTATGCCGTGCGAACTATATGTTTGCGATAAATTATTGCGAATCTGTTTCGCAGTTTTTTTAAGGACATCAAGTTGAGACTAAAAATCTATCCAAATTGCTGCTATATTATGTTTTTTGTTTCAAATTTAATATCCTTAGAAAAATTGTAATATCACATTGGTTCTATTACATTTTTTCTAAGGATTTTCCAAAGTCCCAAAATGGCAAAATTGACCAAAGGTTGAATATTAAGTTCTCTGTTAATGACCATGTCAGTCCGATATTCGTCGTAACATTACGCTGTGTTTTATCCAACTTATTTGATTCATTCGGCTAAATATTGCTTCAACATTTTTTATACAATTTATTGTACCAAGAATGTGATAGTAAAATATAATATTGCGAACCAAAAAGATATCAAAAAACAAATTTGGACCTAAACTTTAGCTTAGTATATTCAATCAACGTTTATTGATAAAGTGGCACAAAATTGAGATTGTAGAATTTATGGCAAGGAACAAATTTTATTGACCATTTGAGTCAATAGTCAAAGCTATAAATGTAGATGTGATCTTCGGAAGCAATTTTCGAAACAATATTGCCACAAATATTGAGAAAAATTTGGCTAAAATTGTCACAAGACTGAGAAAATAAAACCAAAAACAAAGCTTTAAATTTAAATATATGAAGAAAAAAATTAAACCTATACGGAGAAATATTACTGAAATTAATTCGGTAAAACTAGGATGAATCGTAAAAGCAGTAATTTTTGAAAAACTGGACTATAAAACCAATTGCATTGAATAATAACGTAAAAAGCATAAACCTTATGGGATACATGTCTTAGCGCTTCACTCATATAGTTTAGTAAAACGTATAAGATAAGTGTTCGTTACATTTATATTTACTGAACAGTTCGGTAAAACGTAAGATTAAATGTAGAGTAAAATTTATCAGTTGCATTTTACTGAACAGTTCGGTAATATTATAAAAACAAAAACACTCTTAACTTAAAAGTATCAAATGGTAACAAATTGATACCAAAAATGTGAATAAAATAAAAAGTTCCTCCAGATTTTTGGCATCAATTTGATTCACTCTAGTATCAATTGGAAACTTTCAAGAAGACGGTGAATAAATAAATAAATTTTAATCTGAACTTTATTTCACTGCTTGTGAGAAAGATTGAAAATAAGAAACTATTTTTGTACAAAGTAAAAAATATCTATATTAAATATTAATTAACCATTTCTAAGTATTTTTAAGGTCAATTTATAAACCGTTTTTAAATTATGTTTTTATTATTATTAAAAAAATGTTTAAATTCGTATTTAATGGAAAAACAATAATTTCTTAAAATCTTTATGTTAAACTTTACAAAGTACATACATATTTTGAATGAAAAAACATGTTGGAAATTATTAAAGTAATTAATAGAAAATTAATCTATCCGTAATATTATAAATATTATTGATAGTTTGTGCTTTCCTTATGTATGATTAAAAACGGTAATTATTTACTTATTAACATACGTTCCGAAGACTAATGAGCCCACAAAGGAGGACAATTAATAACTATTTAAAATAATTTATAAATTGTATTTTTATTTAATTAATAATAAAAGAATTATTGTAATTAAGTATGAATAAGTTAAAAAAATAAACTATTACAGTTAAAAGTTTTTCATTTAAGTATGGGGCGCACTTAGGGTCAGCCGGGATAAATCCGAACACTTTTAGTAAGTTTCAACAATAACATAAGTTTTTTCTTTTAAAAGACAATACTTCCGGTATTCTGGTGCATGAAGTTGTTGCTTTACTTCCATAGAACAATTTTATGGGGAAGCAAAAATTTTTGATAAATTACAATCGTAGGAAACTTAGCGTACGTATTTACCCCGATACTTTGCAACTTTCCTAAAATACCGGGGTAAATACGAACGCCACTGTATTTCAGAAAATTCTTTGGTAAAGTAAATTTAAAGTATTGCAATTGTTAAACTTATATAAAAACTCAAAAAAAAATACGATAATAAACCTATTACGTAATAATGCATCATATATAAATACAAAAATCAAACAGGTTAAAAATTAAAATGCATTACACAATTAAAACCTTCAATAACTTTATCAAATCATAACGGATTTTTGCAAAACTTGGTACAGAAAGTATTTTGGAGTGATTGAATGTAAATACAAAAATAAAAGTCAAATTTTATAAATTCAAAATGGCGGATTCAATATGGCAGACTTTTCTAAAACTTATTTTTAAAAATGATCAAATTTGTTTGAATTTTGCCACTTGGGGGTTTTCGGGGTCGCTGAATACGAATTTGAAGTCAGATTTTTAAAATTCAAAATGGCGGATCCAAAATGGCGGACGAAAATTAAAAAATTCATTGGATTCGCTCGAAAATCGTTACTTGGGGGTTTTCGGGGTCGCTGATGATGAATTGCGCATCAGAGCTTCATCGTTCAGAATGGCGGGTACAATATGATACACAAATTTCATAAAAATTCCTCCAGTTTTAGAAATTTTAATCCGCTTCTTTTAATTTTTAAGTGATTTTTTAAATTTTGAGAAACTGACTCTAAATTCGTAATCAGCGACCCTGAAATACCCCGAGTAACAATTTTCGAGCGAATCCAATGAAGTTTTTAATTTTCGTTCGCCATATTAGATCCGCCATTTTGAATTTTGAAAAACTTTTTTCAAATTGGTAATCAGTGACCACAAAAACCTCAGAATACTAAATTTTATTAAGATCCTGAAAAACTTTTTTCAACAAACCATTTGGCAAAAAAAGTGGAACCCTCATTCGAGAGAACGGAGATTAAGTTTCTGCTTATTAATTACTAACGAGGATACATATAGAATGAAAAACTTTTTTCTATGTACTTTTATAATGTTAAAATAATAGTGTAATCAAATAAAAACAATTTTGTGTGGCTCTGATATAAGAAAAAATTATTGAAAATACCGTTCGGATTTACCTCGGTTTTCCAATTTTCCGGGGTAAATACGAACGGTCTGATATTATTAATAAAAGTTAACAGATGGCAAAAATCAAAAATAGTTTCTGTTCTAGTATTCATAGCAAACAATTATAAATAATAAAATGAATTTTTAGCTTCTTTTTCTTCAAATACGAGACAAAGTACTGAAAGAGTGTCATCTTTGAATTTCAATCATTTTTGCAATACTCGTTATCTTTGTTTATGCTGTTGCTAATTAACAAACGGAAAGTGGGATAATACTTAGAATCTCTTGAAGAGGATCTGAGGTAAAAATTCTCATGTCTAACTTATATTTTTTAATTTTAATTAAGCTGAAATAATTAGCGTTCGGATTTACACCGGCTGACCCTATTACAGTATCAGAATCAAAATAGGAAGTAGATTTTGTTTCGTTACAGAATCAAAATTAAAATACATTAATAATTTCGTTTTGTTTTGGAATATCGTAACGAAATCAAAATTTGATTTCCTTGACGGTCCCTGATTGTAATTGTTCGACGAATATTGGGTTGAAAATTGCACCAACTTTTGATTGGTGCATCCTAAAATTCCATACCACTTTAAAAATTGATTTAATTTCATTCTAAGACTCCACTTAATATATAGATTGAAAAGAATCCGACATCCAATTATTTATTACAAAAGAAATTAATTAGCCTTCCTTCAATCATTGCGGATACACTGCTTGATTTGATATATCATGTTATTCCATTATAATAAATTAGTTAAAGTTCCAATTGTCGCTTCGATCATAAATTCCAAACGCGATTCGCGTAGACACAATAAACAAAACTGATTGCTATATACAAATTGATAGAAATATTCTGTTTGAATAGTGATGCGAGTATAGAATAGAGTAATAATAATAAAAAGAAGAAGAAGAAGAAGAAAATAAAGAGTGGAATAGATGGATGAAGGGGATTGTATTTATATTATATTGAATGGAGAAAGAAAGGTGAGAAATGAATAAATGAAGAGATGTCATGATAAAGGATTGAAATCGAAGGAAATGAAAGAGTATAATAAGAGTGGATGGGAGTGAATTAGGTTGTCGAGGTGGGAATTAGATAGAGACAGATTGATGCTATTCCTTTGTTTTTGCGTGTGCCAGGACTTTAAACGGTGCCAAGATAGATTGGCAAGTCGGCAATACGGTAATGGCGCGAGATAGTGCGCGCGGTGTGTCTATATATACATGTCTATCTACACACAAACATATATATATATATATATATACATGCGCGACTCTTTGAAATCCTTGCGCGCTAGATGTAATGGACAAAATATACGCCGCGCGATGCCACGGCGGAACGTATAATAAGAGTGTGATTAGCATTATTTACGGCCGGTTAACTATTAACCCATAAATCAAACAGGGACCACATTATATATCCCTTCGCCTCTGTGTGTTCGTGCGTACGCCATCTCTCTCTCTCTCTCTCTCTCTTTTTCTCTCTGGTCAAGAAATGGTATGGCACGAACTCCACAGTCTACAGATCAACTACCCGATAAGCCTCGATCCGAACTAGAGTTTGTAACTATCCTCTCTAGCGGGCGTGATTTAAGGAGAAAATACGGAGGAGAGAAATTGAATTTTTTACCCTCTTGCTAATTGTGTCACGATTCTTAATTTTAATTTTGCTTTGATAATAATCGATTGGGAATTTATTTTTTTGAAATTCTTTATTGGGAGTCATGAGTTTTGTCCTTTTGTTAGGTAATTAGTTGCGGTTTGTCGTCTTTAAGTGTGTGGAGATTGTTCCTTTGCGATATAACTCAGAATGATAAATTCCAAGATTTGGAGTGAAATTATCGCTTTTAGGAATTATTTTTAGTAATTTATAAGAAATTATAATCTTTGAACTTATAGGCGCACTTTTTGCTCTTTGTTGCTTAAATCAAACATAATTTCTACTTTTTTTAAATCCTAATTTTACGTTAAATTTGCTGTAACAATTTATACAGTGGTTCTTGAATAATTTTAACTTTGAACTTTCTTCTAACTCTAATTTTCTTTCTGAAAATGTTAGGGGACTGTTGCAGGACTATTTTGCCAAAATTAAAATCGAAAGCTGAGCACTTTTTTTAATAGTAACTACGATTTAAAAAAATTTTTTTCTAAATTTTAAATTTACTCTCCACTTATATTAAATATGTTATTATCATTGTTTTCTTAGAAGTACCTATTAATCAAAATAAAAAAAAAATTATGTAAATTTGATTAAAAACGTATTTTTTATTGTCTTATGCTTCAGCAAACGTATTTTAAAAATTACTTCGAAACATACAGTGCCATTGAGATCTAACTTCAAATTCAAGCGAATCAAACAGATTTTTTTAAACCTTAGCCATATATTTGATCCGTTATTTAAAATTTTTAAAACACTAAAATAAGATTCATAAGCAGCGTCCTCGAAAATCTATACGAATAAGGATTTTCAAGAAAATCCGACTAATTTTTAAAAAAACGTCTGCCATATTGGATCCGCCATTTTGAATTTGGAAAACTATAACATCAGATTCGTATTCAGAGACCCGGAAAACCACCGAATAAGCATTTTCAAACCAGATTTCTAAAAAAATGGTACATCGAACGATAAATTAAAAATATTCATAAATTTTTGAATTTTTAGATGTTATTTTAAAAAATCGAAAAATTTAAATAAAAAAATATTCGTCATTAGCGACACAGAAAACCCTCGAGAAACGAATTTGAGACAAATTTGATGGATTTTTAGAAACTTGTCCGCCATCTTGGATCCGCCATTTTGAAATGTTAAAAACTGCCATTGAATTCGAAATCAGTCACTCCAGAAACACTTTGATTAGTGATTTTAGTAACTTTATCGCATAAAAATTAATTTTACTGTTTGATGTGAAAATAATTAGCCAAAGTTATACTATTAAGTGTCTAAAAATCATCAAAACTTTTATTACTAAAATCCTGTCGTGATGGAACATTTCGAAAATCAGATTCACATTCTATATAATAAATCCTAATATACAAAAGAATTAAACTTTAAATAATCTAAAATTTTGGAAAATAATTTTTGGTTGCATATTTTTGCAAATTCATGCGAGAAGTTGTTTAAAACTATAAAATAAGCCTAGAAAAAAAATTTCGTTAAAAAATATTGAAAATTGTACGAGAAGATTAATTTTAAATGTTTAAATTTTACAGACATTTTTCGAAAACCTTATATCTATAATTTTTTTGAAAATTTGTGTGTACTTAAAAAAGTTTATGCAAAAGCATAGTTATATTTGTCGATTAACTTATTTTCAAGGAAAAAATTATAAAATATACTTATTCAAATAAAAACAAAAAAAATGGATGATTTAAGGAGTGTGTTAAAATTTTAACTTAGGAAATGAATTATTTGTCATATTTTGGCATTCAGAAGATAAATTTTCGTAAGGACACATTTTCTTAAAAAGATTGTAGGTATAGGACTTTCAAAAAATGGCCATACATTAAAATTTAAAGATTTATAATTAATTTTCTTTTACAATTTTCAATATTCTTTAACAAAAATTTTTTTCCAGGCTTCTTTTACAGTTTTAAAGAACTTTTCTTAATGATTTTCAAAGCGATGCCAATGAGTAAAAAGATAAAAATCCGAAACTCTTCAAAAATTTAATTTTCAAATATGTTATAGTTTTTGGGTTCAAAATGATGTAAGAAAAAAAATAAAACCTTCTTTGAAAATTAAATATATTAAAGGAGTCAAAGTGGGGGATGGTGCCTCCCCTTAATTTATATATTAATATATAAATTTAATTATGTAATTTGTCAAAATTCACCAAATTTAAATTTACCAGGAACAATACACTCGAGGACCAAGTAGTAAATAAATTTGATAAGCTTTCAAAATGATTCAAAACTGTAAAAAAAGGTTCTAAATTAGAGCTGATTTCGGTATTAAAATAGAATTAAATTCCGATTTAGTACCAAAATTGGTACTAAATCAGTACCTTTCTTTTTACAGTGGCACTGAGAAAACATTACACTTAACTTAAATAGAAAAATAATTTTAAATAATTTTGTTTAATTGAAATTAGTTTGTAAGTTTAATCAAAATATATAGAAAGTATCTACTACTTTGATTCAAAAATATTATTTGTATTGAATAATTATATTTAATTCAAACATATTTTCTGTTTTGATTTAAACAAAAAATATGTTTAAAATTTTTTTGTTTGATTCAAACTTAAAAGTGAATTATAGATAATTTAAAATCAATCGCAACTTATGCTTGAATTAAATATATTATTTCTATAAATGAAACAAAAAATATGTTTTGAATTAAACTTAAATTTGTTTTACTGTATAGCAAAGATATTTTAAGTTTGATTTAAACAAAATAGGTTTGAATCAAATGTATCGTTTTCTCAGTGTGAAGTGAATCTCTTTGCTTCTTACATTTTTGGCGCCATATTGGATCCGCCATTTTGAATTTGGATAATCTGATGTCAGATCAGATTCGTAATCGCAGTGACCCCGAAAACTTTCGAATAACGATAGTTTCAAACCATTTTAGTGTGTAGAAGCATAAATAGCGACTTGGAAATGTTTTAAGAACATTTTTTTCGAAAATCTAATTTTAGATGTAAGGTCCCTTTTAACTTACCAGGTCACATATAAGAAAACGTTAAAATTTCGCTAATTTGTGACAGAGATGCAGTTAATTGAAACGTATTTGTGTCAACTGTAGAGTGTGTCAACCGTTCCCTATATATATATATATATTGTCTCCACAATATGTAGAATGGGATGCGAGTATGGGAGGAGAACGACGAATGAGTTGTTGGAGAGGCGACTGAAAGAGCTTTACCAAGACAGTGCCGAGTTTGTGTAGGAGGAGTGAAAGAACCTTTGCTAGTCGAGCATTCAAGGCACGTGATCTTGGCTGCCAGTGGTACGTCATTCGCCCTGCCGCTAATCAGAACTAACCGCCGTCACGTGCTTTGAATTCGAAAACAGCCATCCGACACTCTCGAAACAAAGACGCGACATCTATATATAGCATGTTGGTGACACATTCAGTTTTCTTGGCTGCAACATAGAGTCCAGCTTTGAGCAGCCATCTTTGCATTCCTCCTCCAAAACCTTCCTCTTTCTCTCACTCTCTCTCTCTCTTTCTCTTACCACTGTGAGTCTTCAACGAGGAATATACCGACTCCTTCATTTTATGGCCGCCCCCCGGACGATCCGCGCCTGAGCGAAGAGAACTTCCCCCTTTTCTCTCTTCACTCTCATCGTTATCGTTTCTCTCACTCTATTTCTTTGTTTCCCCTCGTCCCACTTGATTCCACTCTTCTCTCTCTCTCTCTCTTTTCATATATATATATATACATACTCCTTCAATCTTCTCTCGTGTGCACCCTCTTGTTTATGGAGACAATTTGACTTGCAAAGTGACCGAGAATTCAAGACTTGAGGTACTACGTACACACGAAACGTATATAAGGGCGCAAAGACTCTTGAGCGAGCTCTTGAGAGGCACACACAAGAAACGAAGTTTTGGTTCGCGAAAGAGAGAGTGAGAGAGACGGGATTTATTTCCAAGTAGAAATTTCTACGATCAAACTGTCTGATGAGGTTTGCGGAGAAAATGATGGTGCGCCGCTTAATTCCTCTCGAAGGGAGGAATAATAAAATTAAGGGAGCTTGAAACATTCAGGATGATTTAGTTTTATAAAATTCTCTTTTATTCAGACCGCCGTTATTATCAGCGAGCGCGTAATTTTTTTTGAGAAGACAGTAGCTTTTTTATTTAGCATAAGTATTGCCTATGTGAATTTTTTAATATTAATGGTTTTTATTCAATTTGAATTTCGCGCCAATATAGATGTCCGCTAGATGGCGAACGTGTTGCTCATAATCACTGGAAAAAATAAATCTCACTTTCAGTCCCTTTTTAACTAACTCCTTTTACATAAGGATTTTAGTCTTGAGTCTTCTAAATAAATCATTTCAACAAAAACTTTTTACTGTATGCATCAATTATGTCTATGTAAATTGTAATATTTCTGACGGAGCCTTTCTTACCCTTTAGATTAAAATTTTTAACGATTCAAAGAAATTTACTAGAAATTATAATTATGGATGTGGTTGACTAATAGAAAAATTAAAATTTCACTATTAAATTAGTATTTTTTGAACATGAAGTAAATATTTATTTTATAGTACAAAAATTACTAACTTTATGAATAATGAAAAATTATACAAGAATTTATTCCACCTTTAAATGTCAAGGTCACCGTTAGATGGCAGTTCGAGCCTCCACGCCACCTGGTGATGATCTCGGCGTTCTCAAGTGGAGAAATTAATTCAATGTTAATTTTTCGACCACTTTTCTCTTAAAATAATAAATACATTAAGCTAGTTTTTATGTAAATAACTTTAAAATATAATAAAGAAGGGAACTGTTGTACATAATTTTTGAAAATTAAAAAATTAATTAATGGCTTTGAAATTATCAGTTGTATAACGGTCATTTTTAACCTTATATTTAAAAAAAAATTTAAAACTGTCTTATTAATTTTTTTAATTATTAAAAGTTATGTACCACAGTGTCCTTCTTTTCTATATTAAAAATAAAAATATGACTCGGTAACTTTATAATTTCACGGTAACAAAAGTTACAAAATTTGAGGTCATTTTTTCAAAATTCAAAATGGCGGATCCAATATGGTGAATAAATTTATAACTGCCGCTTTTCGACCAAAATTTATTTTACGGGAGTTTTCGAGGTCACTGATTATGAAACTGAGATCAGATTTTCAAAATTTAAAATACTCGACCCAATATGACGGATTTGCGCATTTTTGTCAATTTTTAATATTTTTGGGGTAAAAGTTGCTACGATTATAGTACATATTTTGTAAAAATGAGTAAAATATACTTCGACAGTAGCAAAATCATTGGGAATTGTAAAAGTTGACAGAAATCCAGTTCCAGACAGTTTGGTTTTTACTCCATAAATATAGTAAAAATTCTATATTTTTCTCCATGTAAAATGATTGCAAACTAAAATATAACTTTTCGTAGTTAAATTAAAATCTTATTATAATCCAGAAAAAAGTTTAAATTCAAGATAAAAAATATTTCTAAAACAATCAAAATGTATATCTAGAACAAACTAAACTATAAAATAAAAAAAGTTTTAAAAAAATACATCAAAATAAGAACTCGCAGCGTCTTATTTTAATACCTGATAATTTTTTTTCATACTAACTCATAAATTAAAAGTGATAGCAATAAGATATGTTAGAGAGAAATTAATTCAACGAAATCAATCAATGTAATTATTTTTGCGTTGATAATATACTTTTTTTTTATTAAAATAAGTATTCTTGGAAAAGAAATTACAAAATAAAAAACAATTGCAAACGATTTCGAGTGGCATATTGACCTTAATTTTGTATAACTATTTTCCATAATAATCACTGTTATTTCAATTAAAATTCATTGCGACCCAATGGAGCTGAAAAGTTTTCATTAAGCTTGCAACGAGCCAATAGGGACTTGACGTCCTTCGAGGAGAGGACATTATGCAAGATTCAGTGAACCAGAAGCAAGAGTCTACACTTTCGGAATATCGAATAATTAATCATCATCCAGCAAAATGATAAACTGAGTTTCAAAATCTTCTCTTCAGCACACTCTTAATTAAAACGTATGTATATATATATTAAATAGAATAACTATACAACAATGATAAATGCGGTGCGTCAAAGACGTATTGGGGGTTTTTATCATATATAAATTTCGAGGAAAAGAGAAAACGTTGATTCGTATTTATTAGTTCTGGATGACGAAAAACGAGATTATAGGTCAAGGGGTTAAACGAGAGTCTTAAAATTCAGTAATTAAATCACATTTAACATGTTTTATATTGGAGCATTGAGTAAGAGGATGATTATAATTGCTGGAAATATATTTAATGACACGATTACATTTTTTTGGTTCAATCAATTTTTTTTAATTTAAATGGTTCAAAATTTGGAATGTCTTGTTTCAATATAGATTTTATCGAAACTTGAATCTATTTCCCAAATAATAATTTTTGAGAATTATTTAAAGTTCTATTTTAAGAATCGGGGAAAAAAGTCTAAAAACGAAGTTCGTTTTAACTTAAACACTTGGAAAAATACTTGTGTTCACTTCAAATTATATTTGTTTGGAAATTAATACTTGTTGATAGACTTGGATTGATTTTTAAACACTTGGGAGTTCACTTTAAACTTTGTACTTTTAGTTTACTTGTAGACGATGTGTTTAGTAAAAATGTTTACAAATTTTCAATCAATTTTCACTAAAATTGTAGTAAAGAATTACAATTACTAAACAAAAACAGTAATACTTATCTAAAAATAAGTGAATATATTATTACTAATATAATTATATGATGAGTGGCAAATTTTTGTATTAATTAAAATTAAGGCACTTTTTATTTAAATTATTATTGTTAATGAGAGTCGGCCACAAATTTTTTCTCACATTATATATAAATAATTAAATTTATCCTATAATTATAACAATAACATTATAAAAAATATTTGTACAAAAAAGGTTTCCTTTATAGAACGTCAGATACAATACATTTTTGATTTTTGTAACATGTAATATTCAAATTATTAAAAGACAACTTTGCATTAATGTACTAATTCTTAAATACGAAAATAAACAATATTGGAATCTTATTTACGTTTACAGAGTTTTAAAGGTGTTCCAGACCAATTATTAATTTTTTCGGAGACCCAATTGTGAAATCAATTTATCGAAATCACTCTCTTTAAAAGAAAATAGATTTTCAAAATCTATAAGATTTTCTGTAAAAGAGAAGAAAAAATTTCACAAACTTTAATTTTTAATTTCAAGAAATCAAGAAAATTGCATAAAATAAGAAATACAACACAAAACATGCAAATGTAAATTTGTTCTTTTTGTATGTAAAACCAAAACCAAATTGAAAACTACCCTGGTTGCTTAAAATGAAACAAAGCAGAGAATAAATTAAAATAAGCATTTACAATCGATGTCATTAACACCTGTGGAATTTGTATTTCACAACTTTCAATAAAAATACTTAGAATTGACGTGTCCGAGTTCAGTAAACTAGGATCACGCCATCATAAAAATACAACTATGCAAAATGCACTGGTCAACGACCGAGTGTTGCAACATAATAAAGATCTCCCCACTCGATTTTCGGTGTACGAAATCGATAAAAAAATTGGAGATCGAGGAGTTTAAATAAGGCTTCCTTAAAGGAAGGTCGTTTTAGGTTTGTCTTAAGTCTGAGACCTGAAATAAATAGGTCGTAAAGGTTGAGTCTAGAAAAGTTGAACTATTTTGTATAGTATTACATTTGAAAAGTTGTTTTACAAACCCAGGTATTAATTGACAAATATAGAAAAAGAATAATTAGTTGAAAGGTTCTAGTGAAAGCTAAGTGGTGCATTTTTGGAAAGAGCAACCAGAGAATTCAAATTGGTTGGTGAGTATACTACATTTAAATATCGAAACACTACATCACTCAAAACACATGAGTAATAATTTCTAAACACATAATTTGTTTATATTACCTTTAAAATTTATATTGTTAAAGTACTAAAGGGATAAAACCAAATCCATGGGCAACTCACTTATTGTATGAATTATATAGCCAATTGTTAAATACATAATCATGTTGTTCAATGCTAAATCAGATTGTTGTTTTATAATTGACAACCTTTGTTTCCTAAATTATCACTTCGCCTTAAAGAATAGGAATTCTCACCCCACAGACTGAACTAATAGTCTGGAAGGAGGAGGATCTACTACCAACGGGGTCTGAGGTTTCGGAACTTTTCCGTGTAACATTCCTTAAGTTCCTTTTTATTGTATCGAATAAATAATTAATTAATTCGTTTATTACAGTTAGAAATCTTTGATCCGTTCAGTTAAGGTACGAATCGTCTTGAAGGATAGCTAATATTATCTTCGTGTCTATAGGGTATCCTAAGAACCAGAGAATGGATGTGATTTGAGCACACGCACCTAATGTTTGGGCTCCTACCTTACATGATCAGTAGTACCCTAAAATAGAATTGTTATCCTGATCTTGATCATTGTCTAGGTTATACTCTGTATTGAACACAATTCATATTTGGTGCCGTTTTGCATTTGTGAATAGAACCCATCGTGCTCTTCTATTTTGTAGGTTTTCTAACTATATTCTCGCTTGTAAGACGTTAGACATCCTACTGCGATTTAACATTTCTGGATCCATCTCTTCATTTGCTTTTTCCATTGTTATTGGATCTTGACACTTATTAATTATTCGTCCTGCAATCAGAAGAAAATCTGAATGATTTCGAACGTTATGTGTATAGAGATAGTTCCCGAAAAGAATTTAAACATTATTTTTAAACGATCATTAATTGCTTCTACTATCCATTTCGTTTTAGTTATTAGGCGCGATTCATTTGCCTGGTCAGTAGAAAACAGTTTCTGATTATAGTCCAGTAGAGGTAGCATTTTAAGCATAATACCAACTCTATCAAGAAATGGAATTGCGTCTCTATTCCCTCTATCGACAACTAAAATGTCTTCTGGTAGAATCCATTTGCGCTTGCCATGAATATCTCTTTGAAACTCTTTTATTAAGATTTTTGAATCATTATTTTTCGCATTTGAAAAATATGGTCCTTGAATATCGAGTATGTATTTATCTGCTGCAACTAACACCGAAGAACTATATGTTTAGATTAATGAACGCAAAAGGATTGTCGCAATGCTTTGAAACAAGAACTTTTTTCAGCATCCAAATAAGTGTAATCATTGTAAATAATTACCTTTGGACTTGGTACACAAGTTAAGTTAATTGAGTGATGGATTTTATATTTAGATTTTTAAACAATCTGTTTTAATAAACTAAGATAAACAGCCCCTACTCGTATACCCTAACTGGAAAATATGAACCTGAAGGGTACAATTAGTTTTATGACAAACCTTTCTGTAGTTAGTACAAACTGACCTCTCCGAAGAGTAACTTGTATTCCGAGAGATCTTAGCCTTTTTCGTATCACGCTATTATATGTATTTTGTTTTCTTGGCTGTTTCTGAACCTTTGTCACATCTACTGTTTCTATTACGTGAACTTTTACAATAAACTTTCTGTTAAATATAAGTTAATCGTTGTGGAAGTTTTTTTAAACCTAAATAATCTACCATTGAGTAATTGTCTTAATGAATTATTTTTTATTGAATGAAAACGAATGTGATTATTCTTGTCAACATTTAATAAAACAATTCTACTACGATTGTTATTGATGTTCTACCAACAATAAGTAAAGTTTCACTGTTTGCCAAAAAAATCATTTGGTGAACAACTTTTCGTAATTTTCCTGGAATTAGTAACTTTTGAATGCCCCCAGATTTAGAGAGTTAAAAAATCGAATTGAAAATGTGAAATTTTAATTGCAAATTTTTTTACTTTATACTCTTACATTAATATATACATTCTGTAGTTGCAGAAAAATATTTGACCGCACAATTTCTCAGACTAATCAACATTAAATTATCCTTTCCCCGCCTGTTAGGTTCATAATTTTATGAGAAGAAGTTAATTTGTACTGTCTGGTTTTATGGGATTTAAAATTGTCCCTCATAAGGAAATTTCCTCGGCTTTTGTGTGTATACATATATAAGGAGAGAGATGGAGAGAGAGAGAGAGAGAGTTGGGTGTAATTCTTGTGGCAAACATGTAACAAGGAGGTAACGAAGGAAGTCGGTGAGTCTCTAATTTACACGACCACCAGATTCTACAGCACTTTCCACCTCTGACTCTCTCATTCTCTCTCTCTGTCTTTCGTAGAAAGCACTTGGTACTAGCGAAACTTTGCCGACGATTAAAACGCTTTAGTAATTAACTGGGTCTCTTCACCTTACGCGGTAACAGTTACCAACTCACACACACACTTCCTCTCTATTTCTGTCCTTTCTCCTGTCCCTCTTGTTGCATATTTAGGGGGTTGCCGGTTAGAAGTTACCCCGGCAACCATGTCTACTAGTCCTCTTCTACCCGTTGCTAGGGAAACCTCATCCTCCTCCCTCACCCTTTCCCTCTTTCATATATCTCATCCTCTTTCTCTCATCCTGCTGCATTCACCGAGATTCAATTCTTGAGGGTGCGAGAAACGAATTCGTTATAGGTGAGAAGAGAAGACGAACTTTTCAGTGTGATGGAGAAATAGGAGCCGAAGAAGGAAAAAGAATGCCTGGCACCTTCTCTCTCTCTCTCTCTTTCTCTCTTTCCCTCTTTCAGTCGGTGATTGTATTTGATGGCGAGCCAGAGGACGTGCCAAATGGATTCGACCTTGATTAAAGTCGATTCTGCTCTTCTTCGTTAAAACTTACCCCGCCACGAATTCTCCCGCATGTAATCGAGATTTATGCGCTTGTAATGGCGACGAGCTTGAAATTGGTGATTATTTGCCTCTAACTTCTAGCGGCTTTCCCACAAATTATAAAATTAAACTCTATCCTTATTCTTTTTACTTTTTCCCTAATTATTTTGTTTTTCTCAACTTTATTTAATCGAATTTGTTTCTTCATTTGAAAAATAGGGGGGAAATAGAATATAGTCAAGGATCAGTGCAAGATTGAGTGACGATTGGCTTTAGTGCAAAAACAAATTTCATTAATATTGAAAATGTGGCATGGGATTAAAAAGTGGGTATAAGGAATTTATTATCGTCATGGGATTTATCCAGCTGCGAATTTTCGTCTTACCAGATGGTCACTAGCCAGAATTTCCACGTGATTCAATTCTCATTAGGCTGATTTCAAATTTAATAACAATCGTTATATTACTATTGTACAAAAATTTGAATATGCAATTAATGTTTAGTAAATAAAATCACTACATGTATATATACAAAAGACGAGTGAAATTTTAATGTAGAAATAAATTTTCTGTTTCTTCTTTAATGTTAAGAGTGAGTGTGTGTAAAAAAGAAAAAGCAGAAGGGACAAGTGGAGAAAAAGGATGCAGGTTTATGAAAAATTGATCGACCGCGATATCTCACGTTTAGGCGAGACTCTCCTAGTGAAGGAACCAGGGCACGCGCAGCTCGTACATCAAATCCTGCGGCGACCCGAGCTGTGCTTTAATATGAAACTTAAATAACGATACACGAGCACCATGACGGAAATGGGAAATAATCTCGTGGATATAAGTTTCGTGGAAAGAAGAACAGAAGTAGTGAAAAGCAAAGGAGAAACGCTCTATATATATATAGAAAAACTCTCTTTTCATCCTCTCTCCTTCTCTCTATCCAAAAAGTAAAACTTTTTTATTTTAAATCATCCGTATAGTAAAGTTTAACTAAAATCTGCTCGTTTAAAGGATTTCTCTTTTGCGCAGGAAGAAGTCGAAGATAAAAACAATATCTCGACTGCGTATAGTAGAGCCAGGTTTGTAAATTCTTTTTACATAAATGGGCGCTTGTTGAAATTTTTATCAGAACCCAAATGGAAGCACAAGATGTAGATATTTTTAAATCAGAGTAAGCAAAAAATTATAGGTTATGTTTGTAATTTTTAAAATGAAAATACAAAAAAAGGATCAACTGCCTATGTGAATAATTAATCTTTAAGTCTTCATTACAACTAAAATATTTAATAAGCACTGATTTAAATTTGCAATAAATAAAAAGAAACTTTCAAATAAGAAAAAAGTGACGCGAACATAACCTTAAAGTACTTTGCTTCTAAGGTCCCTTTCTTCAGATCGCGTCACAAATTTAATTTATTTAATTAATTATTAATAATTATCAAATTATAGAAAAACTTTAGTTAAAAACATTAACAGCATATATGTAACTATTTTTTTAAATATTTAATAAATTGAGCTGAAATTTGTTAAGAAAGTCTAAAATACAATAAAAAAGGTCAATGAGGTGCAAAAATTTTAATATTTGTAAAATTAATTATTACAAATTACTTAAAAATTATCAATTATCAGGATCACTTCTGTATAATTTCTCGTCTAAATACCAATTTCAAAGTGTTCTATTATAATTTTTTTTTAATTATTAAAACTTTTGCGTATACCACTACCCTTCTTTATTATATTTTACACTTTCTCACAAAATTTTACCTCGATTTTTTAAAGATTTAAGATAAAAAGTAATTGAAAAAATTACCATTGAAATTAAATTCTTTAATGTTTTTTTAAAAATTGTATTCAAAATAATTGAATTCTTGTAAAAAGTTTTACAATTTATTTTTTTTTAATTTTGTTTTGAAAATAATTTAATTTTCGCAAAAAATTTTACTATTTATAAGTAGAATTGATTTCTTCCGAAGAATGTTCTTATTTATGAAAAAATTGAATTATTTCGAAAAAGTTTATTAAAATTTTTGATAATATAACCTAACAGCTTCAATATATGCTATTAAATTCAATTTTGTTGAAAAGATAATTTTCATATTGAATTCAAAAAATATGTAATAATTAATAATTTAGAAAATTATAAAATTGACTATACCGTTCTGTAGACTTGTAGTCATATTTATTACACTGAAAAAAAATTTAATTGAATCAAATAATATTTAATGGAGTCAATTAAATGGTATTTGCTTCAAATACTGAAGTTATTGATTTAAATAATTGACTCCTTTAAATATTATTTGATTCATGTAAATATTTAATTGATAATAGTCAATTAATCGGTTATTTCAAAAATTTGGTTAATTGATAAAACAAGTGAACAGAAATGACGAATTTGCAATTTATATTCCTTGAAAACTTTAGAAAGCAAGAGTAATAATTTTTACAGAATTTAAGGCAAATACTGAATACTTATAAAAGATTTTGGTCTCGAATTAAAGAGTGAAATTTGTACATTATATTGTAAAACTGTCAAATCTTAAAGAAATTTTTTCATTAATTGGCGTTCGCTTAAACTCCAGATTACGAAATCGCAATTTTCATAAAAAATCTCTAACTTTAAAGAATTATATTTTTAAATTTACAATATTAAATTGGTTATTTTTTTGCCTATTTGACTCTAAATTTATTGAGCTTTAAAATGATCCTAGTTTGATAGCTGTAGCACCTATTTTTACAGAAATATTTGAATTTGAAGTAAAATGAGCATTTACAAGTAAAAGTCCAAATGTACTGAAACTATGTGACCCGAGTGTAGTAATTTTATCTAAAAATATCAGGGTCTTAAACTTGAAAAAAGAAATTTATTTTACAGTGATAAAAATATTACGACTGAATATTCGCCATGCCTATACTTGAAAACCAAAATTTTTCTCTCACAAGCGGTGATAATTTCATCAGTTTTGTATATATAAGAAAGTTCAAATGAACATCATTTTAATGTATTATGATTGAATGTATGCATGAGTAGGTAATAATATTATATAAAATTTATTTAAATCTTTAGTGCAATAATCAATAGCATATGTTATTAAATCAACAGTATTTACATTCGAACGATATTGAATATTCCGTCTATTGCGACAAACAAATATATGTCATTGATTCAATAGCATTTTTTTCCCAGCCTTATATTTAATATTATCGGAAAATATATTTGTAGGACTAAGTTTTATAACCAATTTTCAATTTCCACTCGCGGGTAATAACACGTTGCATTCGAATTTCCACATCGACTATACATATATAAAATCTGATCAAGATACGCAGGATAAAACAAATAATCTCTATAAAACGGAATAGGAAATGGAAAAAGTCTTGTAAATTGATTTTTATATAATAAAACGTTGTTTGTATGTATATATACATGTACGCAGTGTAAAAGCAACTTGGCCGATCACTTTAAGAAAGTCATAAAAAGATCGCAGCCAACTTGAGTGTATATAGATGTAAGTGCGGGTACTTGGATCGTCTCGATATGCAGACTCAATCGTAACAGACTTTTTGGTTATTGCAATAAGTCCATAAAGATTAGATTCACATGCGCGCCACATTTTCCCCCTATACGAATGCGGGATCGTTAAGTAAAATATGTGTAAACATTTCCCTTTTCTGAATAATATAAAAAGTTAATTACCGCAGACTGATTAGTAATATGAGCTTTTAACATTCCCATACGTATATATACAATTTGCACAAGTTAATTTCCTGTTTTCAACCAGGAGTTTGTAAACTGTAATAACTCGAGGTATAGCGTAAATTGCGAGTCTATATGAAGGAATTTCTATTCGATGATTTTCATTTCTGTTCTATAATATATGTGTACAGTGTTTAATGTCTATAATCTGATGTTTTCAATTTTTGATTTTTTCAATCTGTTCGGATTTGATGGACAATTATTGTGAGAAAATGTCAGAACTATTACGATTTCATTTAATGAACGAATTGGTACTATTTTACTATATATAGTTGAAATCGAAAGTAAATATTTCAGATTTATATTCTCTAAATTTTAATAAGCAAAAATTTTTGATTAAATTAAAGATTTAATAAAGATTAATTAAATTAGTAAAATGTATTAACATTTTACTAATAAATTATTAGATTATTATTTATTAACAAAATTTGCTAATAAATTAATAGACTACTTATTACACTGAAAAAAATTTGTTTGAAAAATTCAACTATTATTGGATAGTAGAGTGAAAAGTAGTTAAATTAATTACTTTTTAAATTAATCTAATACTGTCTGTAAAGTAAATTTTACTACTTATTATGTAGTTAAAAATATAGAATTCAAGCAACTAAGAAAAGTAGTTAAATTTTAACAATAACTGCAAAACCTTGTTGCACCAACTACATTCTTAATTATTTTAATTACTTCTTGATAGTTAACACAAGTTTTTTAATATCTTTGGGGACTTATTGAACTATGGAACTAATTCAAATGGAAATACTTACTAATTTTAACTTTATTGATCGACATTTTATTAATTTATATTTCAAAAGCATATAAACAAATCTTCTTTCTCTTTTACTACTATTAATTTTTTATCTTTCAAAAATTTCTTAATTTTTCTTAAACAAATCCCTGATGATGGCACTCAATTAGAGGCCGAAACGTTGGCTGAGAAATAATAATAAAGATGCTAGAAAAATATTAACAACATCAAAATTTTTTCTGATACCATCTTACATCTTTTCAACACATAAGGAAAGAAAAGAAAGGATCGAAAAATTATCTATACACTTGTTTCTTTTTTTTTAATTTCAAAGTGCTTAACAATAATAATTTTGATAAAGTGTGCAAAAATTAAAAAACTTTTAACGCCAATTAATTTAATTTTTATTTTAATTTAATTATTTAACAGAATATAAAAAGTTCCTAAATTTTAAATATAGTAAAAAATTAAGTCACTTTTTCACATATATAAGTAAAAATTGTCACTTAATAATTTTAGTTAAACAAGATGCCACGACAGATTAAGGAAATAAACTATATGTGAAATAACCATGATTTTTAAACAAATCTTTAAATTTTTATATTTTTTACAATAATTTGTTTTAAAAAAACTACCACAAAGTTATTACTTAAAAATTATTTAATGAAGTATTCATTTTAAAAATTGTAATTTAAATTCTGTTGAAATTAGTTGGAATTAAAAAAATTTTCAAGCAATTTTTAAAAATAATTGAACTATTTAAATAAATGTTAAAATAACTTTCACAAATTCAATTATTCTTATAAATTTTCTTAAAATTTATCGTAAAATTATTGAATTTCCAATTACTGTTATTTAATATCTAACTCAATGTTATTGAAAATTCTGTAACACATATTATGGATATGGACTTTACTTACATGTTATTGAAAATTCATAATATATATTTCTAACAGTGTTATATTTTAATTAAATTTACCATAATTTCTCAAATAATGAAAATTTTACAGGAATTCAATTATATTTATAAGTAGTATTTTCCACAAATTTTTTTTTAAATTTATTTTCTAAATCTTTTTATAAAATTCATCGCAATAATTCAATTATTTTTATAAATATAATGAAACTCAATGCAGAATTTTTATTATTTTAAATACAACTTTAATCAAATTCCTCGAAAAATGCAATTCTTGTTAAAAATTTGATAAAAATGTTGTCCACAGAATTATATTATTTAAAAAATTGTTTTTCAAATCATGTGTAACAGTTCAATTTTAAAAATTATTCAATTATTGAAATGATTATTATTTTATTTTTTTGTTTCGAATTATTTGCTTGTATTTAAATAATTGAATTCTTGTAGAAATTCGTCATTCGTGAGTTTTCGGGGTCGCTGAATTTGACACATTTACTGTAAATGTTAAAATGTTAAATGTTTGCAGGCTACTAATTAAAAACGATAAACAACATTTTTACACTATTTACAAAATTTTATACATCAAAAACTTTTAAAAAAGTGCAATTTCTTATTGTTTAAATGTTTAAAACAATATGATTTAGCAAATAACAAAAATTGTATAATTAGTCTCGAGATATCTCTTGGAAATTAATTGTTGAGTGTTTAAAAAAATTGAAAATTCATTGAGATTTGTGACCTATAGACTATTTTGAAAAAATAAAACTAACTCTGGGGAATTCAGTTTTAAGGGAATAGGAGACTAATTCTTGTCAATGATTTCTAGAGTTTTACTCTGATTGACTTGAAATTTTAGGGTAATATATTCATGAGATATTTTACTGTAAGAAAATAAAGAAACTCAATTTTTTGTAAGTGCAAATTTTACCCCCTTTAAAAGAGCATGTCAACATTAGTCACACAAAATTAGGGTAAGTGTACCGATTGCTGCTGATGCTTTATAATTGCTTCGCGTTTATAAAATGTGTAATTATTTATCACGAAAATATTCATGTTTAAAAAATTATTTCGATAATATACTTGATACAATATTGTCCATAAACATAAACATTTATAAAAAAAATTACTTTAATTATTTAAATTATATTTCTGACTAACGCAGACATTAAAACACACATGTGAAATGTATATGTGCTTCAATTGCTGCGGGCAAAGTGATATCTAAATGTATATGTAATTTTGTTCACAGAAACTGAAGCGCAGTAATTGACACAACGCACAGGATTAGATACTTTTGATATTCTTTTTAATTAAATTATATAAGTTTACATGCTATATTAGTTTTTTTGTAAAAATTTTTGAAGAATACAAACAATAAATTTAAAAAATTTTTAATTTAATTTCTTTGGTATTAATTTTTTTTTCTATGAATAAGATGTCTTGGCTGGAATGCCGTAGAAACTAATGCACTTACCTTATGCTATTAATTTTTGTAAAAATTTCACAAGAATACATAAATAATAAGTTTAATAAGTTTTTAATTTAACTTCTTTGTTATAAATTTATTTTTTCTATCAAAAAATATATTTCTTGACTGGAATACCGCAGAAACTATAGTAGTGCACTTACCGTAATATATGAAATAAATAACAAGATTCAAAGAAGTTAAAAAGTTTTCTAAGTACATAACTCACAATTCTACAGTTGGCCCTAGTTAGGACCCTTCTGGGTTTTGTTAACAAGAACTATCAAGATAGTATCAATATAACCCCCATTATTGATTATATGGCACAACTTGTTGGCAATTTCCAAATATAAAACGACTATATAAATGAGTCTAAAATAAATTAAATTTTAAGGAATTTCTTCGCATAGCGCTAACAAGGTGTTGTTGTGAGTTTAGAAAGAAATGAAAGTTACGCAATAGCGTAATGGCCGTCGGGTGTAGGCGCACACATATATATATATTGTAAATTTGAGAAGGAAGTTCCGGCCGGGTGTAACAGGAGGCGAATAGCGTCTGGTTTTTGTTATCGGCTAATTGGAGGGGAGGTTGAATTCTCAAGGTAAAGGAATTGGAGTTTACACACAAAAAACCCAGTCTCATTTTTGTTGCATCTCAAAATGAGACTATGTTAAATGCCATAGAACGTGGCGCCACCTAAGAGTCTCATTTTTGTTGCAACTCAAAATGAGTAGCGTATGATACTCATTTTGAGACTAGGTTTTTTCAGTGTAGTGGGGTTAATTTTAATTTCCTAATTTTTCCCACCCCGAGGTTATATAAATATATATATATAGAAAAGTGGGAGGAGGCGAGCACGACTGCAGGTAATTTCCTTCTCAGGAAGAGAATAGAGACGTAATTACTTAACGCCTTTAAAAAATACCCCTCTCTCTCTCTTTTCAGCGTGCGGTCTTATTAAAAGAGGATATAACGCCCCTGCCCGGGTGGAAGCCAGTGTGAGATGGAGAATCGGAGGAGAAAACGCCCCTCGAGGGGTATAACATGCATTACTTAGCTAAAGTGAGAGATATAGTTGCTCAAGATCCTCGCGGGTGAAAAAAGATCACTTAAGATCAATCAAGATTTCTTTGATAAATGCACGAGCAAGAGGGAAATGATTTCAGTTTTCAGCGTCGATAAAAGTGTCATTGACTCTTATATATAATGCTTCAACTTTTTGGAATAAAAAACTCTAGAATAAAATTTTTTTGTTCGAAAATAAAATGTAAGAAATGTAAATTAAATTTTAATTCCTAACGGGATTCTTCAAACATCGCATTCTTCTGAAGTTGAGACAAAAGGAATTGGAAGTAAAATTTGATTTCTGTCTACTTTATAACCGCAAGTTTCAAAGTTATTCGAAGTAAATCCCAAAGGGTTGGAGTAAATTTTATTAGTCTCACTCCTTTTTCATTCACTTTGGAATACACTGAAAAAATTTAATTCATTCAAATAACTGATTAATTGACTATTATCAATTAAATATTTACTTGAATCAAATAATATCTATTAGAGTCAATTAAATGCTATTTGCTTCAAATACTGAAGGAATTGATTCAAATACTGAAGTAATTGATTCAAATACTGAAGTTATTGATTTAAATATACCATTTAATTGACTCCAATAAATATTATTTGATTTAAGTAAATATTCAATTAATATAATAGTCAATTAATCGGTTATTTGAATCAATTAAATTTTTTTTTCACTGTAGATTTTAAACTCAAAAATCTTAACTCCCATAATTTTTTATGCCATTTACTTATTCTTAAGTTTTTTAGTTTCCTGATGGTAAAATATATGGTATAATTTAGAAAGTATTCTTGCAACCATAGAATTAAAATCACTTATCTTATTTCCTTCAACTCCGAAAGTGTTTTACACTTTTTATATAAAAATATACAGCAGAAATCACTTACTCTATATATTAAGAATCTGATAATTATTTTTAAAAAATCATGAGAAATTGTTATATACGAAGAAAAAAATTTTGAAGATAACTTTAAAAATTCTGGTTGAAAGTAGGTTTTTTTATAAAAACTTTATAAACTGACGGCGATTGTAAATCACGCACCATTTGTATACTTTTGACAATGAAGTATGAGAATATCTTTTTGAAAAATGTAGATGACCTGCTTTTGAAAAATGCAAATGACTTTTTGAGAAAAATAAGAAGGAAGTATTTTTTTGCGTTAAGATTTGTAAACACAGAAATCAGCTTGACTACTTTATTGCAGTAAAAAGATATAAACTTTTGCACTCCATTTTATTAACTTTTCTTGCGAGTCTATAAAAAATTATATAACCATATAAGAAAAAAAAATTATACAATAGAAATAATAGATAACTATATAAATATAAAAAATATAAGAAGTTAATAAATCTGAATTTTAAGTGAAAAAAATATTTCAAAGTTATATATAAGAATCAATTTTGAATGCAAATTAATTTGATTCTTCAAAAAAATTTATGTTTTCTCTTATCATAAGTATATTAAAGTATTTGAGTTGGTTATCAGAATTTTTAATCTCTAAATTTTACTCCTTTTGCTTTAACTCCAAATGAGGATTTTAACTCCCTTGGAGTTAAAATCACTCTTAATTTTTTTAATCCTTTATTTCAATAATAAAAGAAAAAAAGTTACAATTGGAGGAAAGTTTTTCACGTTAAAAAAATATATTACAAAACTTATGATTATTATCTCATTCTAAATCTGAATTCGTAAAAAGTTCCTATTAATGAAATATGACCATAAGTCTTCCATCAAATGATTTAGTAATAATTTCACTAACAATTACACAGTTTTCTTGAAAGTATCAAATTGATACTAAAGTGGATCAAATTGATGCCAAAAAACTGGATCAATTTTTTATTTGATCCACATTTTTGGTATCAATTCGTTGCCATTTGATACTTTTGTGTTTACAGTGTAGTAAAATTTTACCAACTGTTAGTTGAATTTTTATAAAAATTAGTATAGAAATATTTGATTAAAAGTTGCTAAAACGCTTCAAATTCAAAAAATTTAATTCAAACGAAATTTTAAAATTCTACTAAAATATTATAGTAAAATTTTAAACTTAAAATTATACTCACATTTTACTAACACATTTTTTTAAGCACTGTTAACTTAAAAGTATATCAAGTGGCAACGAATTGATACCAAAGGTGTGGATCAAATAAAAAATTGATCCAGATTTTTGGAATCAATTTGACCCACTTTAGTATCAATTTGATACTTTCAAGAAAACTGTGAGGATATCAAACTGAGACAAAAAACTTTATCAATACTTTTGCAATTATTCAATAACTGTTTTGATCGATTCTTTGCGCCTTGATTATTGATATATCCTTAGAAAAATCAAAATTGGAAAAAACGACCATAAAAATTGCTAACAATTAGAAAAATTTTAATATTTTTTTTATTTGGATTTATAATTTTTGTGAGACATAGTGTTTAATAAAATTTCATTATTTTTATTATATTTAAAAATATTTAATTTATTAGCTCTTTCATATATTTTTTATGTTTTTTAGATTGTAACAAAATATATGGAATTTGGATTAATGACAAGCGAAAGTATAGAAAGAAAAAAAATTTGTTAAATTTATTGTAATTTTCAGATGGTGTTCTTTCAACACAATTCTAGTAGTGTTATTTTATCGAATAAAAATGCGTATTAATTTAACACGCTCTATTAGTGTTAATTTAACACTATTGTAAATTTAAAACGCTTTAGTGATAATTTAATACTCTACTATTAATTTAACAATAATCTGGTGTAACTTGACACACTTCAGTGTCATTTTAACACCAAATGTAGAGTTAAAATCATCCACATTAAGGTTAAAATTAGCTCGACTAATATTAATACCACATTTGGTGTTAAATTAACACTTCTTTTTTCTCTTTATAGAAATTTTCGAGTCTTAATTCAACTCCAAATGTGAGTCAATCTAAGACTTTGTAGAGTTTTTATCAAAATAATGAGTTTAGCTTTTTTAAACCATGTAAAATTTAAATTTTGTCTAATTCTCTTTTCAGTAGGTCGCAAAAAGGTCTAACGACTGCTAATAATAAATCCTCTTGAGAATTAAAATTCCGATTCTTAACAGCTAATATGAAGCTACACAATTCCTAAAAGTCCAAAATTTAATAGAAATTTTTTAGATAAAACTATATACTGAAAACTTCTCTCTAAATCTGAATTAGTAAAAATGTTTACTAATTTGAATTACTGACTGACTTTTTGCTTTTGAATTAGTAAATTTTACTAATAAATAGCCATTTCTACTAATTTATTAGTAAAGTTTACTAATTCAAAAGCAAAAAGTCAGTCACTAATTAAAATTAGTAAACATTTTTACTAATTCAAATTTAGAGAGTTAGTGGTTTTTTAATACTCACAAATTCTTGGTGTAAATTACTTCGAAAATATTTTTGGTATAAATACCCCACAAATTTTTTACAGTGTCGAAACAATAGGACGAATATTTTTTTTGGAAATTTTTTAGTGTTAGAACAATAAGACGAATAATTTTTTTAAAGAACACTGAAAAAAAAGTTCTGGTTGGAATTACCAGAAATCCTATAGTTTTGACTAGAATTTTGTGTTAAATATATACCCTAACCAGAACATTTCTTGTTAGGTTAACCAGAATTCTAGTTAATATAACCAGAATTCTGGTTGTTTTAACTATAGCATATCGTGTTAAATATATCCTAACCCAGAACTTTTTTTTCAGTGAACACTTATCTTCTTTCTGCAAAAAATGTAACAAATTTTATATCCACTTTAACAATTTTCAAAGTGATAGCAATTCATAGAAAATCGTTATCAGTTATCCTCTGTATAAACAGAGAAGAGCGATAGATTGATAGTCGTTATCAATTTAATCATAAAATGAAGAGACTTTGGAATCTTCTTGTTTTGTTTTGGAGGGAGAAATATATATATGTTGAGCGTAGCAATTGGTTTCGATAAGACAAGTATAATCTATATATATATATCTGAATAATATGGAAAAAGTTGGAAAAGATTTAAAGCCATGGCAAAAGATCGTCATGATCTTGATCATTCTCATCATCAATTCAGATGAAAACATGAGCATTTGAAATGCTTGTGAAGATAGACAGGGTGAAATGAAAATGAGGGGTGGTTTTTTAGACTATGTACATGCGATAGTGGTGGTGGTGGAGTGGAAGTGTAGGGAGGAGCCATCTTGCGGCCGGTTGTAGGGTAGCTGCCAATTGATTTGTCCCCTCCAGTGAGCCACGCTTCGCGGAAGACAAGAAGGGCGTCAATTTCAATTCCAGTTAAAAAAAAGTTGTACACAGAAAGGCGGAGTCAAGAGTGGAATTCCCGCTCGGCGATTCGTTAGCGATAGCGTGAATCCCCGGTACCCGCTCAAAGCAGAGCCAATCGGCTTTCGCCTGGGTGGAAACAGAAACTGGTTTAAGGTATCGTGGACCGAGGGGAGCCTTTGCTTCAACTCTCGAGGCAGATAGTGCTGTGCCGTTGGCTCGCGCCGTACTGCTTTCCACACTAGCCGGCTTTCTATTTACTTAAAAATTTGTTTGTGTCACGCGACATTATCAGTCAAAACTGATTAACACAAACGGTCAGTGCTCCTAGTGCTCCCTTTTTCTTTTCCAGTTGAAGAAAAGAAATCACGGAACACATATCTATATCTGTGAGTGTTTGTGTTTGTGAACACGTGACAACTTTTTTTAAGTGATGTTTTCATGACTGCAATTGTGTAGAAACTCATCTAAAGGATTTATATTTAACCCTTTAATCACATTAGGTGACTGTGAACATCATTGTAGGTGACTTTTCTAAATGGATACTTTTCTGGAAAAGTGAAATTAGCCTTCCGACGGAAAGAATGTTTACGTGATTTTAGAAGGAGAAAAAATTTAATTTCCCTTAGCGACGGGTGAGAGGGAAATAAGTTTGCAGGGGGCAAAAAAAAAGGGTGTAAAGATTGAAAGAGCGGGTCAATGAGAAAGTGTGATTAATGTGAATAAAAGATCTCCGTGACGGAGACTAAAATTGTCAAGTTGATTCCAAATATGGTCCTTGAACCAGGAGGTGGTTTGTCATTTCCACCGCCTCCTGGTGGTGGTACTGCCGCCTCTGGTGGATCACTTCTTGGACCAGCGAGATTGTTCCAGAGGGCGACACCTGTTTTTCCATTTCACCTCGCAGGATGGCCACCTCATCATCAGGTTCTTGGACAGGTGCAAAGTCAGGTTCAGCAAACGATGCAGGCGCAGCATCAAGCTGCTGCAGTTGCCGCTGCACGTTTCTTGAATCATCATCATCCCCATCATGCTCATCCCGCGCTGGGAAATCATCCCCTTGTGCCTGCCATTGCCGCTCATCATCCCGCTGCTCATCATCTTCATCATTCGAGCGATCATGTTGATGATGACGATGACAAGAAAGGTAAACATTATGATCATCATTTTTAGCATCTTTGTTGGGAAAAGCATCTAATCAATCACGTTCAGTGTGGGTTTTGATTATATACTGAACGTTGATTTTTGATTTGATGAAACTATTAAGTTTGAGGGGAAATGCGGTGAAAAGATCAGGAGGGGTTCATCAAAATTATGGTTGATTTTTGATGCTATGTCGAGACTGGTACCCGCAGTTAATTTGTCAAACTTAACTTTATTTTATGTTGGTTGTTGGTAAAAATAATATAAGGCTCTAAAAGTGGCACCTAAGTTATTGTCAGCATCCACAATTTTTCCAAATTTTTAATGTTGCAACCCATATTTATTTATATTTAACAATAACTGCCTTTTTTAACTCCCAATTGATTTTTGAACCTTGATGTTTAAGCCTAGATTCTTATTTATGGATCGTTGGTTTTTGATCCTTAATTTTTGATTCTGACTCCTTGCGGCTTTTGATGTTTGGCTTTTTATTAAAGATCCTAAAGTTTTGATTCATCCCGATTCTTGATTCTGGTTCCTTGATTTTAATTCTGGATCTTTGAATTTTGATACTGGATCCTTCAATTTTTGATGCTTGATTTGTGATAACGGATACGTTATTTCCTAATCCGCTTTATTCTTGATACTTGATTCTTGGTCCGCACTGTATCGAGAACAATAAAGAAAAAGGAATAATGGATGTGCTCAACTTACAATTTTCATTTATTATTGAAGCACACTTTTTGATATCAGAACAATTTGGAATGGCTTAGTATTACCTGAACTTGAGTTGTTACCGAGACAAAAAAAACCCAATTGTTTAGAAGACAAATAAACTATGATTCTTGATCTACTTCTTTTTATACATTATTTCTGATTTTTAATTCTTGATGTTCGATTTCTGATTTTTGATCCTTGTTCGTGTTTTGATTCTGGATCCTTCAATTTTGATGCATTTGTGATAACAGATACTTTATTATTTCTAATCCTTTATTCTTGATACTTGATTTAAATCTTTAAATCTGAATTATAGTTAAAATTAACTAATTGTTAGGTAAAGTCTTGTCTGACTTTTTGCTTCTGTAATTAAAGAAACAGTAACTAGAATTATTAGTAGAAACAGTTTATAAATAACAAATTGATCAAACTTGACTATTTTCATTCCATACCAAACATGTTGGTTATAATAATTTAATCCGAATATTTGTCTATAAATTGAATCGAAATGGGTAATAATTTAATATTTTCAAGAAAGTGTGCTGAACACGGAAACCAGGAATTAGAGCTGATAATTTTTATTTAAACCAAATGTTTTTTATCTCAACAGTTTGGGAATGTTGTTGTAACGAAAATTCAGTTGTTTATTGTCCAAGCAATGGCATTTGCTATATGTAACAGTTAATACAACAATCCTTTTTCTCTGTAAATGTACAGGTCCTCGCTAAATCTTACGAAATCTGAATTTAGCATCAACGCTATAATTAACGAAAACTATCGTTTTTCGCAAAAACAAAAAGAATTAAGTTTAAAGAGTTTAATTACAAGTGAACAATAGTTTCATAAAAGTGGAGAGGGAATAATAAAAAATGAGATAAATTAGTGATTGATTTAAGGATTCGGAGGAGTAGAGAAATTAGGGATTAGAAGAAGTAGTAAAATTAGTGTTTAGGACAAGTAGAAAAATTGGGGTAAGTAGTATAGTTAGTGATTATAGAAAAGTAGGAATGTTAGTGATTAGGAAAAGTAGGAATGTTAGTGATTAGGAAAAGCAGAAAATTAGGGATCAGTATATAGAAGTAAGGGAGTAGTTAGCTAAACCCAAGTTTACTCATAGGCAGTTAAAACTTAAACGACTTGGAATTGTGGTCGTTTTTCTCGGTTTGAATGCGCGTCGTGGAGCCTTTATCGTATTCCAAAATATCAAGAACAATGCCTGGGAAATGGCCCAGTGGGAATTCTGTAACACGGTCAATCATAAGATCGTTCTTAGCATTCCTTTGGGATCACTTACATGGCAGTCTCTCTCTCTCTCACTCTTTAGTTTCTCCGCCCTTCTTCCGACGGCTGGAATCACGTTTCGCACAGAAAGCATCGCACGGTTGAGGGTGGAAATCTGTTTTTTACGTGATCCCATTCGCCACCCTTAAATCCTTGTTTATATATCGTTGTAGGAATCATACGCAAGAATACCTCTTATGTACCGCATTCGACTTTTTTTTTGGGAAAACTGTCCCTCGATACACAGAACCCTCGTATAACATACATTTGAAAAAGTTCCCAATTCACGTGATTTCAAAATGGAATTGTACTTTTCTTTTAATCGATTGCTAATTCAATTCTATTCTGATGTAAACGATTTGCTAATTCAATTCTATTCTGATGTAATCGATTTGCTAATTCAATTCTATTCTGATGCAAACGATTTACTAATTCAATTCTATTTGGTTGTAATCGATTGCTAATTCAATTCTATTCCGTTGTAATCTATTCTATTTTAATTATATTAAAATTCTATTAGGTCCTACAATAAATCTACTGGGTTTTATTATATTTGCATTATGTTTTATTATGTTTGTGCTATGTTTTATTAGAATTCAATATAGTTTTACAATAATTTGAGTTTGTTTTATTGTAATCATGTTGTTTTCTAATAATTCAATTATACGTTCCATTGAAATTCTATTCCTTTCAATTACAATTGTATTATATTTCGTAATAATTCAATTATGTTTTATTATAATTGTATTATGTTTTATAGTGATTCAATTACGTTTGATTACAATTTTACTACGTTTTATAGTGATTCAATTATTTTTTATTATAGTTTTATTATGTTTCATAATAATTTAATTGTGTTCTATATCATAATTACATATAGTTTTACAATAATTCTGTAAAATTTTATTGAAATGGAATTTTGTTTCACAATATATACATTGATTAGGTTTTATTGTAATTCTATATTTTTACAGCAATTCAATTAAGTACTATTATCCTATTGTTTACTATAATAATTCAATTAGTGCTTTATTAAAATTATAATTTACTTCATTTTATAATTAGTTTATTATTTCATTAAAATTTCATTCCGTTTTGTTGTAATTTTTATTAGGTTTTATTAGCATTCTATTAATTTACAATATAATTTTTTTAATTTTATAAAAATTTACATTGATTTTTCTATAATTTCATTGCATCTTGTAATTTTATTTTATGATTTTTATTATTATGCTCTATTATGATTTTATTGTAATTGTATTACGATTCTACTATGATTTTATATTATAAAGAATTGTATTACTGTATATAGTTTTGTAATTCTATAGTTTTTTTAATCTTCGTATACATTTCTTTGGTAGAATAATAATTTTATTTCGATAACAATATTAATTATAATAATAATATTAAAACAATTCTATTAAAATTTATTAAAATTAATGTATGTTTTAATTCAAGTTCTATTATACGTTTTATTTTAATTCAACTATACTTCATTATATTTATATTATTATTTTTTCAAATTCGGCAATTTTTAAAAAGTTTTATTTGTCCTTAAATGGCTTTTCTGTGTTCAAAAAAAGGAACTATTGCAATTCATTTGGTTTTGTAACACTTTAAAGAAAAAAATGAATACAATAATTAATCAATTCTTGCAACTATTGAATATTAATATAAAGAACAAATATGTAGATTTCTTAAACGAATAATTGAATTTAGTGTACAAATATTTTTTAGACAAACCTGTGGCGATAATTGATTTAAGTAAATTTCACACCCGCGATGCAGTAAATATTTATTTTTACCAAACAATTATTTTCGTCAAAAATAAATATACTTTAGGTCTCTCAATTCATTAAAGGTATCACCATTTTTGCGCCTTATTAATTGAATTATTGTTTATTGTTAATTAATTAATATTAACATAATTAATAATTAAATAAAATTTAAATACGTCCATTCAATAGAAATAGTTAATTTAATAATTTAATTATTCTAATTCTTTTTAATTATTATAATTAATATTAATTTTTATTATTAATTATTACTGTTACTAATCGTTATATAATTATTAATAATTTTATTCTTTTTGATTATTTATTTTTATTATTTATTTATATTTATTTATTAACATTTTGAATAATTTTAAATAATTTTTAATAATTCTACTAACTCTTGGTAATTATTATAAGTTTATAAATTCAAACCTTTTCTATTTACAACTTTTATAGTTCAGTTTATAAGTTTGAATTTATGATTTTTTATTATATAGTTTTGTTATTATAATTTTTTTTTATTAATATTAATGGAAAGTATATATTTACTATGAAATAATAATAACATCACATCGTGAATAAATGTTTCTATTTCTCTAAATAAAAGTTAAGTGAAAAAAATTCAAAAAGGATGTAATTATAAAAATGGAGAACTGTGAATTTTGATATAATTTATATATAGAAAAAAAAGACGTAAAACTATTATAGAATATTGAATATACATATTCATTAGGTTTGTAATAAAAAGGATCGCTTGGTTGCATACCGCATAGTATAGAAATGTAATGCTATAAAAAATATATATACGTATATATAGTTTGCTTAAAATTTTAGATACAATCAAATAATTACGTACAAAAGCAATTAATTGTAACAGGACACCACTCGGGAACTATCATTATCACCTTTTGTATAGTACTGTATATGATAGCATTTAAAATTAGAAACTAGTTATTTGTGTTCAAATTGAAAAATGTGCCTTCTTGTTAGGAGACTATTCTATATACCTATATGTTATATACGCGATAATCTGCTGTTGCGCGCACTTATTCACCTATTTAAACTTTAAAATGGTTTTACTATCTTCAAACACAATAATATTTAAAGAAACTCACTTTAATTTTCTTCTGTTTTCCACGTGTTATTAATTTTTATTGTTTCTTAATTTTTTTTAATTGTTTTTTTAATTTTTTAGTGGTTTTTTTTACTGCTGGACTTTTTCCAATTTTTCACTTTTTTTATTTAAGAATGTTTTTTATTCTTTTTTCTGTTAATTTTTTTTGTTTCAACATTCAATTTTTCTGTTTTTTATTTTTTCTATTTTCTATTCTTTCTGATTTTAATTTTCTACGCGAAAAAAAATCTCCACCTGGAACAACTATAAAATTCACTATATTAGGGAAATTTTTATCTATTGCAACGAATACTTTCGCTATGTTAAACAATACTTTAGCTATTTCAGCTAAAGTAATCGCTGTTCTAGTTGAAAGTTTTTTTACGTGTATTGTTGTTAATTTTTTTAGCTTAAATTTTTTCGACTTTTAATTTTTTATTTTAATTTTTCAGTGATTTAGTTTTTCAAACATACAATTTCAATTTATGTTTTTACGTTTTCAATTTTTTGCTTTTAATTTTCTACTCTTGCCTATTTGTTTAATTTGTTTCTTATTTCTTCAGTTGTTAATTTTCTTCTTTTTCACTATATGCATTTCATTTTTCTTGTTTCTACATTTTTTCTATTTTAAATTTTTCCTTGTTTCTATTTTTTTTTATTAAAAATTTTTCTTGTTTTCAGTTTTCCTTGTTTCTATTTTTTTTATTTTATAAACTTTTCTTCGTTTTCAATTATTTCTACTAATCATTTCTTGATTTTAAGTTTTGAATTGTTTTCTGTTTCTAATTTTCCGGTTTTAATTTTTTTTGTTTATAATTTTTCTATTTCTATCATTTTATTCAAATTTCTATTATTTTTTGCTTCTTCGGTTTTTATTTTTCCTTTTCGTTTATTTTTACTGCTTTGTTTTTTGTTATAGTTTTTTCTATTTTTATTTGAGCTTTTCTTTTTTTTCATTTTTCTACTTTGCATTTTTTCAAATATTTCTACTCATCATTTCTTGATTTTAAGTTTTGAATTGTTTTCTGTTTTTTAATTTTTCAGTTTAAACTTCTTTTGTTTTTAATTTTTCTAGTTCTATCATTTTATTCAATTTTCTATTATTTTTTGCTTCTTTGGTTTTTATTTTTCCTTTTCGTTAATGTTTTTCTGTTTTGCATTTTTTTGTTTTAATTTTTTATATTTTTATTTTAGTTTTTCTTATGTTTTTTTTTAATTTTTCTATTTTGCATTTTTTATTCGGTTTCAATCTTTTTCTATCTTAATTTTTCATTCTATTTAATGTTTTATTGTTAACAATATTTTATAGCCTTTATGTTTTACCACTATTTTCCTTTTTTTATAAAGTTTAGTAATCAACTGTTTTTAAATTTTTTTGTTCCCTTCGACATTTTTTATTCACACTATTTTATAGTGCCTTTTTCTATTTAGTTGTGTATTTTTGTTACTTACAATGCAATTTTTTTGCTTGAAATTAAAAAATTTTTTAAATCAGTTTTCTTTTAGGGAACTTTTTTGATATTTTTTTTTCAAACGCGAACCATAACTGCGGATAAAATTGAATTTCGTTGGAAGATTTAAATGAACTTGACTACTGAAACATGGAAAATGAACTTGTCTAATGGATTGCAATAAACTTTTTTGACAGTCTGAAACGATTTTAATTGAAGCTCGTGATAACTTGAGTTTTATAATTAAAAAATTTTCCAATTTGAGAGATTTCTCATTTTAACGTGCGTAATATTTATTGACTGCGGTATTGCGAATGTTTCAAAAATATAATTTATATAATTTTTTTGCTATCTGATTTTTAACTTCAATTAAAATTTTAAAGAGTAAACTTTTTTAAATTTAGTATTTGAAATTTAAAAATTTTTCTAAAATTATATACTATTATTAATTATTAATATACTTTTTTTTAATTTGAAAATTTTAAATAACGAGCTGTTTCAATATTGACACGTGTAATTAAAAACTTGATTTAATCACGATTAACAATTGAGATTATTGACCATAATCTTGAAGATAATGGGATTGAATTAAATCATTAAAAAAAGCTAGCTGATTGCGTAATTACCGTCGCGAGAATGTAACGCGTACAAGCACTATAGAAGGGTTTTCTCAGTTTACATGATCGTTAAACTTTTTAATACTTGATCATTAAACTTGTGCCAGGAGGATTAGTCAAGTGTCCATTTTGAAGCACTTTCCTCCTCTCGGTCCAACATGTGTTCACCGAGAAACATACATTATATCCTATATATTTTTACCGTATATATATATGTATATTTCATATACACGCATTGCTCTCATTTACTCGAAAATAAAATTAAAATAATAATACTAAAAAAATCTTGTTTTTGCATTTTTTCTTCTAGTAAAAAAGTGTGCGACTTAATTTTCTTCTCTTTGTAGAAAATTATACGTAGAGAAACGTAAATATGCGTGAATAAGTTTTTACAACAGGGGAAAAAGGTATATATTATTTTCTCAGCTAGTCGGATAAATTATTTGTTCTCTTTTTTTAATAAATTTTATTTTGTTCTCAGATGAAAATTTTTCTACCGAATTTTATTAAAATCATTCTGTGGATTCTCTCCAGAAAAATTCTTAAGTGATTATTATTCTTCCTGAAATTTTTTAATGTTACTTTGCAACTCTTTTGATTCGTTTTTTGTCTCAATTTTGACATCCTTAGAAAAATTTTAAAGAAATTTCTGATATCTTACCTTTATAGATTCATAATTATTAAATTATTACTGTACATTTGTCAAAAAAAATTCTATAGAATTTTACCAAAAAATGATTCGATACATAAAATTCTATTAAAAAAAATTTTTTTCACTTTAGAATATGTTTTGAAGCAAAAATTGTACGAAAAACAAGAATAATTCAGTATAATATTTAAATGAATTCTAATGAATATTATGTAGAAAATTACCCAATTATTCTTTTGGAAATATTTATTAATTATATTGTGTATTAAAATTTTTTTTTGAATTTCGCGCCAATATAGTTCATTAAATTGCCATCTAAGTGGTATGAAAATTCTCTCACAAACGAAATGATGAACACTTTTTAACAAACTTTATGTGCTAGTTAAATTTGAATTATTAAAAAATAAAGGAAAAAGAAGTTTATACATTTTATTTGTCAATTACAAATTTTAATTAAAAAAGAACTATGATTTTCAAATTCAAACCTTTTTAAAATAAAATTTTTTTTTAAATATTGCTATTTCTTCAATTTTTTATAAAAATTAAAGATGGTCAAAAGAGAACATAATTCTTTTATATCATATGAATATTGTTACTGTGACTACTTCAAAATTATTTTCACATTCAATTATTTTCTAAAATGTTACCTAAAACTCATTTATAAATCAATTTTTATTTAAAATTCTACGAGAATTTAATTACTTGAATATAAATACGTATAATAAAGTACTACAAAAAATTGTATTACCAAATTCTTAAATAATTGAACTCTTTTGACAAATTTTAATAAAATTTTGAAGAATAAATGTATTTTTCGGGGAATACAATTAAAATTTTATTTACAATAATTGAAATTCTGTAATGAGATTTATTTTTTGTAAAAATAATTAATTGTATGCGTATAATTTTATTAAACATTTTTCAAATAATTGATTTCTTTTGGATAGTTTTATTAAAACAGTCAAGATAATTAAAATTATTTAAATGACGAAAGTTTTTGAAAATAATTATTGATAATCAATTTTCTTAATATTTTATACTAAAATTTTTCTTTGTTCCATTAGTTTTAATAATTAATTAAATATATATTCACAACTTTACCTAATTTTCAAAGATTTTGAATTATTACAATTTCTCAAAAATTTAAGTTCTTTAAAATTTCCGATTAAATTAATTTAAAATTGGAATTTTTTAACATTTCAAATTGAAATAATTTAAAGTTAATTTATTTAGGAAAATTGAAAAACGCAATTCTTTTAAAATTAAATTATAGTTTTTAAATATTTTAGTAAAATTATTCATTTAATAATTCATAAGTCATTAATTTTATGATTGTTGTTCAAGATTTAAAAAGAAATTAAATTCAGAAACTGAAAAACTTGAAGGTTTTGTATTCTAAATTGTGGTGATTTTATAGTTTATAAGGCAAACACGAAAGACGCTAAATTTCATAATTTTCTCATGAGTTATAAAAATTAAATTTTTTTCCGTATCTTTAAAAAGAAATGTCTGACTTTTTCCTGAGTATCCTCTGTCAGAATAGTTATAATAATATTCAAACTCAATTCATATGTTATTTTTATGAAAATAAATTGCAATTAAAAATTTCTACGTTTTATTATTTTTAAAAATTGTGAATTTTATTTTAAAAAGTGTGAGTCAGAAGTTATCCGCTCGCGAATTGTTGCTACTTTAAATTAATAATTATTTTTACCATTCAAATTTATAGAAAATATTTTCTACATGTCAAAGTTAGTAATGACTATTGAAAAATTATTCAACAATTTTTCATAAATATTAATTGACTGTGAATTTAAGGAAACAAATTAAAAATTGTGTAAGTAATGAGAGAACAATGAGATAAGTAATAGTAAAAGGGTAAATTAAAAAATAATAGGAAAAGAATAAAGCTATAAACTATGTCTATAAATAAATAAAAGTATCCAAAAAGGATGAAATGCTCGAAAAATAAATATAAATTTCCCATAGAAATTAATAAAATTACAAACGTCATGATTCTTTACTCTTTACTTCATATCGTTTGTGAGCGAATTTTCATGCCGTCTAGGCGGCAATTCAATGAACTGAATTGGCGCGAAATTTAAAAAAAAGAAAAATCCTACAAGATTGTTTTGGTTTATATATGTCTGAAAGAAGATTCACTGGACGTTTTCTAGAAATATTCAATAGAATCATTCTATTAAAATTCCATTATAATTATAGTAAAATTTAATAGAACCGTTCTAGTGAAATTCTAGAGAACTTTTCTTATACGGAAAATAAATTTTTTTTAGTTAATTAATAAAGAAAACAATCATTTAATGAAACCTCACATCGAATTAGGTTCTATTGGAAGAGAATATGATTTACAGTGGGACTTTCCGCATAAAGCAGTTGGTAATAGACGAGAATTCTCTTTCTTTCTTTCTCTCTCTCTCTCTACCTTTTGAGAAATGTTAATTACATCCTCACTATAATATACTCGATCATGATAAACTGTCAGAATGTTTTACGAGTCCTGTCTCTAATAGAGTCGGCATATCTCCCAATGAAAATCCTCGAGGTCTGTTATTTTCAAACCTCCACCCCCCTCTTTTTCTCATAAAAAAAAAAAATAAAACAAGAATCCTATTTTGATTTTTTTGTCACCATCTTTAGCGTTTCAGCTAATCGTAAAATAATGATGATGATGATAGAGAAAATTCATCAGATTTTTTTCCCTTCTTTTTTAAATTTGGAAGGAAAAACCTTGAAATAGAGTAATTGGTATGTGTGTGTGTGTGTGTATGAGAGAAAGAGGGAAGTGGAGAAAAAAAAGGGGAGAGAAATAAGAGAGGCAGAAAAGGATAGTGTGTGGTGGTGAAAGAGGAAAAACAAAAACGAGCCGACTTGGGGTAATAACTTAATTTAAACTAAACTACAGTTTAATAATTCTTGGCCAAGCCAGGCCGTGGAAGATGCAGCGGGCAACCAGCAATTTCAGAGCCGCCGTTAACTGCCGGTCGTTAGTCCCTTTTCAAAACTTCTTTTCTCTCCCTTCTGGTTGGGGGCATCCCACCGACTTTTACTTTTTTTTCATTTTTTCTTCTTTTTTTCTTCTTTTTTTCTCCCATTTCCCTTTTACCCCCGTGTCTATATACCGGCACTCACTTTTACCCCGTGCGCGATCATTGCTGCCGAGAATATCGCGCGCCGTTCGTTCTCTTTCGTACCAGCTTCAAACGAACTACCAGAACGCGAGCTAATTTTCAAATACCGTTGCGTGTCCACCGTAAAAAAATAGGTGGGGAGCGAAGGGAGAAGCCTCTCGAAATCTCGCGCCGAGAGGAGCAAATTGAATTGTCAAAACTCCACCCTTTTCCTACACTAACGATCCAATATGTCAAATCCTCGTCAAAAAGTGTCAGGGAATATTATTTTATTTCTTTTTTTTTTCTTTCGATTTTCTTTATTTTCGAAGCACTTTTTAATATTTATGAAAATTTTTGCTAATGCAATTTAGCAAACGTGTTTTCTTTTATGAATTAAAAATTTTTACTTTGATTATTACACTGAGAAATGAGAATATACATTATACTTAATTTAAATAGAAAAATAATTTTAAGTGATTTTGTTTACGATTGAAAATGCGACTAATTCTAAAAATCTGTTCATTAGATTGAAAACATTATATTAGAACATTAACATTATTAGGAAACTTTTACTTCCTTACAATGAAATTTAATTTCAGATTTAGTGCAATTTACTATGTATTTCAATAAACAATCCGAATAAAAAAAATTGAATAGAATTTTACTAGATGTTGATTCTAATAATGTACAAAATAATTCTGGATAAAATTTATAGTGAACGTTCTGTAAAATTTTACTACACAGAGAAAAAAGAATTATGTTAATATGGAACTAAAAAAATTTTTGATGTTACAAAATATTTTGTTACCTCATAACAGATTTATTGCTATTAGAAAAAATTTAAATTGTTAGCAGAAAAAAATTAATTTGTTGGTTCTATATTAATAATCTTTTTGTCGCAACGTAATCATAATCCTTTTTTTTCGAGTATAGAACAATTCAATTGGATTTCTACTAAATTACTGTTTATTAGTAAAATTTACTAATTCAGAAGCAAAAAGTCAGTCACTAATTCAAATTAGTAAAGATTTTTACTAATTCAAATTTGGAGAAATAATTTACTCAGTTTTTTTATAAATATTAATTATGTACCACCCTATTATCAATATTATATAATATAATATTAAAAATACGTTTAGTTAGTCAGGAAAAATAATTTTTTGGCAGGATAATTTGGAAATTTGGGATTTTTAAAAACAAAAGAAAAAAAGTCAGTCACAAAGTCAAATTAGTAAATATTTTTACTAATTTAAATTTAGATAGATAATTTACTCATTTTTTTATATATATTAATTATATACCACCCTATTAACAATATTATATAATATAATATTAATAATACGGATAGTTGAGTTGGGAAAAATAATTTTTTAGCAAGGAAATTTAGAAATTTAAGTTTTTTTCGACTTTTTTAAAAAAAATTTCTCGACTTTTCCTCCAAATATTCCAACAAAAATATTTATTTTACTATTAAAGGTAATTAATTTCGATTTTCATAGTGCGAAAAATAACTATAAACAAATCTTTTAAAAATTGTTGTTGAATTATTTTTTCTATTTAAATTTTCCAAAATATACAACTATAAAAATTTTGAATAACTGACATTTTTTAAAATTTAATTAAAAATAATTAACTTTTCTAAAATTGAATTGAAAATAATTAATTTTTTGAAAACTATATCGTTAAAATTTTTGAAAATCAACTTTTGAAGAATTTTAATTGCATATTTTCGAAATAATTAAATTATTAAGCACTTTAACAGAAATTCTTTAAATAATAAGATTTCAAAATGAAAATTGTCTTTAATTTTTTTTTTAAATTTAGTATTTTGAGTACGTTCAATTACATATTTGCGAAAATTCAAATACATACAAAAAAATAATAACATTTTTAGAATTGTTTATAACATTTTGGAGAAAAAAATATGTTCAAAATATTTCATTGAAATTCATCAAAAAATTAATTATTTTTGTTTTAAATAATACAACAACTCTTTTGAGAAATTCAAAAGAAGAAAAATTTAATTTTTCGAAAATTACATTTTAAAGTATTCTTAAAAACTGCTAATTTTGAGAAATTATTAAATTTTATCGGAAATAGTAATTTAAATGTAAATAAATTTTTAAACTGAAACTTGAAAATTGCCATGAAATCATGGTTGTATTTATCATTAAAATTCTTCAAATATTTGATAGCTTTTACTTTTTGAAAATATTGTACCATAATAAAATTAAGAAGTTAACATAGAGAGCTACAACTATTTAGGAAAAATTCAATTTTCGTATTTAAAGAATCTAATTCTCATTTTAAATAATTTGATTAAGAGATTAAGTTTAGTTGAAAATTATAGAAATTAATTGAATTCAAGAAGGTTTATAATATTGTAGTTTTTAGAAATTATTAAATTTTATCGGAAATAGTAATTTAAATGTAAATAAATTTTTAAACTGAAACTTGTGATTACCCTAATATTAATTATAAATTTTTCCTTCTTTCAAATTTCGCGCCTATTCAGTTCATTGAATTGCCGCCTAGATGGCATGAAAATTCACTCACAAACGAAATGACTGCAAAAAAGTCAATTTTCGCTAACTGAATTATAGGTATCGAAATTGTTCTTTATTTTAACCCAACCTAAAGGTAAATTTAACTAATACAATGACTTGAAAATTACTAAATTTTCAACTTTTTAATTAGTAAATATTACTATTGGAATTAGAGACTAAATTTTTACTGTCAAATTCGTTATTTTTGTATACTAATTCTATAGAGTAAAATTGTTTCGCTTCTGATGTAAAATAAATGCTATAAAAATTTAAATAATAAATCAATAAGATTTTTATTTGGTGTTAAAATAGCAACATCTGAAAACCACACGCAATAAATTTAACACTTTTTTTCTGTGAAGGCAATTAGGTTTTATTATTGGAATGATCGGCAGTAGAAGAAGCCTTTTGCTGAACAAATTAATTGGTTTAAAATTAAAAAAAGTTAACAGCAGTTCAATAAAAAGTAAAGTAGTCACGCACTGAAAAAAAATTCATTTGTTTCAATCATAATCGATTACTTGGTAATTATCAATTAAATATTTACGTTAATCAAATAATTTTTATTTGAGTCAAAAAAATGGTATTTGAAGGAATAATTTCAATATTTCTGCACGGAGAGAAAAAGGATAATTAAAATTATCCTGAAGGAGTGTAGACGTTGAAAAAGTTGACACTATTTAACATTTCTTATTATTTTTGAATTTTAAATCATCTTGGATAAAAAAATAGTAATGAGTTAATATTTTAAAAAAGGGCAGTAAATGAAAAACAGACTTCTAATTCAAGTGAATTAAATTTAACTGATTAGCAGTTATTTTTAATGGACAATGCATTTTTACATCAGTGAAAGATTGTCTACTAATTATTACTAGTAGCATTTCACTGATTACCACTATAATTAATTCGATTCGGATCAATTTCAGAATAAAAATCACATATTAAATACAGTGGTATTATTGTTTCCGTATGAACTAGTTTTCAAAATCAATGCTTCTTCTGTTCATTCAGTATTTTTTGATTAGATATTTTCTCCTGGCTGTCACTTTTTTTGATGAACGATGATAATTTTTAAACTGTTAAGTTTTTAATCTCTTTAACATCTGCTTGCAATTTTTTATTCCTGACAAATGTGGGAATGAAAAAAAAATTGTAAAACACAATGCTTCAATTAGGATGAAAAAAAAATGTTTGCTTATGAATTCGTACATGTTAACTTTCAAGCTAATTTTAGCTTAAAATTTCCATTCAATCTGTTGCTAAAAAAGTTGGTATTTTTTAAAAATCTAACTTACATATTTTATTATTTCCATTAGTGGTAATTTTTGAATTTAGAAATTCGTATTTTTTCACATGGAAACAACTTTTCATTGATATCACGTAATTAATTTGTAATACACCGTGTCTTCAAGAGGAATTTATAGATAATAAAAAAAATTCGATTAAATTCCTTGTCGATAGTGAGAAATTCATAGAAATCTATTGTTATTCGAAAATTGAGAAATTTTTTTTTCTATTTAAAAACGAGACTAGGAGGATTATAAAGAGGATTTCTAATACAAAATTGATTCTATTGACAGTCTAACGGGTTTTTATTTCGATTTAACATAATCTATCGGCACATTATGTGTGTATGTATATACAAGGCTTGAATAGTTAACGTATTAACCTGCGAAGCGTAACTACGTTTCACAACAAAATTGAGAGAAATTCAATCAGAAGATTTTAATTCTTCCATCAACGCACGTTCGTCAAATTCTAGAGGAGTTAATAATAATAATAATAAATAATAAAAATAAATAAAAATAAATAAAAATAAATAAAAATAAATAAAAATAAATAAAAATAAATAAAAATAAATAAAAATAAATATAAATAAATATAAATAAATAATAAATAAACAATAAATAAGTAATAAAGAAATAATAAATAATAAATCCCATTCTTAAAGAAAATAGTTTTTTGTAAACAGAATTTACTTCGAATAGAATTAAATATATAATTTATAAAAGAAGAGATTTTGTGTAAAAATAATAATGATTTTTTTTGAGTTTGAAAAATTCTTTTCTTTGCCTAATGCGTGTGTGACAGTTGACATTTGACACTTGGGCAATATTTACGAGATTTGCACAATTTCCAATATTTTTTTTATGTTTTCTTGTTTAATGCAGTGAATGGAGCGATATTTTAATATTCCGCAGAATAGTAAAAACGAGAAGGTGGCCTGAATAATTGACTCTTACACTTTATGTTACATTTTATTAAAATGTATTTAAAATTAGACCTCAGTGCAAATATAAAATTATAATATTGAATATAGAATTAATATTACTATTTGATTCGTAAAAGTTTTTTAATCAGCCAATGAATTTATTAATTATTAATTATTTACAAAGATTTGCCAATTTATTTATAGAAGAATATGAAAAAAAACACGTGTGGTATAAAAATAACAAAAAAATATTGCCTTCATAAAAAACTAAGATCTCTAAAATAATTATAATAAATTACAGTTTCTCTAAGTATGATTTAAACAAATACTTAAAAAATATTAAATAAATTTAAATTAATGTATTGTATATATTTAAATGCATTTATTAATTTTTCCAATTTTGTATATAATTCGCGAAGTTGAATTTAAAAAAATTTAAATTTTACTAATTTTTAAATGGAAACTTTCAGCAACAAAAAATTATCAGGAAAAATACAATAATAGAAATTGAGTTTGATTGGTTCGTTATCGAAATACATTTCTATTATAAATATATATATATATATACGAACACGTTCGTTCGAGAATTATTACATTTAGATTTGTAGTGATAAATGATTAATGCAATTATTGCTCTGCTGTCATAAATGATTATAATCTAATTATCGTATACATAGAAGAGAGCCAATATAATGTATATAATCTTAGGTTACGTGAGGTTAATCACATGAGAATATTATTTTTACCCCTTTCTTCATATTTATAAAAGTAACCGGCTCTCTTTGAGAAAAATAAAATAATTACTCTCTCGATCGTGCAATATAAATATGTATCTATACCCTTATTATTTATGACATCTTCAACCTTCGATCTCTTTTTTAATTAAAAAAAAAAAAAAAAATTTCCCCCTCTCTATAAACAATTCACTTTTCCATGTTTATGTTATTTCTACACTTTTCTGTTTGCAAAATATTATTTTTATGAAGAGATATAAAAGTTGTAAGTTTAAAATTAAATTTTCTTGTGTAGGGAAAAATTGAAATTGTTTATTAAAAATATATTTTTTTAATATTGTTTTTGTATTTGAAATTAAAGGCGAGGTTTTTGAGGTTCATAGTCAGGGTTGGATCACCTTTCGAACTTTGTTTAATAAATTTAGATAATTGAGTAATATTGTTGTAAAAATTTACAGAAGAAAACTCTTTTAATAAACATGGTAAACTAATTGGTCAAAAATTAAAAATTATATGATTTTACTTTTACTTTGACTTTTATTTTCACTTTCACTTTGAAAAATTTTACACTTTCAATTTCACTTGGACAGATTTTTATTTTCAGTTTAATGAATTTTTCTTTTTAATTTTATTTTCACATTGATAAGTTCTCACTTTGCAAAATTCCAATTTTAATTTTTATTTTCATAGCTTTTTTGTTACTTTAACAGTTTTTTTCACTTTTTATCAAAGTGAAAGTGAGAATAAACATTTATCAATTTGAATGTGAGAATAAAACTTTCATTCTCACATTAATTTTCACTTTCACTTTACTTTCACTTTGATAGATTTTTTATTTTTAACTGTTTTTTTTATTCTTAATTTTTTTTTATTTCTTTCTTTTATTTTTATTGTAAATTTGAAAGATTTTTTTCTTTTTTTCTTTTATTTTCACTGTCGCTGTGAAATAATTTTTATTTTTAAGTTTTCATTGATTTTTTTTGTTTTTTACTTTTATTTTCACTGTCACTTTGATAGATTTTTCATTTTTCATTTTTCATTAACGATTTTTTTTCTGTTTTTTAAAAATTTTTACTGTTATTTTAATATAAAGAGAAAATAAAAATCTGTAAAAGGAAAAAATTAGATTTCCCTTCAGAAAAGAAGTGAAATTGTTCATTGAAAGTATTTTTATTTATTTATTAATAATATTAATATTTGTAATTTTTTTTCTTAATTTTTCATTCACAAGTTTTTTTTATTTATTTCTTTTATTTTTATTGTAACTTTGATAGATTTTTTTTCTTTTATTTTCACTGTCGCTTTGATATAATTTTTATTTTTAAGTTTTTATTGATTTTTTTTGTTTTTTACTTTTATATTCACTGTCACTTTGATAGATTTTTAATTTTTAATTTTTTATTGACGATTTTTTTTCTGTTTCTTAAAAATTTTTACTGTTATTTTGATAGAAAGAGAAAAAAATCTGTAAAAGGAAAAAATTCGATTTTCTTTCAGAAAAGAAGTGAAATTGTTCATTGAAAGTATTTTTATTTATTTATTAATAATATTAATATTTATAATTTTTTTTATTCTCAAATGTTCATTCACAAGTTTTTTTTATTTCTTTCTTTTATTTTTATTATAACTTTGATAGATTATTTTCTTTTATTTTCACTGTCGCTTCGATATAATTTTTATTTTTAAGTTTCCATTGATTTTTTTTTGTTTTTTTCTTTTATTTTCACTGTCACTTCGATAGATTTTTAATTTTTAAGTTTTTTTTATTTTAAATTTTTAAATTTTATTTTTTCATTGATAGAGTTTTTAAATTTCTTTTCTTTATTTTCACTGTGACTTTGATAGAATGAGAAAATAAAAATCTGTAAAAGGAAAAATTACATTTTCATTTAGAAAAAAAGTGAAATTGTTTATTGAAACTATTTTTATTTATTACTAATATTAATATTTGTAAGTTTTTCTTATTCTTATTTTTTCATTAACAATTCTTTTTTGATTTTTTTTTATTTGCACTGACACTTTGATAGATTTTTTTTTATTATTATCAGTGTGACTTTGATAAAATTTTTATTTTTAATTTTTTTTTGTTTTTAATTTTTCATTAAAAGTTTTTTTTATTACTTTTTCCTTTATTTTCACTGCGACTTTGATAGAATGAGAAAAGAAAAATTAGATTTCCCTTCAGAAAAACATGAAATTGTTTATTAAAAATTTAAAAATATTTTTTATTTATTCATTAACAGTTAATATTACTTTCATGATATTTGAAATAAAAATTAAGGTTTTATTGTTCCACATGTGTAATTTAATTTTTTATCGAGTTTGTGTCAAAAAGAAAAATGCTGTCACGCTCGAGTTTATCTATATAAATATGAAGAAATGTCAAAGAAGTATTAAAAATCGTTAAGATATTTTTTTTCTTTCTTTCATTTTGTCATCTTTTTTTCCCGAATATACGCACATAACTGTGGGTGTGGATTAGGGAAAAAAAAATTTTTTTTCTGAGGTTTTTATATATCGTGTTAGGCAAACTGGGATTTTTTTTTTCTTTACATTTCTTATCGGCAAAAGCATGGTCCGCGCGATGTGCGACGGAGTAAAAAAAAGGAGAAAAACATTAATTAAATAGTTTGAGTTATAGCGGGGGTGGAGAGGCTGATACGGCCCGGCGGACTATAAATACGCGCGATATTTATATGCCCCGCTAATTGTCTTGGCTGATAAGCATCTCCCTTTATATTACTTTTCGAGTTACTTCTTCGCTCAGCCCTAATCAGTTCACTGTGCGACTAAATTGTTACGTTCAAAGAATCAGGGGGGACGCGCCTCTTGTTAATTTCATACCCTTTCCAAAAGTTAATTTCAAGGCACGTTCGCTCCTTTCTTTTTTCCCTATTTTTTTTTTCGCCAAAAAAATTACTAATTTGATTGTATTCATTTGCTAAGGAAACAAGTGATTATTAGTTTATTATTTTAATGACTCATTCAGGGAAATCGATTTCTATACGATGGAGAAATTTTATTTTCTTTTTTTTGCTTTTCAGGGCTGTGCAGAAAAAATGCTTTTTAATTTCTTCTGTATTTTTATATTATCTTTTAATTCTGTAAATTAGAATTTATAAATTTTCTTTTATTTCTATTTTTTTATTTCTATTTTTTATTTCTATTTTTTATTTCTATTTTTTATTTCCATTTATTTCTAATTTTTTTTTAATTAAACGTTTTTTCAATTTTTAAATTCAATATCCTTCAAATACAAAAATAATAAAAATAAAGTACAAAATTTAAACAAATTCTAATTCATAAATTATCCTTCAATATAAAATTTGATTTAGGTACAAGCAATGAAATTTAATTTTTTAATTTCTAATTTACAAATTTCAATACTAATTTGTTTTTTATTTCAATAATAAAATTTTTCGCTCCACAAAAAAGTGATGCGAAACAAATTGTAATTGTAAAAATAGGTGTATAAAAATTTCAACATGGGAAAATTAAATGAAATAAAAATCCTGTGTTAAAAAAATAGAAGAACAATACACTTTACAATTAAGCGTAAGTGTCGAAAAGCGAAATTTAAGAGATTCTATAAAATTGAGTAAAAATTTTTTTTTTCCACTTTACTATTTACTACAGGGGAGATTATAAAATATGAACTTATTTGACTAGCATGAACGTGAAATTAAGTTAAATAACATTCTTTGCATAATTTACTTTTCACTTCGGTTCGTAAGTACCAAAAAATAAGCATAAACCAGTTCAACGGTTTATATAGTGACAAAAAAGTTGCCTAACAATTTCTTTCACACGTATTTATATTATATTATATTATGGTCGGATAATCATGGTGGTGTCATTAAAATACAATATTTCTTGAAAAGTGAAGGATTTCTTTAGCACTTTATGAAAAGAGAGATGAGTGTTTTTAATATGGTAACGATAAATAATGCCTGAAGGGAAGTAAAAAAATGTGAATGAATTAAAAAAATATTTATATATATTTTTTTCGTAAAATAATTGTTCTAGTGTATAATTTATTTCGATTTATAATTTATAATTAAATTTTTATCGAAGGTTGAAAAAATTTTTGGTTGAATTTTTAACAAAAGGAGATAACATTTTTTTCTCTGTTTCTTTTTGTTTGTTTGTTTATAATTTATGGATGTTTTTTTTTGGTGAAATAGGACACGGCAATTATTGAATTTTGTTATTTGCAATTTACACACGCGCGTTCACGTTCAGGTGAAAAGCCATTGACATTTGCATAAATTTTACGCATAAATTACTCTTTAACAAGTGTATGACATGAGTTTTTATTGACAAGAAAAAGCGTGTAATTTTTTTTTTTCGTAAAGAAATAAACATATCATTTTGTATATGAAAACATATTTTTTGTAAAAGAAAAAAGAAACACTTAATTTTATATCACAATTTTTTAACAATTGTTATTTTTGCTTTGAATTTTTGCAAAAATTTATTAAAACTCTTTTCGAAGAGAAGTAAACACCTCTTTTCATTACTTTTACCTTTTTTCTGTTTGTAAAAAAGAAATTCTGCGAATAAATTTTTTAAAATAATTTTTCCAACTATATTCTTTATTAAAAAATTGTTTTGAAAAATTGTTTTAAAAAATTCTTTTGAAGAATATAGTTGGAAAAATTATTTGAATTTGTTTTTTGAATAGCAATAATGTAAATAAAATAATAAAAAATTGTTAAAACAATTTTTTGATTTTATTTTTCAAGGCGATTTTACAAGTTTTTTTTAAATCAATTGCCCCTATTTTTTGAATGAATATGTAAATAAAAAAAAGCTTAACATCAGATTTTCTAAATTATTACTTAAAAACATTTTTTAATTACAATTTTTGAAAACGATTTTTCGAAACTGTTATTCAAATCTATTTTTAGATACACTTTTCTAAAACTTTACAATAATTTTTTTGTAAGAGAGTTTTATGAGAAAAATTAATTTCGATTTCACAACATTGGTTCATAGTTCTTATTACATGAAAACATCTCGTTAATTTCAAAATTAAAAAAAAGGATATTTTATTCTCGTATTTCCATATCAAATTATTGATTGATTCATATTTTTATTGATTCGTGCACATTAGTCAAGGATAATAGAATATTATCTATGCATTAGCAAATACAAATTTGATATAAATATTTTTTAAAAAAAACCGCCTCTTATTGCGCGATAAAAAAAAGAAAAAAAATAATCCGCAAATATGCATATTCACAGATGTGATAATTTATAATTGTCTTCTATTACTGACTTGAATGAAAAAACATGCTATACAACAACGACGACAACGACGCCGACGACGACCAAATATTTTATCCACAAAATGGATAAAAAACTCATTTGTTAAAATTGAGTTATTAATTTTTTAATCTCACTTGACCCTAAAACTCGTATAATTATCTCAGCCAACGATATTTGATAACCAATCAATCCTCATTTTTACCATGTATGTAATAAATGTAACAATGTTTTGTCTCTGAATTTGTTTTCCTAAGCATTTAGTAAATGTCTGATAAATATTGAATATATATTTTTTTTTCTCTTATTTATTTATCAAGAAACTTATCCTTCCAGCTGGGGAAATAAATTTATCACCAGTTTCTTTTTTAATTTTATTTCATTTTTCTCTACTTTCAAATTTATTCTTTTTAAATCAAAATCACATTTTAGGGTTTGTTCATTCGTATATGAATTTGGAAAATTTTATGCTGCTTATTAACATTTTATACCCAGTTAAAATTTTATTTAAATTAATCTTAAATTAATTGTTAATTTACTATTTAATTAATATAAATTTTTTCCTGTTTTTATTAATCAATATTTACGTTAAATAATAATTGTTAATCAAAATTTCTTTGATAAAATATAATTTTTAATCATCATTAGTATTATAATTATTACTAATTGTAAGTAAATTTTATCAAAGAACCCCAAGCTTGTTAATCTATCAATAATAATAAATTAATCTCTCAATAAATAAATATACAAATTTCCCCTAAGTCATTTAATAAATAATATTAATTTTAATAAATATTTAATTATAATCATTAATTTGTAATAATTATTACTAATTAATTAAAATTTTATATTAATTAAATTATACTATTTAATAATTAACACTAATTAAGCTCGTTCTACCAACAAATAAAATAAATAATTTTCGTTTCAGGCAATTAACGAGTGTTACGAATTAATTAATATTAAATAATTATTAATTGATAGAAATTAATTATTAATTAATATTAAATAATTAATAATTGATAGAAATTAATTATTAAATAATATTAAATAATTAATAATTGATAGAAATTATTATTAATTAATATTAAATAATTAATAATTGATAGAAATTAATTATTAATTAATATTAAATAATTAATAATTGATAGAAATTAATTATTAATTAATATTAAATAATTAATAATTGATAGGAATTAATTATTAATTAATATTAAATAATAAATTAAGAATCCACACGAATGGACTAATAATAAACTCGTATTAGTTAAAAATTAATATAAATTTCTATATTAAAATAAATATTTTTAAAAAATTCACAAAATATGTATATATTTACTTCGAAGAATTCACGCGTTCACCGGTGAAATTTTTAGCCCGAAGCGAATGGACCAACTGATAATTAAAATTGTTATTTATTACATCGACTCTAATCGAGCAGCGGCTCCTTGCGTAACGAACATTAATTAGCCTCTGTCGGATTACCGCGGAAATTTTTTTTTTATTCAAAAGTGGCGAGACCCTCTCAAAGTGGTAGATATTGGCGAATAAAACGTGTGCGTTGATTCTCGTCATTTGCCATGGATTGCAGAATATGATAAAAAGAAGAAGAAAAAAATTTTTTTTTTAACTCGTACATAAGTTGGACACAGAATCCTCAATCGACTTGACCAAAGATTGCCTTATGTGATATTTCGTAAATTGAACTTTATTAAATTTTATTAATTATTATTATTTTTTGTTTTCTTTTTTTTTTTTAATTGAAAAACATATCTTTATACTTGGAAACAACATTTTTTCATCGCACAATATTATCGGAGAAAATTAAAAAAATATATTTTGCGAATTTGTGAAATTAAAAAAATAATGTATCTGTTTTGATTCGAATATTTTTTATTTCTTTTAATTACAAGAGGAAATTGGAAGAATTTTTTTTGAACTCAGGAAACAAAAATTTATCTCCATATATTTGTTTTTTAATTATTTTTTTATGGACAAGTTTTTTTTTTATTTTTTTTATTCATGAAACATGATTAATAAATTAATAAAGAATTTATTTTTCGTGTTTGTGGAAAATAATGTTTATTTTCTTTTTCGATTACAAAATTTGTTCGTTGGTGTATGACTTGCGTACAAATATACTTAAAATTTGTTTAATAACTTTTTATTTACTTTATTTAATAATTTTTTTATTTACTTAAAAAAATTTATTTGCAAATTTATTTATTTTATAATTTATTTATTGTTATTTTTATAAAATTAGTTTTTGAATTTATTATTAAAATTTAGAAGAGATTTATTTATATACTTTTTGAATTTTTTGTTTATCTACATACTAATTTATTTGTTCCTTTTTATTTACTTGTTTACCGACTAATTTTTTTATAAGTTTGCTTAATTTGTTTAATAATTAGTAATAATAAAAATTAATTTGCTTCTAGAATAAAATTTCCACTAGAAATATAGTAAAAGGTGCAAAAAACAGAATTGCTTTGCAAAAAATGATTTCAGACAAAAGATTTCGAAAAAAATTAATTTATTCACCGTAAAAAAAATCTTTTTGTTTTTCATAATTTTTTTTTTATTATTTCTGAACTCTGTGATTGAAAAGCGAATGAATATTAGAAAAAAAAGTGTATATTATGACAATTGTCTCGCGACTTGGTCGGGCAATTAAATCGATTGGCATATGGGTTTGTCGGGGTTAATGAATATAAACCGATTTCGATCGGTCGTTTAAAACAATCGACTGACCGTCCAGTCGCACGTCAAACACGCAACTAGGATAATATTAGCCAGAAAAATGACACGCCAAGGGGGTAACAACCTATGGTTATAGTGATCGGAGAGGCGAGAGGGTGGCAAAAACCGTCAGTAAAGTCGTGTGTCCTGACACGCAATTTTGTTTCTCATATACTTTAAAAACCTTTTTGAGTGCGCGAGTGCACAAACACTCTTCTCTCCCTTCGCATATCTATATATATATATTTATTTACAACCCAACAATAGCACACCACTTTTTTTCAAATTTATTATACCACTTGCTGTTTATTTTTACGGAATCCTTCTAATTGTTTCCTAAACATTCCGAGTCAGATTTTTTTTTATTGGTTCTACTAATAACTGTGTTTTTTTGAAATAATATTCAATTTTTATTTTTTTGTTTTTAAATTTAAAAAGTTAAGAAAATTTTATTTTTTAAAAATGTTTTCCTATTTTTTTTATTTTAGTTTTTTTTTTTGTTCTGTATTTTATTCTCTTTATTTTGTTTGTTAAGCTAAAACAAAATTTTTATGGGTAAAAGTAAAGAAAATAAAGAGTAGACAAACAAAATTAAGAGTTATAAAAATATAAACATAATAAAACTTTTAAAACATTTATTTTGACATTTACTCTTTATTTAGGTTTTTTAAACTTCATTTTGTATAAATTTTGTTTCTTTTTTTGGGGCCTAGTTCCTATTTTGTTTGTTTATTCTTTATTTAGGTTTTTTAAACTTTATTTGAATACGTAGTTTTTCTTTTGGCTTTTAGTTTTTATTTTGATTGTAAATATAAACAAAAGAAAAATTAAAAGCCAAGAGAAAAACTACTACTAAAGATTAAATAGTTTTTATTTTGTTGTTGAGTCTTTATTTTGGTTTTTATTATTTATTTTTTTTATATTTAGTTTTTATTTTGGGACTTAGTTCTTATTTTGTTTACATATTCTTTATTTAGGTTTTTTAAACATTATTTTAATATGTACACTGAAAAAAAATGTGTATTAAATGTTGTAAAAGTATTTTGCAATTTGGGGAAAAAGTGCAACAAACCGAAATTTTGATATTAAAAATACCAAACTTTAAAAAAATTTATGTGAAGACTAAATATTAAAATTGAATTTCAATTCTTGATATTTGATATAATTATACAAAATTCCACAACATTTTTTTTTTAATTCAGTATTTTTTAGATCAAAATTTTGGTTTTTTGTACTTTTTCCCCAAATTGCAAAATGCTTTTACAAAATTTAACACAAATTTCCTAATTTCTTTCAGTGTAGTTTTTATTTTAGCTTTTATTTTGTATATATTTAGACTTTATTTTATTGTATATAGTCTTTATTTTGGTTTTTATTCTTTATCTTGTTTATGTTTAGTCTTTATTTTGTTGTTTGACCTTTATTTTGGTTTTTATTATTCATTTTGTTTATATTTAGTTTTTATTGTAAGGCTTAATGCTTATTTTGTTTATTTAGATGTTTTAAATTTTATTTTGGTTTTTATTCATCATTTTGTTTATATTTAGTTTTTATTTTGGGGCTTGGTTCTTATTTTGTTTACTTATTCTTTATTTAGGTTTTTTAAAGTTTATTTTTGTATTTACAGTTTTTATTTTAGTTTTTATTTTTTATTTTGTTTATATTCACTTTTTTAATATGGTACTTATAGTTCTTACACTGTAAAAAATTTAGGGAGTTAACGGACTCGGGAGTAGGGAGTTAAATTTTTAGAGTTAAAAATTAACTCCAAAAGAGAGTTAATTTTTAACTCCCTTCATTTAACACCCGCGGGAGTTATTTTTTCCATGGGGAGTTAGCATTTGGGTGTTAAATTTTAACTCCTTTTATTTAACTCCCCTGGCATTAACTCCCAAATTGGGTGCGACTTTTATAGACTCCCTGGGGAGTTAAAATTTAACTCCTTTTTTTTTACAGTGTATTTTATTTATATTTAGTCTTTGGGTTTTTAATCGTTATTTTGGTATTTTGTTTTTATTTTGGTATTTATTGTTTATTTTGGCTTATAACTAAACTTTATTCTGTTTGTTTGATTTTAATTTTGCTGATTAGTCTTTGTTCAGTTGTTTAGTCTTTATTTTGGTTTTCGTCTTTATTAAATATTTTTAATTTTTCTTTTGGTTTTTATTCTTTTTTTTAGAATTACTTTTTATTGTAGGGCTTAGTTCCTATTTTGTTTACTTAGTCTTTATTTAGGTTTTATAAACTTTATTTTTGTATTTACAGTTTTTATTTTGATTTTTATTCTTTATTTTGTTTATATTTTGTTTTTTATTGTGGTACTTAGTTTTTAATTTATTTATTTAGTCTTTAATTGGGCTTTTTAATATTTATTTTGGTATTTAATGTTTAGGGGTCGTCCATAAACTACTTTATCAATTTTGGGGGAGGGGGGGGGTATAAAAATATTTAAAAAATGCATTTAACGAAATGGCAACGAGGGGAGGGGGAGGGGGGGTCCAAAAAGTATCAAAAATTGGTAACGTAGTTGATGCACAACCGCTTATTTAGAATTTTTAATCTTTATTTTAGTATTTTGTCTTTATTTTGGTATTTATTCTTTATTTGTTATTTATTCTCCATATATTGTTATTTTGATTTTATTTTGTTATTTACTCATTACTTTGTTGTTTAGTCTTTGCTTTAGTTTTTAATTTTTACTTCAGTGTTTATGTTTTCTTTTGTATTTTTAATCTTTATTTTACTATTTCGTTTTTATTCAGGTTGCGTTATTTCCAATTTTGTTTGTATTTAGTGTTTACTTTTGTGTTTAGTCTTTTTTCTATTTGTTTAGTCTTTCTTATGCTTTTTCGTCTTTATTTTGATTTATATTCTTTATTTAATTTATTTAATTTTCGTTCTGTTAACTGAATTTTTATTTTGTTTTCTATTTCTCATTTTATTTAATTACATTTAATTTTCTGCGGGAAAAATATTTAATTTATTTTGTCTAAAGATGGATTTAAAATGAGTGAAAAATTTTTTTTTTCGTTTTGTATTCGAGCAATGAAGATCTATTTGAGACATTGGCTTGATTCGTAATAAGGTGTTAACAACCATAAACCACCTCTAGTATATAGGATAATTATATATTACATATATCATCATTATAATTTTCTCTGCGTGACTCGCATACTATAACTATGTTATGTACTGAATCTATAACCGCAAAGTTAAAATCAACTATTAAATTATATTTTTAGTATAAACTAGTTAATCTATATACAAGAAAGACGTCACGTATAAAGTGGTTTTCTATTTTACTTGCGGGATTATAGTAAGATAATATAATTTGCAGAAATTCCTCTGTCGCATAAACTTTTCTCGATTATAACTTCATTTATTTTTTTATTTTTTTTTGCAGAAGAATATAATTTTTTCCGTTTTAAAATATATGCGAATATTTTGAGTAATAATAAAAAGTAAAATTGTTGGAAGGAAATTGAACTTATTGAGGTATAGTTATCGCTATTTGGAATGTTAAGGGATAACATCTCAATTTTCTCTTGGAAATAAAAGAAGCGTAAAATAAGATTTTGTTTTTTGTTCCATTTATTTTTTTGTCGACAACTCGTTGTTTAGCTAGGATTCATAACCATCTCATCAGGCCCTTCAACCCCATTGCCAACGTATCCATGAATTGCACGCAAAGGTATTAATATATAATTAACTGGGCACGTTGTAGATCCTATCTGGTAGAACCTTCTTATCGTCCCTCTCAATACAAGCACTACCCGTATTATGTTAACCCTCTTCTTCTTATCCATCACTTGGCGAAATATTTGAAAAACACCTTTCTGTCGATTAGAAATATTTCTTCAAAATTAATTTTACAAAAATTAATGTCAAAAAAAAAAAAAATACGTCATAGCTATATACTGTAGATACAATTTAATTCATTTTATTTTAAATTCAAACAAAATCGGTTATAAACTTTCCGAGTTAAAAATCATCCGCCTTTGTGATAATTGAAGTTAATTGTATGATTTATGATTTGAAAAAGTTATTCAACTTTTCATATTAATGAGAAATGAAATGAAACTCGCGCTTGTAGAAGTAAATTGTGTATTACTTGTGCGGCAAAAAAAAGGAGGCGCACGGAGAGACAAATTATAATTAGAGTTAATACTCCATTTTCTATAGAGCACGACTTAACTGCTTATGAGTATATTATAAAGTTCATCAAACCACATACTATATGATTAAATCGACCAAACGTTCTTCAGCAATAAGTAAATTTGTTTCTAATTAGAAACGTTTGTATCACACTGCGAATTTTAAAGGCCATTTCCACCAAATGGCATATAATACAGAGGTGAAACTAGCACTTTAAAACCCTCTCCTAATATTCCCCCTAACAATCTTAACGATGCTTCAAAAAGATAATTGTCCTCTAAAGTAGTTCTTTCATCATCTTATCAAGTTTTTTTTTAATTGCAAAGTTTTATAGAAAGACTCGATTTTGTTTCTTGACAGGTTTATTATATATGTAGATTTCGATTATAATTTTCATTGGTTTAATATATTATAAACACTTAATGTCGTATATTCGCAATTTTCGAATTATACATACAAAATTACTAGTTGATTTTATTTTCGAATGGTACAATTTAGAACATCAATTTTCCATGTATAAAGTATGTAACAAGGGGAGATTTGAATATGTACTAGCTACCGAAGGCTAGATCAAGAATACTCATCATCATCATCATCGTCGTCGACTTCGTCTTCTTCGTCGATAATATAAGGTGCAATGATGTTGAGCTCAATGTGCTTGAAGGCGTGTTGGACCGGCTCTTATTATATATTTAATTCAAACTTGTTCAGTCTGGTTGGGGCGGTTGACGAAGAGAAGAGTGCTGCCGGATCAGAGGGGGGAAATCGAGGGTTGAAGGAAGAGAGGAATGAAGGGAGGGAGAGAGAAAGAGGATGTAGTAACCGGGCGTCAGGAGGATTGATGGCGTCTAGATGCAAATGTAGTCAGTCCAAGCACGCAAGCAACGTATCCACCTACCAACGCCTTATGCCAGTTAACGCCTTACAGCTTAATAATCACTATCTTCTACCCCCCTTTTTACCACCCCACCTCACTTGTTTTGCCCTTGTCGAAAACAAGTCCCAGCTAAATTACTTTATTAACCCTTTTCCCTCGGACTATTCTCCTGTTATAGGACAATGTGTTGGTTCTTTGATTATCATTCCACTTTTATGCTTTCATATTCATGCACACAGGATATTCTTCAATTATATCACAAATGTTGTACCACAAATGATAATCACCAAGAATATCATTCTTGGTGATTGAATAATATCCGATTAGAATTATATATGCGGCATTGTTTCTATTCCGGGTAGGAAATTGTTTAGGGTTCTGTTTTCTGATAAATCAGTTCTGTTAATGTTGATAGTGATCTTCTGTTGTTGGTAGTAATTAGAAAGGGAATGATACTTTGATAGGTAACAAATTTTGAAGCACTAAAGCACTATGATATTCGTTTTTCGTAATACTATAAGTTTTAATGATTTAAATTAAAGTTGAGAGCATATCTATAAGCAAACATAGGTACGGCATACTATTTAGCATTACAGGTCTTGGTAGCTATCAACTACTTGAAGCTATCTGCTTTTGGAAGGTAGAGTAATAACAACAAAACACGTATGCAATTAAAAAGGGAATTGTACTTTATAGGTGAAGCTGTAGCTAACATATCTTGAAGCACTAAAGCACTAAGGGATATGTTTTTCATAAAACAATAAGTTTTAATGCTGTAAATTAAAGTGGAAGGCACGTCTAAGCAAAAATAAGTGGTCCATTTAGCAGATTGCATGACTTGCTAGTTATTTGCTACTTGATACCATTTGGAACATAAAAGAATGGTATTCAAAAGAAATGTGGATTGTATTCCTAATGTTTGTATAAAGAAGAAGCATAAACTTTTACAACAACAGTAAGAAAATATACATCATGATAAATACATCATGGAAATCAGTTTCCTAATGGTTTAATACTTGTTTGGTAATTTCTTAATACTTGTTTGATAATTCTTCGTGAATTCTTTGATACATCTAAATAAATGAAGTGGTAAATCAGTATAAGTATTTGCTAATGCTTTTCCGTTTGATACACTGCTTGAAGCATTAAGTGATTCAGCTCTTACAAGAATTTTTAGTACTTTTGTTTCTTTTAATAGATTCACTTGTTTCTTTTAATGTATATTAGTAATACAGTTCTGATATAATACTAGTTTTTTTAATATTAATTTAGTCCTAATACTCTTGAACCATTTGTAACATCCAGTGGTACATCATAATAGTTTCTTAATACTGATACGACTCGAATTGTCAAGTAGCACATCGCATTAAGATTAACTTTTCAATTTAGTACTTCATACTCCTCAAATAGTACATTGCTAAAAGAATTTTGAACTGCTGTTCTACTTGATAATGCTTGCAGCATTAAGTGAATCAGCATGAACAAAAATTTTCTCTACTAATGCAGCATTTGAAACACTTGCAACTTCTAGAGGTACATCAGAAGAGTTTATTATTGCTTGCAGCATTAAGTGAATCATCATTAGCAAAAATCTTCTCTACTGATGCAGCATTTGAACCACTTGCAACATCTAGAGGTACATTAGAAGAGTTTATTACTTCTGGTATCTCTTGGTATTCAGTAGCACATCATTCATAACATTTATAAAAGCATTTGTATGTTTCTGAATAGAAGAAGCACATCTATTATACAAGAACAAGTAGTTGATAATTTAGATGAGTTTGTTAATTGTTAAATACTTGATTCTTCCAACTAATGAAGTGGGGCATCTGTAAAATGGAGTTTGCGAAAACATTTCTGACTGCTTACAGCATTAAGTGATTCAACATTAGCAGTATCAAGTAACCAAGAACAATTTGATAATATTCTGGACATTGCTTTTTTGTTCCACTTGCATAACATCTTTTGAGACTGTGGTACATTTGCATAATGCTTCTAAAGGTGACTATAGTGGTTAATTTTTTTAAGTATACATTTTGCCATCTCGCGAACAAGTTTTGTGTACAGCAACATGTGACAAATAGGGAGTCATTAAACAAAACAATTTCCCTTAATTCCTCAACTTGGAAATTTTAAACGATATAAGGAAAAAAGAAGACAAGAATTCCAATTAGCAAGTTATTCGAACTGTATTTGCAATTAAGTGCGTCACATTATAAAAACAATTGAAGCGAATAGTAAAACAGTTTAAGTAATGACGCGAATGTTTGATGCTAAAATAATTTTGTTGTATATTCCGTAACGAAATGATTTGCCTCGATAGTCAATTTTCTTCCCTCTCTCTCAATTTCTCATGACCGTAAATGCGTGTAAAAAGCACTTGGCATTTTCTCTCAAACATGTTTCAATGTATAAAACCCCGCGGTTAAAGCCACACGGCACATTGCTTAGTGTTATAGTGGCTTTTATGGTGGTAAAGTCGCAAGCGAAGTGAGTATAACGAGTAACTAACATAATCAGCGCGCTCGTAGAGCAGAATTATCCCTTCACGCCTTCGACTTACGATCGTCTTAAGCTCGCTTTCAAAAGAACATTAAGTTTTGTTGAGAGAGAGAGAGAGAGAAAGAGTGAGGAGAGCTATACACTCGACATGCTGCTGCCGCGCGCCTTTTATTCACGTACTTTCCATTCGGTCCCAAGCGCCATTCTTGCTGCAATTAATGTCCCATACCGGAACTCTAGTGATAAAATTAAAGACTCCAACGGCGTTGAAAGGATAAACGCATTTTCTCTCTGTTGTTTCACGGGGGAAAAACTTTGTGTTGATTACACCTATTGATGTGTAAAAATAAAGCAGTTTTCTTGTTTTTTATTTTTGTGAGACTAAATGTGTGTTGTAACAAACTACTCGTGAAATTACATTCTCTGCATGGAAATAAAATAACATCACGTTGGAAAATAATTATTACTTATTTAACTCTCTGATGGTTTATATGATTTTTGATGGGAAACAGGGAAAATTAAATTATTATTTGATTTGCAAGTATTTTTACATAATAGAGACGAAGAGAATTTTTTTTATTTTGTGTAATGCTTTGTAGGAAAAATAGCAGATTGCGTGAAAATGGAAAAGTTAACCAACCAAATATGGCTAACGAAAAACATTGTGACGCAATCTGAAGAAAGAGACCTTAGAAGCAAATCACGTTAAGGTTATGTTAGTGTTACTTTTTTATGAATTAAAAGTTTCTGTTTACTTACAGTAAATTAAAATCAGTATTTATTAAATATTTTAGTTGTAATGAAGACCTAAACATCAATGATTTACATTATCAGTTGATTCTCTTTTTGTATTCTTATTTCAAAAATTGCAAACATAACCTATAATTTTTTGCTTCTGAGGTCTCTTTCTTCAGATCATATCACACATATTTAGAAACCTGAAAATTTTTATATTTCAAATGTGGTTAAAATCTATTGAATCGTGGCCAATGACAAAAATATTTAAAAACCTCAAAATTTCGATATTTTTGACAATGTTCAAACTCCTGCGAAACTAAATAATAATATGAATTATTATAAATAATACATTTTTAATGTTTAAATTATAAATTATTTAATGAACAATTTTACTCAAAAATGTTCAAAATTAATTGAATTTTATTAGAGTTACGTTTAAAATTTTCATAAATTAAATATTTAGTTGACTTTCAAAGGTTCTTGTAGAAATTTCAATTATTTTCCAAATTTTTCCTTAATTTCATGATTTTTAATATTTAGTTTAACTATTTTAATAAAATTTCACAAAATAATTAAATTTTGTAAGAAATAATTTCGATTGAATTCTACGAAAACATTTCATTATTTTCGTTAATAATAATTAATAAAATTGTTCTCTGAAATTCAATTACTTTTTGGAAATTTTTTTAACAAACTTTTTGTCAAAATTTCAATTATTTAAAAAAATTTACCTTAATTTCATGATTTTCAATATTTACTATTTTAATTCCATTTTCCGAAAGAATTCAGTTAATAAAAAAAATTTCGATGAAACTTAACCTAAACATTTAATTACTTTTACAAATAATAATTCACAAGAATTTTATTATATTTACAATTTTTTAAATAAATTTCTTCACAATAATTCAATTATTTTCATAAATAACAAAATTGGTCTCTGAAATTCAATTATTTTTTGAAAATTTTTAATAACTCTCTTCGCAAAATTTCAATAACCTTTTTTCGAAAAATTTCCTTAATTTCATGATTTTCAATATTTAATATTTTAATAACATTTTTCAAAAGAATTCAATTTAATTATTTTTATAAACAACAAAAAACTCGTATAAATTGTTAAATAAATAAATAATTCTAATCATTGTAATAATTAATAATTCCTCTTTTGGAATTCAATTATCTTCATAAAAAAAAATCCTTGCAGAATTTTAATTATTTTTAAAACAATTTTTATTGAATTCCACGAAAAATGTATAATTACACTTAAGAATTTGTTGGTAAAACTGAGAGTGATACTTAACAAATCTATGTAATGATTATAATTATAAATTATTTATTTGAAAATTCATTTTTAATAATTAAAATAATTGAGGATTATTTATGTGTATAATTTTTAGTCATATTTTTCTACTTTGCCTTACTGTAAGTATTACAATAATAATTTATTGTCATTTAATATACATATGATTATGAATAAAAATAATAACAATAATATTTATTATTATTATTAATCATGTATATGTGTCACGCTCCGAGGACAGGTACATAAGAAGCAAAAAATTTGAGGTTATGTTTTGAATTTTTCATGTAAAAATACTGAAAGAAAATTAATTATTAATTAAAAATTACTGATCTTCAAGTCTTCATTATATCCAAAATATTCAATAAAAATTGGTTTCAAATTCAAATAATTAAAAATAAACTTTTAATCAAGAGAAATCTAACACGACCCTAACCTATAATTTGTTTGCTTCTTAGGTACCTTTCTTCGGAGCGCGTCACATATATCTATACATTAAATTGAATAAACTTGCGAAACGAGTAAATTTGGGTAAATTATTTAAAAACTGAAATATTGAAATAGAAACCAAAAATTTTAAATATTAGCTAGAACACAACATTTTTTCTTTGTGGTACAATGTCCAAGGGTAAAAATAATTTTAAACTTGAAAGTTCATATATTTTTACTACAACCACATTTTTTTGGTCTGAACCTTTTTTTTGTGTTTGCCTACAGTTTTCTAGATTTTAGAAATGGTCAAAATATATTTTTTTATAATTATAAATAATTGTAAATAATTTATTAAGTACATTTTCTAAAAATATTTTTTTGCTTTTAGGCTATAAATGGTTTGTAATAAGCAATAGTTTATTATAGTTAATAGCCAAGTTTTCGAAGTGTGGTTAATGATGAAAGAAATGAAAAATAAATAGAAAAAATATCCCAAGGAAATACTGATCACAATGAAAAAAGAAATTATTTAGCAAAATATCGAGGCAATTAATCACCAGACAATAGTAAAACTATTATACAAAAGCAAAAATGAAGACTTAATTTCATCAGAACTTCCCATAGAATGTAATTAAGGCCAACGTCAAACATCACTCTTGATATTATAATGAAGTCTCATTTATGTCTCGATACGGTTCTTGCATTTTCGCCTATATATAAATATAAATATATAAAAGTACCACATGTGCATATGCACTTTACATACGAAAAATATCCCTAGTGTACACACAAGGTCAATTATTGATTGCTACCTGCCGATCGAGCGTGTCTAAAGTGTTGCCACTTTTAATATTGCTTTTCGTATATGGAGTGTTTGTGTTTAAATATATAGTGAATACAATTTTTACCTCTCTGTTTGGGTATAGATTGGCGGATATTATTACACAGGTATGTTTCGTTGAGAATAAGGGCGATGGCAAAGAGAAAGGGGGGAGGGATTTAAAAAAAAAAAGAAAAAAAAGAAAAGTATCGGTTAGTGGTGCTGAGTCGATGCATTTAATGCACCTTCTCATACACTCAAAATAACAGGCAATTAAATTGAAACGGCTGCGTGCTTGAGGACCGGATCGAAACTCATGTGCATCGATTTTTAATCCGGAAGACGCTCCCTCTCGGTACTTTTCCACTCCTTCTCTCTCGCTCATTTTAATTCGCCTCAATAATATTCTAAAAATGCTCAACTATTTTGGCAATATTATTGAGGAAGTGGTGAATTAGAAAAAAAAAATAAAAGTTTTTTCTACTTCCCTTGGCCGAAAAAATAATGTTCTATAGGTGGAATTTGAAAATTGGTTCCAAACGAGCTCTATTTAATTTTATTTATTCATTTATTTATTAAATAAATAATAGATTCCGAAAAACAAAAATCGCTTCTCTGGGCAATTAAATTTTTATTACAACTTCTTATATAATTGTCGCTTATAAATTTTCTCAACGGATTTTGATTTCTTATAATTTTATTTCTGTGTTCAAATTATCTTCAAATTTTTAAAAGTCGCAGAACATTAAAAAATGATTTGTTTGTAAAAAAATTATTAAATAATTTTGAAAAAATAAACTCTTTAAAAAGTCTCTAATTCTAAACTACATTTTATCCCCTTTATATGCGCTCGCTTGATACATTTAAGGAGGATGGTGACCGTAACATAACCTCAAAATCTGTAAAAAATTATATTCTAAAGCAAACAAAAATAAAATAAATATATGAATTATAAACAAATGTAAAAGATCTAGTTTTACAACTTTGGAAAAAAATTATTTTTACGCAAAATAGTTTGTCAACAATGATTTTTTTAACATTTAATTTTTCTTTCTTTCAGATCAGACAAAAATTGCAAACAATGTCTCATTTTAATCAGTGAAACATTCTCCAAAATCGTTATCTTGTTAATATTGTTAAAAGTATGTTATTAAAAAATTATTCAATAAATAAACAATGTTTTTTTAAAATAATTCTTTAATAACATACTTTTAACAATATTAAAAAAATAACGATTGTAGAGAATGTTTCACTAAATTAAATGAGCTATTGTTTGTAAAAATTGGTTGAAAATTGCAATTTTTGTCTGATCGCTAAAAAAAAATAATAAATGTTGAAAAAATATTGCAAAATATTTTGTCTTATTATAATTTTTGTTGAGAATAATAAAACAAGATCTTTTAAAATTGTTTATAAATTGATATTTATCTTGTTTTTGTTCGCGTTAGAAATTATTTTTTAGTTTTGACAGATTTTGAGGTTATGTTACGGTCCCCATCGTCCTTAAATCGGTTCATTTATTTAGGAGAAATAAAATTTTGTTTAAAAAGTTGCGAAAAAATTATTTTCATAGTAATTCAATGGGCATAAAAAAAGTTGGTCAGAAAATATTTTGACCCTTTTTGAATTTTTATTTTTTCTAAAAATTCATAGATTTTGAAATCCATTCGTAATTTTGTAGAAAATATGTTTTTGTATTAATAAAAAAAATTGCCGAATGAAAAAATTAATATTTACAAAAGTTTTAGCATTTAAAAAATAGTTTTTAGGTTAAGAATTTTAAAAAAATAGGATTATTATTCAATTTTATTACACAAAAACTCATTTATTTTTTTAAAACTAATTTCCGAACGTAAAATTTTTTTTAAAAAAAAGTTTTGGTGCTAAAAACAAAATTCGATAAAACATTTTTTTTTTAAAGTTTATGTTCTGAAATTAGTTTGAAAAAAAACAATTTTGTTCAGTATAATAAAATTTAATAATAATCATATTTTTTAAAATTCTTAAATAGAAAAATATTTTTTCTTATGAAAAAGTTGTAAATATATTAATTTTTTCATTCGGCAATTTTTTTATGGATACAAAAACATATTTTCTACAAATTTACGTATGGATTTTAAAAGTTATCAATTTTTAGAAAAAATAAAAATTCAAAAAGGGTCAAAATATTTTCTTTCCAATTTTTTTATGACCATTGAATTCATCTCAAAAAATTACTATAAAAATAGTTTTGTTGAATATTTAAAATATTTTCTTCTTATAGTTGAAAATATAGGTGTACTCTCCCCTTAATAATAAAAAATCAATTACCAATAAAACAGAAATTAATTTTTTAGAATTGAAAATAGTTTCGAAAGTTAAAGTCGCAATAATAAAATAATAATAAAATTTTTATTATTTTTATTATTATTATTATTATTACTACTATTATTTTTATTATTATTATTATTATTATTATTACTATTATTATTATTATAACAATAGAAATGATTATAGTAATTATAATAAAACTAAGCGTCTAATAGCAATCATAAAAATAGTATCCTGCTAATAAGAATAATAATAATGAAAGTTTCTCGGAATAATATAGCCTTTCAGCTGTGATTTTTCTTTGAAAAATGAATTTAATTTTTCAAAGAAATATGATATATATGATGAAGTAATTTTTGTCCGATAATTAGAAAATGGTACATTTCTGGCATTGATGTGCGGTTATAGGTTGGTGCGTGTGCACGCGACCAACTTTTGCTAGTAGCTATATAGACGATTGCTTTCTCGTTTCCTACTACTGTCAGTTTATCTCCCGACAAATTGATTCTCAGGACGGCTTCGGAAGCTTCTGTCGTTATTAAGACTATTTTCTTTTTTTCCTACTTTCAAAAAAAAATAAATAAATAAATAAAGACAAAAAAAAATTCGTCCTCAACTTTTATACTGGTTTCGTATAATCCTGAGTGACGATTACAGCAATAATCTCTTTGCGTTGAAAGAAGCACAGAAATAAATGAACTGAAAATAATCATGATTATATGTCAGATATTATATTTATAAATATAAATATAGATATACATATGTGAATAAACGAGTTGTCCTATAAAATAATCCAATGTCTGTCTGGATATTTTTTTTAGTGAAAATTAAAAGTTTAAAAGAAGAAAAAAATTATTTTCGAATTTTTGTGAGAAAATTTGAGACGTCTAGTTAATGATGTTATCGGTAGAATTTAGTTTGAATTCTCAATGATAAATATTTGATTTAATTTTTTTTAATTTGATCTTTTTTGTCTTTGTTGATTAATTTTGTTTATTTATAGCTGTTCGAATTTATACTGACATGGAAAAAAGGAAGAAATTATCATTTACTATTTTCTTTGTCAGTATAAATTCATTTTACACGTTTAAATATAAACTAAATTTGTTTATTTCTTGCTGAAATTAAATTTTTCTTACAATAATTTTGCATCACTAAATAAAATTTAATTTTTAAAGATTATAAGTGTAGGTTTGATTTTTTAATACTTTTAATGCAATTTGTCCTAAATTTATAACAAATTAGAAATAAAAAATATTTCGTTCATTTAAACGTTCGAAACATTCATTTTTTATAACAATTTTCCCTATTTTCGAATGTGAGTAAATTCGACTATTTTGTGATAAAGACATAGATTTGAAAATTCACTGAAAATTGACTTCAGAAATAATAAAATTTAAAAATATAATTTAAGTTTACAAAAATTGACTTCGAAAATATTACAACTAAAGAGGAAATAATTTTACCATAAAGCGAGCAAAATGTACATTGGAAACAATTAAATTTACTTTAAATAGAATGAAAATTAAAAAATTTGACTTCAGTTAAAAAAAATTACTTTTAACGTAGAGAAAGTAAAAAATGTTAGTTAATTTTGCTAAAATTTATTTCGGATATATATTAAAGTTTGAAAATTTCACCAAAAATATTAACAAAATTTACTTTGTAAATCATGAAATTCATTAGCATTGGAAAAAGTAAAAATTGTTAGAAATTGTCTAGACCTTCAATAAAATTTATTTTTTACCATAAAAGTATAGTAAAAGTTACTTTATTCGTTTTTTTCTCTGCAATTCAGTTTTACTTTTCTTTTCCTTTACGAAATGTAAATGAATTTTGATTCTAAAAAGAAATGTTTCGATACAAAATTGTAAGTTAAATTTCTCAAAATTAACGAAAAAATACTGCGCAAGTAAAAAAAGGAAAGATAAACTTAAAAATTATTTCTTTTTAAATAGAAAATTTCTTACAATATTTTTGATATGTAGAACGAATTTAATAAATTAAAATCCTTTATAAAGAGATTTTTCAACTTTGCGCGTGCAAGAAACCATAAATTATATGCATATTAGTGAACGTATACATATTAATTTACGGGAAACCAGGTACAACGGACAATTTTAATTAACACGGTTGCTGTCAAACATTACTGAATATTTTAATAGGAAAAATTGCGATTATCGCGCATGTACCTTTTTTTCTCTCTCTCTTTCTTTTTTCTTTCTCTCTTCTTTTATCCTAAAGCAATCGGCAATAAAGCAAGTGAAAATGAGCAACCTTCGTCGCATCCGTGAATTATCGGGATAAAGATCGAAATTCAAGATGAGTGAAGCCGGTTTCACCTGTAATATTAAATTAAAATAAAATATCGACGGTAATTTTCCTTAAGTTCTTGATCGACATACACACACGTTTATATAATATGTATATCGATTTTGATCTTTAGTTTTTATATTGAGATTAATCTCGTTTATATATATGCTTTCGAGAATATTATATACTGATATCTGTATTTTTTCCCTCTTCCTTTTTTTTAAGATGTGCTTTCTAGAAATAGGGAGTTATTATAGAAAGGAGAAAATTACACAGATTTGTATAAATTTTATTATATGTATTTTTCAAAGTGGTAAATGCCTCGCGTTTATGTAATATCCACCTCCGTGTGATATGTGAAAATTATTCTTTACGAAATACACTTTTTTTGGGGAAAACAAAATTCTTGACAGAAAAAATTTTCGTTATTTTCGAATTTTGTTGTTGGAATTTACAAAAAATCCATTTTTTTTTGTTTAAAAAGAGAAACGAATTTCTGTAGACTAGGGGAAAAATTAATGTTGCTTCTTAGAATAAAGATGATTTTCCCCCCAAGGGTCTAAAATAGTCTATTTTTCAGCCTAGAATTTCAAAAGTAGCTTTCGCTCTAAATTTAAAAATAATTATTCCCTAGAATTAAAATTAATCCTCCTCCCCTAGGGTCGAATTGTTGTATCTTACTTATCAAGTGTAGACTTTTGACGTCAAAAATTGTTTAAAAAATAATTTGTTTATAAAAATTGTTATAAACAATTGTAGGAAATTGCTGCAATTTTAAAAACAAATAACGCGAAAAATTAGTAAAGGAACAAGTATGACTTTGTAGAAATTTTTAATTCATTTGTTGTAAATAATTTATAAACAAATATAAAGCACTCTAATGTGCCTATTTGAGTCCATCATTAAAAATGTTAATAGAAGGTAAATTATAATTAGAAACAGAATTGCGAATCAAGTAATGACTTTTATCATTAAAAATTGGTTAAAAAATAATTTGTTTATAAAAATTGTTATTAACAAATGAAGAAAACTGGTGAAATTGTAAAATTTAATAGCGCTATTTGATTCTTCACGAAAAATTACTGAAGAAACAAGTATAACTTTTTTTAAAATTTTAACTCTATTTGTTGTAAATTGTTTATTAACAAATAATAATGCACTTTTGTACCTTTTTGAGTCTATAATTAAACAATTAAAAATATCAGCTAAATTATTATTGTAAACAGGACTGACGATCAAATTATGTCTTTTGACGTTAAAAATTGTTTACAAAATAATTTGTTTAAAAAAATAGTTATAAACAAATGGAAAAAATTGTTGAAATTTAAAAAACTAATAGCGTCATTTGATTCTAGGGAAAAACTCGCAAAAGGAACATGTATTTCTTTTTAAAATTTTCACTTCATTTGTTGTAAATAATTTATAAACAAATAAAGCATTCTCATGTATCTATTAGAGGTCATCCTTAAACAAATGAAAATATTAGTAAAGTCATTATATGAACAAATAGTCCTTTAGTAATTTTTTGTGTAGAATCGAATAGCGCTATAATTTTTCACAATTTCACAAATTTTCTTCATTTGTTTATAACAATTTTTATAAACAATTTTTAATGCCAAAAATCATCATTTAATCCACAATGCTGTTACCAATAATGGCATTGATGATGTTTTCGTTTATCTAATGATAGAATCAAAGAAAGTAAATTATTATTAGTTTATAAATTATTTACATCAAATGAAGTAAAAATGTCTAAAAAGTCATGTTTGTTCCTTTAGTAATTATTCACGTAGAATCGAAAGGCGCTATTATTTTTTAAAATTACATCAATTCTTTTCATTTGTTTATAACGATTTTTATAAACAAATTACTTTTTAACTAATTTTTGACGTCAAAAGTTGTCATTGGACCCGCAGTCCTGTTTCTAATAATGACTTTGATGATATTTTCATGTGTCTAATATTTAGCTCAAATAGGTACATGAAAGTGTATTATTTGTTTATAAATTATTAACAACAAATAAAGTGAAATTTTTGGAAAAGTTCAAGTGCCTTTAGTAATTTTTCGTGTAGAATCGAATAGCGCTATAATATTTCACAATTTCACAAATTTTCTTCATTTGTTTATAACAATTTTTATAAACAAATTAGTTTTTAACCAGTTTTAGACGTTAAGAGTCATTATTTGATCTGTAATCCTGTTTCTAATAATGATTCAACTGATATTTTCATTTGTTTAATCATGATCTGAAATAGACACATGAGAGTGCATTTTTATTTGTTTATAAATTATTTACAACAAATAGAGTGAAAATTTATAAAAAGTCATACATGTTCCTTTAGTATTTTTTCTCGTAGAATCGAATAATGCTGTTTGTTTTTAAAATTGCAGCAATTTTTTTTCATTTGTTTATAACAATTTTTATAAACAAATTATTTTTTAGGCATATTTTGACGTCAAAAGTCATCATTTGATATGTACGTAATTCTATTTCCAATAATTATGATGTTATTTTCTTTTGTCTAATCATAAGCGTTAATAGGCAGTCTATAGGTTAAAAAATCCATTTTACACTGTAGTCGAAAAAGATTTTTAAACTTTCTTGATAATTAATTACAGAAAAATTGTAGTTCCAGTTTGAAACAAAAGAAATAATGAATGAATGAATGAATGAAAGAAAGGAAATAGAATATAATTGAAAGAAAATATGAAGACATAAATTATGAACCCTGGTTATATATATTTAAACGCTTGGGAAGTAAGACATAAAAGTTCTTTTCCAAAGGTGTTTAATTTTGTTCAAGACTCTTCAGGTCTATATCTGTTAAATTATTGAAGGCATTTCTGTTGGATGTTTTTGACGCAAATAAGAAAATATAACGTCTTTCATTTGAGGATTTGCATGCACACCTTCTTTTTCTCTCTCCTTTTGCTTCACGAGGAATTACTGGCGAACAATAAATACCGATATAAACGCACAGTTCGCATGTATAAACACCCGTGGGGATGATTTCGAGAAGAAATTCAATTTCGTCAAGTAGGATTAAAAGGAACAGTCAAGTGTATTATACCTGAAGGAATCTGGTTTACAGTCCTGTTTTTTTTATGGAGCTGTTCGTTTTAAAAGACGAGAGAGCAGAGCTTTCTTATTCTTCATCTTCTTCTTCTTCTTCTTCCTCATCTTCAAAAGAGAGAACTCAATTCCCCGGCGGCAATATCGCGCGCGTCCAACTCAAAGTGTAATAGATTGATTCTTATTCCTTTCAGTGGAATTCACCTGTGTGATTCCGGGAATATGATCCAATTGTAAATTTTGCCGATGCAGGAATTAAGGGATTTTATTTATATTCCTTGAGGATTTATCAGAGATGATGTTTTTTAATGCTCGAGGCGGGAAAAATCATCATTGGAAGTTCAGGCATTAATTTACGTAATTAGATGCGATTTATCCTGCGAGTACGCCCCTGAATCACACGGCGAGACTTAATGTTTGTGTGTCTGTGTTGTGTTATAGTAGTTGTAACCGAGACGTGGATGAATATCGATCGAGACTCTCATTATTGATAATCTATAATCCATAATAAGCAGCCAACCGCAGCGGACAGTGGCAGCTTGAAGGATTATCTCACCTTGTAACACCTTAGGAAATCACGACACACTGTGACTGGGTTAGTTTAAAGCTGCGCGATCATCCTTTACTTTATATTTCATCCAATGTCTTCGATATTTATTTTTTTTACTTATTTTAATATAATAAATAAGTTTATACGAATTTTTTTTACGAAACACTTTTGGCAGTTATTTATTTTTTAATTTGAAAATTGCTGTATTAACGGTATGTGACAGAACTTCAATGTTAATTTTTCAGACACTTTTCTATTAAAATATTAAATAAATTAAGCTAGATTTTTGTGAAAAACTTTAAACTATATGATGAGGAAGGGCACTGTGGTACATAATTTTTATTAATTAAAAAATTAATTATTCTAAATCACATTGAAATTATCAGTTATATTTGTCATTTTTACCCTTATCTTTTTTTTAAAAGTAAAAAGCGTTTTAAAATAATAAATTTTTTTAATTATCAAAACTTTAGCATCACAGTACCTTACCTCAATTATGTTTTAGAGTTATTAACAAAAAACTAGATTAATTTATTAAATATTTAACGAAAAAAGTGGTCGAAAAATTAACATTGGAATTCTAACAGTCACAAGTTGTCAATAATAATCTTCGTATTTTATCTGTATGTCCACACTTTAAAGTTAGTTTTTGTTTTTTTCTCTTTAAAAAATATTGTTTGACAAATTGAAAATATAAATTTATTTTTTCATGATTCATAATAAAATAATATTAAAAATTAGAAAATTAAAACAAAAATATGATTGACAAATAAAAAATAAACCCATTTCTAATTAGACAAATTTTCTCCTGTTTATTTATAGAAAGTATTAAAAAATTGTTAATTGTTAAAAAATTACGATTAATGAATAGAAAATATACACATTTTATGCAAAATTTTTATTTTTCAATAACAATATTGTTCACAAACTAGTTCATAAGAATTTTTTTCCTTTCTGTTTCTTAATTACAATTGTTTAAATAAAATTCAAAGTTTTTTAAAAAGGAAGGAATCGAAACGTTTATAAAGTTGAGTTTACAATTTTCATAATTAGACGAACTTTAAATTTCACAAAAATTTGAATTTTGAATGAATTTAATTTAAAAAATTTAAATAACTTAGTTTTTGCTCTCAAAATTTAAATTAGAATAATTTTTTTTACTGATTTGAAAAAATAACTGACTTTTTGCTTTTGAATTAGTAAACATTTTTAATAATTCAAGTTTAGGGAATGAAAAATTGTTAATTATTCAAATTATTTTAAAAATTATTATACTTTTTTAATATATTATTTAATTAATTATTAGAATAATGGATTTTGTAGAAAAATTTAAAGATGGAACTTTTGAAAAGTTCCAAATAATGTAATTATTATATAATAATAATAATAATAATAATAATAATAATAATAATAATAATAATAAATAATAATAATATATAATTAATAATTTAATTATTTACAAAAATAATTAGATTCTTGTAAAAATATCAAATATTAAAAAAAAAAATTTTTAATTCGGGAAAAAAATGTTAATTTTTTTTAAAAATATATTTTTTCTGAAGTTGAACCATTTTCAAAACATTTTAATAAAATTCTTGGCAAAATTTTACTTATTTTCACAAATTTTTAATAAAATTCTTGGCAAAGTTTTACTTATTTTCACAAATTTTCAATAAAATTCTTCGCAAAAGTTCAGTTATTTTCAAAAATAATAATTAATTTACAGGAATTGCAATAAAAAATATTTTTGAACTTTCTTTGCTATAATTTAATTATTTTTTTTAAAAATAAAATTTTCTGCAGAGATTCAATTATTTTCGTAAATAATAAAATTTATCGAAGAATTTTAATTATTTTTAATACAATTTTAATCGAATTTCTCAAAAAATGTAATTATTTTATTTTATTTTATTATAAAGTCAGTCAAAAGATTTAAAGTATTTAGAAATTTGATTGTAAAATTCTTTATTAAATTGTTTAAAAACATTCAATTATTTCACAAATTAATTATTTTTTTTAATGAAAATAATAGAACTCTCGTAGAATTTGAAAATTAATTTTAGTTCAAATTTTAAGTTAATAATTCAATAAAAAAAAGCATTGTCCCATGAATTTTTAGAGATAATTGAATTTCGAAAAGGTTGCAAATTAAAATTTATGAAAAGTAAAAATTTTTCATAAAAATCGGTAAAATTAATTTTTTTGAAAAAGTTTAATTGAATAGTTACATTTTTGAAATAATTTGAAGTTTACTATTAAATTCTACAAAAAATTGGTTTATTCGAAAATTCTTCAATTAAACATGTTTTAAAAAATAAGAATAATAAAATAATAATTTTAAAATGTCAAAGATTTCAATTTTAATTGAAATTAATTTTTAAATCAACTTTTATTTGAAAATTCCACGAGAATTTAATACTTAAAAATTTTAAATACTTTAAAAAAAATAATGAACTGAATAATTGAATGTTTCTTAAAAATTTAATTCTCTTTGATAAAGAATTTTATCAACAAATTTTTAAATAATTAAATTCTTTCCACTAATTTTATTATAATTTTGAAGAACAATTACACTCTTTGTAATTAAAATGTTGACGAGAATTTAAAAAATTTTTTTGAACCTAACTTAATTTTTACGAAGAATTTTATTATTTTTAAAAATTAGAACTTTTTTGTCGTGAAAAAAAATCAACCAGCGAATAATATACGTAATGAAACGAAAGAAAATATTTTGCACTCAAGACACATATTAAAATACGAAAAAAAAAATTGTCATAAAATTGTTTCTCTTATAGACAAAAGCGAGAACTGGAAGTTATTCTTCGACACTTCATTCCGCTACTATATAATATAATATTCCTTATAGTTTTCATGTATATATAATTTTTTTACACGAAACTATTTACAATCTCATAAACAATGTCTAACGACTATCTGTAAAAATTATATGAATTATTTTAATAAGATTTCTACTCTTTTTTTTAACGATTTTTAGCCGTTTTTAAGAAAAATAAACATTTTCATGGTCGTTGCGAAGTACTGATTGCTCATTCCTCCGGTTTATTAGCTATTATTATAATTTATAAAATTGCACGCATGCAACAAAAAAGTGAAGGGATACAATAAACTTGATATTTATATGCAGTGATTTTCTTTCTCTCTGCAAAAAAAAAAAAAAAAAAAAATGCAGAATCTCGCGCCTCTATTGATTTCTAAAAGTAACAATCAAAAATTTATTATTCTCTATAAATATATGTATAACACAATTTCTGATATTTATAAAACTATCGGCTTATTTTATATTCGAGATTTTATTTTTATAGTTTATTGTTATCATTTTTTCTTTTTTTTATCCCATTTATATAAATCTTCTTTTGTTTCATCGATATATATATATATAGAAATCATGAAATCCTTATTAGAAAGAGATTGAAATCATAAAATTGCCTGTTTTTTTTCTTTATCGAAAGATATAAAAGTTCACTCCCTTAATGTGATATATAAATAAATATGAATAAGTTATGAGACATATATTTCTTTCTTCTATATATACTTTATACAATAGAGAATAGCGAATCGACAATTTCTAAATCACCCACATTGTTCAAGATATCTGCATAAAATTTTCCCTCGTACTGATAAGAATAATTCTTCTATATATCTATATGTAGAGAATTTATTTTCTCATCTTTAGATAGAAAGAAAGAGAGAGAGAGACAAAGATCAATCATAATTCTTTGGGTCTTTTATTCAATTCCACAAGTCGCTATTAGCATACATATGAGTCCAAAACAATCGAGAGGACAGATTTTCGTCTCGGATAAGACAAGAGAAGAATGTGAATTGCTGTCCATAAAATCATGAAATTTCATGTTTATTCAATATAATATCGCGGAACAAAGTTGGACGCGCGGTTTTTCTTCTTATCGGACGCAGAAAGGGTCAGGGGCGGACTGTGAGCGCGAGCTTGCCGCCGTTCTCGAATGATGGAGGGGGGGGAGATTCACCGGGAGGGACGGCTAATTTCATCGTGATAAAAGGAGGACCAGTGAATATATGCTCCTCCCGCTTTTATACATATATATGTACAATACAGCTATACATTTTGCCTCGAGGGCATAAAGAAAAAAAAATAATGAAGAAGTGAAAAAAAAAAATTATTAATCTCCTTGAACAATGACCAGACTGTATATGCGGTATAAACAAAATTCACTTCAACATTCATGTAATCAACTATATATATACTGATTCATATTCATAAATATTTTTTCGATTTCAAATACGAAAAACAATTTAGTTTTGCATGTTTCTGCTTTTTTTACTCACTTTTATTATTAGAAAATGCTTCAACTATCTGTTTTTAATATCTCCAATAAGTTATTTTTTGTTGAAAAAGTTTATTTAAAAATTTGCAAAAATAATTGGAATTTTGTCAAGAATTTTATTAAAGTATTTTTAAATAATTCAAATTCGGAGAAAATTTTTATTATTTAAAAAAAAAAATTAATTTTGATGATAATTTAAAGAAAGTTTTGAAAAAATAATTTTTTTGTCCGGCAAACCAAAATATTATCTATTTAAGGTCACTGAATAATTCGGATTTTATAACTAAATACGTACTGGCTATTTGTTTAACAAACGGCCATTTAAACAAAACAAACAAACAAAAGGTCACTGAATCGGTATCCATTATTCAAGGTCATAATTCAAAATTCGGTTTAATTTTTCCTAACCTCAAAAAACATAATTCTTAACTAATTCTTAAGATACATTGAAATATAATTATCGGTATTTTTCAAATTACAACTACAGATTTTTGCTTCAGAAAGTAAAATAAAATTACAAAAGTTTCCATTATGCAAAAACGTAAATAATTTCTTTTCAATAAATATTTAATTATTATTTTTTAAAATTTAGACTTTTTTTAAATTCTCATCAAAATTCCAATTAATTAATACCTATAATATAATAATTATTATTATTTTTCTACAGAAATAGATTAAATTTTTAAAAAGGTTGCTTTTACAATTTCCATAAGATAATGGACGAACTTCAAAAAGTATCAATTTGAAAGTATGTAAGGTTTTAGTTTTTAATTAATTTAATTACAAACTAAATAACTCAGTTTTTTTGGAAAAATTTTAATAATTCGAAGTTTAGTCTGAAATTAGTTAAATTTTTTAGTAATTAATTATTATTAGAAACAATTTATTTTAAAGAAAAAAATTAGTTAGAAACACTTAAGAAAAAATGAAATTTTCGAGAAGTTTAAAATAATTGCAGAAATTAAATTATTATTTATCGTTTTTTGACCTAAAAAACGTACCAAATTATTATTTATCAAAACAATAAAAAACTCTTTGCAAAATTTCAATTATTTAAAACTTTTTTTAAAATTCTCATCAAATTTTCAATCATTTTCAAAAATTTGGTTTAAATTATCATCAAAATTTCAATTTTTTTTTGTAAATAATACCATATTTCTTTGAAATTGAATTATTTCAAAACATTTTAATAAAATTCTGAACAAAATTCCAGTTTTTTTTACAAATTTTTTTATAAAATTCTTAGTAAAAATTTAAGAAATTTTAAAAACAATACAAATTTTACAGGAATTCAAATAACAAATATTATTGAAATTTTTTTGCAATAATTCAATTATTCTTTTAAGTAACACAATTTTTTGCAGGAATTAAATTGTTTTCGTAAATAATAATTTATCACAGAATTTTAATTATTTTCAGTATAATTTTAATTTAATTCCTCGAAAAATGTAATTATTCATAAAATTATAATTTTTTAATAAAATTCTTCAAATTTAAATAAAATTTTATGAATAATTGCATTTTGGAGGAATTAAATAAAAATTGTACAGAAAAGAATTGAAATTCTGTGATAAATTATTATTTAAGAAAACAATTGAATTCCTGCAAAAAATTGTATTACTTAAAAGAATAATTGAATTATTGCAAAAAAATTTCAAAAATATTTGTTTGTTTAGAAATTAAATGATATAATTCTTGACAAGAATTAAATTATTTCAGAAACATTTAATTATTTAATAAATGATTTATTTTGCATTTAAATAATGGAATTCTCACAGAATTTCCTAATAAAAATTGATTTAAAAACTAATTTTTGTTTAAATTTTAGATAATAATTCAATATAAAAAGAATATTGTAGCGTAAATGTTCAGAAATCATTGAAAATTTAAATATTCCCTACAATTCTGTAGAATTGATTTTTTAAAAATAAATTTTGCAAAGGTTTCAATTAAAATCTTTGCAAAATTTTAATATTATCTAGAATTCTGTAGAATTACTTTATTTAAAACTTTAATTGAATATGTTTTTGAAATTTTACTTCATATAATAAAATTTCCCGCAGAGATTTAATTATTTTCATAAATAATAAAATTTATCACAGAAATTTAATTACTTTTAGTACAATTTTAATCGAATTCTACGAAAAATGTAATTATTCTTAAAAATTTTATTAAAATTCGTCAAAGGAATTAAATTATTTAGTAATGAATAAGAAATAATAATTTTTTTGAAAGCAGGCACTGGGGAAAAATATTTGAATATGAAACTTTTTCAAAAAGTGTGTTTAAAAAATAAGCCTTAGATTTTGTAGCTGAATTTCTATTTCGAGTTTAATTGTTATTCAATCAAATTTTAATTCATTCGAATTTCCATTTGATCGAAATTTAATTTCAACGAATTTTTTCTACTCTAACGTTACTTTAAATTCTATAGCGAAACGACTTTTTTTTGCTCCTTAAAATTGATCCGAGGCCTAGAAAGATAATAATGGAATAATAATGAAAAAATATAGTTTGTAAAAGTTTAAGTACCTATGATTTTCTTACAACTGTAATTTGTTTCCAATTTGGAAACAACATATGCAAATTTTCTAAAAATTCCATCCGAATTCCATGACAAGATTAATTTTCATTCGAATTCCTTTCGATTTTCTACACGTTTCCAACAGAAGTTAAAAAAAATTTTTAATTTTGTTCGGATTTGAATCAAAATAAACAATTTGAATTCTTTGCGAATTGTAGAATTTTTTCTGAAACGGAAATTTTCTATCCAGTTAGAAATACGATAGAATTTTCGATTTTGATTAAAATTATCATTGGAATTAGAAGCGAACTGAGAAATACTATATAGAGTTTGGGGAAAATCTTTGTAGAAGTAAATTTTTTATAGTAATGACTTAATGAGTATAAATTATAGAAAAAAAATTATTTTCAGGTTGCGATGGAGAATCAGACGAAGGTGGCAGTAAGCGTAGAAGAAGCAGGACAAATTTTAATAGTTGGCAATTGGAGGAACTGGAACGAGCTTTCCTCTCGAGCCATTATCCCGATGTATTTATGCGGGAGGCGTTGGCTGTGAGACTCGAACTGAAGGAGAGCCGCGTTGCAGTAAGTATTAAAATAGTTGATTAGAAATTTTTAATTTTCTTCAGAGAAGAAATATACTGTTTTTTCAAACAAATTTAATAATTCTCATCCTAATTTTAGGCACATGATTATTTAAAGAAAAAATTCAAAGATTTATTTTGTGAATTTAAACAATTTTTTGAATACCTCTAAATAATTTAGATAGTACGAAAGTTTGCAATATGCCTAAGGCAAGTGTAGGGAAAGCTTACCCCGCAAATTTTTGCTTCAAATATTTCGAGAAATAATTGCTGTAAGCTTATTAAAAAATGTTGCAAACTTACCGGAAGTTTTTGGTTCAGTATTGCAAGGAATGTTTGCTGTAAGCTTATTACAAAAAGTTGCAAACTTACCGGAAGTTTTGCTTCACTATTGTAAGAAAAGATTGTTGTAAACTTACTATACAAAAAGTTGAAAGCTTTTGCCTCGATATTTCTTTGTAATATTAGCAACATTATCAAGCAATATTGACAAAGAGTTGTGCTAAAATATTAATAATCCCCTTAGAACTAATCGAAAAAATTCCACCTTCATCAAAAAAAGGGAAATGATCGAGATTACATAATTGAGTCCCTCGACTATTTGCTGTTATCAGGAAGAATAAAATTTTCATAAAGTGGGTAACAAATATGAGGAACGAATTGAATTGAGATTTGTTTCTTTGTAGATACTTCTTTTAATGTGTTTCGCGTATCAAAAAGGGTGCATAAAGAATTTTTGTGGGGAGATGATTTTCAAAGATTATTTGGCAAGATAGGCGCGAATATTTGAATTGAGTTTAGATTTAACTTGATGTGAGGGTTGATTCTCGACAGACGTTTAGGGAGTATTGGGATATTCGACCTTTTGACTTGGAAAGATCTCGCCAGTAACTCTTACCCTCTTTTTGTTTCTCTCTCTCTCTCTCTATTTCCTTTACTCTCTTTCTCTCTGTTTTTGGTCCCCTCTCTTGGGGGTAGTTAGTCCATCTGCTAGAACTGTGGTTGCTCTCTTTCTCTCCTCTCTTACATCTTTTGGAAAATACGCGTTCAAATGCATATGGGGTGCGAAAGCCAATGGGGAATTAGAATTCCGAGTATCTTATCTTATCTCTAATGACATCCACTTGTCACGTTTCCTTTTCAGAATACAAAACAACAATTAATTGTTGTATCACATCACATTAGTTTCTGTTATTGTGGTGTATTTTTGTATCTATGTGTTGTGTGCTATGTTTCTGATTACGGATAACTCGGAATATTATTTGGAATCATTGGGAATAGTTGATTAAAAAAGTGCTGGTATCAAATTATAGTAGTTCTTGTTAATAATTGTAGCTCAAGTTGTTAATGTACCAATTTTTGTTTTTAATTTTGAGAACCACTAGTGGCAATATACCAGTTGATGACAATTTTAGTTTACTACAGCCCCAGTTGTTAGACACCACGTACCAGTCGGAGACAAATCCAGTTATCAGAATAGTTCCATTTCGTGGCAACTAATTAGAACAACTACTATCAAGATGATGATAATATCAATTCATTAAAGCTCTGGTTGATAGTAGCTTCAGTTAATACTACCAGCTAGCAACAATTCCAGTTATTAATAGTTCCAAGTAGTGATGATTCCAGACGTTGATTGTTCTAATTAGAGTCAATACAAGATAATGATAATTTATAGTTTATTATGTGTCCATACTTGAATATAACTTCCGTTGTTGGTAGATTTCATTCCGTCGGCTACAAATGGTGGTAATAAGTTCCTAGTTCAATTTTATTGTATATCTTTAGTTGTTAATGGTAAAGCATAAGTAGAAACTGAATAATTAGAGTCGACTCTCAGTTATTGATTTTCATTAGCAACCTCCGGAATCTTTAGTTGCGAAGCTCATGGATCTTGAAGTTCTTCTTCAAATGCCCGATGTTGTTCAATGTTTAACGCAAAAGTTGGCTAAACATTGTATTAGGGTTTAAGAAATTTTAAACTTGCCAGCAATGTTCAGTCAAATTTCGCGTAAAACATTAATGTTTAGAAAAGTTTCAATGCTGCGTGGGTATTATTAATTATTATTCTTTATTAAAAATGTGTCACTGTGACATGACAAGATGATTAAAAACTACTAAATAACATAATTTCTTCATTGGAATAATCATTTTATTAACTTACGAGTTTTTGCAATCTGAATAAAGCTCCTTGTAATCAAGAAGCGAAATAGTCTATTGTTTTAATTACCTAATGTTGACTACATTATTATCTTTAAATTATCAAATAGCAACGAATTGATACCAAAAACGTGGATCTAATAAAAATTGATACAGATTTTTGGCATCATTCGGATCCACTTTAGTGGCAGTTTGATACTTTCAAGAAAACTGTGTGACTAATGATTCACTAACTATAATTTATCGTTGCTTCAGTTGATGCAGTATTGCTGCAGATTGTTCCAGTTGTTAGCAGTACCGATTAGTGTCATTTTTGGATGATGATAGTAACAATTTATCGTAGCTCCAGTAGTCGTAAATATTAAGCTACTGTATTATTTGATAGTTACCTAAATATTTTCCGTTATTTTATACTTTCAGTTGTTTGTAGTGACAATTAGTGCAAATTCCAGTTACCAACATTTTAAATTGATGCCAAATACCATAAATAATGTTACAAGTTATACACGGTTCATTAAGATTTCTGTTATTAAAACTTCCTGTTTATTGTGGAAGCTTTAGTTGCTGATTGTTGCAGTTGATAGCAATGTGAAGTAAGGTTTATGATAGTTACAAGTTATAACATAACTTCAGTTAGTGATAGTTATTAATATCGCTATACCAGTTAATGATGTCAGTACTGTTACAGATTTACTTCCATAATTAATTCCACTGTTAATTTGTTGTTACTCTCTAAAAGTTTATGATAGTTCTTGGTGTACACGGAGAAAAAGGGATTGTTACATCTACTAACGGATTGTTAATATTAGCAAATCTGATTTGTTGTTTAAACAATGTTATTGTTCTTCTGACAACTAAAAATTGTTGAGATAACAATTAATTTGTTTGGAGAACGAAAAGAATTGTTGCATCAACAAATCCGATTTGCTAGTTCTATATTGACAATCAGTTAGTAGATGTAACAATTCCTTTTTTCCGTGTAGTTCTCATGATATTTTTTGATGTAACAATCCCTTTTTTCAGTGTAGTTCTCATGATATTTTTAGATGTAACAATCCCTTTTTTCCGTGTAGTTCTCATGATATTTTTAGATGTAACAATCCCTTTTTTTCCGTGTAGTTCTCATGATATTTTACGGTACCTATTGTTTCAGTTCGTAATAGTTTTGGTACATTTTTCCCCTTTTTCTGCGAATATCAAATTGAGACAACATTTTTGATAGGTTTTTTGTTAGTATCCGCAAAAAACTGTTTGCAGTTTGTTGTTTGTCATAGTTGTAGGTGATTATAGTTGTCACTTCCAGTTTCTATAACTAACTCATTATACGTAACTTAAGTCAAAAATATGCAGATTCAAAATCGACTCCACGATGCAGATTACATGTAAGACTTTAAGAAAATGAAATCCTCCTTGAAGGATCTCGATGACGAGATATGGACGTTGGAAAAATTGAGAAGTGAAGAGGGAGGATATATGAAAAGGGTGGCTGTCAATTTCACGGCCGGTCGGACAAACGCTTTTATGCGGGCACCCTCCCGTTACATACGTCTGCTCTCTATAATTCTATATAGTCATCCGTATAGGATATTTATATTTATGCGCTTAGACACGCTTCGAGAAGCATATGTGGTGTGTGTGTGCGCGCGCGCATCTCCTACGCAAATCCGCAGATAATTTATCTAACCATTTGGCCCTTATATACAAGAAATTAGAGACATTTACCAACATAAAAACCCTTTTTTTTCTTCTTCTTCTTCCTTTTCCTTCATTGTGTTTTCCCCCGCACCACAAACACACAAACGAAGGAATATAAGAGATTTCGATGATAATTTTCTCAAAAACCTGTGTGACGTTGGGACACGTGGGGGGATATGTCCTTGTTCTCCGGTTTGTGCGGAGATTAGATAGGAAATCAAGAGATTTGTCGGAGGGATAAAACTAATACGTGGATAATGAAGTCGTTCTTATCGCAACACTGAAAATGACTGTGAGCAGACGGTGAACTTTGAGTTTGTGTGAGTGTGTGTGTGTGTGTATATGCGGTGGCCTTTTTGGTGAGCTGAGAATACGATCCAACCTCTCGTGTTGCTAAACAAGGGGTGTAAACTTTGCTTTCAGCCCGATTCTCAACACTTTCCACGAAAGGAACCAAGAATGGGGAGGGGAAAGGGAAGAAGGAGGAGGAGGGTGATAATATTGGTGGATTAAGCTTTATTTCCCTCTAATTTTCGTGGAATGCACTTTTTCAGTTTACTTTGTTGCACCTTTCGTATTGTTAGGAATTTAATGAAACCTGTATTATTAGTCAATTATCTTTCGCTTTGTGAAGTTTTTTTTTAATTTTTTTTTCTATTTAGTTGTGAAAAATAAAATTTATTATCAAATAGGCAAATGAAATTCTTGTATTTTATCTTTTTTTTATTTTATTTTGTATTTATGTTGAATATTATTATTGCATTTTTTTATTCTATATACCTATTTTTATTCTAATTGGCATAAATACACGCGCATGTAAAATTTTCATTACCATTATTACTTTACAAAATTTTCTTTTTTAATGTAAAAAATATTTTTGATTAAGGGCATTTGAACCATTATGACGTCACAATGTATTTTAAGCATTGGATTTAAAATTGTGACGTCATAATGGTCCAAATTCCCATAAATAACTAAACCCTCGAGTATTATTAAAACATTCCTGATAATTGTTTTATTCTAATTTTTTTTTTAATTTAATTATTTACCAAACATTAAACTAGAATTTTTCAAAAATTTACGACTATATTTCAAAATAATGTTTAAAAGTAATAAAATAAAATAAAATTCATTAAAATGTAAAATTTATTTCAATGAATTTTTGACAAAAATTTGCAATTATTTTAATTTTTAAAATTATTTTTGAAAGTACAATTATTAGGTATTTTAAAAAAAATTAATTACATTTTTTCAAGAAACAAATTTTTTTCGGAATTTCTAAATTAAATTATTCAAAACTGCAATTTTTTTTGTTAAACAAAATTTAGAAATTTAAATTTAAAATTTATTTCTATTCATTTTTTTCTCAAGAACTAAAATTTCAAATAATTCCAATTGAAAAGCCTTTTGAAAATTCATTATTTCTAAAAATGGAAACTCTAATTCTTCCAAAATTTAATTTTTTAAAAGTAGTTTTAAATAAAAACAATTCAAAACTTTAAGAATTTGGAAAGAAAAATAATGTTATTAACAATTTTTTAAAATAAAAATTTTAATATTACTATACTTTTGCTTCCTTTAAAATTTCGAAGAATATAATTTTTAAATTTTTTTAAAATTTAATTAACTACTAAAATTCTACTTATAATGCTTTAAATATCAAATTATTTTCTACAATTTTAATTGAAATATTTTTAATATAAATTTCTATGAAAATTCAACCACGAGAATTGCATCATTTAAAAAAAAGTTTTGTAAATTCATAAATTCATAAAATAATGTATTTTTAAAAATGCAATTATAGTTTTATACATAACTTTTGAAGGTGAAAAAATATAAAATTCTTTAAAGTATAGAATTTATATTTTATTTTATTAGAATTTTACATTTCTAACTGTTTTAGTTGAAATTTGTTTTTTTTTGAAATTCAAGAATATCTTTAAAAACTTGTAATGACTGTTTTTCAAAAACCCAATTTTTTCAGAATTTCCAAATTAAATCTTCCTTGAAATGTTTTTTTGTAAAATCAATATTTAAATACTTGTTGATATTTATTTGCTTTAAATTTCGCAATATTTTCAATACGTAAAAACATTTTGAAATTTTTTTAGCCAAACATTGAAACGCAAGCCTTACAAAATTCAATTATTATCTACAATTTTTGAATAATATTATTTAAAGCTTTTAATTTTTAAAGGATGCTAAGAAATTAATAATTTTTTATGTTTTAATATTATCATACTTTTACTGGAATTAGAATTTTATAGATTTTTGCAATTTAAACACTTTCTGAAATTTAATTATTTTCAAAGAATTCTACTTTTTAGCACTTCTAATTTTTATTTTCTCGTTTTCAATTTCCTTGTTTTATTTCTCTATTACTCAACAAATTCATGCGATTTGTACTATTTTAAAGTTTAGATTTTACATTTTATTATATATATACATATTTATTGTGTTTCGAAATTTATTTCCATCATTTGTCAGGGTTGTTATTCACAATTAAGTATCTAAATGACGGTCATTTGATGATTATGAATTAAGATATAAATTCAGTGCTTAAATTTAATTGGCAAGAAAATTACGAAAGCTGCGGAACAATTTGTAAGCACGATGAATTTTTTTTCGTGTAATTAACTATATGGTTAAAAATAGTGAAGTTCTTTTTTATCAAGCTAGTTGCTTATCAACATTTTTTTTTATTACTTTGTATATGAATTGACAAAAATTGCCATTTCACCGATTTATTTAATGCGTCTCGTGTAGGAATTAAGCAAAAAAATCATATTTAACAAAAAAAAATCATGTTTAACAAAAAAGTCACTTTATTTAATAAAACATTTTACTCCTAAAGAAGTATTTAAGTCAATTAGAATATAATTTTAATTTTGCAATGGACAGTTGAAAAAAAATGCACAAATTGTAATTTTTATTTGATATTAAATATAAATTTGTCCAATTTATATGTAGAAATCGATTTTCAATTTCGAAATATATATGCTATGGATGAAAAATGAAAAATTTCGAACTAGTTTTATCATATTAAGGAAAATTTATGAGTTAGAGTATAATTTTTTTTGCAGAGGAATTAAACGCTTGACGAGAGTGGAATGTTAATCGCAAAAATGACTAAAATGTCGCGCGAGAAGATGGTGGTTTTAAGTGTTACTAAAATGTCGCTTGTTAGTTTAGCAGTTAATTAGGATTGCAAGGTTTTCTCATTAGCAGAGTGAATGTGGTGAGAGTGGGTTGACGAAGGGTTGTTTTCGATGTAGAGAGAGAGAGAGAGGAGGGGGGGGGTCGTTTGCGTGAGAGTTAGCTGTTTATAAGTGTGCTTTGCAACATTGGAGCTTCTACTCTGGGTAACCAACCTTGTAGAGTCATGAAGACGAATAAGAAGAAGAGAAAGAGAAAACTAAGAAAATGTGGATAAAATAAGAAGAAAATAAAGAAAAAGGAGAGTAAAGAAAAATAAGAAAGAAGAAAAAGGAGAGAAGAGAAAAAGAAGAGAAGAGAAAAAGGAGAGAAAAGAAAAAGAAGTTTAAAGAAAAAGAAGAGTAAATAAAAAGGAGAGAAAAGAAAAAGGAGAGTAAAGAAAAATAAGAAAGAAGAAAAAGGAGAGAAAAAAAAATTAAAGAAAAATAAAGAGTAAAGAAAAAGGAGAGGAAAGGAAAAGAAGAGTAAAGAAAAGGGAGAGAAAAGAAACAGAAGAGTAGAGAAAAGGGAGAGAAAAGAAAAAGAAGAGTAAATAAAAAGGAGAGAAAAGAAAAAGAAGAGTAAAGAAGGAGAAAAAAGAAAAAGGAGATAAAAAGAAGATTAGAGAAAAATAAAGAGTAAAGAAAAAGGAGAGTAAAGAAAAGGGAGAGAAAAGAAAGAGAAGAGTAAAAAAAATGAGAGAAATTAAAAAGAAGAGTAAAGAAGAAAAGAAGAAGGAGAAAAAAGAAAAATCAGAAAAAGGAAGAAAAAAGAAAAAGGAAGAAGAAGAAGAAGTCATAAGGGCAAGTGACGTGACTTGGCCAGGGTGTTTTAGAGGGTTGCAAAAGAGGGCTATTGATCTCGTGCTCGCGTGAGACCAGCGCCATTTACCGGCCGCGGTTACCCTTTGTAACTAATGTCTTCATTCTCTCAGACCTCTCTTTTTTTTCTTGAATTGTCGACTTTATAATGCGCACTCTTATCAAAAAGCTGTGTGACACGATTTCCCTTTTCTGCACGAGTGTCACTTTAACACCCCTGCACCTTGTCGATTCCTATCTCGATAACTTCTCGTTATTTTAATATTAATTACTTATTTATAATCCTGCGATGCGTTCCTTTTTATATGCTCTAATAGAGTGCTGTTTCAATTAACTCAACTATCGATCGTTTGTAAATTAGGTTTTTCGTTTTTTTCTCATTTTTAACATACATTCTAAATTTAATGCGATAATTATCACATTTTCAATTAGATAATTTTTTTTTATTTTTTAAAATTTATATTATATTCAACTTTTTTCATTATTTAAAATTTTAATTACATTTTCATTATTAAAAATTTTAATTATATTTTCATTATTAAAAATTTCAATTATATTTTCATAATTAAAAATTTCAATTATATTCAATTTTTTTCCATTAAATTTTGACGCAATTTTAAGCATACAATTTTTTACATTCTCATCGTGTGAAAAGGTATTATTTTCATTATATTTAACAATGTTTTCTTTAGTCTGCAATTTCTGCTTTAATTAACAATGTTATAATTACAGGAATCACAGTTTGTTCCCTTTTTTACCTGATTGACATTTTTTTCTGTCTTCCCCTTTATTATATTATATTCCCTTTATTTAATTGAATTATAATAAAAATAGTTAAAATAATTCATATTCTCCTCTATTTTCGTCTTTTAAAAATAAACTCTTACAAAAATGCCATTTTTTGGTGAGTCAGACAATTTTTAAGTTATGTTAAAGAAAAAAATTTCGTTTTTTCGCAAAAGTTTGGAAAAACTTTAATTTCTTGAAACTTAAATAGTTTCGGTATGCAAATAAATTTTATAATCAGGAGAATTTATTTTACTAAATGAAAATAGACTAATAAACAATTTTTTAGCTTTCATTAGATAATTATGCAATCATTATGTAATTCTTTTGACAAATTTCGCAATTTGGGGAAAAATTGGGACAAAGCGAAATTTTTATATAAAAAATACTTAACCTTGTGAAAACTGATGTAAAAAGAATAATTATATTAAATATTAAGAATTTTAATTACATTTAGTAACAATTTACTGAATTTCATTTTATTTACATCATTGTTTAGTATTTTCTATGTGAAACTTTTGGTTTGTTGCACTTTTTTCCTAAGTTTTAAAATACTTTTACAAAATTTAATAAATAATTTTTTCTCCGTGTTTTTTGTACGATTATTTTAATTTTAATTTTTACATTAAAAGATTTTTATTAGCAATTTATCAAATTTTTCTTTTCCAACTCATTTTTACTTTCATTTTCTACTTTGTTATATTTTTTCCACTTTCATTTGTAAAGTTTTTTATTTACACTTTTTTTTATCAAAGTGAAAGTGGAAATAAAGTTTCATTTAGCTAAAAGTGAAAATGAAAAATGGAAACAAAAATAAAAATCTACTAAATAACAATTTTTAATAGTTAACTTTACTATATTGAACAAATGTTCAACAAATTTCACTAAGTCTGTAATAAAAGTTTACTAAATAATGTTTATTTTAATTTTAATAGAAAACTAAATTTTAAAAATTCTCTTTTTCAAACTAGATTCCCTTTTTTAAAAATTAAAATCCCCTTTTGTATACCTAATATTTAATGTCACGATGAAATCACTGTGATCCCTATTATAATTATATTTTTTAATTTTTAATCACAATTTATAATTGTGATAATTTCATTATTATATTTATCGCTTTCAATTGCGACAATTTTTAAATTAAATTTCTCGATTTCAATTTACCGAAATTGACATTTTTGTAATTACAATTTTTATTTTCTATTTGAAAATTGACAATTCAATAATTGTATTTCACATTTTTAATTAAAATTAACAATTTTCAGTGAATTATGTGGATTGTTTTAATTAAAAGATAGTGTGATAATAAGATATTGTTAGAAGTTATGGTAGTTGTATTTTAATTTATGGTAGTTGAGTTTAGTTTAGTTCCTTTTTATTCAACGATATAGTTTCGAACAATTATTTTCAATGTTTATAGCACCGGGTTTTAATTAATGGCGCACTTAAAAAATAAATTGAATATTTCGTTGTAGCAATTTAGTATAGCGAAAACTTATATGGTAATCATGGTGCATGGTTATTTGTTTAAAAATAATTATTTTTTAAGTGATGTGTTTTATTCTGATTGAATATGTTTGTTTTATTCTTTGAAAAATTGTTCGTTTTCTCCGCATTTATATAGAAAAGTATAGCAGCTGGTGGAATTTTTTTTTCTTTTATTGAAATTTATATTTATATATGTAAACATTTGATGATGATTTGCAATGATTAGAACACTTTAACTTTAAGAGACATAAACATGGAAATTGATTTGCGATAAAATATTTCATTAGAACGAGTTTTCGAAGGAAAACTTGTTTCAATTGCTCTTTGCAATTAGCAGTGTTAAAATAAATATATAATTCGCTCGCATTCTGCTGCTCTCAACAGTTTTTATCAATTACGCAATTAATTTAATAAAATTTATTTTTATCTTTGATTGTTGTTAATAAAATATTTTGATATCGCGGAAAAGTTGGAATGCAAGAATTGAAAAACTGCTTTTAATTAATTTGATATGTATTTTTACACGTTTTTAAAAAATAAAATTAATTGAAAGATTAATAAATGATTTTTAAATAAACAATATCCGGAAATGTTAAATTTTTACTAATGTTTTAAAGTGAATTTTTTTTTCTATTTTCAATTGTTTGATGAGAATTATTACTTTTGAAAATATTCACATTGTTTTATTACGCCTTGTTTTGGAGTTTAATTTATCGTGTATTATTTTGATTACAGGTGTGGTTTCAAAACCGCAGAGCGAAGTGGAGGAAAAAGGAGCATACAAAAAAAGGACCCGGAAGACCTGCGCACAATGCGCATCCACAAAGTTGTAGCGGCGAACCAATTCCCCCGGAAGAATTAAGGAGAAAAGAACGCGAAAGGCGACAGAAAAAAATTCTAAAAGCCCTCGAAAGACAACAACGAAAATTAGCCGCTAAGGTAAATTGAATTTTCCATTTCTTTTTTATTATTCAAATCAAATTAGATGCAAAAAAGTAAATTTTTAAAAACACTGGACACTTTGAGAATTACTTTTTCATTTATAATTTGTTTATTATTATTTATTTAAAATATTTACCATTATTTAATCATTTGTTTATTCTTAGTTAATTCATTTAATTCGAATTATTTAATATTTAATATATTGCCATTCCTTATTATTTATTTAACTTACTTATCATTGTTAAATAATTTGTTTATTATTATTTATTTAAATAATTTGTTCATTAGTATTTATTTAATTTATTTATCATTGTTAAATCATTTGTTTTATTTATTTATTATTTTTAAACAATTTGTTTATTATTACTTATTTAAATTATTTACCATTATTTAATAATTTGTTTATTCTTACTTAATTAATTTAATTCGAATTATTTAACAATTTGTTCAATATTATTTATTTAATTTACTTATCATTGTTAGGTTATTTGTTTATTACTATTTATTTTATTTAGATTATCATTATTAAACAATTTGTTTATTATTATTTATTCAATTTAATTATTATTATTAAATGATTTATTTGTTATTATTGATTTAAATTATATTCCATTATTTAACAATTTCTTTATTATAAATGATGTAACATATTTATTGTTATTTAATAATTTATTTATTCTTACTGTATTAATTTAAAAAACTATAAACAAATTGTTGAATAATTTGAAAAAATTGATTTATACTTCAAAATATGATTCGTCAAAAATTTGTTTATATTTCTTTAAACTATTTCATCTTATTTATTTAAATTATTCGCTTACGTTTATTAAATCAAATTGGTTTTAATTTTTTAATTATCTTTTTAATCATTTTTTTAATCATTTTTTTTCTTCTATTTAAACTTTTTGTTTCGTTGTATTTAAACAATTTGTTTTTTTTACACCATTTGTTTATAATAATTTAATAATTTGTTTATATAGATTTAATAATTTGTTTATGTAGATTTAATATTGATTAAAGTACTTTATTCGTTTATTATTATTTTTTAAACAAATGAGTTAAATTATTTGTCGCAAAAATAGTTTTCAACGATAAAAAAAAATATTTCTATTTAATGTCCAATTTTGAAAATGAAAAACGTTATTACTGCGTGTTTATTTTTATTTTCGAAAATCTGTCAGTTGATTTTTTTAAACGTAACTTTCATATATACAATGTGTTTATCACCGTCAAGTTGAAATTTGCAACACTCTCGCGAGTATTACAATTGCTCCCGGTATAATTGCACTATATTTTCGCGTAATCATAAATTTCGTGAACCACGTGACTCTCGCCACACAATTGGATTTTGCCAGCCCGCAAACATAAAGTATGCAAAATATATACGTATATGTATACGCGTGTGTATGTGGCGGGTATATATTCACAGTGAGAGAAAAGACCTCCACTGAATAGTATAATATAATGAAACGTTATTCTTAATTCCTTTAATCATGTAAAATGTTTTTTTTTTTCATTCGCGCTTGGCAAATGTGCAGTAGCACACACGAGACAAGGATTTAGACACGTCTGTCACATATGCGTTTAAACGATAAATTATTATGTATCGAGAACTAACATTTATCTCCCAGGCAAACTATTGCATTTACAGATGAATAATAATTAATTTAACTATGTAAATTATTAATTATCTCTGTCTGATTTCCTTCTTAAATTACATATTATTACGAATTAGAAAGTGACACATTTCAAGTAATGCAAAATAAATTGAATTTTAATTTTCAATGCGTTTTTTTTAACTTTCTTATTCAATTACCAGTCTTCGCAGACAGTGTCATTTTTCTCTGTCTTTTTCTGACTATTTTCCAATAAGGCGACTGTCTACGACTTATTTTAAAAAAATAAGACTTTCAAATATTGCAAAAAATGTCACTTTTATAGTTGGAAAAATGTTGAAAATTTAAATCAATCATTTCGATTTTAATAATGTACAAAATAATTATATGAATTTTCCAAACATTATCTTTCAATAATTATTATAAAATTATGAAATTTCTGAAATATATAATTAAAAAATTTTCAAATATAATTTAAATTTTGTAAAAGTTGAAAATAATTCAAAACTTATTTAGAAATTTCGTTAAAAGTTCTAAAAATTAAGTTTTGAAAACTTTAATTGCAAATTTTGAAAGTAATTATATTTTTAAAAGTTTTAAGGGTATTTGAACCATTATGACGTCACAATATTAAAACAAATTCTTTGCCCAAATTGTGACGTCATAATGGTTCAAATTCCCTTAATGAAAAATCTTGAAATGAGAATTTGAACTTGAAAATTAATGAACATTAGCTTCAAGAAATTGTATTAAAATATTTTTTAAAAACGTTTTTCTTAAAAAATTTTCTTCATAATTTTGTACAACTAAATTATTTTCAATATTTTGAATTTCATTTTTTCGAAAATTTAAATATCTACAAAAAAAATTGTTACATTAATATTTTTTTTAAAAATCTAATTTTCTGGAATTATTCATCTTAAAATTTTTGAGAAAAATTACATTACAATCGATTTCTAAAAACTAACTCTTATAATTTCCTTATCGTAATTTTTAAAAATGAAATTTCGAAAAGTTTTAACTTCAAATTTTAAACAATAGTTGAATTTTTAAAATTCTAATAAAAAATTCTTCCATCGATTGATTATTATTTTGAATTATTTTATAAAATCCTTTTAAAATATTGAATTATTTTCAGACAAATTTGCCAAATTTCAATTATTTATACATTTTTATTTTTTAATTTGGTAAACTGAACTATAACTGGAAAATCTATTATTTTTCGGAAATTATTTCAAAGAATTTTTAGAAAACTAATTTAAAGATTATTTTAATATTTAAGATATCAATTATTTTAAAATTATTTTATCTTTTCATAGTTTTAAATTTATTGCTCAATAATTATTTTTAATATTTTCAGTTACATATTTTTAAAAATTCACCTTAATGAGTTTAACAAATATTACGAAGAGTTACAGTTAAATTTTTTATAATAAATAGAAATATTTTTATTAAAAATAATTGCTTTGTTGGCAAAGTTTAGTGAAATTTCTGGAATGCAATTGAATATTGAAAGAGTTATTAGTTGAAATTTTTAGAAATAATTTAGTTTCAACAAAATTTAACTTAAATTTTTCTAAAATTATTAACTTTTAATAGTTTTATTAAAAATTCAGAAAATTTTAGTTTTTAAAAAAGTTTATTCAATTTTTTTTGCAATTAAACGAGTTTTCTAATTTAATAAGTTATTTAATAAGTTTAATTGCGAATAATTTTCAAATATTAAAAATTTCGGAAAAATTAATTGAAAATAATTTAATTTTAGACGTGTTTAAGTGTACTTTTTTTGGAGTAGTTTAGTTCTCAAAGAATTTTCTCAAAATTATTAAAAATAATTGATTACGAAAATTTTTAATTAAAACTTGTAGTAAATGATTAAATTTTGGAGAAGATAAGGGAGGAATTTTTAGAAATAATTTAATTTCAAATGATTTAAAATGAAAAGTTTTGGAAAATTCCAATTGATGAAAAAGTTTAATAATTTTTAGATATTTATTTTATAAAATTGTACTTTGTTAATAACTTTAGTTACAATAATGAGTTTAAAATTCAGCAAAATTATTTAAATTTAGAATAACTATATTTTAAAAATTCTGAGAAAATTATAGATTTTCGAAAAATTTCAGTTAAAATTTTTTGATGATATAATTTACTTCCCAAAAAATAATGAATTTACTTTAGTTATTAAATAATTGTAATTAATTTTTGAAATCAAACTTTTTGTCTAAAAGAAAATTGTTTTTAATTTTATAAAAAATAATTATTACAGAATAATATTAATTTTTATAGAAAAATGTAAATAAATATAAAAAAAATTCTTTTAAAATATAGTTCTACAATTAAATTGGAAATAAAGTTATTATCGAAAGCAGAGAAAATAAATTTTTACCGGAAATCAGGGAAAAATCTCAGAAAAACAGAAAATCGATTTCTTCGTCACAATTCGGGAATAAAATTGACTTTTTCAATTTATTGTACTTTTAAATCGTCTAAAACCACTTTTTCTGCGCGTTTGAAGTCGATCCGAGGCCTGAATTACAGTTTCCTTTCTTAAAAGAAAATTATTTCTTGAAATAAAAATCGCGTGACTTGAATAGAAATTAAAGTGTTAATTATAAATATTTTTCGTTTGAAAATTTATTAAGACTCAGAGGGAAATTTTTATCAAGTATAAGTTTTTTGATAAAAAGGTTCCTTACTGATGTGCGCGGAAAATAAATGAAAATTGTTTTTTTTTTAATGAGTTTAATTATACAATTAAGTGAGAAAAATGGAATAATTTAAAAGAGAAAAGAATCAGTTAAACATTTCAACTTGACGGGAGGATGCGTGTTGCAGATCTTGATTGTAATTTCAATGACTGTTCAATTAGTGAGTTAATTAGCCATCAGAGAGTAAAAGAAAAGATGTGCGCCGCACACACATACACACTCACTTATATTTATACTGATTTCTATCATCTCTTGAAACTATCAATTTATTTTCCCCTCTCATAAAAATTATGAGTACGAATCGATTTAATAAATCTAATGTTTTTTTTTTCTTTTGTATTTTTACAGGGAATCTCCGTTGACCTCTCGACATTGCGAGCCGAATGGGAACAGCGAAGCGCCGCAGCATCAAGTGGCAATTCCTTAGGTTCATTCGGTCACTTGAGCAACAATAATGAGGGCAGCAGTATTTCCGGTTCCGGTAACGATGCAAACGAAGAGATTGATGTCGTTGGCGGTCTCGATTCATGCAGTGAAAGTGACAGCGAACGCGTTGATTCAGCCGCCGACGGTTCAATTGACGGCGAATGTTTTCCCCGTTTAATTGATCAAAAATCACCAAACTCATCGATTAATCATTTGCAAAATGCAAATTCGGGTTTTCACATTAATTTAGATATGAATCATCAGCAGGGAATAAATCATTGGGGTTTGAGTCTATTGGAACGAAGACGTGAACTTGTTAGTTTGAGTAATTCGAGTTTGAGAACGTCGTCGAATAATAATAATAATAATAATCACAATCATCATAATCATCATAATCATCATAGACTGATTTCACAGCAAAATGATCGTGTTTTGCATGACGACGAGGTGCAGAGCAGCAGTATTGATTTGTCTGTGAAAGGTAGGGAGGAAAGAAAGAGACTGAATCCATTCTCGATAGACAGCCTCCTTGGCAATAATCGGTCCAGTACGCCGATTATCGTCAAACAAGACAGGTCATCGACACCCACTCTCTCCAATGGCAGAGAATCAACGACTCCCACTTCGATCACATCCCCCATTTCCTTACCGACATCACCCTCAACCACGTAGTCTTCTCCAAGGGTTTAAGGAAAACTGGCGTTACCAATTTTTCCTCTTGCTTTAGTGAACTTGCTTTTCGTTTTTTTCTTTTGAATTATTTAATAATCATCAATTCATTTGTTGAATTAAAGTTGAAAAAATAAATCTCCTTTCTTGGAGAACAGACTTTGCCAAGTATTTAATAATCAGCAACAGATTTCTTTTTTTCAATACTGGAATTTAAATTCTTTTAGCGAAATGTTGAATGATCGATAACAAAAATTAAACAGAGTTATGTTTTCGAAAAACGGAATTTGAATTTATTTAGCCAACTGTTCAATGATCGACAATAAAAATTTTCTTTTCGGAAAACGAAATTCGAATTTATTCAGCGAGTATTTAATGATCAACTGTAAATTTTGAATCAGGGGATTTATTCTTTCGGAAAATAAAATTTGAATTTATTTAGCAAAGAGTTTAATAATAATAGCAATAAATAAGATAAGAATTTCATTATTCTCATAATATTTCTTAGAGTATAATTTTGTTTTCAATACACTTTTAGTAAAATTGAGAGTCGCAATGAAAGAACGGTTTATAAGTTTTTGAGACTCAAAATTCTCGACCTCCAAATAAAAAAAGAATTTTAAACTTCAATTTCTTGAAAACATTTTCAATTTGTATTAAGATTACCAAAATGTTTCTCCAAAAATTGGGATTAGAAACAGTTTAATTTTTAACTTACAAGACAATTAGTTTTGAGCTTAAAAAAATTATAACTGGTTCTTTGATTGGGATCCTCAATTCCTCGAAAGAATACAATTAATTTTATAAATATTAATTAAATTTGATTATTTTCAACAATTTTGATGGAATTCTTTCAAAAAAAATTATTTTCCGAATCTTTCATAAAAATTCCTTCAAACAATTCAATTATTTGCATAAATTCAGATAAAATTCTTCAAAACAGTTCAATCATTTTTATGAACTTAAAAATTTTTTGTTCTTTTTTGAATTCTTTTTTAAAAAAAAAGTAATTATTTACAAAAGTCTAATAAAATTGTTTAAAAGAAATTTATTTTCTATAAATAATTTTAATATACTTTAATAGGACAATTGTTAAGTACAATTAATAGTTAACACGATTATTTCAAGAACTAAAAAGAAATTCTTAATAAAATTCAATTAGTTTCAAAAATTTTCAGTAAAAATTATTTTTAAAAAACTCCATTATTTTTAAGGAAATTGAAATACATTTTTCCAAACAAAACAATTATTTTAAAGAAATTTAATAAAAATCTCGCTAATTGAATTCAATTATTTTCAATATAATTTTAACTGCATTTTCTCGAAAGAATTCAATTATTCAAAACAATGTTGATAAAATTCTAAAAATGAATTAAACTATTGTCATTAAATTATTATCAAAACATTTAAAACAAAATATTTATCGAATTTAGTCAACAATAAAAATTAAAAGATCAAATTTCTTTTTCCAAATAAAAGAATTTGGAGCTAATTTACGAATTTGATTTTATTTAATAATGTGATAAATAATACAAAATTTGAATTATTAAATTTTTTTTAGCACAAAATGGAATTTAATTTTTTTTCAGCGAAATATTGAATCATTAAAAAATAAAGAATTAAATTATTTCAGTTCTGAGTTAATCGACAATTTGTGAAAATGTAATTGAATTGAGAAAATTTTAAGAATTTTCGAATTGAAGAATTAAGGAGCTGATTTAAACAAAATATTTTGAGATCATTGCTGAATTTGGATTTTAAAAAACAATTTAATAAAGAATAATAATTATTTTGTATGATAAAAATTCAAATGTTCAGCTTTATATTAATTTGGAAATTTGTGTAAAACTTGAATAATGATAATTGTAAAGATTAGAAAAAAAATGACGAACTTAACAGAAAACACCTAATATTTAGTGATCATAAGAAAAAATAATCAAATCTAAAAATGATTTCAAAAAATAAATTCAAAATTTAAATTTAAAAAATGATAATTAAGGACTTAATTATATCGTCTTTTCAATTAGGAACGATTTTTTTTATAAATATTCCAAAAACGATTTCTTTTTATAATAAATTAGATAATAACCGAAATGATAAAATATCGTTTTAAAAAATATTGTTAACACAACACCTTTTCCTTCAAAACCAATAAATTGAATTAATTAAGTCCTTAATTATTATTTAAAATTTTAATTAGAGGCGCATTCAAGTTTCTGATTGAAAATGAAATTTCCCAGGAGAATAAATCCTTTAACATAATTAGAAATTTAATTTAGCTAAAACTCGTTTACTCGAGAAATAAATTTTCTAAAATGAATTTAATCGATCGAGATGAAGAGTTGATTAAGATTTTTTTCTCATAATTTCCATTAAACCAGTTAAAAAGTTAATTTTCGATGGAAAAAATATCATTTTCATTTCTCTCTTTTTAATAGGTAATTATTTTTTATTTTTCTATATTCATTTTGTAAATAATTTGTTACTGTAAATTGAATAATATTAGTGTTATTATTATTTATACAATACTTATTGACAATATTAATGTTTATTAATAATTATTGATATTTATTGGTAATTTACAGTTTTAATTTGAATTGTTGTTAATATTTTTAATTAAAAATTAATTGCTCGCAAATTTTAAATTCTCGACAATCATTAATATTTGTATGCAATATTTAAATTATAAACGAATTTAATTAATTTTGTTCTAATTAAGTAAAATATTAAGTTTTTCCTTGAAAATTTGCATAAAAATGTAAAAAAAAAAAATTTTCTAATCGGAAATTTACTTTTAATTGAAATTTCAAAAAAAATTACTGTCAAACTGATTTTATTTTAGTTTCAGTAATTGAAGATAATGTTAATCGACTGAAATATTATTTAAAAAAAAGGAAATTATTGGAAAAAAGAAAATGAAAATTGGAAAAGAAAAAATTTGTAAGTGTAAAGAAATTGTAATTTTGATCAAAAAATATTCCGTAAAAACGTAAAAGAAAAAAAGGAAAATGTAAAAGTGGTGATTAAATTTCGAGTAAAAGTTAGAAATAAAAAATTTTCTTCAAAAGGAAACACGATTTACTAAAGCAAAAATATTTTAGGTAACGCTAAACCTATATCCTCTCCACATATCTTTTTTCTAGCTACAAAACCATTTACATTCCCAATCGAGAGGCAAATGTGCAATAAACGAAAAATAAAAAATTCGTGCAACGTCAGTGCGGTCAGTTCCTCTTAATAAAAAGAAAAGAAAAAATTGTTTTTTTCCCCCATAAATATATTATATTGTCGCGTCGTTAATTTATTATTCTTATCATGATCATATAGAATTAAGAGGGACTTGCCACACAGAATTTGAATTAAACGAAAAAAAAAATGTGTATTTATTGTAAATAGTTCGACGCAGTAATTTAATTGACGTAGTGTTTTACGGAAAAAAAGTCTAATGTTCGACGATTTGCGAATATTATAATTTAAAAGAAAAAAATGAATTAAAAAAAAAATTGAAACCAGCAATATAGGGTTATTGTGCCCCACAAAAAAGTTTGTAAATATGAGTGTGTAGGTAGGCAAAAACAAAAAAATGACTTGTAAGAGAAAATAATTATGACTTCACAAGCGCAAAAGAAGAGATAGAACGCCATAAAAATTGAGATTCAAAACAGTACCTACCGTATATCCATTATAAATATATTAATTTATTCTCAATACGATGTTTTATTCATTTTTCCTTATCAATTCCATATGTTATAAAATAACAATTCCATTGGAAATTTTATAGCCTCCCTAAAAAATGGTAATTAAAAATTTTAAATCATCTATTTAATATGAAATAATTATCGCTGATAATTTTTAATTGCCATATATTATATTCTTTTTACGAATATTTTTTTATCATCAAATTAAGTGCGTCATAAAACTGCAAAAAATTGTTTAATTTAATATTGGCATTTTATGAACAGCGAAATGTGCTTATTAATGTTTTTCTTTTTTTTAAATATCATTCCAGTTTGAAATATAATTAACATCAATGTCTTTCTATAAATAAAAATAAGTGACAATGCATCAATTAACTGTGGAATTAAATTTGAACTCAGTTGGAAATTAAAGATAAAAACTGAACTTTTTTTCTTCACTTTTTCCACTCAATTTCTTTCGGTTTCGAAATTTATATAATTTATTTATTTCTTATATTATTCGTTTTGCTTTATTTGAAAATTGATCAAAAATAAATTAAAAAATATTCTTTTACTTGATATTATTTCTTACATTTTTCTTTTTGCTTTATTTAAAATATTTATCGAAAATAAATTAAACAAAATTCGTTTATTTGATATTTTTAGAACAAATGAAACATATTTTATTTAGTAAATTTTGCTGAAATTATTTTCTTTATGTAATAAAATTTTTATGTTATAAAACGTTATTAATTTTCTTTTATTTTCTATGATGAAATGGTGAAATAATATTGGCAGTGATAAAAAAAAACGTTTTTCTTTTCTGCGTGTATCGATTGAAACTTTCAATTGAGAACCTATTATTTATGGATTTAATATGAAGAAAAAAAAACTATCACGCGAACCGCGATTAAAATTATTTATTCACTTAGACCTCGTGAAACACCTCATGCAAAAAATATTTATTTTTCACTGTTGAATTTATAATACCTCACATTTGCCCCTTATTACTATTATTTGCTTTTCTGTTTTTTCTGTTGAATGTGATGTTTACAATTTTCACTCAAATTTCATATATTGACAATTTTTTTAATGACAATTATTAAAGAATTATAATAAAAAAGTAATGTTAAAAATATGGTAAAAATAATAGAGAGTTATAATAACAATATTTAAAATAATTTAAAAAAATTGAAATGGTAATAAAGATTTAAAAAATTTAGTAAAAATATTAATAATTAGAAAACAATATGGAAAAGTAATAATGACAGCAGTAATTAATTATCATTTTTATTAATTAACTATTATCGTGGTTTCGTCTTTTTGGTTAAGTTTTTAGAGATTTTAGTGATATTTTTTTTTATTTTATAATAAATTCAAATCTTTTATTATTTAATTACTTAAAACGAATATTTATTAGTTTTAAATAATTTATTGTTTTTAGATATTAATTATTGTTTTATTGAGAAAAAGGAATTATTGCATTTTTTCTCTTTTTTTAATAAAAATAAAAACTTTGTAACAAAAATTATAGTTGCCAAATAAAAATCATGCAAATTTTGTTCATTTCTTTTTGCATTAAAAAATAAAGTTTCATTAAAAATTGTTTTTTATCAAATTGAAATTGCATCTTTTTCTCTTTATTTTTACAAAAAATTAGAATATTTTAAAAAGTAAGAAATTGAAAATTTATCCATTTTTGCATGTTTTCTGTTTACCGAGCATAATTTTTTTGAGAAAATTATGTTTGTTTCAGAAAAAGAAAAAATTTCCATAATTCCTATTTTTTAATAACAATTTTCGTATAATATTCTTTAATGTTTGTTTAAAAAGAAAGAAAAAAATTTATTATTGAACCTTTCCTTGTAAATTTTTTTTTATTTTTTCTTGCTTAATATTTAAGAATTAATTTATTGACAACTTCGAAAATAATTAGTTGATTAAAAATTTTGATTATGAATGTTCGAGTGTAGGAGAAAAATTATTTCCAACTTTTGCTATATTTATAAGTGTCAAAATTGTTTGTTCAAAGTTCAAACTCATAATAATAATCATTTTAATTAATTAAATTATCTAAAATTAATTTTTAATAAATAAGGAGCTTGAGAAAGAATTTAATCGATAAAAACTAAAATTTCTTAATAGTACAATTATTTGTAGTTATTATTATTATTAATAGTAATAAAATTAAATTCCAATTGCAAAAGAAGATTTCGACTTTATTAGCCAATAATAAATATAATTTGAATTATAAATTTTTAAATTCTGGCATTTTTAAAATTGCTAATTTCAGTAAAAAAAAGATGGCTAATTTTGTTGTTAGTAATAATATAATTTAAACAATAAAAAAATAATTTTTATTTAACAACTTTTCATTTCATCAATTTTTTAATTGCTCACTAAAACTGTTGCCAATTTCCAACATTCTCTCGAATTGTTTGAATTGAATAAATAAGGAAACATATTTTTTACCTTCATTAAAATAAAGTGGAGGATAATAAATATTAAATTCACATTAAATAATAATTTATATAATATAAATGGTGATTAATTGTACTATAGAGAAGAGTATCTGACAATTTTGTTAACAGGTAATAATTGACTTAACATACGGCGAAGGTAAATGTAGTCTGTGTTAAAAATATATATAATAAATTCTCGCAAAAGTGTTGGTACATATATATATATAAACACTATACTTGGTTAGAAGCACAAAAAACAAACTCTATTTCACGGATGAACTAAAGTCATGGAAAGTGAAGTGCAAATTCTAAATAATTCATGACAGAAAAACATGAAGAGCATCATTCAGAATTTGAAAGAAAGGAAGGAAAAAAAAAGAATATATATCTTCTCTATTATTTTCATTCAAAGGCTTACATATACCTATATATTTTTTTTCTCTAATATATGTGAATTTTTTCCTTTTATTTCTTTCTTATTTCTTTATTCCACACCTCTGCAATTCGATTTTTATATAATTCATTTCCATTTTTTTTTATTTCATGTTGATAATAAAATGCCCGGTATAAATAAATTCTTGATAGTTTCAATCTGCTTCTTCGAATAATAAATTGCAGAAAATTTTCTTTTCAATGGATTTTTTGAAAGAAGAAAACATTTTTATTTTTCTTTTCTTTTGTTTTTATTTATGATCTTTCGTTTTTTAAGGATGAAAATACTTTGGGCGTGATTTATTGGAGGTTCTTTTTTTTAGAATTTAATTTTAGAATTTAATTTTAGATGAATTATGAGTTTGATAATTAACAGTTTCAATTTAATTTAATTTGATGAATTTAAAATTGGTAAAATTAATTTTAGTTGGAGATACAGCAAATTATTTATTTTTAACAAATTAACATACGTATTAATATTTTATTATTTATGTATTTTTTTGCTTGTCAGTTTTCAAGGATATTCGTTTATTTATATTTTGATTTTATTAAACCTGATGGGTAATAATTACATAATAACTAAATCATTAATAATTTATTACGATCATTATTTTTATAAATATTTTTTCTAAATTTTTTCCTTTGTTACTAAATTATGTAACATTTTCATATTTAATTTGTTTAATATTGTTATTAACTACACAATTTATATTTCTTAATTTTCAATTAATTAATTAATTAATAATCGAACGTAATTAGTTAAATAAAATGTTTAAATATTATTTCCAACAATAGACAATTAATTAAATGTTTCTTATTTGTTATAATTAATAAAATCGGAAAATTTTTTTACTTAAGTCGGTTATTTCTTGTTTCCGAGTAATGTTTATTTCTTAGAAAATATATTTAATAAGAATATTTATGAAAATGATAACAATTAATATCAATTTCATATTTTTCAATAACTATTGTAACAACAAAACACACAATTAATAGAAGATTATTTGTTATAAACAATTAGTAGTGTTCTTAAGTTGATTCAGGAAACTATAGCGTAAAGTGGATTTTCATGATGTTTTTTTGTAAAGAAAATGAATGTCACTACATGTGACACGTAGTAAATTATCAATTTTTTAATTTAGTTTATTTAAACAATAAGATTATTGGTTTTTAATTCTTTTACTTTAAATATAGACTAAAAGCTAACTAATTATTATGCTATTTAATAACACAGAAGCTTTAATTAATTATAAAAAATAATATATTTTGCATTTATTTATAATTGTTATTACTTAATTCATTAAAAAATATGAAATTTATATTAATTTTTATGATTTTAATAAGTTTTCTGATTAAATATATTTTCTAGGAAATAAACATTATTCCAAAACAAATAATAAAAAGTTTGAATAAAAAATCTATTGTAAGTTAAATTGTTTATAACAAATAAGAAACATAAAAAATAAATAAAACGCTGACTTTTTGTTTATTTCAAATACTCGTAAATTAAAAAGTTAATCATAAGTGATCAGCAAAAATATGAAATTAGGTGGAGAAGTTTATTTTAATTCTATTTGTTTATAACAATTGTTGCTATTTTAAACAAATTATTGTCTATAACTCATACCAAATTTTATCAAAATCCATAAAATAAAACAGTGGAAATTATTTTTTTAAAATAAATATTCAGTTAATTCTTTCACAATAATTTAAAAAATTAATTTTTTTCTATTTTTGGAAGACGTAATTTAAAAAGTAAAAGAAACTTCGTCTATTTGATAAAAAAGTAAAAGAGTGTTTTTCCCATATTACCTTTTTTTTATATATACGTCTTCCAAAAATTGAAAAAAATTAATTTTTTAATAATTTGATGTTTAGAAATTGTTTAAACAATAACTCTTAAACAAACTTAAGATATTGCAAGAACAACTTTGGGGTTAAATTTTGATTTTTTATTTGTTTTAAATAAAATTTTCATTTGACATAAATAAAACATATATTTGAGTGAAATAAAATTTTGTGTCGTAAAAATTTCAAGTTTTCAAGTTGACATTATACAACTTTTTGATTTTAAATTTAGTGCTTACAATTGAAATAAATATGGCATTTCTAAATTTTAGTTTCTTTTCGTAAATATCTTCCTTTAAATTTTTTTAAATTAATAGATTTGAGAAAACCAAAAAATGTTATGAAACTAAAGTTAACAAGTTTTATGTAATGAAAATTTTTTCTTTTGTTAATTGTTTTTTAATGTAAGAAGCCCTTCAAAAAATTGCAAGTGCATCCATATTAAAAAATAAACTATTAGCAATAGAAAAAAATGGCTTCTGTAGCGAGGAAATAATAATTTAGTTGAAATTTCGGGATATTTGAAAAATCCACGACAAAAATAATTAAAAATCACTGATTTCCTTGCCTTAGGATTCTCTTACAATTTTTCAAAATGATTTCTCACATTAAAATAAATAATTACTAAAAGAAAAAATTGCTTATGAGCTGAGGAAATAATAATTTTGTTGAAATATATGGTTTTTGAAAATTCGTGTAAAAAATAAAAATTACTAATTTTCCCCGACTTCCATCTTTGGAAATTTTTTAAAGTGATTCTAACATTAAAATAAATAATTATGAAAAGAAAAAATCATAAAATATTTTTAAAATGTTTAAAATACTTGTTTAATTGTGAAAAATTCTGAACTAAACTAAATTTTTAAATTTAAAGAGATTTGCTCCTCACCTTTCTTCGGAGCGTATCTCAAATAATCTCACAAATTTTAACTAAAATTTTTGTTATTAATAAAATTAAATATTAATAACTTATTTTATTAACAATTTACTTGAAGGATATTATATTTTTTGTCGTAATTATAGCTAAAAACATACCAAAACAATTTTATTTTTGGGTCTGGAATTTTTTAACAAATGGTCTGGAGAACCTGGAAAAGTCATGGAATTTTAAAATCGATGTTTTGTGGCAACCCTGTGATTCTTTAAGACTTTGAAAAGTTTCAAAAAATTTGTTTTTATTTTTAATAACAATGTTTTATTGATAAGGACAAAAAATATACGATTATAATGGAGCGGAATAAAGAAGTATATAAACGCAGTAATGCGCGTTTCTCCCGGTTGTAGATTTTAGTAATCGGCCTCGAGATGAGAGGATATGTTGGAACAGTGAAAACAATTTACGGGATTTTTTTTGTGTTTTCTTTTTGTATGAAGATTTCTTTTTTATTAATACACGCGCGTACATATGTCCAGTTTTATCGCGATGCACGAAACTCAGAAAAGGGGGGCGCGGTTTTTGCTAGACTCTCGCGCGAGAGAGACTGAGAGAGAATCTTTATGCGAGCAGCAAGGTGTAACTCCAATCGGGTCCGATCCAATAGATCAGGCGGCAGATGCTCCTTCGCTGGTTATTATCCAGAGGTCGTAGGTCGATCGCTCACATAAACCATTTAGTCTCGATCGACTATCGATACCGATATTTCCCAGACGTATCGGTTATCTCTTCTGCTCAATCTCACTCCGACAAAGCCACGCCACATTCTCTCTCGCGCCCGCAAAAACCCCACCCACACGGTTCAGATTAAATATCTGGATCTGCACGTTTTGCACACCTCGAAAACTTTTTAGAGATTCGTATATATATATATATATGTTTCATAATAAGGGGGCTTTTTGTTAAGGATGCCAAACACGAGATTCGCACGCGGAATCTTCCCTCGTAAATTTCGAAAATGATTTTCTATGCATCTTGGGATTTCAATCTCTCTCCAACTGGGGGAAGGAGAGAAAGGAAATATTTACAGAACCACCCAAGTGCGCAAAGTTTTTGATTCAGGAGAAAATGCTGATGGTTTTATTTTCGGGAATCTTGAGTAAAACATTTTTTCTTCTTCAGAAAATTAAACTTATAAAAATAAAGTTATTAGCTAGGATTAAGCCAAGTTTGATGGAAATATTGATCCAAATTTTGAAACTTTAATTGCAATTTCAATTTCCATAGTCAAATAAATACTGTTCAAGAAAAAATTAAAATTTTTTACACAAAATTAAAAACAGCTCTCCAGGCTACATGAGTCGATTAATAAAAAAATTGGCCCAGCATCAAGACAAATCTTTCGGGATAATTTTCGTGGGTTCGATTTTGTAATTTGACCTAGACTTTCATACAATGGAAGTGAAAATCAATGACGAATAATAATAATCAGGGAAATCTAAATAACCAAGATTGTTAATAAAGATTTACCTTACTAATATATTTATTGATACACAAGCCCACCAGGCTAAGTACCAATAAATAAACAAAATTCTAGAGATAAACTTTTGTATTTATCTCAAAATACATTAAAGAAAATAAAAATAGAATTTAGACACCAAATCAATCCTCTTGAAATTATCCGCACTAGCCACAGACCCAAACGATGAAAAATAGTAGAGGGGGTAGTTCGTTGTTTATTTAGAAAAGATAATTTTTATAAAAGACAAAGGCAAAGTTAAATTTATAGGTTAGAAATCAAAGATGTATTTAGAGGTTAAAAATTAGGCAATATTTTATTTTATCAACATAATATAAATTTGGATTTAGGGAACAACTTTAATAATTGACAAATAAGAAATTAACAATTTTGAATCTCAATTTAGAATAAAATAAATTTACTTATTCTTAATAGAATAAGGATTCTGAAAGATAATTTTGGACAAACAATAATGTCGTTAGATATCTCAAATAACAAAAATTTTACTGAAATTAATAAAATGAATAAAAATTAAATGAATTTAAATGAAATAAACCGAATGCTGAAATCTGGAAATAAACAAAGAAATCTTTGCGATATCTCGCAACAAAAATTAACAAACTCTCACCGAAATTAATTTCTTTTCAAAGAATTCTTGAATAAAGATCTCGATTTAAATCCGTTGGCAACGTTCCTCCAGGAAATAATTATTATAAATTAATCTCAATTCCAAATAGAAAGAAACTCTATGAAAAACGTCCACCATTAACGACTTACTTTTCCAGAATGATAAAAATTTGTTTACTAATCTCCTAGGGAATTCGTTGTCAACGTGAAGAAATAAACATCACAATTAATAGATACGAAGCGCGACATTGAAACGAGTTCTGATTGGTTAATAAAATGGGAAGGAAAGTTTCTCGCTTTTCACGACTGTGATTGGATAGGTGAAATGTATCGAAATTTGAATTCTTAAAATAATCTTCTAAATAAAAATCCACAGGAAATTCCACATATTCTTCAATTAAATAATGAAAATTCTTCGAGAAGTAATTTTCTTGACGCTAGATGTTAAATCAATGTAATTCTCCTCCAATAAAATAATTAAATGCTCCAAATATTAATGTTGGTAATTCCAAAAGACTAAAGGACACTTAAGCAAAAGGGCTGGTCGTTGACTATCTTTCAATCGCCAAACAAAGTTGAAGAATTTTGAATGTTCCACCAGGAAACGAAGTCATGAATATTAGCTAGATACAGAGCTGTAGAAGTGAGATGTAGAGCTGGAGAATAAATGGCATTCCAAGAGAATTCAAACAGTTGGGTACGTCCAAAATATGTAGGTTTCCACTTTATCAACATTAGATAATAGTCCAAAAATACGTAATTTAAATAAGATAAACGTAATTTCCGATAGAATTTTCCATTAATTTAGTTGTTGATTAATAAGGTTGAATATTATTTTTGATTGTAGACAAGAATTTTGAGGTTAGGTTACAAGAATCCAATTTTCTTTTATTTCCAGGAAGTTGACTCAGAATCAGGGAGTTTTACATTGATTAAAAGGAAATAATTACAATTAATATTTATAATACTAATAATCTAATATTTCTTTGTCCAGAATCTCGAATGAAAGTGGATCGTTAATTGTGGAAATTAATGAAAGTAAATTATAATTTAAAATAAAATATGTGAGTTGTAAAATCAGTAATTTTACAACGTCACAAAGTTATAAACATTTTAAAAAGACTGTTACGTTACAAAAGTTTCGTTTCCCGCGATGTTGACCATATCAAAATTTCGGTTTGTTGCACTTTTTTTCTAAATTGTAAAATACTTTTAAAAATTTTACTACAACATTTTCTTTTCAGTACCCATATCGAAATAAAGTCTTTCCAGTAGACAAAAATAAAAAAAATAAGGATTATTAATTTTATTTCTCTTAAGAAGTCGTTGCCATGTCGCAAAACTGATATAAACTACAGTAAAAGTCCCAGGAGACAAAGTAATTGTCTCTCTCCTCTCTTCTTCTCTCTATGAACAAAAAAAAATTGTATACAATACATGAAAAAGATTATTCTCTCATTTATCTCGTTTTTGGAAAAGAAGCGCCCATAACTACGCGCAAGTGACTGTTGCAAGAAACATTTTTTAATATATAATACGTAGGTAGAGAGAGAAAAAAGAGAGAGAGAGAGAGAGAGAGAGAGAGAGAGAGAGAGAGAGAGAGAGAGAGAGGAATTACATATAAACAGATACACGTTTGGTATACCTACTCGTGAACATCCATTTATGTACATACATAATGGGAAAAGACCGTGGCGATGCGAGCCAAGAGACGGGATTTTATGGGTCCCTCAGATATTGAAAACCTCTCTCTTCCTCGACTCTTTATTTTCTCTCTTGCACTCTTTCTCCCGTGTACGGGCGGAGATTCAAGATAAAAAATTAATAGCCGCTTTTGGCAGGGGCCCCGGTCTGGCTTAACTGGCGGGAACAAATTTTATTACCAAATTTTATTCCGCTTACGCCAAAAGATATGATATAGATAGCTCTATGGACGCTATATGTTTGCTGTATAAGCATGGGCTGACTTTACCCTGATTTATACCACTTAGAATTTTCCTTCAGCACATGGAGAATTCAAAGTTTATTTTTCGCCGAATGTGTATAGAGAGAATTTATTTTCCTTAGAAGAAGAGGAAAATTCTTGTTGTTTTTTTATTGGACATTTTATGTTGAGAATTAAAAAATCTTTTAGTAAAAGTTTTATTACGTTTTTGCCTGAATTTAACATTCTTCGGAAAACACTGTGTGGTCGAATTTTCATTAAGCCAAATTGTCATTTAATCAAATTGTTGTTTAACCGAACCGAGAACTAAAATGTTGTTAAACCAAATTGTTGTCTAAACGGGTAACAATTTTCATTTTATGGAACTGTTATTTAACCGTATTGTTTTTTGACCAACGATTAATTTACAAACAGTTAACAAATAGTTAACCGGATAACAAATAGTTATCATTTAGCCAAGTTGGTATTTAACCGAACTGTAATTTAATTGAACAGACATTTAACCGAAATTTTGACCGAACTGTCAATTTAACCGAATTGTCATTTGTCCGAACTGGATATTTAAGTGGACTGTCATTAAAGTAAATTTTAACTTGACACAAGTTTTACTTAGCAGTATTGTAATTTAATCGGATTATCATTGAACCAAATTGTCACTTGATAGAATTTCCATTTTCACGAACTGTTATTTTTCCGAAACGCTTTATTTGATGAAAAATATAATTTTTATCCGAATTTTTATTCGATATAATTTTCATTTGACAGAACTATCATTTGCCCAAACGTTTATTTTACTGAAATGACAAATGATATTTCAGTCAAATGACAGTTTGTTTGAATGATAATTCGGTAAGGACAATTATATACTTTAGTTAAATAATAATTTGGTTAAATGACATTTTTTTAATTAACTGCTTGTTTTAAATTACTATTCGGTTTAATAACAACTATGGAACAAAAATTCGAAAAATTTGGTTAAATTTAGTTTGGCTATATGACAGTTTGGTTAAATAATAGTTATTTTAACTAACAGTTATTTTAACGAATAGTTATTTTATTAAATGATAGTTTGGTGAAATAACTGTTCCATTGTCACTATATAATCAAATAACAATTATAAGTCAAATGAAAATTCGGTCTAATGTCAATTTTTTAAAATGATTCTTTGGTAAAATAAATTTCCATAACACGATGCTAGAAAGTACATTTTTTTGCACCTGGTCAAGAAAAATATCGTTCGTAATTAAATTAAATTAAATTAAATATTCTATTCTAATTAAATGGTACTTTGTCAAGTTATAATTACACGGAGAAAAATGGACTATATGAGATATAATCCAGATTATACTTCTTATGATACGTAAATTTCTGGTAATTTCATTTTTATAAATCTACAAAACTATTAAAACTATTAAAAAAATTATTATTAAAATTGTTGTCAATAAAATAATAATTGATGAATTAATCATAAATAAATTTACAAACAAATAAATTCTTACTAAACACAAAATTTATACTTTGTAAGTAAATAAAAATACTTTTAAGAAAAGGTTGAAGAATAATATTCCCTTGTAATATTTAAACTAAAAATGGTTAGGATAAATAATGGGCTAATGATAAATAAATGCATAATGCTATAATTGTTTTTAGATTTATAAAAATGAAATAATCAGAAATTTACAAAATTAAAATAGCAGCACATGTAAAAAAGTTCGATCACAACAAATTTTCAAAACAACTTTAACCTCGTAATGTGACAATTTGAAAAAAACATATTGCTATAGTAATAAGCTACAATTATAATTTGATTTGATTTTGGAGTATAAAATGTATAATCTATTGTGAATACCGCAGAAATAATTCTTAAACATTGAAAGGTTGTAAATAGATTACAAAGGGTGATAATCAGATTATATTCAGTATGATCTTATTTTCTATATTCTTAATTGTATAATCCATTTTTCTCCGTGTAACACGTATCTATCAGTCAGTTCCATTTATATTTCCATTCCGAAAAATGAATGTCGGTAAAATCATCGTGTAATTGTATAGTTCTTATTTATCGGATTCGACAAAAAAGCATAAATTGCTATGCGACAGTTTTGATTTTATTCTTTGTAAATATATACCAAGTTCCTATTTTTTCGCAAAATGATTGTATATTATCCCGAGAGTGTTTATAGTAAATGTAAAAGTAATAAATAGGAGGTGGAGTTTATGATACAGATGTCAAAATGATGTTATCTCGACTATATGTAACGTTATATAATGTAAAAGAAGTCTAGATGAGAGGCGAGATCAGTGAAACTGTAATCTTGATGCCGAAATCAATCATCAGTTGCGTAAAGAGCGTCAGGAATGAATTTTTTTTCCACGAATCTATATACGTACAAGCCGCACCATCCCCTTTAAAATGAATCCGTTTTTTTTTATTTTTATCTTTCGTTGCACCACTGGTAAATAGGGGTTTTTTTTACACCCCCTGCACCTCTAATCTTTTTCTCGTTGCAATATTGTCGATAAGTATCTCGAGACGGCTCTCCAAGGCACGAGGTACGATCTGCGTAGTGGTACATGCCACATGATACTTTGATGGCGGCCAGCCAGAAGTAAATCTAAGGTTTACGAGGCAGTACCGCCTCTTACTAGCACCTCCTCGAGCACTGCCCACAGTTCCATGGGGCAAAGCGAAGTAAGTTGCACGGTTCTTAGGGTCTACGACCACTCATAATTCTCATAATAAATCGTTTCACGAACAACCGACGCGCTGTTTTGTGCTGCACTTGTGATCCACATGTATATTATATATGAGGGAAGAAGCTGTCCAATGAAATGATAACATTGAGGAGTCAATGTCAAAATTCATCTTCCTCTTCATCTTCGATTTTAAAATGATAGGGAATTCTGAGAAATATTTTCCTATTCGATGGCGAATAGGAAGATAGTAAATTTTTGTTTTTGCTTCCTCATACAGAAGAAGTATTATTGTAATACCAAAGGGTCAGTCCATTATATTTCACCTAAAGCCGTTGCGGCCTATTTTTAAAAAAATCTCATAATTTGTAAAAATGATGTTTAATAACCGTAGATTTTATTTTTGAGAATTATTTTATAAAATTTTTTGATTTAAACATACAATTTGAATTTTTAAGTTGAGTTGCACAGAAAAAAGGTTAGATTGACAGTTATGAAAATTTAATAAAGAAGCATGGAAATAATTTAGATCATACAAATTTCTTGATTGATATTTGTTAAAAATGAGCTAATTTACTTGTATAAATAGATTATTATGTAAACAAACCCAAATTAGTAGATAAAAATTGATTTCAAAACTTAACTATAAAATGTCAAAAGTCACTACATTTTATTTACACTTTTCTAAAAAGTATATAAATATTTAAAAATTTATTACTATTTAATGTAAAGTATTTTTAATGTACTTTTATAATATGTGCTAACTTTTTAATTTTATAATATAGAAATATAAAAAATTTTACCTTTAATATTGAGTGTTTCATGATTTTCAGTGATTTTAATCACTTATTTCTTCTCAGGCGGTTAATCAAAAAATCCAATTTTTGTCTTAATATTTAAGTTTGGCCTTCTTTTTCATTCTGTTAAATTTTGGTGATGGAGAACGAACTACTTTTAAGTTTAAATTTGGTTTAAAAAATCTGCTGAAAAAACGCATTTTTTTTGGTTAAATACAAGTAGATTTTTGCAAGACTATTAAGATAGCCAACTTCAGTGTTATAAAAATACTTGCATTTTAACCAAAAAAATGCGTTTTTCAGCAGATTTTTTAAACTAAATTTAAACTGAAAAATAGTTCGTTCTCCATCACCAAAATTTAATAGAATGAAAAAGAAGGCCAAACTTAAATATTAAGACAAAAATTGGATTTTTTGATTAACCGCCTGAGAAGAAATAAGTGATTAAAATCACTGAAAATCATGAAACACTCAATATTAAAGGTAAAATTTTTTTATATTTCTATATTATAAAATTAAAAAGTTAGCACATATTATAAAAGTACATTAAAAATACTTTACATTAAATAGTAATAAATTTTTAAATATTTATATACTTTTTAGAAAAGTGTAAATAAAATGTAGTGACTTTTGACATTTTATAGTTAAGTTTTGAAATCAATTTTTATCTACTAATTTGGGTTTGTTTACATAATAATCTATTTATACAAGTAAATTAGCTCATTTTTAACAAATATCAATCAAGAAATTTGTATGATCTAAATTATTTCCATGCTTCTTTATTAAATTTTCATAACTGTCAATCTAACCTTTTTTCTGTGCAACTCAACTTAAAAATTCAAATTGTATGTTTAAATCAAAAAATTTTATAAAATAATTCTCAAAAATAAAATCTACGGTTATTAAACATCATTTTTACAAATTATGAGATTTTTTTAAAAATAGGCCGCAACGGCTTTAGGTGAAATATAATGGACTGACCCCAAAATTTTTCAGGTTCGATTTTTTAACATATCTTTATGTTATTTGACCTCAGGAGTTCAAGAATGATATTTTTGAAAATGTCATTGTGTGTGTAAACATATTTTCATAAATATCTCCAAATTATAATGAGCTTTTGGGCTGAATTTTTTTTTAAATTGTAGGTCTCATCTGCGGACATAAAATGAGAGTACTTCGAGATAGATTAATAAAGTTTAACAATTTATTTTTTTGATTTTCAATTTTTCAAAAAAACGTTTTTTGCCCATAACTTTAAAAGAATGTTAGGACACCTATAAATGTTTTTCTCTAATTTTTTTTTCCTTTAATAAAAGGGAATTTACTTTGGAATATATACTAGTTCTTGATTTAAGAACACTTATTTTAGAAAATAAGTACTTTTGAGAATTTTGTTGAAAAATGTAGAAATAAAATTAAAACCATGGTTAAAAATTAATAATTTACATATTTCGATGACCAAATATTTTTTAATTCGATTAAACTATAAACTTATTTAAAGTATTTGAAAAAATTGTAATTTGGGTTAATTTTTTTTTATGTGGAAGTATTAAATAAAGAGAAAAAAAAATTACAGCACTTAAGAATAATTGTTCAAAAATTAATACTTTATTGTTATTAATATCTCTATGAGGAAGCAAAGTGTTCATGAAATAAACACAACGAGATTTACAAAAACGAATGAAATGAGCACGAAAATTACAACAAAAATTTATAACTTGGCAGCGGGTTTAATTATATGTTTTTTCTATATTAAAACTACTTCATTTTATACTCAAGAGTAAGATTTTTAGGTTGAGCAAAATTAAATTTTAAAAATATTAAAGTTTTTTTCCATTGAAGAAGATTATTGTTGTTCCATTAGATTAATTTTATTTAATTCGCGAGTTTTTCTGTTAAAAATCCACGCTTATATCGTTCACGAAATCGAAAATAAAATTACACTACTTAAAAATTAATAATTTGCATATTTTAATACCAAATATATATTACCATCGAAATATTCTGTTAAACTTACTTCTACATTCAGTTATTTATTAAAAAGAAAGGCTTCGGAGATGAAATTGAATTTTTACTCGGAGTAAAATGTAAATTTCGATTATTTATAACAGCAATAATTTTTCTCCTTTTTATAGATAAAATATAAAAAAATTAAACGTCAGATTCTTATCTTTTTTTTAATGTGCACTAAAATTTTGTTCACGATATTTTTAATGTGTAAAATATCAGTAATCATTGTGAACTAATTTTAACCTAAAACTGAAGGCAAAGTTTTTACATTTTTATCAAAAATAAAAGTGAGGCCTAAAAATTGTTAAAATGCTCATAATGATAGAAAAAACATTGTACTTTCTGAGATTATTTAAAAAAATTTTCTGAGAGATTGAAAAAAGCATAAAAATTAAGTTTTCTTATAGAAGTTCTATTAGAGACGCATGTTGAAAAGGCTTCGAAGATGAAAGTCATTTAGTTATTTCATCAATTTAGTAGAATAAAATCATTTAATATTCTTTTTAAAATGATAAATAAGTGCTAAATTTTCACTATGAAAATTGATAATAATTATTACAGAGTAGATTTTGTAAAATTAATCGAGACATCAAAAATGCCACTTTCAGAAGAATCACCCATATAGAAATTTACAACTAAGTTACTTTCTAGTTGAGAAAAACATTTTTTGATTCTAAAAAAATCTACTTACGAATCTAATTAAAATCTAATTACGAATTTTTTTCTCAAGTCAAAAATTAAAATCTTGAATACGAAATATAATTTTTGAGTCAAAATATTTCGCATCTTCTGTGATAAAAGTTATTCTAAAATATATTTTTGATTGAAAAAATGTTTCATTGAGTCAAGAAAAATTTTGTTGAATTAATAACATGTTATTGTTAAGTTCATTCATTCCATCACTTTCCTCTTTAAATATTTAACAAATTAAGCTGAATTTTTGTACGAGAGTCTAAAATACAAAGTTGCATTTCTTCTTCTTTATAAGTTATTAGTTATTTTACTTTTTTTATTAGTTGTAACGGTCAGTTTAAATCAATTTTTCTCGCCTTTACTGATTTTAGAGTGTTTTGTTATAATTTGTTTTTGAATTATTAAAACTTTTGCACGTTATTGACCTTCTTTATCATGTTTTAGACTTTTTGTAAGAAAAAAAGAGTAAAAAAATGGCTTTTTAAGTAATTTGATATTTTTCAGCTCAATTGACTATAAATATTTCAAGAGAAAAGTGGTGGTTAAAAATACCATTGAATTTCTAACAGTCACATGCTGTTATAGTGGTTTTTTTAATTATTAGAAGTATTCTTAAATAAAAAAGTATTCTTTATAGTTAAATAACATATTCATGAGTTAAAAATTGTATTCTTTATACAAGCAATTTATTTCAAAGCTAACAATTCCATTTTGAATTTTAGTAATATTTTATTTAATCCAGAAACTCTTATTTAAGAGAACAAATATTTTCTATGGTTAAAAAATATTTTTATGCCAAGAAATGTTTTTCTCATTCAAGAAACATTTTTTATGCCAAGAAATGTTTTTTTGACTCAAGAAATATTTTTTAAGTCAAAATATGTTTTCTTTTTGTCTAGAAACGTTTTTTTTTTAGTGAAAATTTGTATTCTTGAATAAAACTGTCTGGTCTCGAGAAAAGAATCTTGTTTTAGACACTGAGAAAAAAATATATTTGATTCAAACCTATTTTGTTTAAATCAAACTTAAAATATCTTTGCTATACAGTCAAACATATTTAAGTTTAATTGAAAGATATTTTTTGCTTTATTTAAAGAAATAATATATTTAATTCAAACATAAGTTGTGATTGATTTTAAATTATCTACACTGAAAAAAAAATTTATTTGATTCAAATTACCGATTATTTGACTATTATCAAATAAATATTTACTTAAATCAAATAATTTTTATTTGAATCAATTAAATAGTATTTGCTTTAAATACTAAAATATTTGATTTAAATACAGTTTATTTGATTCAATTAAAAATTATTTGATTTAAGTAAATATTTATTTGATAATAGTCAAATAATCGGTTATTTGAATCAAATAAATTTTTTTTTCAGTGTATAATTTACTTTTAAGTTTGAATCAAACAACAAATTTTTAAACATATTTTTTGTTTAAATCAAAACAGAAAATATGATTGAATTAAATATAATTATTCAAACAAATAATATTTTTGAATCAAAGTAGTAAATACTTTCTATAAATTTTGATTAAACTTACAAACTAATTTCAATCAAACAAAATCATGGGTCAGTCCATTATATTTCACCTGAAGCCGTTGCGGCCTATTTTTAAAAAAATCTCATAATTTGTAAGAATAATGTTTAATATCCGTAGATTTTATTTTTGAAAATTATTTTATAAAATTTTTTTAATTAAACTTAGAATTTGAATTTTTAAGTTGAGTTGCACAGAAAAAAGGTTAGATTGACAGTTATGAAGATTTAATTAAGAAGCATGGAAATAATTTAGATAATACAAATTTCTTGATTGATATTTGTTAAAAATGAGCTAATTTACTTGTATTAATAGATTATTATGTAAACAAACCCAAATTAATAGATAAAAATTGATTTTAAAACTTAACTATAAAATGTCAAAAGTCACTACATTTTATTTACACTTTTCTAAAAAGTATATAAATATTTAAAAATTTATTACTATTTAATGTAAAGTATTTTTAATGAACTTTTATAATATGTGCTAACTTTTTAATTTTATAATATAGAAATATAAAAGATTTTACCTTCAATATTGAGTGTTTAATGATTTTCAGTGATTTTAATCACTTATTTCTTCTCAGGAGGTTGACCAAAAAATCCAATTTTTGGCTTAATATTTAAGTTTCACCTTCTTTTCTATTCTATTAAATTTTGGTGATGGAGAACGAACTACTTTTCAGTTTAAATTTAGTTTAAAAAATCTGCTGAAAAAACGCATTTTTTTGGTTAAAATGCAAGTAGATTTTTGCAAGACTATTGAGATAGCCAACTTCAGTGTCATAAAAATACTTACATTTTAACCAAAAAAATGCGTTTTTTCAGCAGATTTTTTAAACTAAATTTAAACTGAAAAGTAGTTCGTTCTCCATCACCAAAATTTAATAGAATGGAAAAGAAGGTGAAACTTAAATATTAAGACAAAAATTGGATTTTTTGGTCAACCTTCTGAGAAGAAATAAGTGATTAAAATCACTGAAAATCATGAAACACTCAATATTAAAGGTAAAATTTTTTATATTTCTATATTATAAAATTAAAAAGTTAGCACATATTATAAAAGTACACTAAAAATACTTTACATTAAATAGTAATAAATTTTTAAATATTTATATACTTTTTAGAAAAGTGTAAATAAATTGTAGTGACTTTTGACATTTTATAGTTAAGTTTTAAAATCAATTTTTATCTATAAATTTGGGTTTGTTTACATAATAATCTATTTTTACAAGTAAATTAGCTCATTTTTAACAAATATCAATCAAGAAATTTGTATTATCTAAATTATTTCCATGCTTCTTTATTAAATTTTCATAACTGTCAATCTAACCTTTTTTCTGTGAAACTGAACTTAAAAATTCAAATTCTATGTTTAATTCAAAAAATTGTATAAAATAATTCCCAAAAATGAAATCTACGGATATTAAACATCACTTTTACAAATTATGAGATTTTTTAAAAAATAGGCCGCAACGGCTTCAGGTGAAATATAATGGACTGACCCTCATTTAAAATTATTTTTCTATTTAAGTTAAGTATAATGTTTTCTCAGTGAACTCTAATGTCAAGTGCATAGTTTGAGCAAAGAAGAATAAATGTATTCCTTAATTTAAAAGAATATTTGATTCAATCACTCTGTAAAAATTATTATTTAATAAAACGTTGAATTTAACGATCATTTTTTCTGACTCGGAATGATCGCGTTAAATTCAACGTTTTATCAAATATTAATTTTATCCTTAAAAAAAATATTTATTCAATTTTAAAAGAATTTAACTCCCTCATAGAAAGCGATAAAATAATTTTACTTAAAAAAAAAGAAAATTATCCAATTAATCAATTTCTTAATAATTAAAATACGAATTCTTGAATTTTTTGCGCTTATAGATTTTTTGCTCGCCTTAATTTTTAATTTCCGATCCCATATATAATACTATATAATATGAATACCTACTTTTATCGAAGGAAGTTAACGACTCACATTAGAGAATATATATATATAAAATTTTTTTTCGCAAGTGTTGGTTTGAAACGGGATCAATGTCTTAATTTAAAAAAGAAGCTAACCTTGAAAATCCAAAGATCCCTAAGTGGATTCGTGCATCTTTCGGGGGTCGAGAGAGAGAGTGAGAGAGAGAGAGAGTATACGTTTGACAGCTGTTGGATGATTTTATAATTGAAAAAAATCATGGAAGCAGAGGCTAGGGGCATCAATTTAGTCGATTGTCCACTCTTAGTCTGGAAGTTATAGGGCCTGAACTCTTCACTGAAAAAATTACATTCTAATTTTAAGAAAAACTTCTTATATATGCGCCTAGAATATTCCCCACTTAAGTTAAGTGGGGAATATTCTTACAATAAGAAGAAAATTATTATTTTAAGAATATTTACCACTTAATTTAAGTGGGGAATATTCTTGGCGCATATATAAGAAGTTTTTCTTAAAATTAGAATGTAATTTTTTCAGTGTTCTTCCCGGAGAGAAAACCTACTATAGATTATCAGGCCTGTTATTACGATCCAAGAGCGGAGGTTTTTTCGGGACTAAAAATTGGTTTTTAATGCTGGGTTCGTTGCTTTCTTATGACCCGAGGGCCCCCCTGTTGGTAATAACTATATTATCGAAGACTACGACCACGCTTATGCTTATATATACACACACACATATTGAAAAATACTATAGTGATATAGTCGTTGGTTAAAACAGTTTTCTATAGATTAGACCTTATGCCCTTATAAAAGCGATTGTTTCAAAAAGGATTTTCGAACATTTCATCTTCAACGAGCTGTATATGATGAATTTTGAGAAAAATCAAATTTATATAATAATCTTTACAACTCATTTATCTCAGCTTAATTATATACACAGGACGCATCTTCAGTATATATAATGCTTTTTGATATTGTATTTTCCTTGTATAGTTAAAAAGAAAGATCAATATAATAAGCTTCTTTTAATAAATCATTTTCTATACTACAATATATTCTTTTATCTTTTCCGATATACTTAATTTTGTTTTTATATATTGTGAAATAATTCTTTAGGCAAATTAAGTAGGCTCAAAATAGTTATTTCATTAATTATTTTTTCTTTTTTTGTTGTATTTATGTGAATATATGTAATTAAAAAGATATTTTACGATCTCTTCAATTCGGAGAAAAGTCTTTTTTTTACAGAAAATTTCCTTGGAATTGAAAAGTATTCTATTAATTAAAGATATATTAAAGAAAATGTATTTTTTTAATTAAAGTGTTCGATAGACGTAAAAGAAAATCTTCCAGACCGAAAATATTCCATTTTTTTAAATAGACACGAATATTTTTTACTAGATTTCGTAAATTCTTTTGGAAATATTTATCTTGATTGAAAGAAAATTATCGTCTTTTTACTTTGCAAATATTTGTATTTCTAGCAACAATTCGCGCGGGATCAAGTTTTTTCTACTATACTTTATACACCCAAAGAAAAATATTATTTTAACCAAATACAATTTTATTTAACTTAAATAAACGTATATATTAATATATTTGTCTCAAAACTATCTAAACTTTTTATTTGTTTTAAATAAAATTTATAATTCAACATTTTTTTTATAAAATCATAAAATTAGACTGCGTTTTAATTGTATTACTATTAAATTAATACAATTATAGCTATTAATCAATTGTACTAGTAAGAATTTTTAGTTTTTAGAGAATAAATTCTTTCTTAAGGTCCTTATTTATTAAAAGATAAATTTAGATAATTTATAATTAATTAAAATGATTAAATTTTATGAGTTTAAAATAGTATATTTCGTAACGAGTGCGAGAAGTTGTCAATTTTAAAAAATTTTTTTTTAACCTACAGATTGTTCCAAAAAAAGTGCTCATTCAAAAATTGGTAACTGCTAGCACAAGTTACGAACGATATTTTTCATAACAAAGTGCAAAAAGTGCCCTTTTTTGCACCGCGTTATGAAAAATTCATTTTGACACTAATAAGTACAGTAAAGTTAAAAACAATTTTTCTCTTACAGTCGAACCTTTACAATCGAAATTTTTAGTCAACTAATTATTTTTAAAGTTGTCAATTAAATAATTCTTGAACATTATTTTTCATAAAGGTGCTCTTGGTACATAGGAAGCAAGAAAAAATATTGAAATTGCTTTAACAATAAATTTTTTTTCTTGTATTTAAAAAGAATTAAAGAATTTTGTACAAAAAAAGTGATTAAAAAATAGGAATTATGTAATTATGTTTTTTTATTTTTCAAAACAAACTCATGAGTTTATGAGCAAAATTGCGATTGATAAACAGAAAATATGCAAATTGAATATATATTTCCTATTTCTTAATCGTTATTATATTTTAAAAATAACAATTTTGTGTAAAAATAAAGAAAAAGAATTCAAAATAATTGAACAAAATTTGCATGATTTTTATTTATCAATTATTACAATTTCTGTCACAAAGATTCAATTTTATTTTCAAAGCGAAAAAATTTGCAATAATTTATTTTTTTTCAATTTAATAATAATTAATAAACATAATCAATAAATTGTTTAAAACTAAAAGGTATTTGTTTTGAGTAATTAATAATAAAAATGTTGAATTTATCATAAAATAAAAAAAAATAATTGCTTTAAAAGCTAAGAAAGTTAAACGAAAAACAAAAAAATGCTCAAAAGGCTATAACTTCAAATGTAAATCCAAAATAAATTTCACTATTAAATAATATTTTTTCTGATTCTAGAACAATACTCTTGAGTTTAATTTTTAATATTACTTTTCTTGTCTCAAGAATACTTTTTGTGCCGAAAAAATTCATTTTTAATTTCACCTAAAAATACTTTTTTCAATTGAATAATAATATTTTGTTTATTTTTTATCCAAACAATAGATTTTTAAGCTAAGAAATTTTTTTCAGAAAAGAAATGTAGTAAAAAAATTTATTTTTAAATCAATTATTATTTTTCTGGATTTAGAAATATTCTCTTGATTAAAAAATTATTGTCTTACGTCAAGATTACAATTATATTAAAAATAAATATTTATTTTTGTATTTCAATTAGCTAGATATTAAACATTTATTTGTTAATTTGAATTAGCTTGAAAATAAATACTAAATTTTTTATTCATATTAGCTGGATATTAAACATTTATTTGTTTATTTATTTGAATTATCTTATTAGCATACTGAGAAAACATAATACTTAAAAAAATACAAAAATTATTTTAGATTATTTTGTTTTATTGAAATTATTTTGTAATTGTTTGTAATAAAAATTGTATGTTTGATTCAAGCTTAAAAGTTAATTATAAATAATTTAAAATGAACCGTAACTTAAGTTCGAATTAAATATATTATTTCTTTAAATTAACCGAATATTATCTTACAATTAAACGGAAATAAATTTGACAAAGATATTTAAAGTTAAATTTAACCAATTTTTTAAAATGCACCTAATTATAACTTTCTGAAATAATAAAATTGTTTCTTTTTCATCAGAATTTTTTTTTTTTATTTGAATTTTAAATCATTTTACTTTATTTAAATTAGTTTCTCTAACAATAAAGTATGAAACTTGCAACGATTTATTTAAATTGAGACATAAATGTGTTTTTACTCTGTAAAAAAATGTATAATAGTATACTTGTTTTCGTAAATTATACCACTGTATACAAACTTTTAATATGTAAATAAAATAATAATGCATTAAAATTTTCTTCCCAAATATGTTTTTAATAATGTCCGTCCAGGATTCTTTTGAAACCATAAAATTATCTTAAACGTTCATTATCCAATCTTTCAATTTTCAAAATTCAAAGCATGCGGTTATATAGCTCTTGGTTTATTTTCTTATTTCTTGGTTTCTTTTTCTTTTTCTATTTTTTTTTTTTAATTTCAAGAGAGAAGAAATCTATCAATGAGGCAAAATGGCACTGTTTCAAATAGTGGGTGGAGTAGTCGATCGAAAAGTGTTACTTGATCGATTCTCTGTGGAGATAATGGATTCTTTTTCTGCACAAAAAAAGTCAAAAAAAAAGGCGGAGTGAGAAAGAATTCAAAAAAGGCATCATCATCATCATCATCCCCCCGCCTCCTTTATTTCGTTTCTAACAAATTTTTGCCACTGCTCTCACATACTAAATCAAAAAAAGAAATGAAAAAAAAAATAAAACTGGTCTGACATCCTTCTCGACTCTCTCGCGTCTAATAGAATTCGACCAATTATCCCACGCAAAGCACCCTGTTACCTAGATTTCTATTAGCCACATATATTATATTCTCGGGAACGCCAAAAGGCAATTATCTGTGAGAGTTGGTAAAAAATGGATCTGGGACGTTATTAACTTTATGAGTATATGGGACCCGTTGACGTGTGTTATATACCCTCCACCTCCTCCTCCTTCTCATCCTCCCTTCAGGTTGTGTTCTTCATTAGAAATTCGCAAGCTGAAATTCTTCAGGTGTGCTATAAACCCTATCATAAAAATTTTACTCCTTTTTTGTTAAAAAAAAAAAAAACGAAAAGTATAAAAAAAACAACAAAAAAAAAACAGAAAAAACTTGGTCCAATTTGTCGGAAGATCATGTCATGAGACCGGACATTGTTGCCCCTTGGTGAAAAAGAAATATAGAAAATAAAGATTAGATGTTACAGATTAACACATGAGTCAACACATTTTTCGGTGTTATTATAGCTTCTGAATTGTGTTGAGTAAGACATCTGCTGAGATTGATTCACAATGATATTTCATAGTGTTAGATAATAATCAACAAGAATGCTATTTAATATCTTTAATATTCTTTTCATCACTATTTCTTTTTAATAAGCTTTTTGATTGGATCAATTTACCTTTTTTTTTTACTAACATCATTTTTATTCAAAATAATTATTTTTGTTATTATTACAATAGTAATATGATTAATATAATGATTATTATTAAGAATAATATTATTTTTTAATTATTGTTTGTTAACTTTCATGTTTATATAAATTTCTATTTTTCTTTGCTTTTATTGGCACAGTGAAACCTCGATTATATGAACTTCTTATCCGAATTTACATTATCCAAAAATTTTCGTTTAAAATTGGTACAAAAATCTCATAAAAGTAAAAAAATTGTTATTGTCAAGCTACCTTATTTTTAATAGAAATATCTAAACAAAAATATTAATATTATTTAGTAGTACAAAATAATTTCAAAACAATCATTATTCGAACGAGGTAATAATAAATAATAAATAATAAATAATAAATAATAAATAATAAATAATAAATAATAAATAATAAATAATAAATAATAAATAATAAATAATAAATAATAAATAATAAATAATAAATAATAAATAATAAATAATAAATAATAAATAATAAATAATAAATAATAAATAATAAATAATAAATAATAAATAATAAATAATAAATAATAAATAATAAATAATAAATAATAAATAATAAATAATAAATAATAAATAATAAATAATAAATAATAAATAATAAATAATAAATAATAAATAATAAATAATAAATAATAAACATTTCTTCTTTATTTTGTTTAATTAATTAATTAATAAATAAACAAATACACCAAACGGAAATATAAAGGGAATAAAATATACACAATTTTGCTTAGATTTAGAAAATTTTTAAAAAGTTTATTTTTTAATAATTATTAAATACATTTTTTATCAACAATTTAGTTTTTTTCAATGTTCCGTGCCTTTAATTATAAATTACAATTTTCATTATAAAATTTTAAAATAACTATCGCTTCTAAATTTTCTCAACAGATTTTGATTCCTAATAGTTTGACATCTATGTTGAGGTTTGTTTCAAATTTTTAAAAGGCGCAGAACATTAAAGAAAATAAAGAAATAAATCCAGAAATCCTTACACATGAGTTATTTCCTTCATTACTATTTATTCCAATAATATAATTTATGTATTTATCATTTTACGAATAATTTTTTTTTTTCATTTCTGTTTCAGATTCAAGGAGAAATTATATTCGAAGCCCGGTGAGTTTCTTTTTTTCAGAAAAAAATCATTTTTATTATTAAAGTATTTCTTAATAGAATTCATAAAACTAAATACGAAAATTCATTTTTTGCAAAATCTTTTGTGTCGAAATTTTTATTTAGTAGAATTCTTATTTAATCGAATCCTTACTGTCAAAAATTGTTGCTTTATAAAATTTAAAACTTTTATTTAGGAAAAAAATTGTTAATTAAAGTTATTTTTTTCTAGAATTTGCATTTCTACAGGGAGAGAGAATAAATATGTAATTTTATTAAAGTATTATAAAATTTGAGGAAAAAATACGACAAAGAAAAATTTTGATATAAAAAATACTAAACATTATAAAAAATGTTTGCGAAGTTTAGTATAATTATATCAAATGTCAAGAAAATTAATTAAATTCTATCATAACTTTACTAATTTTCATAGAAAATTAATAAAATAAAAACACTTTGAAATCGGTAAATACGAGAAATTCATTAGAAGAGACCGTGGTCACTAATAATTTTATAGTAATTTGTAATATTTAAGGCAGAATCCGACAAACAATCGGAAGAAAATTACAAAAATTAGTTCAATGCCATAATTTTGTTTTCTTTAAAAGTCAAATTAAATTTAAAATTCCTTTTGCCATAAACGTAAAGGATTTAAATTTCTAAATTTAAAATATTTTCAAGTTGAATTTCAAAAAAAAAAAAAATTACAATTTTTTGTCAATAAATGATTTAAGTAACGTAACCTATAATTTAACAAATGTATTTTATTGACAGAAAATTGTAATTTTTATTTAAATTCAACTTTCAATCGTTTTAATTTTTAAATATTCATAATTAAATTATATTTACCATTCTACCAAGACGAATTAAAAATTTAATTTGTCTTTTTCTTTTACATTACGAATTTATGACATTGGATTAATTTTTAATTAAACTGCACGTAAGTTTCTTACTTTAAATTAATAGAAATTTCATTAATTTAAATTCATATTGTTTCTCAGAATTTTCATTTTCTTCACCTTTCCACCAAGATGAATTTAAAATCTAGTTTGTGATTTGTTTTTAATTTACGAAATTATGACATTGGACCAATTTTTTATTGGATTGTACGTCTTATTCTTACTCAATTAAAAAAAAAATAAAATTAATAGGAATTTTACTAATTTAAATTCACATTGTTTCTGAGAATTTTAATTTTCTTTAAATCTGAATTTGAAAAAAAGGGGAACCACTAATTTAACAGCATGTGATTATTAGGTTCTAATGATAATTTTTTCGACCACTTATTTTTCTTTAAATATTTAGTAAATTGAGTTGAAATTTTGTAAGTATTTCGTTTCTGAAAATTACTAAGTTTAAAATCTAATAGAGAAGGTCAGTAATGTGCAAAAGTTTTAATAATTCTAAAATAATTTATAATGAAATCAGGAACACTTTGAAATCGGTAAAGACGAGAAATTGATTGGAAGTGATTTTGACTACTATTAATTTTAAAACCCGTAATTTCTAATAATTAATTTTTGGAAATATTAAAACTTGCCATTCTTCATAGTATTTTAGACTTTCTTACAAAATTTCAGACCAGTTTATTAAAAAGTGTTCGAAAAAATTACCATTGAGATCCTAACAATCATATGCTGTTGGTTATGATATTGGAAAAAGTTAGGGAAGTTTGTCAAGTCCTTGCAAAAGTCTTGTTTTAAATATAGACGAGAGGAAAATTTTTGCACTTGACATGAAAAAAGATTGATATTTAACCATTTTTTTTGTTCGGTAAATTTTACGAATTGAATATGAAATCGTAAGGGACATTTGGTGTTTGGGTTTATTGTTGATGGTATACATGGTGCGCGGCTTCGAATACATATATTTGCGTAGACAATAAATTTCTATTAACGTGTAACTGGGCAACGTTCGAAACAATTGCCCATTAAATCGAACGGTCCCGCAGCAGATATAATAACTAGCAATAATCGTTCGGACCACTGCACTACATATATATATGTGTAAATGCAAACCTACATTGCGAGTTTATATTCGGTTATTCAGAAATGCGCGGGGGCCCCATTCGACATATTGGTATGAAACAAGCGAGCATCGGTAATGAGAGGCCAATTAGAACACCCCGTCGATGGAATTATATCCCCCTTTTCCCGACCATTCGAAATTCAAACTGGCTGCCGTGAGTGTTCCTCTTAATGCCTCGAAGGCACGCGAGCAGCTTCTGCAAACGTGCGAGCGCGCCTTCACATTCAGATCACGACATATCAACTTTGATCGACTTTCAATCTTGACTTTCACCTGAGAAAAGAGAATTTTCAGGTTTTTTTTTCTTTCCTAAGAATAAATGGATATAATGCTTTTAATTTCCAGTTGTAAGGATTTCACCTGAAAAGAAAATATCCTTTTTCACAGTGTTATATTTCTTTTTTGATTAATCGATTTGAAGAAGAAAATTATACCTCCTAATTGGGGTATATTTTGGGATTCCAGTTACAAATCAAAGTGTCATTTTTTTTTTGTTTCTTTAGTTTTGGTGTTTTGGAAAAAGCTCTTCTTTGATTAACAAAATTCCAAATTGATGAGAAAAAGATTTAATTTGATAGTCGACTATAAAAAATTGTGAAAAAAAAATTTACAAGACCAGCGTCATTTGGCAAAATACAAATTTTTTCTGAATCGAAAATAAATTTAAAAAAAAAAATTAAAATTCTTAGTGCCTATACGTGTTTTGGAAAAAGCTCTTCTTTAATAGAAATGGCTCCAATTTAATAAAAAAAAAGATCAAATCTGTTAATCACCTCCAAAAGTTATAAAAAAAATTGTAATTTCTTTTAAGAAACAAATTTTTTCTTATACATTGAGACAGCGATTTATTTGATTCAAACATATTTTGTTTAAATCAAACTTAAAATATCTTTGCTATGCAATCAAATATATTTAAATTTAATTAAAACCTATTTTTGAATCATTTAAAGAAATAATATATTTAATTGAAACATGAATTGTGGTTGATTTAAAATTATTTATAATCGACTTTTAAGTTTGAATCAAACAAAAAAATTTTAAACATATTTTTTGTTTTGAATCAAAACAGAAAATATGTTTGAATTAAACATTATTCAAACAAATAATATTTTAGAATCAAAGCAGTAGACATTTTCTGTATATTGAGATTAAGCTTACAAACTAATTTCAATTAAACAAAATCACTTAAAATTATTTTTCTATTTCAATTAAGTATAATATTTTCTCAGTTCTTTAATAAAAGAAAGTTCCAAATTGATAAAAAAAGACCAAATTTAATCCAAATTTCTAAAGATCAATGAAGAGGTTTACATTGCAATTTTTTTAAATAAATAATTATTTTATGAGTTATTTATTTTTTTATTTCAATAATCCAACTCTCCTGTAGTTGAATTGTGATAAGAATTAATTTAAAAAATAATTTTATTTGAAACTTTAAAATATCATTAGAACTGTTAAAGTGGATTGTTTAGAAATATTTACACGGAGAAAAGGGTTTGTTTCGTAAACAAAATATTGTTAATATAGAACTAACAAATTTGTTTTGTTGTTCTAACAATTCAAATTTTTCTAATAACAATAAATCTGTTGGGATAGCAAAAAATTTTGTAATAAACCACCAAACAAAATTTGTAAGTTCTATATTAACAATTCTTTTTTCTCTGTGTAAATTTCAGAATGTTTTTAAATTAAAATCAATTCAATTCTACTTGCTGAAGGAGCATAACAATATTCAAATATAAAAAATGATTAATTTGTTAGCTTCCTTAAAAATGAAAAGCTTTGTATAATATTATTCAAAAATTCTAAAAAGTAATTGAATTTTGGAAGACTTGAAGTTCAAATTTCGTATTTCAAATGGTTTTTTTATACATTGCATCTATTTTGAAATTTTTAGCAAATTAAGAACAATAAGTATTTAAATAATTATTATAAAAAAAGTGATTAAATTTTAAAAAGTTTAATTGGAAAATTCTAAAAAAAAGTTGGATATTTGGAAAATACTATGTAATTAAAATTTTTTTAAAACGTACTTGAATTTTCGTAAATAAGTTTAAAATAAATTAAGACACTTGGAATTTTTGTAAAATTTTATTAAAATAAATTTTACGTTTTAAAGAATTTTATTTTTTCATCTTGAAAAATTATCTACAAAAATATTTTGTATTTTTAAAAATACATTATTTTATGAATTTACAAAAAATAATTATTTTCAGATACTTTTATTTTTGTAGTTGAATTCTAATAAGAATTGATTTAAAATAATTTTTCTTGAAAGTTTAGAAATTTTTCCTCTAAAAATTCTTAATGTTTTAAATAATTTTTTTTATGAGCTTTAAAAAAATAATTAAATTTAAAAATAATTACAGTTGTAATTTTCAGAAGTAATTAATAAAATTTCAAACTGCTCTTCACTGAAATTGTTTGAAACTGTAAATTACTGTGGAAAAATAATTAAAAATACCTTTTTAGAACAAAAAATATTGATTTTTTGAATCATTTAATTTAGAAATTCCGAAAAAATTTGATTCTTGAAAGAATGCAATTCAATGTTTTGAACAAGAATTGTATTTCTGAAAATAATTTTAAAACTTGGAAGCAATTGAAAATTTTGTCTAATTTATTCTTTGAAATAAATTTGATATTTCAATGAACTTTATTTGTTTAGTTTTAAAAATTATTTTGAAATGCAATCATATTTGTAAAGAATTTTAATTGAAAATTTTTAAAATAACTGAATTTTTAAAAAAAATTTAGAATTAAATAATTCTAAATGGATTGATCCAGTGGTACACGAGTTGTTCAAATAATTCTTAATTTTTTAAAGATTTATGGAATAACTGTTAGAAAACAGAGCAATTTGTGAGATATTATAAAAAGCTTTACAAATTAAATTAACATTGTAATGATTTGTATTAAATGTTATTCGTATTAGTTAAAAATAACACCAAAATCGATTATTTTAATCTTTTCTGGTGTTTACTTAATCTTTTCTAATGTTTATTTAATCCTGAAGGAATTAAAGAGTTGCAGATTATTTTAATCAATTTTGGTATTATTTTAACACCTTACAATTTACTTTGTAAATTGTATTTTTTTTTAAATTATGAATTTTCGTTAAATTTTAAGAAGACAATCTTTTGAAGTAAACATGACAATGGAATTTATGTCAAATGAATTTTTTGCCAAATTACAATGATATTAAATGATTTTTATATGTTAATTGAAATTGATGTCAAATTAATTTTATACACGGAGAAAAATATAAAGTAACTTTTACTAATTTTATCTGTCATACATTATATTTCTGGTAAAGAATTTATTTTTAGTAACTTTTGCTTTATTCAGGTTTAATTTTGTTATGTTAGAAGTAAATTTTACTATACGTTCAAAGTGTTCTTTGAAAAAATTAGTAAAATTAATTTTGAACGTATAGTAAATTTACTTCGAAAGTAGCAAAATTTACTCCGAAAGTTGTAAAAATTACCAAAAATATATGCCTAACTAGAAATGTTTTACCATGAATGTAGTAAAAGTTACTTTATATTTATATCCGTGTGCTAAATAATTTATATGTCAAAATAGAAATTCGAAAATATAATTAAATATTTTAATAAGGATTTTAAATTTGAAATATTAGCTTTCAGGTTTTCAGCAGATCGTTTCTTCCATTTTAAATACTGTAAACATTTTTTTTCAACGCTGAACAAGTATTTCTACTAATTTTGTGTCTTTCAAAAAATCTAAAAAAGAATCTTACTTTTTTTTGTGGGGCAAAAAGACTCTAATTTCCGTTTAACTTTTTACAAAATGAAAAATAAAGTTCTAGTCGAAACGCCCTAATATATATTCACATATACAAAAAGAAAACTACTTTGTATATAACTATCCCAACAAAAATCGTAAATGGTGCCTACAAAAGAATATATATTTCGTGACTTTCTTGATTTTCCTTCTTTTTTTGTTTGTTTATTCGCCAAAATGCACTTTTTCAAACATCCGTTCTTTTTTCCTAAGAATTAGAGAATTGTATATATATAGTCAAAAGGGAAGAAGAAAAAAATTGCCAAGTACGTTGTGTTAAACAACTCGTCATTCGTTTTTTTGACAAGAAAATTAGTTATATCTGTCGACACATCTTTCGTTTCTTGAAATTTTGTCTGCCTCAGGGTTAATTGGACTCTAGCATATGTTCTCAAAAATTTCACGAACTGACCGACTTTTTAAGTTGTTTTCCCTTCATTCGACACGCGAAATCGACCCAGCATCACTGAAAATAAAGGACCAAAAAACCAAACATTTCGACGGCTTTCAAAAAAATGACTTTCTTTCGTCCTTTTCTTGAAATCTTCTCTAGTTTATTAAGAAAACGATTCCTAAGCTTTGAAAAGTAAAAACCTTCTTTTAAGACTGATTGCAGATCAGAAAACTTTATTATTTCAAAAAAAAAACTATTTCATTTGTGTCAAATAATTTTTACCAAAGTCAAGGAAGTAGTATTTGCTTTCAATGCTACAATTATTCATTCAAATGCAATTTATTTGATGATCAAATCTTTTTTTGATACACTGGGTTATTTTTACCCGGAATATGAATTAATTCAATTAAAAGCTTTTGAACAATTTAATAAAATAATTTTAAACTGAATATAAAACAATCAAAGTACTAAGAGTAGTTTAAAAAATATAGCTGACAACATTTTTTGATTAAATCCAAATCCGTTTATAGTTTGATTCTGTGCTCCTCTTTAAAAAATCTTTTTGAAATTTGAAAAAACCTTTACTTGCACAGAATTACAAAATTCAAAATGGCGGATTCAATATGGCGGCAGAATTTTAAAAAACTCAACAGTTTCAGCTAAAAATCATTTCTAGGTAAGTTTTAGGGTGTAGTTGATTCCCCTCCAAAATAAAAATTCGACCTTTTTACGCAAATATTACCACTAATATCACTAAAGTAACAAAAAAGGAAGTAACAAAACGAAAAGTTAACATAAACGAAATATTGCAATTAAAGGAAAAAAAATAAATTCATCTGACAGTTGAAAGTATTATTTCGGTCGCACTCAATTTGCGAAGCCGTATATATATACACGTAAACATAATTAAGAAAGAGCCACGTGCTACCGTCGTGTCGATCAAAGATTTATAGTTATTAATTTTATAATAGACTCATCAAACGAGGCGTGTATATATTCGAGCGATACGTGACGTGAAACATCGCATCGTGACGTGGTCACGCTGCTTGGACTTAATGGATCATTTAATAAAAAATAAACAGGTTCCGCGAAATCAAACGAAAATTCACTTCTTTTATTTTCATTAGAAGAAGAAGAAGAAGAATGAGAAAAAAAATAAACAAAAAGAGGGATGTATAATAATCATTTTTGTCGAGTCATTTTCAAAACATTTGTCTTCTCCTTGTGCGTATATATAAGCTGCGTTTATTCGCTGCCAAGAAGGCGTGTCCTGTTGTTTTAAAAGGGAAAATTTCACTAAACAAAATGAATTTTCCACTTATACGAATTTGTATCTTGATATTTATATCATAAACGAAAAATCTCCCCTATCAATAATAATGAGACGCCTGTGACTTATATTTTAATTTGGAAAATTATTATTTATTATTATTTAAAGGGTAACAAAACTGCAAGGTGAGATATGTAATTTGTTTTTATAATATTTGTTATAATTCATGTAATTATTCATTAATATTAAGTATTAACCCCTTCACTAGTTACTAAAAATCACTTGTAGACCTTAAATGGTCAGAAAAAAGTTTCTACAAAATTATGATTTTATTATCGTGTTTAAGGTTTCGCTGAATACAAATTTGACGTCAAGTTTTTGAAATTTAAGATTGTTGATTTCACATAGCTAACTATATTGCAGGTAATTTCGAAATTCAAACGATTTGAAACCGATTTTGAAATTAAAATTAAGAAACTAAACATGTTGGATTCAATATGACAAAAACATTATTTAAGGAAAATTTATTTAATCTGACAAACAATCGGAGAAAAAGTTAGTCTAATGTCATATGTTCGTTTTTTTTAAATCGAAGTAAATTTTCAATAACTTTTAGTAGAAGCTTAAAAAAATTTATTTTCTAGATTTTGAACATTTTAAATTTATATTTTTGAATAAATGTTATCATTTTTGGCAATGATAAATAATTCAAGTAACATAACCTAAAAGTTTAAAAATGTTTTTTATTGACAGAGAATTGTAATTTTTATTCAAATGCAACTTTTAATCAGTTAAAATGTTGAAAGTTAAATTCTTTACCTTTTCACCAAGACGAATTTTAAATTTAATTTGTCTTCTTCTTTTACATTACGAATTTATGAGATTAGTCTATAACTTTCGATTTGACTGTTCGTCAGATTCCTCCTTCAAAATTGATACGAATTTACCTATAAAAATTTACTAGGAACTTTCCAAAGTCATAATTTTTAATTTTTTAAATCTATCATTAAATTTGTATTTAGTGATTCCAAACACTCCCGAGTAAACATTTTAGCCAAATCTGTCATCTTTTAAATAAAATCGTTCGCTATATTAAATCAACTATTTAAAAATTTCAAAAGTGGACAGAAAATTCAAATTCCGTTACCCAACAAAAAGCCAATTTTCATCAAATCGCTAAAATTTTCATATGGTCCGCCATTTTGAATTTTTTTCATTCTAAAGTTATTTTTTGAAAAATGAAGACCATTGACGAGAAAAGTGGGGGTAAAACCCCAAAAAAATCTTTTATCATCAATTTTGACATTGGAGTGGTTTTCAATGTAATTTTGTCTGCTAAAGACGATCCGGGGTTCCAAAATAGTCAAACACGTCAATATTTTGATAAAAGTGAGGGTAAAGACGAGAAAAAATTTATTTTTGATATCGGGCTTCTTTTCAATGTAATTTATTTTGCTAAAGACGATCTGGGGATCTTGACCTTGCACAATAATGACTGAAATAAAATTTTTGAAAACGACTTTTGCTTAAAAAATATATAAATGCAGCCTTGTGCAATTCGACTTTTTCGAGATTTTTTTAGTGAAATGCGACTAAAATTTTTAAACTTTTCAGAAAATTAAAGTTAAAGGAAAAAGTTTTAGTAAAAAAAATGTCCTGTTAAATTTATTTACAGATTTCATAAAAATTTTTCAAAAAACACATGAGTAACTTTATTTTAAATAAATATTTAATTATTATTTTATTATTATTATTTATAATATTTTTAATTTTAATATTTTTTAAAAATATTTTTAATACTTTTATATTATTATTTTATTATTATTTAATTATTATTTTTCCATAAGAATTAAAATTCTACAAAAGATTCAAATTCAAATCTGTTTGAAATTAAACTACTTATAAAAAATTGTTATAAAACATAAAGACACCGACTGAGAAAATCACTATTTTATATTATAAGATTTAATTAAAAAAAAAAGAATTCGAAAATAATTGAATTTCTAGGATGATTTTTTTATTTATAAAGATAATTAAAATTTTGACAATAATTTTATTAAAATTCTTTGCAAATAATTGAATTTCAGAGAAGAGTTTTATTATTTATAAGGATAATTGGAATTTTGAATAGATGTTTTTACAAAACGATTAAAAGTAATTGAATTTTGAAGAAGAATTTTGATATTAATAAAAATAGTTGAAATTGTGGGGAGGATTTAAAAGAAACTGAAAATAATTGAATTTTGCAAAGAATTTTTATCAGGACTTTTGAAAATAATTGCAGCCTTGTGGTGATGAATTTTATTATTTATGAAGATAATGATAATTTTGACGAGAAATTAACAAAAATTTTTGAAAATAATTGAATTTCTGCGAAGAATTTTATTAGTTTTGAAAATAAACGAATTTCTAGGATGAATTTTATTATTTATAAACATAATTACAAATGTACAGAAATAAATAAATAAATAATTGAAATTCTGACAAGAATTTTATTAAAATTCTTTTAAAATAATTGAATTACAGAGAAGAATTTTATTATTTATAAAGACAATTGAATTTTTGAACAGATATTTTTTTTAAATGTTTAAAAGTAATTGAATTTTGAAGAAGAATTTTGTTATTTATAAAGATAATAGAATTTTTTGACAGTTTTATTTTTAAATGTTTAAAAGTAATTGAATTTTGAAGAAGAATTTTGATATTTATAAAGATAATTGAAATTTTGAGAATTTAAAAAAAAATTTGAAGATAAGTGAAATTTTGCGGATAATTTTATAAATTTTGAAAATAATTGAATTTTCATTGTGAATTTTATTATTTATAAAATTTTGACGAGAAAATTAAAAAAAAAAATTTGAATGAAATTGAATTTTGAAAATAAATGAATTTTAGAGAAGAATTTTATTATTTTTAAAGATAATTGAAATTATGACAGGCAATTTATTAAATTTTTTTTAAATAATTGAATTTTGGAACAGAATATTTTATTATTTGTAAAAATAATTGAAATTTTAAACAGATTATTTAAAAAAATGTTAAAAATACCTAATTAAAATTTTGTCATGCATTTGATTAAATTTTATTAGGGTCATTTGGGGTAAATGTAAACGGTTTATCTATTTTTTACGAAAAACATCAGTTTTTTTTGTTAAAAGGTAAAATGGACGGATTTTTTTTGCATGAACTTGTTACTAGAGCTCCTTAGAAAAATTTTATGAGGTTCAAAAAAATATTGATGCACCTGAATCGTCTACAACTGACTGTTTACATTTACCCCGAGATTTTGAAATTTGCCTAAAATTCGGGGTAAATGTAAACACCTCTGTAGTTAAGCGAGGTTTAAGAAACAAGTCATTTCAAGCATACTACTGTCTTAAGGGATGGAAAAACTGAAAAAAAATTATTCGTAGACGTATGGTAAATCAACCAGTTGACTGATAATGTATCATATAAAATAAACAAGCAATTACAAAATTAGTAATGTAAAAACTTGAATAACTTGAACAAATTTTAATAGATTTTCATTCAACTTGGAAAAAAGAATTTTCTAAGGTTGCTGAATAAGAATCTAAAATCGAATTTTTAAATTTCAAAATGTCGGATCTAATAGTTTATTCAATTATTTTCTTTTAAAATGTAGTTGGAGTACTGTTTACATTTACCCCGAGTTTTCGAATTCTCGGGGTAAAAATGTAAACACTTAATTATTTATTAACTAAATTGACGAAAATCAAAAATCAAAGTCAATTTTTGTTGGGGCATGAATAAGGAAGAATTACATATTTTTGTTTGATTTTTAAATTTATTTTTATGCAAATGCGAGACAAAATACTGAAACAGAAAAATTTTCAATTTCAAACTTTTTTGCATTAAAAGATAACTTACACTAGGGCATTGCCAATTGTCAAAATAAAATATTGGCAATAGTCAGAACATCTTGTAGGTGAGCTGAGGTAAAAATATTGACGTCGTACTTATTTTTAAATTTGTAAATTTAGCAGAAACATTCACTGTTTACATTCACCCTGCGTTTACATTTACCCCAAATTACCCTAAATATTATTCCAGATTGTTTAATGTTAAAGTATATGTGTTGGCGAGAAATGTGATTTTTTTTACAATTTTTGACAATTTCGTGTTTCCTTTTCGGCGTTTTTTTTCCTAAAATTTCATTTGACTTTTTTCCGACTTTTTCGGAAATTTTCTACGACTTTTCGTGATTTTTGTTGTGAATTTATGCGACTAAAGCGACTTTTTTTTGAGTCTGAAAGACAATCCGAGCCCTGCAAATCGAATGATAGAAAACTAAATTGGAAAGTTATTGGCATTATTTGTGAAAGTAAATTTGTTTCTGTAGATTGTAGAATTTAGAGATTAGAATTGAATAATTGAGTAATATAAATATAATTGTGTTACGTTTGCGACTTTCGATAAATATTTGCTGCGTGAGACTGTCCTTAGGGAAGAGGTTAATGCTAAACGGTTACGAACAAGTAACATCTCACTTTCACGATACACTGTAAAAAAAAGGAGTTAAATTTTAACTCCCCAGGGAGTCTATAAAAGTCGCACCCAATTTGGGAGTTAATGCCAGGGGAGTTAAATAAAAGGAGTTAAAATTTAACTCCCAAATGCTAACTCCCCATGGAAAAAATAACTCCCGCGGGTGTTAAATGAAGGGAGTTAAAAATTGACTCTCTTTTGGAGTTAATTTTTAACTCTAAAAATTTAACTCCCTACTCCCGAGTCCGTTAACTCCCTAAATTTTTTACAGTGTAGACAAGACATCGTGGGGTATAATTGGATAGGTCGTCTCTAGTCCACGGCATTCAGTATATATATATATGCTCTCTCGCTATCATAACTTATAAAGCAAGGTGTGAACTCTTTAAGCGTGATGTCGGCTCGTCAGCAGTCAGGGAAGGTGTTGGGCCACGATCATTTATTATCTCGAGATTGAATTTCTCCTCTCTCGGCTCGGACCGCGCCTCGGTTTAATTAAAATATCGTTATGGGTAGGCGTGGATTCGTGCCGCTGTATAGCTTTTCCCCTCTTTTTTCCCCCCCACCGCCTTCAATTTCGAACAAGATGAGACTGAACGGAAAGAAATAAATAACAAGCCGAGAGAGGAAAATTACTAATCCCAGCTTCCGTGGTACTGTTTGACTTTTATGGTCTTTAAAGACAGTCTAATAATCGAGTAACCGTTCCTATGAACTATATATAGATATAGATACAGTTGTACAATATAGAAATCAGTTCGATTCAAATTCAAGTGATTTACCTGTTTCTTTAGAATTTATATACTTTTTCAATATCTCTTTTTAAGAGTTGTTTGATGCTTTTTTAAATATTATAATCAAACGGGGAATTTTTTTTTCTAAAACTTTTTTAAAAATTGGAAATATGTTATTTGAAAAGTTTCATGAGTGTATTATGTAAAATTTTTAGAAAGGAATATTCTTATAATCAAATAAATTGCCTGGGAAATTAATTTTTAAAAAAATGCAATGAACTCGCTGTTTTAAGGTTTTATTCTGCATCTTTGGAGTTTTAAATTTTGATTCAAATATTTTTTGTTAGAATTATAAATATTTTCATGCAAAAATGGTCCCAAAATTGCACTAGCATGTCAGGATTAAAAAAAAACTGTGATTCGATTATGTAATTTCACTTTCACTCAAAATATATTTTTACTCCATTTTCACTTTACTTTCGCTTTCACTCAAAATTTATTTGCACTTCACTTTCACTCAAAAATTTATTTTCACTTTCACATAAAATATATTTTCACTCCATTTTCACTTCACTTACACTGCACTTTTACTTTCACTCAAAATTTATTCTCACTTCACTTCATTTTTACTCAAAATTTATTTCCAACCTATTTTCACTTCACTTTCAAACTAAATTTACCCCCAATCAAATTTTTTTCATTATTTTTTTTTTCAAATACAAACTTAAAGCCGACAACGTTGATGCCCCGAAATAGATCAGTAACAATTAAGTAAAAATAAATTTTGAATAAATGTGAAAGTGATGTGAAAGTGAAGTGAAAATGTAGTGAAAAAAGTTTTTGAGTAAAAGTGAAGATCAATTTTTAATGAGAGTGAAAATGGAGGAAATAAAAATTATGAGTGAAGATGACACTGGATTGAAAGTGAAGTGAAAATGAAATGAACAAATATTTTGACGGAAAGTGGAAGTGAAGTGAAAATGTAGTGAAAATAAATTTTGAGTGAATGTGAAGTGAAAATGGGGTGAAATTAAATTTCGGGTAAAAGTGAAGTGAAAATGGAGTGAAAATAAATTCGGAGTGAATGTGAAATAAAAATGCTTTGAGTGAAATTAAATATTCAGTGAATGTGAAGTGAAAATAGATTTTAAGTGAAAGTGAATATTCCTAATAATAAAATCCTTCGCAAGAATTCAACTATTTTTAAAAGTAGTAAATTTTCTCAAAAAAATTCAATTATTTGAAAAAATTGTAATAAAATTCGTTGCAATAATTCAATTATTTTCATAAAAAATAAATCGATTATTCGGTAATTTCATTTTTTTATCAATTTTTATTAGAAAATTCCAGAAAAATTCAATTATTTAAATTGGAAAATAAATAATTTATTGAATAATTGAATGTTTGTTGAAATTGAATTGTCATTAAAAAATTTTATCAGCAAATTTTTAAATAATTGAAATATTTTGACAAATTTTAATAAAATTTTTAAGAATAATTACATTTTTCGAGGAATTTGATTAAAATATTATATGTAAAATTAATTAAAACCCTGCGATGAGTTTTATTATTTATGAAAATAATTTTAAAAAATTTCCAAAAATGTTATTAAAATTTTTCTACAATAATTGAATTTCAATGAAGAATTTTATTATTTATAAAGATAATTGAAATTTTGACAAAAATTTTTGAACATAATTGAATTTCTGCGAAGAATTTTATTATACTTTTAAAAATAATTTAATTCTTCCAACGAATTTTATTCAAGTTTATAAAAATAATTGAATTTCGGTGAAGAATTTTACTATTTCTAAAAATAATTGAATTCTTGAAAATTTTTTTAAAAAATTTTGAACATAATTGAATTTTGGAGAAGATTTTTTCTATTTTTAAAGATATAATTAAAATGATCAGAATTTTTTTAAATTTTTTAATATAATATTGAATTTCTGCAAAAAATGTTATTACTTTTAAAAATAATTGAATTTCTGTAATTATTTGTAACTTTTCCAAAATTAATTTTTTTTTACTATTTTTAATTAAAATTTTTTTATCAATCTAGTATTTATGAAAATTGTAAAAATTATTCATTACATAATTTATAAGTCATAATTTTATGATAGTTCTTTAAAAATTAAGTTATTTAAAAAGAAATTATTGTCTGAAATAGAAAAAATTCAAGGTTTTGTATTAAAATTCGTGATTATTTGTATATAGTTTACAAGGCAAACAAAAAAACATTAAAATTTAATCTTTTCATGAATTTTTGAAATTCGATTTTTTTCAGTACTTTTACTAAAAATCCCTGACTTTTCCCTGAATTCCCTGACTTCCCTGACCTGTGGCAACCCTGCAGACTGTCATTGATATAGTATAGAGATAGAGTAGGAGAGTTCTCGTCTAGCGTTGACTGGCCGTGCGGTTTAAATGCATTGCATCAGGTGCAGCGGGACGTGAGTTCGATCCCACGTGCGAGTGGATATTTTTCCAACAGTATTTGTATTCGATCGATATTAAATATGATGTTAGTTTCGTTGAGGTAATAATTCAGTAATGTTACAGTACACTGTTGAAGTAATATCGAGTAATATTACACGATTTCTTCTATAATATTACAGTAATAATTACCTTCCAAACTTGAATTCATATAATATTGCTATGCGTAATATTACCTGCTACTTGAATCCATAATATCCATCAGATATAAATCAAGACAAAACTGAATAAATTTCAGTTCAGCTGCAATTATATCAAACCGCTCGTATACACAGAATATTGAATAGAAATTAAATAAACTGAAAATTTTATAAACTATATATGTATATAAATTAATTGTCAGTTTAAAGTAAAGACAGCGATTTTTGTATATAACGAGAAAAGCGATAACCGGTTTTTTCAGTGCCCTAAAGGCCTTATCGTCTAGTCACTTAAACGGTAACAAGGTATTGATAATCAAACGAACCAGTTTGAAGCTTTGTAACAGTTTACACGGCTATTCGCATAGTTAGAGTCAATTCTCTCTCCTGAGGAATATATATATAATATTGTGTTGTGAGCGCGCGGCGGTCTCTCTTTCAATATTATGCCCTTTTTTTCCAAAAACCATATATAGATTCTCGTCGTTTTCTTTTGTTATTCGAATCGAATGGGAGAAAGAGAGAGAGAGAAAGAGAAAATATTCGATTATCGCGCTTACCGGTTGGTATAACGATCACGGTCCCGCCTCCTTTGGAAAGCAGCTCCACCTTTTTCCTTCATCCTTCGCGCTCTTCATCGTCCTTGTCGTCCTTGCGACGTGCCATGCCAGCGGCGAAAGAACCGTCTTTTTACATTTAAATTAATTTGTACCGATTAATTTTTAATTAAAAACGTCGAGGCGAGAGAGTTGAGGCCTCGCCCTCTCAATTCCTGGTATTTTTTTGCCCCGCGAAACATTTTCTTTTTCTTTTTTTTTTTACTGCATTGCCTTTAAAAAGCTTACACTATATATATATATACATATATAATATGATATTCCAAGTGTTGGTTTGATCGCTTTTTTACCAGGTTTCATTTTTAAAGTATCGAGTCTTACACGAAACCCCGAGAGTTCCAGTCACGCACCTTTAATTTTCGTTTTATCATTTTTCTTTTTCATATAACGAAAAATGGTCTTTAATTTGCGACTCCAGATCAATTTACGAATTCCGTTTCAATTATATTTTATCATATATTTATGTTACGTCCTGGAAATTAGTGGAAATATTTATAACAAAAAAAGTTTTATCTTATTCCAACTTTTAATTATTTCCCCTCCTCTCAATAATTGGATCAAATATTTTATAATTAAAGTTCATTTTTTACATTAAATAATAAAGAAAATTTGTAAAGTAATAATCGCAATCGTCTGTATTATTTTATCAAATTAAATGTTTACTATATAGACTTAAATATTTAATAATAAATTGTTAGTTGTTAAAAATAATTATAAAAATATTCATTGTATAATTTTTCACTATATATAAATAAAAAATGAAGACGAATTCTCATTTTTCACAAACTTAGATAAAAATATTGATTTGTCAATATTCACAATTTTAATAAAGTAAATTTTTTCCATATAACGAAACGTTTAGAAATAATATTCCTATTTTTAAAAATGTCGTTAATTGAAAAGAAATCTAAAATCGAATTACTATTTATTGGGGTCATAAATTATGAGACGAGGAGAAATTAATTCATTAAAGCAATAAAGACTTCCTTTATAAGAGAGAGGATTTTTTTATATATATTTTAGAAGCGCAAACGTATTTTTTTCTCTTTTCAATCAAATTAGCATCATCCACGGTAGTCTTAAAATTTGTGTACAAATTTCTTTTCCTTCCATTATATATACCATATATTCGTTCAGAAAAAGAATTTTTATTATGTAAAAAAGAATCATAAATTTCAACTTTACAGGTAGCTGCGGGAATATCATATCTGTTTTGCTTTTTAACATATCAGAGAGAAATAATAGTTATATCCTTTCTTCTTATGCAAAATAAATACAGATATAAATTGAGGGAAAATTAAATATATTGAAGATTTCGATTTCGACAGGAGAATTCTTTTTTTTTTTTGCTTTTAAAAGTGGTAAAACAGCTTCTTCATTTTTAAAATATCTTTTGAACGAATCTTAAGCGCAGCGAAGAAATAATTATTTTTTCTTAATAATTGTTAATAATTAAAGTATTTTGATGATTAGAAATTGAATTATTTTTTAGTAATAAAATTGTTATTAATAAATATATTATTATTAATTATTAAAATGTTCATAATAAATAAATTAAAATATTAAAATTAAACGCAGAGGGAATATATATTCAATATTTTAAAAGTATTATACAATTTGGAGAAAAAATGCACCGAAGCCAAATTTTGATATGAAAAATACTAAACTTTAAAAAAATTTATGTGAAATTCAATTTAAATATATATCGAATGCCATGAATATTAATTTGATAAATTAATAGAAAAATAAACGAATAAATAAATATATAATTAATAAAAATAAATAAATTAATAAATATTAATGCGCCGAAGCCAAATTTTGTTATGAAAAATACTAACCTTTAAAAAAACTTGTGTGAAATTAAGAATAATTATATCAAATATAATGAATACTAATTAAATTTTAATACAACTTTACCAAATGTCACATTATTTTTTTTTAAAGTTTGGTATTTTTTATATCAAAATTTTGCTTTGTTACATTTTTTTCCAAATTGTAAAATACTATTAGAAAATAAATGAAATGAAAATTGGATAAATAATTAAATAATTATTATTAAATATTAATACAGAAAAAATTTGATTCAAGGAAGGTAGAACATTATCAAACATATTTTATTTTCTCCATTTTATTGAGTTGAACAACGATTCTTAATATTAAATAATATTAAGTTAATATTTAATAATAAAAAATTTTGCAAGGGAATTTTCTGACATTTTAAAATTAAACAATTCTGACACAAATCGATTATCTTCTTTAAAAAGTAAATAAAAAATTAATTTTTTAAGGGCATTTGAACCTTTATGACGTCACAGCATTAAAATATATGATTTGCATCAATTGTGACGTCATAATGGTTCAAATACCCTTAAATATCATTTTGCGTAAGTATTATTATTTATTTCATAAAATTAGTTAAAAATTTTATCACATTATGGATTATTGTAAATAAATAAAATATTTTGTACAGAATTCAAAAAATATTTTTTAAATAATAAAATTTTTTTCCATACAAACAAAATTTTTTTTCGTTGGTAAATAAATATTCTTCTAAACTAGAAAATATTTTTTAGTATAAAGTAATTATAAAATAAATATTTTTAATTTTGATATTAATATATTTTATATTCATTTGTCAGGAACAAATATTTTCTTGTTATAAATAAAAATTTATATCTTAGAAATAATTTCTTGTTGCAAATAAATATTTATATGATACAAACAATTTTTTATTAAAATAATAATTTATTCGGTAAAAATAAATATTTTTTCGATAATTTACATTAGTTTTTTATATTAATTCAATAAGGAAAAATTTTTTTCTATAAATAAATATTTATTTGCAAAAAAATCCTGCAATACGTTTTTTTTCGAATAAAAAATATATTTTTTTAGTAAACTTTGCATAGTATTTGAAATTCTACGAAAAATCATTCATCAATATAATCTATAGTCACAATTTAAATTTTCGACATAAAAGATATGACCTTCACTTTAAATATTCATATATATGTGAAATAAATGTGTATATTATATGCAACTGTGATTATGTGCCGCTATAGAAAATTTGAAGAGATTAACTCAGGAATTTACTTGAGTACATTCTTTTAAAAGTTATAACATAAAGAAACATTACTAGGTGTAATAAATTCTACTTTAACAACCCAGCAAAATGGCAATTTATTTTGCTCTCTTTCTGATACGAAAATGAAATAACTGTCTGACCAATTCAACATTTATCTTTTGGAGAGGCTTTGATTTTTTTGTTGTTCATGTTGTTGTTGTTTTGCTTTGAGGAAATAGATAAATGATGATTGAAAGAGGACAAAAGTTTAGTGGAACAAGTGAGAAATTTTTTTTTATTATTATTATTATTTCTCTTACTCTCTGTCCGTCTTTCTCTCTCTTTTTTTTATATCTTGGGGCGAAAAAAGAGAGAGAGAGGGGCGAGAAGGTAAAGGAATCGGCTCTCTCTCACGAAAGAGGCAATGCGGCGTTCATAAAACGGCCGTAAAACACTAAACGGCTGTAAAGCTGCCGCCCCAAAACGCGCGAAGAGTCTGTTGTTTAGCTGTTGCAGGCCGTGTTTCTTTTGCGGCCTGGCAATAGAGACACGCACCTTTGGCGTTAAATCACCCCACGACCACGCCCCGAACCCTTCGCGTGTGCCCTCTCTCGCCCTTCGAAGGGGGGACCCTTTTCGTATGATATCTCGTCGTGTCTCATCTTTTACTTCATTCTTTTTTCTAGTGACCTCGCGAAGAAGGAATTTCATCAACCCTCTAGGATCCCCTCTCTTTATATTCGAATATCCCTTTTTTTAATTACTAAATATTTTTTGAATTTTTATTTAGGGAGTTTTTGTAAAATTAGAAACATTAATTGAACACTATTTGGGGCCCTATTTGAGCCTAATTATAGTCGGGAAAGTTTAGATCACAACCAGGCCACTAATGAAAATTTCTTGAGCTTAGCACAAATTTGGGAAATTTTGTATCCAATATATTAAAATTTTTAAAAGTGACCTTGGATTCGAAATCAGAGACAGTAAAAAGCCCCAAGTAGTAATTTTCATGAGCTTAGAACGAAATTTTTAAATTATGTCCGCCATATTGAATCCGCCATTTTGAATTTTTGAAATCGGACATTGGATTCGCAATCAGCGACCCTGAAAATCCCTGAGTAAAAAATTTGAGGCGAATTTGATCAATTTTCAAAAAAGTCGCCCGCCATATTGGATCCGCCATTTTGGATTTTTGAAATTTGACATCGGATTCGTAATCAGCGACCACGAAAACCCCCGATTAACAAATTTGAGGCGAATTCGATAAATTTTTGAAAATTCGTCCGCCATATTGGATCCGCCATTTTGAATTTTTGAAATCTGACATCGGATTCGTAATCAGCGACCACGAAAACCCCCGATTAACAAATTTGAGGCAAATTCGATAAATTTTTGAAAATTCGTCCGCCATATTGGATCCGCCATTTTGAATTTTTGAAATCTGACATCGGATTCGTAATCAGCGACCACGAAAACCCCCGAGTAACAAATTTGAGGCAAATTCGATAAATTTTTGAAAATTCGTCCGCCATATTGGATCCGCCATTTTGAATTTTTGAAATCTGACATCGGATTCGTAATCAGCGACCACGAAAACCCCCGAGTAACAAATTTGAGGTGAATTTGATCAATTTTCAAAAAGTCGTCCGCCATCTTGGATCCGCCATTTTGAATTTTTAAATACTGACCATCATTTCTAAATTAGCGACTCTAGAAAAGCATGATTAGTGATTTTAGTTACTTTAGCACTTCACTTAATTTTGCAGTTTGCAATTTTTCGAAATTAATGATTTTAACCTCAGAATTTGTTTAAACAATTTGTTATAAATTAATTTTTATATTCATTTTAGTTCTTTTTGTTAATTTAAATCTTCTTACTTTGAATTAATTGATTCCGCAAAAGATATTAATATAATAATTTACTATTTATTTATAAATAAATCTAGTTTGTTTATAACAAATTTTAAACAATTGTTGTATGTTTGTTTTTTTAAATTAATTTTAAATTAATTTCTTAAAATAATTTTAAATATTAAAAAAAAAAATTTCGTTATCAGATGCAAATGTATAGAGGATAAATGACGTATTTTAGGGTAAATTTCCTATCAAACAATTTCAAATTTGTTGTAAACAATTATAAATAGTTTTCTGGCTGAAATTTGTATTTAAAAATAGGTTAAATATTAAACTTGGATTTTTAGAATGATAATAAAATAAGTAAAATAAATTTTAAGAATTTTATTTCTAGAGAAGAAAAATTTTATTTTAACATATTAAATATTAATAAATAAATTAAAAATGTATTATTACAATTTTTTGTAAATTTTTGTAAATCTTGTTGAAATGAGAATGTAACGAAAAAGTTTACAGAAAATCCTGATTATTGTTTCTTTTTGTAATGTTTGTAAAACTATTTCTTTAGTTAAATTTTTATTAAAAGATATTTTATTGATTATAAACAAATTTATAAAAATTTTAAGAAAATGTTGACTATAATCGATATTAGGTGAAAAAATTCTTATAGCTTATGTATAACTATAAAAAAAATTGTTTATAAATAATTTATTGAGAAAAAGATAGAAACACGTTTTAAGGTTTACGCCGTTTAGAGATTAAAAAAATTACCAAATTTTTAATTTACGAAATTCTAGTAAAAGACTACGTATAAAAAGTATAAATATATTGAGAAGATTGATGAGCATAAGAAGCTGACTAATGTGTTAAAAAATATAGATATTATCAATAAATAATTAAATAAAAAAATAAATTAGTAATAGTACCTATATTTAATCTAAATTGCAACATATTTACAAAAAACTAAATAATAAATATGTAATAAAAAATAAGAAACATAAAAAATAGTTAAAATTTCCAGAAGTAAATAATTGTTTAAAGATTAACGTTCTCCTAATTGGAATAAATTTCTCTCCGCACTATATTTAGTTCTAAAAACCATTTTGTTCGTGCTTTATATCATTTTCATAATAATGGGGCAGTTATATAAGAATTATTATTATTATTATTATTATTATTACAAAAAAGAACAATCTTTTTTTTCCCTATTAATTTTATTTCTCTATCACCAAGGAATAAAAAAGGTGAGAGAGAACGGCACATAAATTTTAATTATCAAATTAAATATCGATAATTATCCAATTCTCTTAATTACATATTATATCTTCTTTCCTTTATTGTAACAGAAAAAATAGAAGACTATTAGAGATTTTCTTCTCTTAATAAAACAAATTTATATATTATGTATATTTTGTAAATATATATATATATATATATATATATATATATATATATATATATATATATATATATATATATATATATATTCAAGTCTACACTCCTAGAAGTGCATTTTTTATCCACTCAATAAATTATAAGAAATTAAATAAGTATACGAGGGTAATAACAGAATTTACTGTTGAATAATTATGTTTCGCGTGTTGCTGAAAATCAGTTATACTTAATAAATAAGAATAACTGAGAAGCAGAACATGTTGAAATTTAAATAGGGATGCTGCAAAAGAATCAACCGGAGAATATGAGTATATTTAGCATTTTTGTCGTAGGCCATCGTAAATAGTAATTTTTCTTGTCAGCTTTTGCAAAAAAAAAGAAATAAAAAAAAATTTTTAAAAGAGGAGAAAAAAAGAAGATGCTTTGCATTTCAATTGAAGGCACGTTCATTGTATATGCAAATTGCACGACTCTACTTATATATGATACACGCCACACATATATATATACACAGTCTAAACAGGATGCTCTCGGTACTTTCGCATGTTCAATAATTCCCACTAATCAAAATATGTTACGTAATAATTTTTAATTTTTCTAAAAAGATGATTTTTTCAGAATTAACTTTGCTATTATTTTTTAATTGTGTCTAATTTTACTAGTTTTTTCACCTCTAACGTTTTTTCTTTTTAGAAAATTTGTTAGGCTTGTAAAACTTGTATTATTTTTTAAACTTCTTTGGCCTTGACAAAAGTGACAATTTAATTACAAATTTATTTATACCTAAATAATTTTCAATAATATTGTTTCTATAGAAAAATAGGAAAATTAACTTTTCAAATTATCGCGCTTTTTTCTACCAATCAGGCGAGTTTTCAAGCGCATGCGCTTATGCCAATGCTGCACATGCGCGATATGTATCTAACCATTAAATAACCGTCATAGTTCAGACGTTAAATTATTTTTATTGTTAATAACAATTGTGGTTAATTAAGAATCAATACTTTATTATGCTTTAACGATTTTCTCAGAATTATAATAAAACAATAATTAATATTAGTAATTATTAAAACATTGTGATTTATTTATATATAAAATTAAGACAAATACAGTATTTGTATATAATAACTAAACATAATATTTATTTTTAAGAAGTTCAGACAAATATTTTGTAATGAATGTAATGGAATTTGAAGTTGCGGATTAGCTCGCCGGATCAGGGTTCGTGATAGAAAAATGAAAGTTTACAAACACTACAAATTCAACGTAAACAAAACAACGGTTTAATAAATGAAATCAAATATTACATGCGACAAAATACAAATAACTACGAAAAATATAAATGTAATAATAATACGAGCGAAAATACTAAATTGTACGATGTTAAACGATACACGAAAATAATTACTATAAAACGACGGAATAGTATAAAACACGAATTACGGTAAACGGTAAATACGCTCAAACGGAAATAAACGAAAAGTGCGACGAATTATAGCAGACACGACGAAATGTTCGTTCGCGATCACGGCCACGACATTACTGACGAAAAACGGACGTATGAAATGAGAGAGTGAATTTCTCTCATGGTTGTTAATATTGAATCCTTCGACGTTGGGAGTCCACATATTCTCTTTAACGTTATAATATTAGCCCTGAAAAGGGCTGATTTTCTTCGGCGGACTTCTTCTTCTTCGTCGTCGTCGTCGTCGTCGTCGTGGAGTAAAACTCCTACCCGGGTCAAACCTCGGTGACGAAATCCTTGCGAGGGTCAAACCGCTCGCCGGTGTCGGGCATCTTGCGAGAGGGTAAGACCGCTCTGGCAAAGTGCGACTTCTCGTTCTTCTTCTGCTACGATGAGTTAAAACTCAACGCAGCATCGATGTCGATGAGTAAAACTCAACGAGGAGTAAGACTCCTTCCCCGAGTAACACTCGGTGGCGAAACGCGAACTCTCGCTCTGCGACCGCTTCTTTTATACACGCGCTACGCCAACGAGTAGCGCGTGATTGGTCGGTCGCGTGGTGGAGGGGCGCTCGGCGACTCGTCTCTGCGTCGCGGCGGGAGAGACCTTGGCGGCTGCGCGGCGCCCTATACTTTTTCCGTCAATTCGCGCGCACGTTCGAATCGACGTTTCTCTACGACGCGAGAATTCAAGGTCGGCTCGATTTTCGTATTTTTACGCGCGTAAATTATCGACGATCATTACACCCCCCTTTCGTAAAGGAAGAAAACTTACTTTTAAGTTTTCTGTCTCGTTGATAATAAAAAGCGATTAAATTCGACGGGTGTAAATAACAACAACAAAAAATCGGAAACGTAGATACATAAAATCGTGGAGCGTAAAAAAAACAAAACGGGTTCAATTCGTAGATAAAAAAAACGTGAAATATCGAAAACGTAGTACAAAACATTAAATCGATGAACGGATTAAAACAATAAGTCGGACCAAACTTGCGAACGATGCTTGTACTGGAGTCATCTTGTGGACGTAGTCGAAAATCCAAAGTCAATGACGGTCTGCTTGCAGGAAAACGGTGTTAAAACTGACATCTGTGTACGACTTCAAACTACTGAACAGGAAAGCTCATCTGAACAGCGACTGGTAACGATACGGATGACGGTGACATCGATAGTATAAGTGAAGTTTCGGTTGATACTACAGTGATCCGAATAACTTCACACAGGACTGAGACTCGACTGACGTGGACTGGATATCACAGCTCCTTGATTCGACGTATTTGAACTGGACATCTTTGACTAAACTGACTCTCGACGTACGTAACAACTGAATTGACTTTTCTGGTGATGACCTTCAAAACAACTGTTCGTCGGACATATTCGACTTCTCTGCGTTGGCGGCATCTTCTTCAGGTCTCGACTTTTACAACGACGAAATGATAAACAGTATTCAATTAACTAAACGCGTAACCACATAAAGTACGGATATAAATGGTAACGGAGCACGAATATACCTTATGATGTAGCCGACGCGAGCGATTTTAGTTCGAAAATATCTAATACAACAAAGTTGAGAATTATAATTAATTAAAAATTAAATGTCGGTATCGAATCGGACAAGTTAAGCGGATAAAACGAAATACAAATTTTTCTATTAACGTAGAACAAGCTTAAATAGAAAATATACGTAAAATACAAAATGTGATTATGAAATATTGCGTAACATAATCAAACGATACGATTCATCGTGACGAACGAACGATTGCACTTTCGAAATATCTCTACGGCTACGGAGTTTTAATTGTTTTTAAATAACGTTATTGAGATATGAATAAAACAATTTTACGACGACTATACATTACAATAAAATTGACTAAAATAAACGAACAGTTTTAACTTCGGGATATCTTCGAACGACGGTAACTCGAACTAGATAATAGTTAATAGAACGGATTACAAAGTAAACTAACGAATAACATATTAAACAGTTTTCGACGACGGGATAATAAAACAAGCGTGTTTTATTCGGATCGGATAGTACAGATGTGTTTCGCTACAGTGATCTGACTCAAACGTAAAATTACGAACGACGGAAGGAATAGAAACAGTCTTTCGACGATTAGACATGTTTCTCGGATTGCGTGTTTTGAACGGATTACAAACGACAAATAATAACATACGAAATCGGTGCGGTCAGATCAAGGACCGACGATACTTGTTATTAAACGGATCGACTAACGTGGCGATTTAAAACGGTTTGGAAACGGGAACGTACGGACGAAATGAATGTGGCTTACGACGTTAGCACACATTTCAGTGAAACGGATATCTCGCGTACGGATTCGGGCAAATTGTAAGCGATTAATAGTAACAAGCGATTTCGATGCGGCCCGACGTATGACCGATGAAAATTGCTACTGAACAATCATACAACGTAACGATAACGACGGAACGGTTCATTTTAAATGACGTAAAATAACGAACGACGAACGTTATAAGAATGTCTTAGTTCGACGATAAGACATTTCGTGTGAAACGGTTTACGGATACAACGACGGATTCTCATTCTAACGGGTCAACACGATTAATAGTAACTGCCAAATTCTGTACGGCGAAAACTAACGCCGACGACAATAGCTACTAGAAAATCATGGGGACAACGATAACGAAACGGGTCTATCAAAAAAAAGTACGGTAAAACAGTGACTATACGAATCGCCTAAACGTCTATGGATACGCAACGCCAGGAGAAATACTCTAATCACCCTACGACAGCGCCATCCACAATACGACAGGTCGATTACACGAAATTATTTACATTTCCGGCGCGATGTAAATAAAATAATTCAACAGATAAATTTTTCAGAACTAAATGTAGCCTGGGTATGCGAAAGTCTTTACGACTAAACGCGACTAACATTTTCTCTCGACGAAACGACATACGGATACGGAATAACGGAAATACCCGACGATTAGCTAACATAACCAAAAAAAATAACCTTGATTTAAGTATATTTTCTAAATACTGAAAACGATTACGACACGACGATACGGATTACGATTACTAACGACGATATGGTTTATGATTACGAAACGACGATACGATTAGCGATTACGAAATAACGGTACTCTTAACAATTACGAACGACGATGCTGTTAATTACGAAACAATTATACGGATAAAGTCTTCGAAACGTCTACGACATGTTCTTTTTTTTTTTTTTAAATTAAAAGAATGGACAGATACGAACATACTAAAAGTTTAATAATAACGATATGACATTATAACACGAGTAACGACAGCGATTGACAAATTAATAAAAATGTAATCAAAGATTTAATATTCGTCCTTTAAACGAGCGAACAAACTAGTTTAAACATACAGAATGTTTTCTAAAAACGATATTTACGGATAAAGGGAAACGACACGTGAAATTCAAAATTTTACATAACCGACGATAATGAAAAATTATTTGAATGATACTAACGAAAACATTTTACGACCGAAAAGTAAATTAATACACGTCTGTGTACTCGAGTGCCATAAATCTGTAATAATTTTTGGCAAAATTACTCTTCAAGTCCCTGTTCGGGCGCCAGAAATCTGTAATGAATGTAATGGAATTTGAAGTTGCGGATTAGCTCGCCGGATCAGGGTTCGTGATAGAAAAATGAAAGTTTACAAACACTACAAATTCAACGTAAACAAAACAACGGTTTAATAAATGAAATCAAATATTACATGCGACAAAATACAAATAACTACGAAAAATATAAATGTAATAATAATACGAGCGAAAATACTAAATTGTACGATGTTAAACGATACACGAAAATAATTACTATAAAACGACGGAATAGTATAAAACACGAATTACGGTAAACGGTAAATACGCTCAAACGGAAATAAACGAAAAGTGCGACGAATTATAGCAGACACGACGAAATGTTCGTTCGCGATCACGGCCACGACATTACTGACGAAAAACGGACGTATGAAATGAGAGAGTGAATTTCTCTCATGGTTGTTAATATTGAATCCTTCGACGTTGGGAGTCCACATATTCTCTTTAACGTTATAATATTAGCCCTGAAAAGGACTGATTATCTTCTTCTTGCTTCTTCCTCATCGTCGTCGTCGTCGTCGTGGAGTAAAACTCCTACCCGGGTCAAACCTCGGTGACGAAATCCTTGCGAGGGTCAAACCGCTCGCCGGTGTCGGGCATCTTGCGAGAGGGTAAGACCGCTCTGGCAAAGTGCGACTTCTCGTTCTTCTTCTGCTACGATGAGTAAAACTCAACGCAGCATCGATGTCGATGAGTAAAACTCAACGAGGAGTAAGACTCCTTCCCGAGTAACACTCGGTGGCGAAACGCGAACTCTCGCTCTGCGACCGCTTCTTTTATACACGCGCTACGCCAACGAGTAGCGCGTGATTGGTCGGTCGCGTGGTGGAGGGGCGCTCGGCGACTCGTCTCTGCGTCGCGGCGGGAGAGACCTTGGCGGCTGCGCGGCGCCTATACTTTTTCCGTCAATTCGCGCGCACGTTCGAATCGACGTTTCTCTACGACGCGAGAATTCAAGGTCGGCTCGATTTTCGTATTTTTACGCGCGTAAATTATCGACGATCATTACAATTTTCTTAATTTTAAATTGTAAATATTTAATAAATCATTGACATTTGTTTACAAAATAATATAACAAATATGGCATTTGTTTATAAAAAATTATAACAAAAATAGTATTTAATAATACTCTAACTTAATAAATAGTAATGTAAATATAGTATTTGTTTACAAAATAATATAACAAATATGATATTTGTTTATAAAAAATTCAGACAAATATAATATTTGTTTATAAGAAATTATTACAAATATAATATTTGTTTATAAGAAATTATGACAAATATAATATTTGCTTATAACAAATTATGGCAAATGTAATATTTGTTTATAATAAATTATAATAAATATGGTATTTGTTCATAAAAAATTATGACAAAAATAGTATTTAATAATACTCTAATTTAATAAATAGTAATGTAAATATAGTATTTGTTTACAAAATAATATAACAAATATGATATTTGTTTATAAAAAATTCAGACAAATATAATATTTTTTTATAAGAAATTATGACAAACATAATATTTGTTTATAATAAATTATAATAAATATGGTATTTGTTTATAAAAAATTATGACAAAAATAGTATTTAATAATACTCTAATTTAATAAATAGTAATGTAAATATAGTATTTGTTTACAAAGAATTATAACATATATTGTATTCGTTTACAAAAAATTATGACAAATATAATATTTGTTTATAAGAAATTATGACAAATATAATATTTGTTTATAAGAAATTATGACAAATTTAATATTTGTTTATAACAAATTATGGCAAATGTAATATTTGTTTATAATAAATTATAATAAATATGGTATTTGTTTATCAAAAATTATGACAAATGTGGTATTTGTTTATAAAAAATTATGACAAATATAGTATTTTTTTATACAAAATTATGACAAATATATTATTTATTTATAAAAAATTATAAAAATAAAGTATCTGTTTTAAAAAAACTATGACCAATATAATATTTGTTCTTATAATATTATAATATTTTGTTATTACGATAATTAAAAATTTTCTTAGAATATTTAAAATTGTTAAGGAATTATTTTAGACTGAAAAGCGCATAAATAAAAATATTGCAAGAATTTCAAATATATATTTGTGTGAAAATTTTCCAGTTCCTGAAATTTGAACCGTGAAAGTACGAAATACTTCATCGGACTGTTTTATGGACAATAAAGAATGTTTCAATATTGATGATGGATGCTTTGAATGGTTCAATAAGTCATTGTCGCAGTCAAGTTTAAGAGAAATGTCTATTTTTAAATTTATTACCAATAGACAACTGGAAAAAGATTTTCCATTATATTTTTGTATTTTATTGTTAAAACTTGGAAATCATTGCAATTTCATTACATCTTTTGTTTTGTTATAAATATTAATTTAAAATTATAGATTCATTTAAATTTATAAATACATTGATTGTATCTATATTGTATATTATATATATACATACATATAATTGTATATTCCCAATGATATGATTATTGTCATTAAAATTGTATACTATTATCATGAGGGTATATAATTGAAAATGATAATGGCATTGCTGTATTATTAGGTTGATACAATTCTACTTATTACGACTAGTAATTTATGTATTTATTTTTTAGACTCTTTCTCAATTTGCTAAATTGAGAAGCGACTTTGAAAATTTAATTTAATAATAATATTAATGGTAAGTGATTAAAATTAATTAAAAATTATAATATTTATTATAATTATTATATTATTATAATAATAATTATTATTATTATTATTTATTATGTAATAATAAATATATATTAATAACTTATTAATATTATATTAACTATTATTTTATTAATAACTCACGAAAAAAAATATTTATAACGAATACAATATCTTGTTTTTAATTTGTTTCATTGTTTACTTTATTTTTTGTATGAAAAATGTAAAAAAGCTCTTAAAAATCTAGTATGAATCAGAATGTCGAGTTATTTTTTAAAAATTTATTTAAACAATTGACAATTTGTTTAAATAGTTGCCAATTTAAATTGTAAACAATATAATAAAGTATTGTAGTTATTCAAAAAAATCCTAATGTGGATAATTTTGTTAATTTTTTGTTAATTTTAAAAATATTTATAAATTTTTTTCGAGAAAAATGAAATTAGTTTACAAAACTTATATGCAATTTGTTATAAACAAAAAGGAACATTTAATACTTTTAGAAATACTGTAAAATCTCTAATATTTGTTAACAATTTGTTAATAAACAAATGATTTTAAACATAATTATAAACGATTGTTTTTAACTACAAAGTTTTTGTGAGAAATTAATTATTGAATATTTTAATATAATTTTGTTTACCACTTTGTTAATTAACAAATTTTAATTAATAAATTGTTAGTCATTCATTCTCTTACAACTTGGAAATTTTTTTGCACCGTAATAAAAATGTTTTACAAATCACTTTCTTTAATTTGGAATTTACTTATGTTATTTATAACAATTATTATAATAATATAATTTAAATATGACGTTATTAAATATTGTTTTACTACAATTAGGAAAGGACAAATTGAAATTGACTTTAAGCTAAAAATTTCTGAAGTGTCACTAATTTTTCGATGGAGAGATTTTTTTGTGCCGTTAATAATTTAATGGTATTTTCGTATCAAAATATAATCCTAAAGTTGTTTTTACAAAATTTTATTTTTTTTAAGGAGTTATTGTTTACAATTTTTAAGCATCAAATTATTAAAAAACATTTTTATTATTTTATTTAATGGATTTTAATAATAAATTAATAATAATAATTAATAATAATTAATAATTAATAATTAATAATTAATAATTAATAATATTTTAATATTTTTTTTACACAAAAAATCAGATTTTGATGATAATTTGTTTAAAATAGCATTAATTGTTATAAACAAATAGAAATAAAATAAATCCCTCCCCTTAATTTTCAATTTTGATTTTGTTTTTCATTACGAGTATTTAACATTATTTGAAAATAAAAATGGATGATTTGAATAACAAATTTTTTCTCTGTGAAATTGTTTATAACAAACAAGAACCGTTTTTTCATTAATTTTCTATTGCTGGAAAATATTTGGTAGAAGTTTCATAACTAATTACGTTTATTTAATAATTAATATTGTGATTTTAAAAAAATTACCCTTTGTATGAAAAAATATTTTTTTATAATTCTTGTTAACAAATAAAAAATTTCAGATATTGTTTCATAAAAATCGGTCTTAAGGAATTGATGCGCAATTTAATATGGGCTTTAATGTAAAAAATAGTTTATTATATTTTAATAAGAATTGAAATCCTGAAGTTTTTTTGTTCAAACCCGTTTTTGCCTAACTGTCAAGAACGCAGTCAGCACAACCATAAAAGTATTAATAATTTTTGAGCTAATGCAATATACTGACTTTTTTTTACATACTTGTAATAAAAAAGGGTATAATAATTGTCCAGAAAAGGTGCAGAATTAGGCGAAGAAGTTTATTTTATTTCTATTTGTTTATAACAATTGTTGCTATTTTAAACAAATTATGATAAAAATCACACAATTATATTTTGCTTCATAGCATGATTGTTGAATATTATTCATACCAAATTTTACCGAAATCCATCAAATAAAACGGTAGAAAAGTTTAAAAAAACATAATTTTATGTTGAAAAATTATTTAAACAATAACTCTTTAAACAAATTGAAATTTTGCAAAAGCAACTTTGGGGTTATAATTTGATACGAAAACACTACAAAGTTATTGATGTGACATAAAAAAATCTCTCCGTCAAAAAATTAGTGGCACATTTTTGATTATTCATTTAACTATAGGTATATGAATGCGATCAATTAGCCCAAATAAATATTTATTTGATAGAACTAAACATTTGGTTCAGTTTAGTAAATTTTTTCGTTCGAAGAAAGAATTTTGGTCATCTGCAGCTATTTTTTAGTTGAATCAATTTCTAAGTGAATACATAAGTGACGCGCTCGCAAGAAAAGTACCTAAGAAGTAAACGAATTACAGGTTAGGTTCGTCTTAGATTTATCTTGATTAAAAGTTTATTTATAATCATTTGAATTAGAAATCAATTTTCATTGAATACTTTTGATATAATGAAGACTTGAAGTTTGGATTTTTAATTAATAATTGATTCACTTTCTGTGATTTCACTCGAAAAATTAAAAACATAACCTCAAACTGTTTACTTCTTGGGTTCGTATCTTTGAAGCGTGACACATATGTTTTGAACTAAAATGACCCTTTTGTCTAATTCAAATTTGAAAGAAGACTTTATTTCCGATTGAACAAATAAACAAAATGTTTTTATCACATGTGATTAATATGACCAGGAAAAAAAAGAAATGATCCTACAAAAAGCGCATCGCAATGATGATTCGAATTGGTTTTTCGATGTTTTGAAATGTGAACCCAGATGTTTAAAAAGATGCTCGCGCGTAGGCCCAAAAAATCATGCCTGTGTGTGTAACAAAAAAAGAAATGATCGCCCGATGAAGATGTAAGTTCTCACACCTCGGAAGACGAAGCGGCACACGGTCAAAGGCCCCCGCGGGGGGTAAGGCCCTCGGACCGTGAGACTAATTGATACGTAAGATTATGTTCCTGGTCTCTCCTGAGCCCTCTTTCCAACTTTTCTCTCTCTCTCTCTCTCTTTCTTTCTCTCTTACTTTCTGCCTTTTTCAGCCTCACCTCTCGGAAGAGCCAGGAGAGAAGGAATGATGGGCCCGGGCACTAAATTCCTCGTTCGAGTCAATTTCCTCAGGCACGCTCGTACGTCGTCGTGAGGCACCTGGACAGGCGAGTATAACGTCTCCATGAAGAATCCTTCAGATTCTCTTTTGCGAAATGCGCAATACTCTTCTCCTCTCTCTCTCTCTCTATCCATTTCGAATATCGTTTTGCAATTTATGACCACGTTCTACGAGAGAGTCTTTCCACGTTGAAGAAAATTTTTCGTCCCTACGATCTATACGTATATTTACGTTTTTGCATGCTAGATGTAAATATATTTCTATATATTCCAGTGTAGATATGAGTGGAGCGATAAATGTCCAGGTTTATCTCAAAATTGTTCGTGTTTAGAAGAAAAACACGTTTTTAAAGGTCGATATTTTCTGTCACACTTCGGAATTGTGTTGAAAATGAGTTTTGTGACCTATTCGCCTATTCGATGTTATTATATAATAATAAGAACAAAAAAAACTTTAATCGCCTTGGTGAAAAGGCAAAGAATTTATTTTAAGGGAAGGCACCACTCTCCACTTTGGCTCCTTTAAATTTTAATATTCGTAGAAGGTTATATTTTTTCGTACATCTAAAACATATGGGACACACAAAAAAAAATATGGTAAATTTGACTACTTTTTTTCTAACTACACATATGTGGTTGTTTTTACCATTCGCATTTTTTTCTGTGGATCGTTAAAAATTTGAAAATTAAATTTTTAAAGAGGTTAGGATCTTTATCTTCTTACTCGTTGCATATTTTTGCGAATCCATGCGAGAAGTTGTTTAAAACTATAAAATAAGCCTAGAAAAAAAGTTTCGTTTAAAAATATTGAACATTGTAGGAGAAGATTAATTTTGAATGTTTACACTGAGAAAAAAAATTATTTGATTCAAACAAATTTTGTTTAAACCAAACTTAAAATATATTTACTATACAGATAAACATATTTAATTTTCATTCAAACATATTTTTTGGTTCAGTTTAAGAGATTATATATTGAAATCAAACATAAATTGTGATTGATTTTAAATTATCTGTAGTTAACTTTTTCAGTTTGATTCAAAAATAAAATTTTTAAACATAATTTTTGTTTAAACTGTAACAGAAAATATGTTTGAATTAAATATAATTATTCAAACAAATAATACTTTTGAATCAATGCAGTAGATATTGATGTTATTGAGTCATTAAATTACGTAGTCGTAGATAAACAAAATCGTCTAACATTATTTCACTCAAGGATTTTGCAAAATTTTAATAATTTTGCAAGATATTGTTAATTAAACTTTTTGGTCACCTTTTTTTAAAAGAATTTTTATCTTGTAAACTATTGGTCCTAGAAAAAAATGTTTCATATAAAAATTGAAGAGAATGTATTGAATTTTAATAATATTTTATTAAAAAAAAATTTTTTAATTTTTCGACTAATTTGTTTAAACAATTATTTTTTAAAGTTGTTTTTTTTCATGAAGGGAATAACCAATTTTTATAAAAAAATATTTTTATTAAACCTTGGAATGTCCTTAAAAAGTACCCCAATTTGTGAAGATGTGTTTTTTGATATTTTTGAGAAATTAATTTTTAAATTTTTTATTGCTCGGTTCGGGCCATACGGCATGCGTCACCTTTTTTTAAAACCTATTGGTTTTTCGTCTTTATGGTGTCCTAGACTGACAACAATTATTATCTGAAAACGCAAAATTTGAATTTTTTGTGAAAAAGAAAAATATTAATTAATTTTATAAATTTTGATGAAATGTGCACTTTGTATATATCAATCGATTCGTTTTCTTGTAAGGAATGTAATTTTGAGAATAATTTATGAAAATATTAAGAAATAAAAAAGTTATTAAAAAAAATACAAAAAAATTTTTTTTTTTAATTTTGAAAAAATTGTATAAAAAAAATTTTGTGGATAAATTTGGAAATCCTTGTGTCAGATTTTAGGTATTAATGACTGCAATAAACCTGCAAAATTTCAGGGCAATCCATTAAAATTTGTTAGAGATAATTTGTACACAATTTTTTGTTACATACACACACACACATACATACATACATCTGGACATTTGCTCAGAATTTAATATACATATATCCTAGATGAAAATGAGTCCATATAATCATGTTTTGAAAAATTGAAAATCGTCACGAATGCAGAGCTTCCTTATGAGGAAGCAAAATGATTTTTTTACTCTTTGCATAACTATTAAAAATTTATAAAACAAAAATTTAAAAATTGACTCTCACAGGTCTCTTTAGAATTTAGTTCTGCGTTAGAGGAAATTTTTTTTTTAATTTGGTTCAAAATTGCGGTCTAAAAGTCAATTTAAAACGAAACTTTGTCATTTTGCCCCACTATCCCCCAGGTAACTTGCAATTTTTAATAATTCTTGCTGCAAGCAATAAAAATATTTAAATTATTCAAATTATTTAAAATTAAAAACTCCAAACACCCGTAAGTAATATACTACCACAGTTAATCATAAGGTATATTTTAAAAACCTACGCAGCTTAAATTTTTATTCAAAAAATACTAAAATACATCATCATTATTTTATTTCATTTCCAGATTTTTTTCCCAAATGAAAAATATTAAATAAAAAAAACATTAAAGTGCTAAGAAAATGACCAATTAGAAAAATGAAGTGATAAAGAAACGGCAATTTAGTTGAATATTATTACTTCATAAAATGGTGAGATAAATTTTTTTCGTTTCGCGCGCTTATATTTATATTTTCCTCTTTCTTTTTTTCTTTCAATGTTCGACTCGGCTCATCAACTCATTTATCTCCATTTCATTTTGAAACTTTTGAAAAATTTCGTAATTGATCAGTTGCGTGCAAGAGAACGGCAATTTATTTTGTGCTTTTCCCTGGATCACTTTATTGAATGGTAATTGGAGAGCCAAAAAACCTCGCGCGTTTACACGCAACTCTTCAATTACAGTCGATTATTTTCAATCAGGAAAGGATTTCTTTTTGCAACCCCTTTTCTTGCCCCCACCATTCCCCCCCCCAAAAAAAATTACCCCTGCAATCAAAGGGTTTAAAGAAAAAAAAATGTTTAATGTAATTGAGCTTTCAATCATAGGATTTTTAATTTAGTAAATTTTATACTATATATTATAGAAATTTTGCTATTTTAGATCCGCAATTTTGAATTTTGAAAATATATCGATAAATTTATGATTACATTAAATAAACCGAAAATCATTTAAAGTATATGAATTTCATGAAAAAAATCTTCACCTGAATAACAACTATACAAATTTCACTATATTTGCTAAATTTTTATGCAACAAATACTTTCGCTATTTTAGTGAAATTTATCGCTGTTCCAGTTAAAGGGGGTTTTTTTCGTGTTGGGTAAATTGAGGCCAATTGTTTTGAATTTTGGAAATTTCACTATAAATTTGTAATGAAAGGAACACATTTAGAAGTAATAATAGCAAAAAGTTGAGGTTAAGATTTTTGTAATTTTATAATTTATAATTATATTATTATATATTATTAGTATTTTTAGGTCAGTCCATTATATTTCACCTGAAGCCGTTGCGGGCTATTTTTAAAAAAATCTCATACTTTGTAAAAATGATGCTTAATATCCGTAGATTTCATTTTTGAGAAATATTTTATAAAATTTTTTGAATTAAACTTAGAATTTGAATTTTTAAGTTGAGTTGCACAGAAAAAAGGTTAGATTGACAGTTATGAAAATTTAATAAAGAAGCATGGCAATAATTTAGATAATAAAAATTTCTTGATTGATATTTGTTAAAAATGAGCTAATTTACTTGTATTAATAGATTATTATGTAAACAAACCCAAAGTAATAGATAAAAATTGATTTTAAAACTTAACTATTAAATGTCAAAAGTCACTACAATTTATTTACACTTTCCTAAAAAGTATATAAATATTTAAAAATTTATTACTATTTAATGTAAAGTATTTTTAATGTACTTTTATAATATGTGCTAACTTTTTAATGTTATAATATAGAAATATAAAAAATTTAACCTTTAATATTGAGTGTTTCATGATTTTCAGTGATTTTAATCACTTATTTCTTCTGAGGAGGTTGACCAAAAAATACAATTTTTGTCTTAATATTTAAGTTTGACCTTCTTTTCCATTCTATTAAATTTTGGTGATGGAGAACGAACTACTTTTCAGTTTAAATTTAGTTTAAAAAATCTGCTGAAAAAACGCATTTTTTTGGTTAAATACAAGTAGATTTTTGCAAGACTGTTGAGATAGCCAACTTCAGTGTTATAAAAATACTTGCATTTTAACCAAAAAAATGCGTTTTTTCAGCAGATTTTTTAAACTAAATTTAAACTGAAAAGTAGTTCGTTCTCCATCACCAAAATTTAATAGAATGGAAAAGAAGGTCAAACTTAAATATTAAGACAAAAATTGTATTTTTTGGTCAACCTCCTGAGAAGAAATAAGTGATTAAAATCACTGAAAATCATGAAACACTCAATATTAAAGGTAAAATTTTTTATATTTCTATATTATAAAAATAAAAAGTTAGCACATATTATAAAAATACATTAAAAATACTTTACATTAAATAGTAATAAATTTTTAAATATTTATATACTTTTTAGAAAAGTGTAAATAAAATGTACTGACTTCTGACATTTTATAGTTAAGTTTTAAAATCAATTTTTATCTATTAATTTGGGTTTGTTTACATAATAATCTATTTATACAAGTAAATTAGCTTATTTTTAACAAATATCAATCAAGAAATTTGTATTATCTAAATTATTTCCATGCTTCTTTATTAAATTTTCATAACTGTCAATCTAACCTTTTTTCTGTGCAACTCAACTTAAAAATTCAAATTCAAAGTTTAATTTAAAAAATTTTATAAAAGAATTCTCAAAAATGAAACTACGGATATTAAGCATCATTTTTACAAATTATGAGATTTTTTTAAAAATAGGCCGCAACGGCTTCAGGTCAAATATAATGGACTGACCCCTATTATTATATTATTATTATTTTATAATTTTTTTTATAATAAAACGTCTTTGAAAAATTTTTAAAAGTTACAATTTTACAGTAAAATCAAAAGTTTACCAAATTTCCGCCATATTAGATCCGCCATTTTGGATTTCGAAAATCCTACTCGAGAATGAATGTAATCGCAACCAGCTCAAATGTTTAATAAAATATTTTTCAATCTAGGATATTATACCTGCAATCAAAGGGTTTTTTTTAAAGAAAAGAATTTGATACGTGCTTTCAATGACTTTTTTCCTAATATCACCTTCTTCTATTTAATACAATGATTTTAAGGATTCTCTATATATAGGGGAATTTTTGGAATACAATAATAATTGCCAATCATGGAATGGTCTTTTTCTTCATGAAAGAAATATCAATCTCTCAGCTCAGATGTTGGATAATAGTTTTTATTTTTCATGTCTCTATAAATGCGATGAAAAGATGAAATGATTCGGTGCGCGCGATGTATATCTGAATGAATTAGGACTATATATGTATATAAGGCCCCCCCGCGGGTCGCGTTCGATTTTTTTTGGCGAGTGGTTAAGTAATATATTATTGCGGTGAACACACCTGGCCGCGTGTGGACGGGCACACAAAAGCATCGGCCCAAGATTGAGAACGATCGTGACTCGTTAACACCCTTGAAAACAACACATTGACCACCGACTAAACACTTTCATTGCTCTCATCCCTTTTTACAGGATCAATATAACTAAATCTGAAACTGGCTTTTCATATATGAGACAGTCCCACGCATATGTGTTCACTTTTCATATGCATAATGTATATTATAATCGTTGTCATCAATTATTATTATTTTTTAAATGAAAAATATTTGTCAAGAGACAGGGAAAGTGAGCATAAGAAAAATGAAATAAATTATTAATTAGGGACTGACTAAGAAATGTTAAATAAATATGGGACATGAATAAATTTAAAAAAGACAGGGAATCGATTGTGTAATTTCACTTCACTTTCACTCAAAATTTATTTTTTATCCATCTTCACTTTATTTTCACTTCACATTCACTCAACATTTATTTTTACTCTACTTTAAATCAAAATTTATTTTCACTCCATTTTTACTTCACTTCACTTCGCTTTCACTCCATTTCCACTTCACTTTCTGTTTACTTTCATTAAAAATTTATTTTTACTCCATTTTCACTTCACATTCAATCCACTTTCACTCTTTTATTCTTTACTTTCAATCCATTTTCACTAAAAATTCTTTTTCAATTTATTTTCACCTCACTTTCACTATACATTCACATTCACTCAACATTTTCTCTCTGTATTTTTCACTTAACTTTCATACACAATTTTGTTACTCTCTATTTTTACTTCAATTTTGCTGTTACTCAAAATTTATTGTCACTTAAGGTCATGTTATTCAGTGGGAAGTTTTTCCATAGTAAAGTAAATGGGGCACGTGACCACTGAATAACATAACCTTAACTTTCACTCAAAACTTATTTTTACTCTATTTTCACTTTACTTTCAATCAAAAATTAATTTCACTCTAGTTTCACTTTACTTTCACTCAAAAATTAATTTCACTCTATTTTCACTTTACTTTCACTTAAAAAAGTATTTTCTCTCTATTTTCAGTTTACTTTCACACAAAAATTATTTTCACTCTATTTTCAATTTACTTTCAGTCGACTGTTACATTTACTCAAAATTTATTCTTGCTTAATTTTCACTTCACTTTCTCATTGGTTAGCGTTGGGGACTTTAACTTCGTTATGCAGAAAAAAAATAATGAAATAAAATTTGTGTGAAGGTGAAAGTACTCTGAAAGTGAAGTGAAAGTGGAGTGAAAATGGGATGAAAATCAATTTTTGAGTGAATCTAAAGTGAAAATGCTGTGAATGTGAAGTAAAAATGGAGTAAAAAAAAGTTTTACTGTAAGTAAAAGTGAAGTGTAAATGTAGCAAAAAAATATTTTGAGTAAAAGTGAAAGTAGAGAGAAAATGAAGTCAAAACTAAATGAAAATAAATTTTGAGTGAAAGTGGAATGAAAGTGAAGTGATAATGGAGTGAAAATAAATTTTAAGTAAAAATGAAGTGAAATTACAAAATCGACCCTCAGGTTTTAATTTTTACTTGTGTAAGTTAACTTATTGTTGTTTACCATCTATATGCAAATAATAATTAAATTGCTTTCTAGGAACAAAACGTTTCAGTGTGCAAAAATGACATTTAAAAATTGCAATTAAAGTTTCATTAAAATTGCGTCTACGTGTAATTGTTCCTAATGGCCCTACAAAACTATATATATATATTATGTTATTGCAAAATAGAATTTCTTATTCGTTAAAAAAATTTGCAAATAAACAAATAACAATTTTTATAAACAATTGTACTGTAAGAACATTTTCAGACATAAATAAATTGAATTTTTTACGAATAATGCTTCATCTAAGCCGCCCAGAGATTTTCTTTATAAAAAGGCCATTTTGCAACAAATTTTATTATTTTTATAAACAAATTATATAAACAATTATACTGTAAGGACATTTTTGGGCATAAATAATCTGAATTTTTTACGAATAATGCTTCATCTAAGCCGCCCAGAGATTTTCTTTATAAAAAGGCCATTTTGCAACAAATTTTATTATTTTTATAAACAAATTATATAAACAATTGTACTGTAAGGACATTTTTGGGCATAAACAAATTGAATTTTTTACTATTAATGTTTCATGTAAGTTGCCCAGAAATTCTCTTTATAAAGAAGCCATTTTGCAATTAATTTTATTATTTTTATAAACAAATTATATAAACAATTGTACTGTAAGGACATTTTTGGGCATAAATAATCTGAATTTTTTACGAATAATGCTTCATCTAAGCCGCCCAGAGATTTTCTTTATAAAAAGGCCATTTTGCAACAAATTTTATTATTTTTATAAACAAATTATATAAACAATTGTACTGTAAGGACATTTTTGGGCATAAACAAATTGAATTTTTCGCTATTAATGTTTCATGTAAGCCGCCCAGAAATTCTCTTTATAAAGAAGCCATTTTGCAATTAATTTTATTATTTTTATAAACAAATTATATAAACAATTACATTTTACGGAAAGTTGTGTCTAAAAAAAATTTTTTTTACAAATTTTTTTATTTTGCTTTGATATTTTTAATTCTTTTTAATTCAAAAAATGTGCTTTTATAATCTTAAGATGCAAAATGATGCTTTCCACACTAAAGAAGAAAATTCTTTTTTAATACTTGATTTCTGAACAATTTTTTTAACATATGAAATTTTCTCCCTAGTGGACAAAATGCTATTTTATCAAAACGGTTATCTTTTTTCTACCAAAGTTAATAAAATAATATTTTATGCCCCTGGGTAGTGGAAAATCTATTTTATCACTGGATGGTAAATTGAAAAATAAATTAACAAAAACAAGAAGAAGAAATTGTTTACACCCTAGTATATAGCTAAAACTACTCTAGGAGAAAAAATACGTTTTTTTGTTCTATCTTAACCCTGTAAATTAAGGTGAAAAATTAATAAATTATCATGGAAACAGAAAGATTGTGCAAGGGCAGAGAAGTAAGGAAATCATCCGCTAAAAGAATATTTATGAAAAAGGTACAAGATTATATAATATATGAAGTGCAACCAGAAATATTCAAAGGAAAAAAAAATAAAATAAAGATTTCTAAATGCCAGTAAACGACAAAAATGACGTAAATAACAAATGTCAACGAACTTCTTAGACTGCTAATCCTAATGCTTAATACCTTGGACAAAAATCCCATAAAGTCCATAAATTTACGACACCTAAGTTGTCCTCACACTTATATGAAGCAGAAGCCGCACGACGTTCTCTCTCTTTTGCTCTCCTTCTCTCTATCTTACACTTTAATCAAGCACAACGTCTTTCTCTCTCGCTTCATGCAAGCATCCTTCTCTATCGGCCTGGAGTATAATTCAAAAATTCAAATTACATATTCTATTAGGTGTGAGCCGGCGGCTATGGCGCAGAAGAGGGATGATGGCACTTGCGGTAATAGAGAGAGAGAGAGAGAGAGAGAGAGAGAGAGAGAGAAAGATCTTGTGGTGGTCCTGAGGGCGAGAGGACCTGCTCTCCGAAAAAGGTACTTTGGCTTGAAGAGGGGGAAAAGACAAGAGGGACGCGCGGAGTAAGAAATGAGAAAGAGTGTAATAAATTGGCGGCGAGATTATTCTCGACGTGCATTAAGACGTCAAGCAGCGACGGACGCCTTGGAAACTATTGCCCGACACCTTCTGCGGCACGGTTCGTACTCTTCTTCTCTTGTGTCTCTCTCCTCCTTTTACTCCTTTTTTCACTCCTTAACCTTCTGGCTAAAGTTTCACCACAACTTCTCTCTCTCTCTCTCTCTCTCTCTCTCGTACAGCATGCATCACCAACAAAACTTGCGTGGTCGCATCACACATAAAAGAGTAACAAGAAAATTTTGCTCGTCTTCATCAACTATAGAGGTGCAAATGAACCGACCTTTATATCCTTAAAGCGCATCCTTTAGAGAAAACGCGTCCTCTATGCTCTACACTAAAAGAAAATGTATATTAAATTTTGTAAAAGTATTTTACAAATATATGGAATTTAGTATAATTATATCAAAATATCAAGAATTTTTATTCAATTTTAATCAGGGACCGTCACGGAATCAAAACAAAATTAAAAAATACTTTTGTTTTGATTCGGATATGGGTATCAGAATCAAAATTCCACTCTATTTAGTTCTGATTCCAATATCAAAATCAAAATTCCTCGTTTTGGTTCCAATATCAAAATCAAAATTCAACTGTGTTTCGTTTTGGTTCCAATACCAAAATCAAAATTCAACTCTGTTTCGTTTTGGTTCCAATATAAAAATCAAAAATTTTTTGGTTTTAATTTTGATAAAATACTACTGCGCATGTAGAAGTGTCATTGAACCTTAATTTTGTTGCAAATGTCAAATATATCAGAAGATAATATCGTTTTTACTTACGAAATCTGAAATAGAATTCGAATCGATTTCTGTTTCTATAAGAAAACCGAATTGCAGTATTACAGTATCAGAATCAAAATAGAAAGTAAATTTTATTTCGTTACAGTATCAGAATCAAAATAGGAAGTGAATTTTGTTTCGTTACAGTATCGGAATCAAAATAGAAAGTAAATTTTGTTTCGTTACAGTATCAGAATCAAAATAGGAAGTAAATTTTGTTTCGTTACAGAATCAAAATCAAAATACATTAATAATTTCGTTTTGTTTTGGAATATCGTAACGAAATCAAAATTTGATTTCCGTGACGGTCCCTGGTTTTAATATAACTTTGCTAAATTTCGCATAATTTTTTTTGAAGTTTAGTACTTTTTTTATTAAATTTCGGTTTGTGGCACTTTTTCCCTAAATTGTAAAATACTTTTACCAAAATTAATATTCATTTTCTTTCAGTGTATATTTTAGAAGTTTTCGCCTATCTGGAAATAATTCCGGATACACGGAGAAAAATGGATTATACAATTAGGAATATAGAAAATAAGATCATACTGAATATAATCTGATTATTACCTTTTGTAACAATTTACAATCTTTCAATGTTTTAGAATTATTCCTGGTATTCACAATAGATTATACATTTTACAATCCAAAATCGAATCAAATTATAATTCTAGATTATTACTATAGCAACATGTTTTTTTCAAATTGTCACATTATGAGGTTAAAGTTATTTTGAAAATTTGTTGTGATCGAACTTTTTTATGTGCTGCTATTTTTATTTTTAAGGTTTGTAAATTTCTAATTATTTCATTTTTGTAAATCTAAAAACAATTATAGCTTTATGCATTTATTTACCATTAGCTTATTATTGATTATAACCATTTTTAGTTTAAATATCACAAGAGAATATTATTTTTAACCTTTTCTTAAAAGTTTTTTTAATTTACATACAAAGTATAAATTTTGTGTTTAGTAAGAATTTATTTGTTTGTAAATTTGTTTATGATTAATTGATCAATTATTATTTAATAGATAACAATTTTAATAATAATTTTTTTAATAGTTTGAGTAGTTTTATAGATTCATAAAAATGAAATTACCAGAAATTTACGAATAAATAAATTTATATTAACGAAAATAAATTTAGTGATTGATCAATTAATTTAATTAATAAATTATTAGTAACAACGAATTCAAATTTTAATTTTTTTAATTTTATTATTAGGCAATTAAATATTCAATTAATTTTTTAAATTTATGGTTTAGTTCTGATTTGTGAAAATTTCATTTATTTAAAATAACGTAAAAATTTTGGTTTTCACACGCAGTTTTTAATAAAAATATTGAAAACATTTTTTAAAATAATTTACGATAACATTTTCAAAATTTTAAAATAATATTGAATAATTTAAAAATTTGTTACTTAGTAAAAATAATAAATTAGTCAAGAAAAGTCAGGAAATTATGAAAATGAAATTTTTCATCTCTATTATTATTATTATTTTAATTAACTTTAATATTAAAAAACGAACATAAAATTTGTAAACATATTTTTTGTTTATAACAAAGAGAATATGAGTTTGAATGAAATATAATTATTCAAAACAAATAATACTTTTGAATAATTGTAGTTTTTTAACATTTTACTGCGGGGAAATATTATACTTAAAAGAAATAATATTAATTTAGATGTTTTTGTTTAATTAAAATTAATTCGTTATCAATATATAGAGAAAATATCTAATGCACTGATTCTAAAATATAATTCGTTTGAATAATTGTATTTAATTCAACCATATATTTTATTTTTCTTTAAAAAAATATGTTTAAAAATTTTATATTTAATTCCAACTTTAAAGTTGATTATCTAATTGTAAGTAATTTAAAATTAATCACAACTTTTAAGTTTGAATAAAATAAATTATTTTTTTTGAATAAACCAAATGTTGGTGAAGTTCACAACGTTTATAGTAAACGATTTCTAAAGAAAAATATTCTTTTAAGTAAATTTTTATAATTTTTTGTACAGTAAATAGTACATTTATTTTTTTGAATAATGATTTACAAAAAAATATTTGTGATAAAAAATTTTCATTCTTTTTAGTAGGAAAATAATTTTTTTTCCTTCAATCGTTGATAATAATAAAAGTTGCAAACTTCACTGACGTATAACCAAAAAATATTTTTCAATTAAACTTTAATATGTTTGACTTTATAGGAAAGATATTTTAAGTTTGATTTAAACAAAACTTGTTTAAATCAAAGAAATCGTCTTCTCAGTGTAAAAACTTCGATTCTGCTTTAAAATAATTGTTTAAAGGTTTAAAGGTTCTCAAAAGGTAAAAAATATAAAATTTTACTTCATATTTTTTTGTATTATTTGCTAAAAGTTTTCCAAATTATTAAAAAAATTATTTAAAATCATTTTTTGATGTTAAATTATGAAAAATTCAAAATGGCGGTTCCAATATGGTGTAATTTTTGTCCAACCACATGATAACAAATTTTAATTAAACAAATTATCAAAAATTATTTTTTTCTGTAACAATTATTAAGCGAAGCTGTATCATTAAAGAAATTCTGACATCTTGATGGATCTGTCGTTTAAAATTTCTGAAATTTAAATATTAAATAAAAATTTAAAATTTAAATTAAAATTCGTCGTTGGCAATTTTCAGGAGTAGTCTATTTTGAAGTGAAAACGATATTTTGGCATATTTTTCGCTATTTTGACTTCGCCATTTTGGATTTTAAAAATCCGATGCTAGAATTATAAATATTCTCAAATAATAATATTATATAAAAAAATAAATAAAATAAAAATATATAATAATAATGTTTTTTAATCTGGAAGTGATTAAGTAAAAGTAATGATTTATATTTAGTTCTCGAAAATTGATCCTTTCGAAAATATTAAATATATATTTCTTGCAAAATTTAAAATTTACTTCTTAAAAATTGAAATTCTTTTTAAATATTCAACATTTATTTAAATACTAATTTCCAAAGAGTAAAATACTCGTTATTCAGTGCTTAACACAAATTTTGTTTAAATTGCAACTAAATGAGTATCAGAAAAAAAGTTTTTATTTGCAAATAAGATGAAGATAAAAAAAACTTGTTATCCGTGTAAAAACGTCAAAGATATTTCAATCTGTGTCAAAATAACAGATCATCATATATACAGAGCAGTGGAAAAAAATTCAATAATGCATGCAACGGTTTAAATATCCACATATACATATATATATAAGAGGCGACCAGCAGTCTTCTGTGCGCGGCATTTCAAAGATTCCTGCTTGTCTTCTTATGTCCATAAATAATCGTCCTCGGATTAAAAAGCGACGTTGACCGCCTTAACCGCAACCCAGGATACTGAAATTTTAGGTGCCGCGCCTACATTTCTATAACTACATGATGTATACTGTGAAATATAGTTATAAAAGACAAGTTGAAAAAAAAATTCACAGGTGAAATAGTAGGCGGGATTCAATTCTAAAAATCTATAGATTTAAATGTTTGAAAATTTAACTAAAAAAAAAGATGAAGATATACATCACTTTGTAGCAAACAAATGAATAATGTCTTTATTATTCGTTTTCGAAAAAAAATATCAATAAAAAAAAAAGAAATGAAAATTTAATAAAACTGTTAGAAAAAAAATAAAAAGAATTATTTTTCCCTAAAATCGTCTTCCATTATATATCAAAAAAATATTTTACATCTTTACTATTAAAATAATATATCATAAAAAATTCGTTATAATTCGTAGTCAATCGAAATTATTATTATTTTTTTTTATTGATACTCATGAAACTCAGCGGGAGATTTAAATCACACGTCACACACAATTACAATGCCTTGGGAGAGTGAAAAAGGGAGAGAGAGAGAGAGAGAGAGAAAAAAAATTTGTGTACTCATGCATTTGACTATTGTGATAAATCACAGAAAGGAAGTCATAATTAAAAGATAATGAAGTTCTGTGTTAATGTTGGCGTACAAAAGCGATTAGTTTGACAAACGTCAAGCAAAGGAAAGATGAAAACGCATATAAAGCAATATTATATAAGTTTTGTAAAGGTTTTTTGCTTTATAATAATAAGAAGAAGAAGAGGCAAATGCCATGATATGTACAAATGAGAAAACAACAATGGCTAAGCTTCGAGGTGCGAGAGTGGTCAGTTTGTTGATAGAAATTGAGGCGACGCGCGGGATGAGAAGGTGGTTGCTTGGGTGAAAAAAAAGAAAGAAAAAATAAAAAGAAGAAGAAGAAGAAAAAGATAGAAACGATCAAGCAGGATAAAAGGGAATGGGAAATAGAAACGGGAGAGAAAACACTAAGAAGAGTGAGAAAGAGAAAAGTGATAAGAAAGAATCAGGGTTGCCACAAATATTTAATTTTATTTTTCCCTGATTTCCAGACAAAATTTTCACTTTTTCCCTGATCCTAAAGAATATTCTGATTTACTCCAAAAATTATTAGATAATCAAGAAAAAATTTTTTATTACATTTATTTACAAATTTTACTAATTGTAAAATTATTCAAAAACATCAACACTTCTTTTTTAAATAAATATTTAACCATTATTATTTTTCTCTAGGAATTAAAATTCTTCAAAACATTCAAATTAAAATCTTTTTAAATTGAACAACTTATAAGAATATTAATAACAATACCATAACATTTTTCAGAATAGGTAAATCATTTACAAAAATCCTAAAAAAAAATCCTTCGCAAGAATTCAATTATTTTTACAAGCAGTAAAATTTCTCAAAAAAATTAAATTATTTTAAAAAATTGTAATAAAATTCGTGGCAAAATTTAATTACTTTCATAAATAAGAATAAATCGATTATCCTTTAATTCATTTTTAAATCAATTTTTATTAGAAAATTCTAGAAAAATTCAATTATTTAAATTAAAAAATAAATAATTTCTTGAATAATAGAATGTTCTTTGTTCAACTTTAATTCTCGTAAAGAATTTTATCAATAAATTGTTAAATATATGAATTTAATTTGACAAATTTTAATAAAATTTTTAAGAATAATAACATTTTTCGAGGAATTTGATTAAAATATATATTGTATAAAAAATCATAAAAATTCTGCGATGAGTTTTATTACTTATGAAAATAATTTAAATTTTCTTAAAATTTCTATAAAATAATTGAATTTTGGAGAAGAATTTTATTATTTATAAACTTACTTGGTATTTTAACAAGAATTTTTTTCTTAATTTTCGAACACAATTGGATTTCTGTCAAGAATTTTATTACATTTTACAAAAAATGTAATTCTTCTAACGAATTTTATTCAAATTTATATAAAAATAACTGTATTTATGTGCAGAATTTTTATATTTATATAAATAATTGAATTCTTACAACGAATTTTATTCAAGTTTATAAAAGTAATTGAATTTCGGTGACGAATTTTATTATATATAAAAATATTTTTATATAATTGATATTTTTCGAAAGATTTTATTAAATTTTGTATTTTAAATAATTGAATTCCTGTGAGAAATTTTATTACAACTTTTGAAAATAATTGAATTATTTTAAAGAAATTTTTTAACAATTGAATAATTAAATTCTTGTGGAATTTTTTCAAGAATTTTATTAAAACTTTTAAAAATAATTGAATTTTAATGAAGTATTTTATTATTTATAAAAATAATTGTAATTTTGACGAGAATTTTAAAAAAATTTTTAAACATAATTGAAATTCTGCGAAGAATTTTTGTAACTTTTGAAAATAATTGAATTTCTGTAATCATTTGTAACTTTTCCAAAATCTAATTTTTTTAGTATTTGTAACTAAAATTCTTTCATCAATCTAGTATTTATGAAAATTGTAAAAACTATTCAGAAAATAATTTAAAAGTCATAATGTATGATAGTCATTATTAATATTATTTAATTATTATTTATTTAATATTTATTATTAATTATTAATTTTATGATATATTTTGAAAATTTAAGTTATTTAAAAAGAAATTATTGTCAGAGATAGAAAAAATTGAAGGTTTTGTATTATAATTTTGTGGTAATTTCATAGTTTACGAGGCAAAAAGAAAAAAAAATTCAGTTTTCTCATGAATTTTAAAAATTCAATTTTTTCCAGTACTTTTAGTAAAAATCCCTGACTTCCCTGACCAATTTTACTTTCCCTGACTTTTCCCTGAATTCCCTGACCCGTGGCAACCCTGAATAATATAGAAAAAAAGAGGTAGAAAAAAGATAGACTGAAAGACAGAATGAAAAATAGAATTAAAAGACAGAATAAAAAATAGAATAAAAAACAGAATGAAAAATAGAATAAAAAAGAATAAAAAATAGAATAAAAAACAAAGAGAATCAAAGAGATAGAAAATAGAAAAAAAAAGACAGAAAGATGAAAAAAAATAAGGGTAAAAAAAGAAGACAGAAAGAGAGACAAAAACAGTGAAAGATAGAAGGAATGCAAGAGAGAGAGAAAAGGAGAAATATAGAGAGAGAAAAAAGAAAGGGAGAAGGAGAAATGAAGAGAATGAAGACAGTCTTGCCCAACGACGATGCAGCAGCTGTTGGCCAAATTAAGTGATCATCTCGTCATCGTCAGTTGAGCCGCCTCGAAGGAAGCCTTAAACTCCAACTCGTCTTGAATTCACGGACTCGCGATACGACCGCAAGCCACGTGAAATTAGCATCGGAAGATCGTAAAGGAAAGGGTGTATTGAGAATTGGATAACTCAATGCGTGTGTGTTTGTGTGCAAACCTCCAGAGGTCAAATTCGAAAATGGAGGAAATTATTTATTTTAAATTCCAGAGATTGAACTCAATTTTACAACTCTTTTATATATTTTTTTTCATCTATATAAATCTAGACATTTAAATAATAAATAATAATTAGCCTCTCTTATCAATGTAATACAGGAAAATTACCTTTTCAAATTAGCGCGCGCTTTTCTAACTAATCTGGTAAGTTTTGAAAGAGCGCATGCGCTTATGACAATACTGCACATGCGCCTTACATGCGTGTCCATCAAAGAGATGTCAGTATTTAGTCTATTTCTATTTCCCAAAAATAATTTAAAAAAGTAAATAATAATTAGCTAACTAAAAAATAAGTAAATTACTCTTTGGATTATAAAGAAAAGAAATTTTTCTTAGAACTGCATTAGGCATATTAATATTTAACTTGTAGTTGTAATGAAAAAAAAGTGTGAAGATGGGGTTCGAGAGGGGGAAGTGATAATGAGAGGGAGATTTAAACTCTCTAAATCTGAATTATAGTTAAAAATGACTAATTATTAGTAAAATCGTGGCTGACTTTTTGCTCCAGCAATTAGTAAAAAATAACTAATTGTTAGTAGTTAATATGTTAATATTTAATAACTAATTATAAGTAAATAAGTAACTAAAAAAATAGTCAAATTTTACTAATTGAATTAGTTACTGCAAGTTTCAGTCATTTTTACATAACCTAAAAGTGAATTTAACTAATAATTGGTCATTATTAACTATTTCGTTAGTAAAACATTACTATTTGAATCAGTGACTGACTTTTTGCTATCAAATTAGTTATTTTTAACTAAATTAAGTTTAGAGAGATAATTTTTATTAATTACAGTGAAAGAAAATGTATATTAAATTTTATAAAAGTATTTTACAAATTGGGAAAAAGGGCAACAAACCGAAATTTTGATACAAAAAATACTAAACGTTAAAAAAACTTGTGTCGAATTTAGTAAAATTATATATTAGGATTTAATAAATATTCTTAATATCTGTTATAATTATACTGAGTTTCACATAAGTTTTCTTAATGTTTAGTTTTTTGTACATCAAAATTTCACTTTGTCGCACTTTTTCTCGCAATTTGTGAAATACTTTTACTCTTCGTATAAATAATTATTAATAATTAATTTATTAATTTTAAAAATTAAATTAAATTTATTATTAAATATTTATTATTTAATTATAAAAATATTAATATTAATTATTAAATTATAATAATAAAAATATTAATATTAATTATTAATTATTAATTATTAATTATTAATTATTTATTATTAAATTTAAATTTATCTCTCTCATAAAATAAATTAGTTAATCTACTTTATTATTTTTTTTTAAATCCAAAATGCTGTTTTCTAACGTTTGTTTTTTAACAATTGCGAGTTTAAAGAAGTTTCTAATTTTATAAGTTTGGATAATCATTACTATATTATTTGTTATTTTTATCTTTAAAAAAATAAGAAAAAACAATTAAATTAAGTTATAGTTTTTTGCGAAAATCTATTAAATAAAATGAGAAAGGACCAAAAGATGCAAAAGATATAATATTTTTAAAATCAATAGCTTTATGATACAGTTTAATTAGAAACAGAACTTGCTTAATATGAAAATATTGTTATGGAAATAAATTAAATTACAAATTTATATTTCAGATTAACAGTATTGGTTATGAGAGGAAAGTCGTTTGTTTCAATTTCTCAAAATAAGAAAATATGGATTTATCAAGTTATGAATTTTGTTCCTCATTTATAAAATGTAAAAGAAAAGAAATAATAATAGATAAACAGCTTTTTACAAACAGTAAATATTATAAAGAATATTAAGTGCTACAAAAATTTATTATTATTATTATTATTAACAAGAACTAGAATAATAATTAATATATTTTTAAAAAAATTTCTTAAATAATTTAAACTTACTCATAATTTTTAGGTACTTTTAAATAGTTAGTTAAAGACAATTTTTTTTTATTAAGTTTGTAAGTTCTTCAATTGTAATTTATTTGTAAAATTCTTTGTGGTATTAGATTCACTGTTAACTTAAAAGTATCAAATGGCAACGAATTGATTCCAAAAATTTGGATCAAATAAAAAATTGATCTAGATTTTTGGCATCAATTTGATCCACTTTGGTATCAATTTGATACTTTTAAGAAAACTGTGTTTATAAGTTTATACTATTTTGAAAAATATGTGTCACACTTAGAAAAAATTCAGTTGAAATTCAAACAATTATAATTTGCGGTAAATTTATTTCTACTTTAAATGGACGCTGTAACATCTAAAGAAATAATAAATTACAAAAAGTAGTAATATTTATTTTAATTTAATATTTTAATTATCTAAGTGGTAATTAATAATGATTAATTAATTAAAATTTTAAAAAAATAATAATTTTAATAATTAATTCTTTTTCTTTTAAAATTCTCATTCAGTTTTACTAATATTATTCTTAAGCAAAAAAATATATTTAAAGAAGAAAAACATTTAGAGAAAATAAATAAACACAAAAATTAGGGGAACGTAGTAAAATTTACACCACTTTTTGAACTTCATTTATAACTTTGTTGGAAGAATATAAATTTAGACATAATTGATTGATCCTTATTAATGCCTTAACAAAAATTGACTTTGATTTTTGATTTTCGTCAATTTAGTTAATAAATAATTAAGTGTTTACATTTACCATGAGAATTCGAAAACTCGGGGTAAATGTAAACATAACTTCAACTACATTTTAAAAGAATATAATTTAATAAATTATTAGATCTGCCATTTTGAAATTTAAAAATTCGATTTTAGATTCTTATTCAGCAACCTTAGAAAATTCTTTTTTTCAAGTTGAATGAAAATCTATTAAAATTTGTTCAAGTTCTTCAAGTTTTTACATTACTAATTTTGTAATGGTTGATTGTTTATTTTACATGATACATTATCAGTCAACTGGTTGATTTACTATACGTCTACAAATAATTTTTTTCAGTTTTTCCATCCCTTAAGACAGTAGTATGCTTGAAATGACTTGTTTCTTAAACCTCGCTTAACTACAGAGGTGTTTACATTTACCCCGAATTTTAGGCAAATTTCAAAATCTCGGGGTAAATGTAAACAGTCAGTTGTAGACGATTCAGGTGCATCAATATTTTTTTGAACCTCATAAAATTTTTCTAGGGAGTCTAGTAACAAGTTCATTAAAAAAAAAATCAGTCCATTTTACCTTTTAACAAAAAAAACTGATGTTTTTCGTAAAAAATAGATAAACCGTTTACATTTACCCAAAATAACCCTAAAAATCTTTTTAATTAAATTAAAATTTAATAAGAAAGATTTTTTTTCGAAATTTTTTCGAAAAAAAATTTTTTTTGTATGCAAAATTATATTTCAGTTCTAATAATGGGTGATGCGCAGTGCAAGAAAAACTGTTGGTGGGAAAAAAAGTAGTTGAATATACGATTATCACTATAGTGAAAAGTTAAATTGTGACAGGCAGAAATGGCGGAGGATATTTTATCTGAAAAAGGTCATGTGATCAGTGGAGAATCGGTCTGTGTGAGCGGCAAGTTGGCGTTGAAACAATGAACCGACCAACCGGCGCGTCCCACGCAAATCTCTCGGCTTAGCACCCCTACATTTGCTCGCCACCCACCCCTCTTGCACTCTCTCACTCTCTCTTTCTCTCTTTCTCTCTCTCCTTCCTCGACACTTTGCGGAAGGGTGCTTCTCGTGGATTTAGACGCCCTGGTATCCATGGCAACTGACTGCGACCGACCTCTATATACATATATATATATATATATACATCTCTTTCTCTCTCTCTCTCACAAACTTCTTGCATCTCAGATCTTTTTTATTAACATAGAACAAATGTCATTTACGATCTCACTCGCTCTTTTGCCTTTCTGCGCAAAAACTAATTTAAATGTCGGGTTTTAAAACCCAACCGCACAGAGTTTATGCCCCGAAAAGGCAACTTAATTCTGTTTCGCTTTCGCGGTCCTTTTTACTATTGCAATTTACGTCAGCCAATCACTTTTATAACTTCATTTGCATAAGGTGAAAAAAACCACTTTTATTGTTCTTCGCGTTTCAAAATTCTAGATATGCATACAATGTATTTATGTTTGTGTAGAAATACAGTTTCTTTGCAAATATTGTTCGTTTGAATTTCCTTAATTTTTTTTTAATTTTTATTTATTAGATTTTATTCAAAAAAAAATTTTTTTTGTTTCATTCATTTCGTTGATAATCGTACACGGAGAAAAATGTATTATATACAATTAGGAATATAGAAAGTATATTAAATTTTGTAAAAGTATTTTACAATTTGGAGAAAAAGTGCATTATACCAAAATTTTGATATAAGAAATACTAAACTTAAAAAAAAAACAAATATGGAATTTAGTATAATTATATAAATAAATCAGGAATTTTTATTCAATTTTAATATAACTTTGCTAAATTTCGCATAAATTTTTTTAAAGTTTAGTATTTTGCTTCCTTATACTGAGGAAGTATTGTAATACCAAAATTTTTCAGGTTCGATTTTTTAACATATCTTTATGTTATTTGACCTCAGGAGTTCAAAAATGACATTTTTACAAAATGTCATTCCGTATGTGTGCGTGTGTAAACATCACATTTTCATAAATATCTCCAAATTATAAAGAGCTTTTGAGCTGAATTTTTTTTTAAATTGTAGGTCTCATCTGCGGACATAAAATGAAAGTACTTTGAGATAGATTAATAAAGTTTAACTATTTATTTTTTTGATTTTTAATTTTTTAAAAAAACGTTTTTTGCCCATAACTTTAAAAAAATGTTGTAGGACACCTATAAATGTTTTTCTCTAATTTTTTAGAGTTTTTTTAGACGCATCTTTTGAGTCCAGAATGAACATGTTTCGTTCATATTCACAGGAGATATTAAACTTTTAAAAATCAAAAATTTTGGAAAATAAGACTTTTTTGAGAATTTTGTTGAAAAATGTAGAAATAACATTAAAACCATAGTTAGCAACTTGTAGATCATTAAAAAACCCTTCGATTTACCTATTTTTGAAGCTATTTTGATTAGAAATAAAGAAGTTATTGATATTTTAAAAAACAGAAATTGTGAAAAATAATTTTCATGTGAAAGTATTAAGTAAAGAGAAAAAAATATTACAGCACTTAAGAATAATTGTTCAAAATTTATCTTTTATTGTTATTATCATCTCTATGAGGAAGCAAAGTGTTCATGAAATAAACACAACAAGATTTACGGAAACGAATGAAATGAGTACCAAAATTATAACAAAAATTTATAACTTGGCAGCGGTTTTTTATATCAAATTTCGGTTTGTGGCACTTTTTCCCTAAATTGTTAAAATACTTTTACCAAATTTAATATTCATTTTCTTTCAGTGTATATTAAAAGTTTTCGCCTATCTGGAAATAATTCCGGATACACGGAGAAAAATGGATTATACAGTTAGGAATATAAAAAATAAGATCATACTGAGTATAATCTGATTATTACCCTTTATAATCTATTTACAACATTTCAATTGTTTAGAATTATTTCTCGTATTCACAATAGATTATACATTTTACAATCCAAAATCGAATCAAATTATAATTCTAGATTATTACTATAGCAACATGTTTTTTTCAAATTGTCACATTATGAGGTTAAAGTTGTTTTGAAAATTTGTTGTGATCGAACTTTTTTACATGTGCTGCTACTTTAATTTTGTAAATTTCTGATTATTTCATTTTTATAAATCTAAAAACAATTATAGCATTATGCATTTATTTATCATTAGCCCATTATTTATTATAACCATTTTTAGTTTAAATATTACAAAGGAATATTATTTTTACCCTTTTCTTCAAAGTACTTTTATTTCCTTACAAAGTATAAATTTTGTGTCTAGTAAGAATTTATTTGTTTGTAAATTTATTTATGATTAATTGATCAATTATTATTTAATTGATAACAATTTTAATAATAATTTTTTAATAGTTTTAATAGTTTTGTAGATTTATAAAAATGAAATTACCAGAAATTTACGAATAAATAAATTTATGTTGAAAAAAAAATTTAGTGATTGATCAATTAATTTAATTAATAAATTATTAGCAACAACAAATTAAAATTTTTATTTTTTTAAATTTTATTATTAGGCAATTAAATATTCAATTGATTTTTTTAATTTATGGGCTAGTTCTGATTTGTCATAATTTTTCTTATTTAAAATAACGTCAAGTTCAATTATATTGATGCAAGTTTTATAATCCAAATTAATATGATCGATAATTTGAAAGTGGTAATACTTAGATATTTAATTTTATAATTCTGGTTAACTGTCCTACATATAATGTAAAAATATCATAAGAAGTATAATCTGGATTATATCACTTATAATCCATTTTTCTCCGTGTATATTATTATTTTCCATTTTTTAAATTTTATTCCATTCAGAAAAAAAAGATTCAAATTTTGCTTAAATATTTATTCAAATTCACATTCTATAACGTTTAGATTTTAATATATTGGATCTTCCATTTCGAATTTTTTGAAAATGTATTCATTGACCCCGAAAATCCCCGAGTAATACTTTTCTTGCAAATTGGATTCATTCTTAGATAAGATGTCGGTTATATTAAATTTTTCAAATCTGACATTTTATTCGTAATCAGCGACCTCGAAAACCTCTAAGTATTGAAATTCATACGAATCCGATTAATTTTTTAAAAAGTCATCCGCCATATTGGATCCGCCATTTTGAATTTTATAAATCTCACATAAAATTCGTAATCAGCGATCCTAAAAATTCCCGAGTAACAATTTTCACTATTTTCAGACAAATTAGATCAATTTTTAGAAAAATTTTCGGCTGTATTGGATGCGACATTTTTAATTTTGAAAAAGTAATTTAATTCTGAAAAATGACAAGTATATTTTCCGGACAAACTTATTATGAACAATCTATTGAAAATTTATCGGATTTTATAAGAATTTTCTTTTTAAAAATTCATTTTTACTAAAAAAAATATCTATTTTTAAAAATTCTAACATTCTAAGTCATTTTTATTTTCGAGTTTTTTTAATTTTTGGCAAAATTATGAAGGTTTGAGCGAGGTTTAAGGTCAAAATAGTTTCTATATATAACCTTTTATCAATTTTTTTATTTTAAAAAGTTATGAATTAGATTCTACATTTTTTAATAAATTAAATTATAGTTATCGAATACATAAACGAAATAATAAAATAATAGAAAATTAAATATTGTTTATTTGATTAAAACAATAATTAAATTTTATTATTATTATTATTATTATTAATCATTGAATTTATTTAATATAATTTTATAAATAAATAATTGTTGTAAAAATTGTGTAGGTTACCGTTGCATATTATGTAAAGAGTAATTACAATTTTTTACTTTTTTTATTTTTATTTGTTTACAACGTTAAATCACGTGAAATTATTCATTTAACATAAAAACATTGCATTTAAAAATCAAAACAAATCAGTTAATATTAAAATGTTTTTCCTTTTTTTCAATAAACTTCTAACCTTTTTTTTATATCTAAAAACTATTCCTTTTACAATAAAGCTTTTTGCTAACGAATAAAGGATTAACATTGAAGATATTAAAATAATGAATCTGAATTCAAAAAATAATAAATAAAAAAGGAGTTTTAAAAAATCTGGTAACATTCATTTTGTAAATAAATAAATAAATATGGTTGCTGTTACGATTACTATTTTTAAAGTCACTTGTTTTATTTGTTATTATTTAACTAACATTTAATTGTTTACTATTATTATTTCGCTCCTATTTTCCCAACAATTAATGGAATAAATTTTCCAACAACGCAGGAAAAAAACAATTATTTGGGGGGGCTACGATATGTAAAAAGTGATTTTCGAGTTTTATCGCACACGTTGCCATCGACTGGAATTGACACCCCTTAAAGAAAATGAAGGTAAGATGGACTCTGAAAGTCGAGTTCTTTGTTCTTTAAATAGAGCCAGTGGTCGTTTTTAGATGAGGGTTTAGGACCTTATTTTTTTTCCTCTCGATTCATCCCCAAATGGAGAGAAAGAGAAAGAGAGAGGAAGAGAGAGAAAGTATTTGGTCTCGAATTTCCTCCCTTGTACCTTTTCGCGAAAGTTTATCACCCTCACTATACGATTCTATATCTGTAGGAGGGTTTTCCTTCACCGAAGAATTTGTCAACCAATTCCCAGGGATCAGCTTTTGAATCGAAGGGAAACCAAATCGAATTACGTGAATTTTCTCTCTCACAATGACTCTTTTTTTGCGGATAAGTAGCTGATTCACGTCCCTCCTTTCTTTCTTTTTTCTTCAACTTCTTTCTTAACTTCAATCCCTTGTCGTCCACTGTATACTTGAAAAATAAAAATAATTCTTTTTGATATGTGTTTCTGTAAGTGGTCAATCGTTCGATGAAGATGATTATATTTTTTCCGGGAAATTCGAAAAAATTAATATAATTTATAATTTTAATTTCTTTAAGCCGAATTGAATATTTTTTATTAAAATGATTCCAAATAATTGTTGAAAATATTTATTTTTTGCTTATTCTAAAATCGATTCTTGCGGTTATATAAAAATTCAAAATGTCGGTTACAAAATCAATTCTTGCGGTTATATAAAAATTCAAAATGGCGGATCCAAAATGGCGTTTTAAGTTTCAAAAGACACTTGTATTCTAAATTTAAATTAATTAAATATAACAAATTTGATACACTGAAAAAAAATTTATTTGATTCAAGTAACCGAATATTTGACTATTATCAAATAAATATTTACTTAAATCAAATAATTTTTATTTGAATCAATTAAGTAATATTTGCTTCAAATACTGAAATATTTGATTCAAATACAGTTTATTTGATTCAAATAAAAATTATTTGATTTAAGTAAATATTTATTTGATAATAATCAACTAATCGGTTATTTGAATCAAATAAATTTTTTTTTCAGTATAGAAAAAAGTCAGTTACTGATTCGAAATTACTTTTAAATACTACAAATTAATTTTTAAGTAGAGAAAGTCGGCCATGGACAGACAAACATTGGATCACAAATTTCGCTGCTAATATTATTGATAATATTTACTTCGAAACTTTACACAAAACTTCTAAATAAATTTAACTTTGACATAACTTTTTAATTTTTTAAATGTTCCCAGAATTTTTCACGAAACAATTAATTTAATTTAATTTTTATAATTTGAAACTAAATTAAAATTAATTACTTCAAATTAATTTTTAAGTAGAAAGAAAATGTTATATTTAGACAGGATTTTTCTACAGACAAAGATAAAATTATTTTTTAATTTTACATTTACATTAATTAACTCCAAATTAAAATTTGTAACAAATTGGACTCTTCGAAACATAATTTAAAATTAAAATAGAATTTAGTGGCATTGTTTTGTAAGTAGAAAAAAAATAGTTCATGTCCAGACAGGATTTTCTCGCACATGTTGATAAAGAATTTTTTAAAATTTTTGATTTACATTTTAAATTAAATTTTGTAACAAATTCTTTTTATTCGAAGTAATAACTTCATATTGCATTAGAATTTTAGTAATTTTAATTGTTTTTAAATATAAAAATCAGTAATAGACAGACAAAATTTACTATAAAATGCGACGCAATCTGAACAAAGGGACCTTAGAAGCAAAAAATTATAGGTTATGTTTACAATTTTTAAAATGAAAATACAAAAAAATGATCAACTTTCATTGAGAATCATTAATGTTTAAGTTTTCATTACAAGTGAAATATTTAATAAACACTGAATTTAATTTGCAAACAGTAAAAAGAAACTTTTAATCAACACAAAAATAACACTAACATAACCTTAAAGTGCTTTTCTTCTAAGGTCCTTTTCTTAAGATCGCGTCACAAATTTTCTACATTACTTTCAATGTATTGCATCATTTTTAAAACATTTTTTTTTAAAACTTTTTTAAAAAGTTTTAAATTAAATTAGTGTTTAATAATTTATTGTAATTGTTTTTAAGTAGAAGAAACCATTGTAATTAGATTTTTTTTTATTATTTTTAAAAAATTAATTAACTATAATAAATTTAAGAATTAGAATTATTAATTCTATTTAATTCATAGTTTAATAGTTTAATATCAACTTTTTGTAAAAAAAAACAATTTAATATTTAAAGTATCAGAAGATTAAGGTTTCGAATAATTTTTTATTTCTTTTCTGATTAATTCAAATACATTTTTTTTAATGTTCGATAACTTATTATTTATTTTGAATTAAACAATAAAAACATTAGTTATCAATTTTTGTTTAACACATTTTTAATTTTAATCTTAATAATATTGTAATACCTACAATTAAAATAAAAGCGAAATATTTATTCAATTCTGACGTATTGTAACATTTGGAATAAAAAAATGTGTAATAATTACTATTTTATTATTTATTAATTAGATATAATTATTATAATATTTATCGATACTATTAAAATTTATTTATTACCTGTGAATATATTTAAACAGAAAAATCGAGTTTATATTCAATTTAAGAAATGTTAAATATGTGATTCTCAGTGCTCGTTGGCGCAGTTGTGCGATTAATGTAAAGTGAATTGCTAAAAACAACAACGGAATGAAATAATGGAAATGAGGGCTTGACGTTAATTGAATAAACATTGTGTTTTTATATTAAAACACGTTTGACATTTGTTTTCGAAAATAAAATTATTATTCGATTCTTATAAGGAGCATTTTATTTATGCGAATATAACCAGATGGAGATTGTTTGCGCCCTCATGTGTACGCTCATAAATTTATTCTTTAGACAATTAATTCAAACACTGCATAGTAAATTTATTGTTGGAAAGTTTCATATTCGAAAATGATATTAGTTAATTATTACTAAATAATTAATACTTTTAAAAAATAAAAAAAAAATTTTAATTGTATTAAAATTACTTTAAAAATTAAAAAAAACAATAAAATTCTTCAAAACAATTCGATTATTTTAAATTCAAATTTAATAAAATTTCTCGAAAGATTTAAAAGTTTTTTATCAATTTAAAAAACTTTTTCGCAAAAATTTAATTCTTTTATAAATCATAAAATTCTTTAGAAGAATTTAGTTGTTTTGAAAATAAAATTTAAAAAAATTTTGCACAGCAATTCAATTTGTTTCATAAACAATAAAATTTTTCATAGGAATTGTCGAAAATTTTTATAAAATATTTTTAATAAGAATTTTATTAAGTTATTATCAGTACAGTTATACTTCAAGCCTAGAAAGAATATAATTACTTTTAAAATTTCCTATAAAATTGTTTTAAAATACTTAAATTATTTCAAAAATTGAAATACAATTTTTTGCATGAATTAAATTAGTTGAATTTTTAACAACACATATTTAATTGTAAAATATTTAAACAGACTTCTATTTGTCTCAAACAGACTTGTTAAACACAATCAAAAATTAAATTTTTAAAAATTTATTATTAAAAATATTTATTATCATAAAATAAAAAAAGTTAAACTTAAAATTTTCATAAATTAAATTTTGTATTTAAAACCGAATTTCACTTAAAATTTTATATTTTATTTAGAGAATTTCCGAATCATTGAAATTTTTAAAAATTAAATTGTAAACAAATGAATTTGCAAATTCTCAAAGAAGTTTTTCAATAATTATTAATAATAATAGATATATTTATAAATGCTGATAATATATATGATCTTTATAGAAGAATTGTAATTAAAAACAGGAAAAAAACTGAATTTTGGAGAAATTACAAATTATTGCAGAAATTCTATTATATATTCAATAGTAATATAATTCTTCGCAGAAATTAAATTATATTTAAAAATAATAAAATTCTTTTTAGGAATTCAATTATTTTCATAAAAAATAAAATTAATTGCAGAATTTCAATTAATTTTTAATACAATATTTTAATCGAATTTCTCGAAAAATATGTTTTTATTTGTATTTCTGTTTCCATTTCTGAAAAATTTCATTAAAATTCGTCAACAAAATTCAATTATTTAAAACATTTTTATATTATTTGTTTATTTCAATTTAATTAAATTCTTTGCAAACATTCAATTGTTTTTCTAAATAATTCAATTTTCACTGAAATTCATTTATTTTTGAAAATTGTAATTACATTCTTTGCAAAAATTCAATTAGTTTCATAAATTGAATAGTTTTATTAAATGAATTTTATTAAAAATGAAATTAATCTTGAAAATTTTATTGAAAATCTTCGATAGAATTTAATTATTTAAAAAATCGAAATTAAATTGAATTTTGAAATTAATTTTGTTGGAAAAGTTTTAATTGAATTTCTTTAATTAATTTTTTTTTTAAAGTTTGATTTAATTTTTTTAATATTTTGAAGTTACATGAAAGTTATACATAGAAATTTTTTGTAAATATAGAAATTATTCAAAATTTTGAGAAATTTTCCGAAACCCTTGAAAAATTTTCTCCAAATTTTTGTAATTTTTCTACACTATTTCTTGAGAATGTTTCTAAATTCACAGGAAGCTTTCGATAATTTTTTTAGAAAAATTCCCTTACCTATCTATATTAATAAATTTTTGTAAATAATTATAGTGCAATTTGCTTTCCGTATTTGTTTGGAGAATATTTTGAAAATATTTCTTACAGTGTATTTAATTGAAGAATTTTCGAATAATTGAAATTTTGTAAAATTGAATTTTAAATAAATGTATTTTTAAAATTTTTCAAAGAACTTTTTCAAAACTTATAAAAATAGTTAATTTAGGAGAAGAATTTTAGTTAAAAATGGTTGAGAATAATAATAATTGAATTGAAATGATGAAAAGAATTTTTGAGAAGTTGCAGTAAAAATATTCTTTTGTATGAAATAATTATAATAAATAAATAAATAATTAAAATAATACTTTTATAAGTCGTTTAATTTAAAACAGCTTTGAATTTGAAATTTTAAAAAATAAATATTCCTATCGAGAAATAGTATTTAATAAAATATTTATATAAAACAGAAGTTATTGATGTTTTCGAATAATTTTACAATTAATGATATTTGACATTGTAAATAAATTTATTATAAAACATGAAAAATACCTGCATATTTTTGATTTGTCAAATAAGTTTTGAAACAATATTTTCTAAAGCAAAAAAGAAACAAAAGTATACACAAAAGTCAAAGTTTAGATGTGGAGAAGTAGAATGAATAAAAGAATTTGTAATTATATTTAATAACTTTTATTCTTTGGGTGTAGTATAGTACTGAAATCTAATTTATCGCTGATCTATGGAATTTATTTTATGAAATTCGTGAAGCATATAATTAATTATTATCGTCAAGTTTTGTGAATCCTGTCAAAATAAAGTATACATAAATTTGCGAACATGTGTGTAAAAACTAAAAAGCATAACGATACTAATAGTTATAGAAAAAAGTAAAAATAAGAATTGGATATTATAGAATTTATCAGTCAAGTTATTAAGCGTGTAATCATTAAATAGATTGGCGAAATGAAGTGTGTGCGTTACGCACATTTATAAAGGACTAGATTACACACATATTGGAATGTATAGGGAAGCACCTGCAATTCACAGGTGCCCCTATATGTGTGTCCAGTTGAGGCGCATATACTCTTATCGTCTGAGAGGAAACGTATTAGCGCATGGTATTAAATTATGGTCAGCCTCAGGCTCACATGGGGATCCAGTGATATCGCGCACATATAATGTGGAGCGTATACATAGTAAAACGCAACGCGATATTTGTCTCACTCTCCTCTCTCTCTATATATATATTTATCCACACACTCCGCGCGCCAAACCATTTCTTTTTTTCCCCCAAATTAACTTTACCGCAATTGTCCCAAGTTTCTGGGATAATTTCATTTGGCAGACTCCGACTATGTTGGAACTCAAGCCGAATTGCCCCCTGGGTTATTAGTCGAGTGCAAATCTCCGCTAACCTTTTTTTCTACAAGGAACAAAAAAAAAAAAAAAAAAAAACAAGGGGAAAATAAAAAACCCTTTTTCCTATTTGTATCTCCGAAATATTTTTAACTAAACCTCTTTCCGCTCGTTAAACTCCAGCTTCTGACCAGTACTCTTTTTTACTTAAATGACTCTTTTAGAAAAAAAAAACGAGGGAAAAAAATAGGTAAAGAAAATAATAGCCAATCTAAACTGTATTGGGGATGCTTTTTTTCTGTACAAATAAAACTGGTTAATTCTTTTTCTTAATTATATTCTTAATTGAAAATAATTAAGTCTTTCTGATTTACAAATAATTGGATTATTACATTAGGGAAAATATTTGACTTTGGGTTAAAAAAATTTAAGTAAATTAAAAAAAAACTAAGAATTTATCGAGGAAAATCTGAGATATTTAGTCTGAATTGGTAGTTCATTGATTTTTTCCTACCATGTTGTATCCGCCATTTTGAATTTAGAAAATATGAATTCGAGTTTAAAAATGTACAACTGTAGTTAAATTTTTTCCAATCAATTATTAATCAAATTAAAATATGAATCTAAATTTTATTTTGAATTAGTAGAAATGATGACAAATTCCAATTAGTGATCCGCGTGGGAACAGAAAGACGCTAAATGTTCGAAACCTTGGACAGTAATAAAAATGCACTATTTACTCTCTATAGATCCGAATTAGTAGAATTCTACTAAGAAATAATAAAATTTTACTAATTTTTATCAGTTTATATGGACGACTTCTCTCCATTTTAATTAGTAGAGTATTACTAATTTTTAGTAAAATTCTACTAATATTTTAGTACAGAATTTCACTAATTCAAAGTCACTTTTTCACTAAATGAATTAGTGAAACTGTTTTATCGGCTATTAATAAAACAGTTCTACTAATTGTTAGAAGAATTCTACTAAGCAATTAGTAACGCTCTACTAACAATTAGTAAAATTTCACTATTTGTGAATAAAATTATTACTAATTATTTGGGGGACGACTTTTTGTCATTTCATTAGTAACTTTTTATTAATTCAGATTAGAGAGTATGGTCGTTTCTCATACTAGAAATTAATATATATACCACTGCCAAAATTTTGGAAATGTTCCCAAAAAAAAATTTAGAAAGAAAATTCCACTAATTATTTTGAAAAAATTTACTAACATAAATAAGGAAACTTTTCTAAAAGAATTATCGCAAATTTCCTATAAATTTAGAAACATTTTTATAAAATAGTGTGGAAAAATTCCCGAAAGTTTGAGAAAATACTCTTATTAAAACATTTTTAAAAAGTCCTTTATGAAAATAGAGGAAAATTTCTGAAAATTTGGAAAAATTTCCATGTAACGTTTAAAACTTAAATTTAAAAAAAATTAAATTAATTGAATTGTTGTGAAGAAATTTTTTAAAAATTGGTTAATAATTGAATTCCTGTATATTTTTTTTTTTTTTGATTATGTAAATAATTTGTAAATGTTTGAGTACAATTTTATGAAAAAATTGACTACTTTTGGGAAATTCATTTAAAAATGTAAATATTGAAAATCATTGAAATCAGGAAATTTTTTTTAAATAAATGAATTTTGGAATTTTTGAGAAGAGCTGTGTTTTTATAAAGATAATTGTGATTTTAATGATAATTTTTTTTTAAATTTTGAACATAATTGAACTTTTGTAAGAAGAATTTTTTACTTCTGAAAATGATTGAATTTTCGAAATCATTATTTGTAACTTCTCCAAAATTCAATTTTGCAAAGTAAAATTTTGGAAAATAAATTTTTTTTTTGAATATTGATAAGAAATGAAAAAGTAAATTTAAAAGTATTATAACTATAGCTTATGGAGCATTAAATTACAAAATTATTGGCATTTTAAAAATAAAAAGTTGTCGAAAATATTTTCTGAATCTTTTTATTTTTTTGGTTTAAAAACATTTACTTAACTATATTAAACTATTATAAACGTATCTTATAAAATATTTAAAAATATATTTTTTGGATTAAGATTTAATAATTGTTAACTTGTTTATGAAAAGTAATTTTTATATTTCAATTATCGTTATTTTTATGAGGAAGCAAAGTGTTTATGAAATTAACTTCAAAATTATAACAAAAATATACAACTTGGCAGCGGTTAAATAATTAATTAATATATATTGACAAATTTAACTAATTTTAAGAAGAATTCGAATGATTCAAAATTTTCAAAAATCTAAGAGTCTTAAAAATGTCTTATTAAATTCATCAAAAATTGAAATTTTATTAAATTCCAAATTACAGCCTTTTAAAAATGAAAATTGTAAAGTCATTTTTTTAAAAGTCGATTAATGTTGAAATGTTGGAGAAAAAATATTCTTTAAATAATTTCTAAGTAATAATTGTATGTAAGTTTTTCAAGAAAAAAGTTATTTAAAAAGAAATTATTGTCAGAAGCAGAAAAATTTGAAGAATTTGTATTAGAATAATTCGTGGTGCTTTCATAGCAAAAAAGAATTTTCTTATGAATTCTGAATATTAAATTTTTTTCAGAATTTATGATTATTGTGATTATAATAGTTATAATCTATATTCCAATTCATATTTTTTAATTTTATTTAAAAAAATTTGAATTAAATATTTTTAAATACTACTTTTTTAAAATTCATTATTTTATTTTAAAAAGTATGTAAGAAGTTAGCAGCGCGCTTTAGTGCGCGAATTGTTGCTTATTTGAAATAACTGATAACAAATCACAAGAAAACCGCTGCCAAGTTATAAATTTTTGTTATAATTTTGGTACTCATTTCATTCGTTTTCGTAAATCTTGTTGTGTTTATTTCATGAACACTTTGCTTCCTCATAGAGATGTTAATAACAATAAAGTATAAATTTTGAACAATTATTCTTAAGTGCTGTAATATTTTTTTTTCTTTATTTAATACTTTCACATGACAAATTTTTTTTTCACAATTTCTGTTTCTTAAAATATCAATAACTTCTTTATTTCTAATCGAAATAGCTTCAAAAATAGGTCAATCGAAGGGTTTTTTAATGCTCTACAAGTTGGTAACTATGGTTTTAATGTTATTTCTACATTTTTCAACAAAATTCTCAAAAAAGTCTTATTTTACAAAATTTTTAATTTTTAAAAGTTTAATATCTCCGGTGAATATTAACGAAAAATGTTCATTCTGGGCTCAAAAGATGCGTCTAAAAAAACTACAAAATTAGCGAAAAACATTTATAGGTGTCTTAACATTTTTTTAAAGTTATGGGCAAAAAACGTTTTTTTGAAAAATGAAAAATCAAAAAAATAAATAGTTAAACTTTATTAATCTATCTCAAAGTACTCTTATTTTATGTCCGCAGATGAGACCTATACAATTTAAAAAAAATTCAGCCCAAAAGCTCTTTATAATTTGGAGATATTTATGAAAATATGTTTACACACACAATGACATTTTGTAAAAATGTCATTTTTGAACTCCTGAGGTCAAATTACATAAAGATATGTTAAAAAATCGAACCTGAAAAATTTTGGTATTACAATACTTCCTTAGTATGAGGAAGCAATATTAATAATGATTATAACAATCACAGTAACATAAACAATTTTAATATTAAGATACATCGAAAATATTTATCAGATGATCTAAATTTGTATTCGAATCAGCTCAAATATATATTCTCGAATATTAATCACAAAATTCTACTGATCATTAATAAATTCATCTCTGATGGAAATCAACAACCTATATATATATACCTGCAACACAAATTTCGCTAACTAATTTTTTTAACTGACCAAAGAGAGATGGAACGCAACATTTCCAAGTCGATAATAATATATTATGTTGAGTATGAAATTATAAAATATAAATATAACGAAGTGGAATGAATTAGAGTGGAAATGATAAATTTATGATTTTAATTTGCGAGAACGGGACGAGAGATGAGAAAAGGTGTATACATATATAGTATATATGTAGAAAGGGTGACCCCTCCGAGCTTTTGCGAATGCTTCTGAGCTATATTATATAGGTATATATATATATATGTACGTATAAGTGTGAGATGGAAACGGCGCGCGGTACGAGGTACATTCATCACAAGTTATTAAACAAGGTAACAAAAGGAGACGGGACTCGGGGCGCGTAAAAAAGGCGGTAAGATAGAATCGCCTAACTAGTATACTCCGCGATGATAGATGACCATAAGGATTAAGCGTCTGTGCCCTCTATATATATACATACATACACATACACACAAATACACGTTCCTCATCTACCTCTCGATCTATATTATTCTATATTCTTATTTAGTCTTTGTCGAATTAGATTTACTCGTTACCAACTTGAGACAAGATCAAAGAAGAAGAAAATAAAGCGGAAATTTAATTAAATTCCAGTAAATTATTTTCATTCACCTGCAAATTGGGAAATGAAGAGATCAAATATTAATTAACTGATAGCTATGTTAATTTTCTTATTATTACGTCTCTTTTTTGAAAGATTGATAATTCATTAAAATAAATATATTTACTGTTAGACAATTATTATCATCTCTTTTTTTTTAATTAAATGAATTGAAACGTTCGCTTTGCGGTGTTAAAAATAAGAGTAGAATTAATAAGCTTACTATTAATTACTTACAATCAATATACGTGAAATAAAATGTGACTCATGCTCTCGAACTTTGAATCATTTACAAAAATAACTGATTTAGAAGCAAAAAATCAGTCTCTATAAGGAGACGCATAACTACTCCCGAAATCATCTTTGACATAATATTCATTTGACATAAAACCATTTAACATAATGCCCATTTGACATAAACCCATTTAACATAAATATTATTTGACATAAAATCTGTTCGGTATAACAAAAATTTAATTTCAAATTTATTTGACATACATTTCATTGAATGTACAATTTTTATTGCATAAATGGCATTTTATGATATCCATTTGACAATTTGACATTTATTTCATTTAACATAAAATTAAAATAACATATATATGTTATTTGACATAGAATTAATTCAACATATATTTTATTCGATATAAAAATCATTCAGCATAATTACCATTTAAAGTAAAAATATAATTGATTTGAATTTTTATTTCACACGAAAGTCACATGACATAAGTTTTATTTAACAGAAAATTCATTTGGGGTAAAATTTGTTTAATATACGTCATTTGACATAATAATTTGATATACATTTTATTTTGTCATTAAATTCATTTGAAATGAATTCTATTTGACATAAATTTTATTTGGCATTAATGTCATTTAATATAATTCAAATTTGACATAAATTTCATTTGACATAAAGTTTATTTAACATAAAAGATATTTAACATAATTTTCATTTGACATAAATGTCATTTAATATAGTTCACATTTGACACAAATTTCATTTGACATAAAGTTCATCTAACGTAAAAGACATTTAACATAATTTCCATTTGTCATAAATGTCATTTAATATAATTCACATTTGTCATAAATTTTGTTTAACATAAAGTTCATTTAACATAAAAGACAATTAACATAATTGTCATTTGTCATAAATGTCATTTAATATAATTTACATTTGACATTAATTTCTTTTAATATAAAGTTCATTTAACATAAAAGACATTTAACATAAATTTTATTTGACATAAATGTCATTTGTATAAATTTCATTTAACATAAAAGTCATTTAACAAAATTCTTATTTGACATGAAATTAATTTTACGCATAATTACATTTTACTTAAAAATCCAAGCGCGAATTTTAAAAGTAACCAATTAGGTATTATAAACAACATTGTGATTCACCAATTTTGAAATTCGCGCCTTTATTCTCATGTCAAATGATCTTTATGTAAAATGAAATGTATGGCAACTGAATTTTATGTCAAATGAGAATTATGTGTAATGACTTATGCGTCAAATGATATTTATATCAAGTGAATTTTATGTCAAATGAGACGTTAAATTAGATTTGTACCAAATGAAATTTATGTAAAGTAAATTTTATGTTAAATGAGACGTTAAATTAGATTTGTACCAAATGAAATTTATGTAAAGTAAATTTTATGTTAAATGAGAATTATGTTAAATGGAATTTATGCCAAATGAAATTTATGTTAAATGTCTTTTATGGCAAATGAGAATAACGTTAAATTAAATTTATACCAACTGAAATTTATGTAAAGTAAATTATATGTTAAATGAGAATTATGTTAAATGGAATTTGAGCCAAATGAAATTTATGTCAAGTGAATTTTACGTTAAATACAAATTATGTTGAATGATATTTACGTCAAATTAAATTTATGTCAAACTAATTTTATGTAAAATGATATTTATGTCAAAAGGATTGTGTGTAGAATGAGAATTACGTTAAATAACTTGTTAAATTGTCTTTGTTATACAGTTAACCAAAAATTATGTTTGATTTAAACATAATAATTTTGATTCAATACATAGTAAGTTTGATTGAATAAAAATTACGTTTAATTAAATTCAATAATAAAATATGTTCAAATCAAACTAATTTTTTTGGTCGCGGGCTTATGTTTGGTTTAAATGATTTTTGTTCTCAGTGTAATTATTATACTCAATTATTTTTAATATATTGATTATACTTTGTTTTAATAATCTGATTGCATATTTGATCCTGATTATAATCAGATTTAATATACATAATATATTCATGAAAAAAACAATAATGAATTTTCATTTTTCATGCGTTGATGATTTTATTAAATATTAGGAAAGTTTTACATTTAATGTCGAATTTATAATATAGAAGAACAAAATTATTACAAAGAAAGAATGAAAAGTCGTTGAAGAACAACAATATATTTGAAAAATAAATATTTTTTTTGATCCAAACTTACTATGTATTGAATCAAATGTTTGATTTATACATAATTGACTGTATAAGAAAAATATTTCGGTTTGATTCAAATATATTGTTGTTCTTCAACGACTTTTCATTTTTCAAATATTCATTATTCATTTTCGAATTATTTCGATCCAAATAATTAATTATTTCTTGGCAATTGTTAAATATCTAATAATATTAAACATTCTATAGAGTAAAATGGAAATTTATTACGTTACAATATTTAGTATTCTTTATTTTAAATTATATATTTTGCTTTTGGATTAGTAAATTTGTAAATTATATTTTTATTTATATTTTTAGTTAATAAGAAGTGAATAAATTTAACGAAATCTTTATTTATTAAAATAAATGAGTCATTCCATTATATTTCGACTAAAGTCGTTGCCGACTAATTTTTAAAAAATTGTAATATTTTGCAGGAATGATTTTAAAGATATTAGAATTACCGAACAAAACGAATTTTATAAATATTTTTTATATTTATTGTAAAATAAGCATCTAAAGTATATGAAGTCGTTAAAACTGTCACATTTTCATCTATTAGAAAATATTAAAGGAAACACATAATTTATTATAAAAACGTAAAAAATTTTTTAGATTTTATTAAGAATGAATTATTTTATTATTATAAATTGGTAGAAACAATTCTTAATCAGAAATATTAAATAAAAAATGATTTTAAAGTTCACCTGGTAAATAACCTATTTTTGCAAATTTCATTCACTATAAATGTGAGAAATAGAAATCATTAAATTGAATAAAACCTTATGAAATATAAAGTACCTGTGATTAACTTTTACTTTTTCTTAACACTTTCTTCCATTTTTCTTCATAAATGTTAAAAAATAAGCACAATTTTCGTAATTTTTCATTTTTCTGGGCAGAAGTTATTTACATTTTAAAATCGTAAAAATAAGCAAAGTGCCAGTTTTAATTGCTTATTTTTTTAACATTTATAAAGAAAAAAGGAAGAAAGTGTTAAGAAAAAGTAAAAGTTAATCACAGGTACTTTATATTTCATAAGGTTCTATTCAATTTAATGATTTCTATTTCTCACATTTAGTGAATGAAATTTGCAAAAATAGGTTATTTACCAGGTGAACTTTAAAATCATTTTTTATTTAATATTTCTTATTAATAATTGTTTCTACCAATTTATAATAATAAAATAATTCATTCTTAATAAAATCTAAATTTTTTTTACGTTTTTATAATAAATTATGTGTTTTCTTTAATATTTTCTAATAGATGAAAATGTGACAGTTTTAACGACTTCATATACTTTAGATGCTTATTTTACAATAAATATAAAAAATATTTAAAAAATTCGTTTTGTTCGGTAATCCTAATATCTTTAAAATCATTCCTGCAAAATATTACAATTTTTTTTTAAATTAGTCGGCAACGACTTTAGTCGAAATATAATGGAATGACTCAAATGTTATTTATTATTTGTGAAATATAATTGTTCACTAAATTACTTGTCACTATTTTGCGCATTAAAAATGCATTAAAATATATATATCCCACAGTAACAAATTCATTTGAAATCCAATGTACCATCAAGATGTCTAATTATAGAGATACATATAAATACATTTGCAGTGTGAAATACAATTATTAACTTGTACGTTTCGTGTAATTATATTTAATCTCTGATTTTCATTAACACGCCCCTTTGTATTTTCCTCTCACACGAGTGTTTATTATATATATATAATATATATTTACAGGAAAATGCTCGAACTTGAGTTTATAGTTTTGTGACCTCGCACGTTTCATTAGATAGGAGAAGAAAATTTATACGCATTCCTATAAATTCTCCCTCACCTCGCCTTTTTTTCCCAGTCCTTTTCTCTTATTCTTGAATTTTGTACCAATTCACCCCTCCCACTTATCCTCTATGTTACCTGAAACATCAATTAAAATTCGTTCGTGCGACGTGCAACTCGCGGTCGATGCGCCTCTGTTTCATGCGATCGCCCGACGTTTTTAATTGGATTAGAGAGAGAGAAAGAGAGAGAGAGAGAGAAAAAAATAAAAAAAAGAAACAGAAATATTCCGAATGACCTGTGGAAATAGTGTGTGAGGAAGATGGGAAATGTTTCGAAATATAAAGAAGAGAATTAAAAAGATTTTGTTAGTTGAGAAAAGAGGGGAAATAATTTTTTAAATACAGTCGAATCTGGTTTAAAAAAAAATGTCTCATTTAGTTCAATTGGATTTTTTTTTATACACAAAATCCGGTGTTCGAAGGAGAACATTCAGTAAAAGGCGAAATAATTATTTATAGTTTGAATTTGATCCACTATGGTAACAATTTGATAGTCTCAAAAAAAAAAATTCCGATTAATTTTTAATTCTTATTTTCTTATTTTCTAGTCCTTATAGTGGATAAATTCCCATGTATTTATGATCAAAAATACTGAGATAAAAAAACAATTAATTACCGTCTTAAATTAATCTTATCTTTTTCGTATTCATAAATAAAAATAAAAATATTTTTTCAAACTTGTTGAGAAAAGTGAAGTTCATTAAAAAATTCCTTTTTTTTTAACGATTTTCAATGCTCAATTCTCGTTTCGTGAGCTCTCGGATATGAGGCATGTTAATTATGTTTTCAATAAATTTTAAATGCATTGAAATGAATTCAAATTGCGGATTAATATTAAACGCTGGAAGCTAATTGGTCTGGCCATTATGTTACGTTAATGAAACATTAGGTGGGCAATCTGTTAGCATCCGACGGAACTAGCTACAATTTCCTTCCGGTACTTCTGGCGCCATCTAGCATTATTTCTCGCAAACCGGAAATTAGCAATTTTTGCTAAATATTTCTTTATTACCCACTGGATTTATTAATTTATTATGGTTGTCTTTTTTTGAATAAAAATACATTATTATTGTCTATCGTAGTAAAATTAATTAAAAATTTAGAAGCAAATAATTGTTTAGCGACAAATAGCAGCAAATAGAAAATTAAATAATTACTGGAAGTTACTAAAAGTAACACTCAACTTGAATTAAACACTAAATTAGTAATTCGTCTGATTTGACTGACTGAAATATTTTTTTCTACTTAATATTGTTTTAAATTAAAATCTTTATGTTTAAAAGGACATTTTTTTTCTTTATAATGCAAGTAGTAAAAATATGTACATTTTTCTGGTGACTGTAAAAACTTTCTCTACTTAAAAATAATTAATTTTTTTTTAATTATATTAAACTATTTATTTTCAATAAAACTGGTAGTTATACTCAAGTGAATAAACGTTGTCTGACTGTAACAGATTTATCTACTTAAATGCATGCAATACTAAAACAACAACAGGTTTAATTTAAATTCCTTACAAAATAATTAAGTGTCTATTGTGCAAAGTCAGATTGTAATCTATTGTTAAATTTCAATAAAATTTTAATAATCAGTAATATCTGACTGAAACATTTTTTTTTAAACAAAAAATTTGCTTTTTAAAGTTTAATAAAAATTCTACACTTTTTAGAAAATTAAATTTTTTAAAAGTTTTTTTCTAAATTTAATTGTTATATAAAAATCGACAGGATTTTTCAAACAGCAAATTTTCATGTACTTTTTGATTACATTTTTGATTGAATATTTGAACTATCTGGTAATAAATTTAAATTTTCTTAAAATTGAATAAATTTTTCAAATCTTCAATTAGAATTCTTCAAAAACAAGATTATATTTCAAATTAATTTTTAAAAGTAAACAAATAAAATTTATTGAAAAATTAATTTTGATTCAATAATAATTGAACTATCCAGGTAATAAATTTAAATTTTTTTAAAATTGAATAATTTTCCAAATCTTCAATTAGAATTCTTCAAAAACAAGATTATATTTCAAATTAATTTTTAAAAGTAAACAAATAAAATTTATTTGAAAAATTAAATTTATTTTTAATTTAAATTATTAAATTTAATTTATTTTTTATTATTTTATTTAAATTTATTTTAATGAAATTTGACAAAATTTTCAACTGTTTCAATTCCTTAAAATTATTTCCGGAAATACGATTATTTAAAAAAAAATGTTAATTTTTACTAAAATTATACAAAACATCAATACTTTTTGTCAAACAAAAACATAAAAACTTATTCTTATTTACTTGTCGCCAGGAATTAAAATTTCATATAATTTTAAAAATAAACCCCACAAAATTTAATTCTATCTAAAAATTGCAACTGTAGTTCTTCCAAAATTGAATTATTTTTTTAGAATTTTAATAAATTCTTAAAGTTTCAAGGGGAGAATACACCTATATTTTCAATTATATGAAGGAAATATTTTAAATATTCAAAAAAATTATTTTTATAGTAATTTTTTGAGAGAAATCCAACGATCATAAAAAAAATTTGTCGGAAATTGTTTTGACCCTTTTTGGATTTTTATCTTTTCTAAAAATTGATAGATTTAGAAATTCATACGTAATTTTGTAAAAAATATGTTTTTGTATGCATAAAAAAATTGACGAAAGAAAAAAATATCATCTACAAAAGTTTTAGCATTTAAAAAAATAGTTTACAGGTTAAAAATTTAATAAAAAATGTTGATGATACAAAAACCTATTTTTTATTAACTTATTTTAGAACATAAACTTTTTAAAAACAAATGTCTTAGTGATAAAATAAAAATTTTTATTAAAATTCAAAACAAAAACTTTTTTTTTAAAAAGTGTTAAAAACTTTATTCGAATTGGTCAGAAAATATTTTGATCATTTTAAAATTTTTATTTTTTATAAAAATTTATAGATTTTGAAATCCATACGTTATTTTGTAGAAAATATGTTTTTGTATCCATAAGAAAATTTCTGGTTCAAGAAATGAATATTTACAAAAGTTTTAGCATTTTTTCAACAAAAAAATAGTTTTCAGGTTAAGAATTATAAAAAAATATGATTATCATTAAATTTTATTATACGAAAAGTCATTTGTTTTCCTTACAACTAATTTCAGAACATAAGCTTAAAAAAAACATTTTTATCGAATTTTGTTTTTAACACTTTTTAAAAAAAAATGTTTATGTTTTGAATTTTTATTCAATTTTGATTTTAACACTAAAACATTTGTTTTTAAAAAGTTTATGTTTTGAAATTAGTTAGAAAAAAAACAAATAAATTTTCGTATGGTAAAATTTCATAATAATTAAATATTTTTAAAATTCTTAACCTGAAAACTATTTTTTTTTAAATGCTAAAACTTTTGTAAATATTAATTTTGTCATTCGGAACTTTTTTTATGGATACAAAAAACATATTTTCTACAAAATTACGTATGGATTTTAAAATCTATCAATTTTTAGAAAGAATAAAAATTAAAAAAGTGTCAAAACCTCCCCTTAAAACTTTAAGAATAAAAAAAAATAATTTGTTTAATAAATTTTTATAATAAAAATTTAAATATTTTTATACTTTTGCTTCTTTAAATTTCCAAGGAATTTAATTCAGAAAGCTTTCGAAATTTAATGAATTTCTGAAATTCATGTTATAAAGCTTTAAATATTAAATTATTTTCTAAAATGTTAACTGAAATTTTCTTATAAAGTCAATTTCTATCAGAATTCAACGACAACAATTGAATTATTCACATAGAATAATTTTTATAAATTCATAAAATAATGTATTTTCGAAATTACAATTATATTTATAGATAATTTTTAAAGGATGAAAAAATAAAATTATTTTCAAATATAAAATTTTTACAAAATTTCCAATTGTTTCAATTTGTTAGAATTATTTTCCGGTATTCAAGAATACTTTCAAAAAACTTTAATTAATATTTTCTAAAAACAACATTTTTCAGAATTTCCAAATTAAATTTTTCAACTTTCAATCATTTTTGTAGAATAAATATTGAAATACTTATTCTTTATTTGCTAAAAATTTCGAAATACTTTCAATGTAAAAACATTTAAAAAAATTATTATAAAAATTAAAATTTAACGATCCTTACGAGTTTTTTGTCACGTAAGGATCGTTAAATTTTAATTTTTATAATAACTAATACGAACGAGTGATAAAATCATATTATCATTGAAAAAATTGTTCAAGTAAACTTCTAAAATTCAATTATTATTTTAGAATTTTTGAATAATATTATTATTAAAAAATTTTAATTTCTTAGGACGCTAATAATTTAGAATATTTCAAAGATTGTAATTGATAAACATTTTTCAATTTAATTATTTGTAAAGAATCCTTTTGTAACATTTATAATTATTTTCTATAGTTTTAACTAAAATTCTTTTTAAAATCAATTCTTATCAGAATTCAGTTATTTTAATACAAAAGTAAATAAATATGTATAATTATAATAAATTGAAAATAATAAAAAAATAGTTAAAAATAATAAATATTTTTAACCTGCGACAATTTAATGCAGTATTTTTGGTAAAATTCAAACGAAATTAATTAAAATTGTTAATAAATCAATCTTGTCCGACTGAAAACGTGTTTTTTTCTTACAAAATTGTTGGTAAAATAATTTAATTTGATAGTTAAAAAAAAATTTGTCCTAAAATTAGATTTAACAGTAAAAATTATGAATTTCTTTAATAAATATTTCCAACTGACAATTTAGTGTTCAGTTTATTAAAAATACTAGTAGAAAAGAAATAAAGTAAAAAATAATTTCGGAAAAAGGGTTTGGTCATCGATAGAGTAACTTTTGTAAAACGTTATTATAGACTTTCATGTTTCTTTCTTTTTTATTCAATTTGATATGTCCAGGATTGGCGAAGTATTAAAGATACAGATCGAAGAACTTTGTACAAGAGTCGTATAATTCTTTTTCTCGACACATATAGACAGAAAGAGAAAGAGAGTGAGAGGATAGAGTTAGATAGAGAGAGAGAGAAAGAGAGAAACAGCATCTCAATTAATTTTATTGTTATTATTGACGACTCGCTAAATTATATTTTTTTTCATTCCTTTTTATTTTTTTGATTCATGACGAAAAACTACATCTATCATTTAATGTTATTTAAACTCCCTTTGATTAACTATACAAGTAATAAATTTATTTTTAGTTTTAGGTTATTTTTTCTTTAACAGTGAATCTCCTACTTTAAAGGGGCAGATTAATTATACACTTATTGTTTTTTAAGAGAAGAAAAATAATATCTTTTCTTAAGTTTTGAAATAATTTTGTAAAATATATATTTTTTAATAGATTTGAAAAATATTTAACTACTTAGAAAAAAATGTTTGTGAAAAATAGTGCTAAATATTATATCTACTTGGAAAAAAATAGATAAATATTTCTATTTGAAAGAAAGGATAAAATATTTTATTTCTAAACAAAAATATGTGTAAAGAAATTTTTTTTGTTTAAAGAAAATATATTTAAAAAATATTTTCTTTTTAGAAAAAGTTTTTTTTCCGAACTTTAAAATAAATTGCTAGGACTGGAAAGTTGTTGAAAATGTTGAAATAAAAATGTTTATTAAGTTAGAAGAAAATTGGTTTTTTAAAAACTTTTATACACATTTTTTCAGTCTTTTAAAATTATTTATAAAAATTCAATGACGGTGAATTGAATGTTATTCTGCCGCTTCAAAGTGATTCTGATTGTTTCACATGGCAATTTTTTTTTATACAAATTCATTCAACAATTCAAATCACATTCAAACTTTGGCACTCTTACAATACAAATCAGTGAAAACACAGTAATTTTCAATCAGTGCATAATTTCTTATAATTATTTTAAATAATAATAATTAACCAGACAAAAAAATTGAACTAAAAAAAAATAAAACTGTCAATTAAAAACTCTCGAAGTAAAAATTTTTTTTACTGTCAATCAGTGGAATTTCACTGATGAATTTGTGCAAATTTTTGATTTTTTTATTTGAAGCAAATTTTTCGGTTGGCTTTTATTTATAGAAGAAAACTTTTTAATAGAAGATTTTGGTTTTAAATTTTAATTTAAATTTTAATTCGACATTTAACGACACATAATTTAATTTAATTTTTGTATATTTTTCTTTAAATCATATTTTCGTCAGTTTTTATTTCAAAGAACATCGAAGAATTTCTGTAATTTTTTGTACATTTTTTGATTATTTTTTATTTCAAAGAAAATCAAAGGATATTTTTGTAACTATTTAGAAGAACAATTTTTTCTAAATTAAAAAAAGAATACTAAGGATAACAAATAAAAGTAAAATAAAATTAATGAAATAAATAAAAAATAGAATAAAATTATTAGATGAAATTTCACTAATGAATATTTGAAACTTTTTGATTTGTATTTTTAACAAATTTTTTAATAAAGTTTTATTTATTTAAAAATAATAATAAGAATATAATAGAACGCATTTTACTTATTTTGAAGAATTATTTTCACTAAATTATTAATTTTGTTGTAATTTTGATTTACATGCAATTTTTTAATAATTATTTGAATAATTTTTGTACAATTACTTTAAATATTTATTTTTAAAATTCGTTTACAGTTTAGATATATTTAATATGTACATTTTAAATAATTTTTATTTATGACAATTACATTTTAATAATTTTTAATACATTTTTTACTGATTTTTAGTAGAATTTACTTTGATGAACTAGTAAAAATTATTTCAAAAAGTAAAAAAGAAAATAAAATTCTCAGGATTAAAATTATTTAAAAAATTGAGAAATTTGGATTTCAACTTATTGTCGTGATTTAATTTTGCTTCGTAAAAAGTTAAGCCACTGATTTGGAAATTAGTGTTCAAATTTTCACTGACTCATTTTTTAGATTGTACCTTATTTTTATAAACAACAATTGAGTATTAAAACAGGCAAAGCTTTCTCGGACGAGAGAGACAATTTTTATTTTGATTTTTTTCTATATTTAATTTATATATATATATTTATAATTTTATATATAATTTTTATTTATATATAATCTGTCATTTCCTGCGACTTAATATTTACATATACAACCACTTTTTTTTCAATCACGAAATTTCACAATTTATTTCTTCTTTTTTAATATATTACAGAACAAATGTAAATATTTAAAAACAAATTTCGTCTCTACACAAATAGTCGTTTTTTTTTAATCAAAATTGTTTTTCATTTTGAATCATGCTCTTGAATCACTTTTTCGAAATTTGACACAATACAGTGAACTGTAAATGAAAAAATGTCCTCCTCAACTTCCAAAAATGCAGTTTTTTTCCCCCATTTATATTAATGTGAACTAGAGTGAAGACTCATCTTCCTGGAGTTACCTTGGAGTTGGAGGAGGAGGTGGTGGTCATACAGCACTTCCACTATAAAAACCAATTCCCGGTCCTCTTTTTCTCTTTTCACATTCCATTGTGCTAAATGTATTTTGTGCAATTTGCGATTTTCTTTTTGGATTTTGCAGTGTCATACTGCGTAGACTTGAATTTGAACTGGAACTTGTTCCCGGTTCTGATACTCTCAACATTCCGGAGTGAATTGTACCGAAATTTTGGTAGATGTATTGTGGTTGTATTGCAGAAACTGATGGCGCTGGATGCTTCAATGTTATGGGCACTGTTTGGCCAGCGAGACTGTTGTATCTGTAAGTCAAATTATTATTATTATTATTATTATTATTATTATTATTACTATTTTTATTATCACTATTTTTAATTATTAGCATTATTATTATTATTATTATTATTTTTTATTTTTATTATCATCATTATCACTATAATAATAATTATATTAAACCTAACAATGTTAATGATTTATAAAGGATCATTCCGAGTCAATTCAATGAGTAAAAAAATAAGAAAAAGAAAAACTATTTTTTATCAGAGTTACCACAAAAATTATTTTGTTTCTCCCCGACTTTTCCCTGATTTCTATACAAAATTTTTACTCATTCCCTGACACTAAAGAATATTCTCATTCACTCTAAAAATGATTATAGATATTCAAAGTAATGTGCTATTACATTTATTTACGAATCTCTGTAAAATTATACGGAAATATCAATAAATTCTGTTTCAACTAAATATTTAATAATTGAGTAAAAATTTCTGAAACTTGTCATCTAAAACTTGAAATTTTTATTTTTCCCCAAATGTTAAAATTATTTTGTCTTGAATCTAAATTTCAAATAATAATCCTTTTGTTTAAACTTTAAAGCTATTGTATTATATAATACAAAAAAATGTTTATTTATTAAAAATATGTATAAAGCCCCTTTAGTGATAAAATTTAAAGTTGAAAAAAATGCTACTTATTCTTTAAACCTTTTTGAATAATATTATAACAAGAGTACAATTTATTTTGCTAAATCCTTTTACTTTTTATATAAAAATTTTTTATATAAAATGCTAGAGGAAAATTTTCGTTTAGAAAAATAAAAAATTTCAAGTCTTAGGCAGCACGTTTCAGAAATTCTCACTCAATATTATTATTATTATTATTATTATTATTATTATTATTATTCCATGGAAATTAAGATTTTCCAAAATTTTAAATCCAAATCTTTTTGAAATTCAACAACTTATAAGAATATTTTTTTTGCAAATAAATATTACAATAAATAAAAAGAAATTATGAAACATAAAGATATCAACATATTCATGCTTTTAAATAATTTACATTTTCTTAAAATTGTTCAAATAAAAATTAAATTATTTTTCAAAAATTTTAATAAAATCCTTCGCAAGAATTCAATTATTTTCATAAGTAATAAAACTTTTCACGTGAATTCAATTTTTAAAATTATTTTTCAAAAATTTTAATAAAATCCTTCGCAAGAATTCAATTATTTTCATAAATAATAAAACTTTTAACGTGAATTCAATTTAAAAAAATACATAATTAAATTCGCTGACAGAAGAATACAAAAATTTATAGGATTTCAATTATTCTTAATATTTACAATTTTAAATGAATTCCTTAAAATTATTTTAAAAAATTTTTTGCAAGAATTCAGTTAAATTTCATAAATAATTAAATTCTTATCTCAAAATTCAAATATTTTCAAAATCTACTATTTTAATGAAATTTCTAAAAAGTAATTTAATTATTTGAAAAAAATGTTTATAAAATTCTCTGCAAACATTAATTTATTTTTATAAATAAAAAAAATTTTCACAGAAATTAAATTATTTTTATAAGTAATAAAATTCTTCTCAGAAGTATAATTAAATTTTAAAATTTTAATAATAATAATAATAGTAATAATTCATCACAAGATTTCAATTATTTTTAATACAATTATTTAAAATAAATTCCTCTAAAAATGCAATTATTTAAAATTATTTTGATGTAATTTGTTTATTAGATTTTAATAATTATTATCAATTTCATTTAAAATTATATTTTTTAAAAAAATTTTAATATTTTTCAAAATTTTAATGAAATTTTTTGTAAAAATTTAATCATCTACACGGATAATAAAATTATTCGCAGGATTTCAATTATAATTTCATAAATTTTTACAAAATTCTTATTAAAAATTAAATTATTAAAAAAATTTTTTTTAAATTAATTGCAAGAATTCAATTTTGCTTCATAAATAATAAAAAATTGTACAAGAACTTAATTATTTTTATAAATAATAAAATGTTTTAAAAAATATCAATTCTTTTAAGAAAATGTAACCAAATTTTTTACAAGAATTCAATTATTCTTTTTGAATATTTTCAAATCTATTTGTTTTACAATTTAATTTTACGAAATTTCATCAATTATTTGGAAACTTTCAATTGTATAGATTAAATTAAATTCTGATAAAGAATTTTATCAACAAAGTTTTTAAAATAATTGAATATTTTCGACGAATTTTAATAACATTTTTAAGAATAATTACATTTTTCGAGGAATTTGTCTAAAATTGCATTTAAAAAAATTGAAATTCTGAGATGAGTTTTATTATTTGTGAAAATAATTGAATTATTGCGAAGAAATTTATATAAAAAATTTGCGTAAATAGATGAATTCTTGGTAATTTTTCATTTTGTTTTATTAGTTTGCGTAAAATTTTATCAAATTTTTTTTTTTGATAAATTTAATTGTTTTAGAAATTTTTATGAAAAATAGTAGAAATTGAAAATCATTGCATTGATGGAAATTTTTGCAAAGAATTTTATTAAAATTCTTCAAAATAATTGAATTTTGTAGAAGAATTTTATTATACTTTTGAAAATAATTAAATTTCTGCAATTATTTGTAACTTTTTTCAAAATTCAATTTTTTCCAGTACTTTTATAAATGTGACTACTATAGTTATGAATTTTAATTTTTCGTCCACTTTTCTCTTAAAATATTTAATAAATTTAGCTATTGATTATTAAAAGTTTAGCACCACGGTGTGGTTTAGAGTTTTTCACAAAAAAATAGCTGAATTTATTTATTATTTTAAGAGAAAAGTAGTGGAAAAAAGTACAAATTAATTTCTAACAGTCACATGCTGTTATTTATCACCTAGTAATAAATTTAAAGTAATATAATTATTAAACTTATGTTTTAATTATTGTTATAAAATTAATTCAGTAATTTAGAGAAAAAAATAACTTACTAATTTTTGTTTTTGTTAATAAATTAATTTGTTCCCGAAAAATTTCTAAACATTTTTTGTAAAAATTGCTATTATTTTCTATAATATAAATGTCAAGGGTTGAAGAATTTTATTATGCCTGGGGAAATTTTTTGTGTACAGCATAAAGAAGCAGTTAGTATGATGATCAGATATACATATAGTATAAATATAAAAGATGTGTATACCCTCATATAAATAAAAGAGACATAAAAGTATGACTAAAATGAAAAGCAGAGGGAGAAGATTTATTGCAAAACTATATAAGACAGAAGACTTTGTGTTTTTTTTTGAATAAATAATTGCTATTGCTTTATCTGATCATCAAATTAACAATCAAGATTTGACACAATAATGTAATAATTACGGGTCAATTGGACCCGCATCTGTATATATATATATGTGTGTGTTTGAAACCGTCGGGCAATTTATAATATTGATAATTTAACTTTTCTTGAAGTTGTACACACAGCGTATAATAATTATATTGAAGAGAGACCGGCTTGAGGATAAAGAGATTCGTATCTTCAATCAGGTGCTAATCTACAAGATTATATAAATGCAAACTCTTAAACGAATCAGAACAATTTTTTCTCTTAAATATTCATCACGATTGTCCAGATGTATTTCAGTGCAGAAAAAATTTTTATTGAAATATTTTCAAAAAATTTAATTACAAAAAATTAAATACGCATTCGAATTTTAAAGAAGGATAAGTATTTTTTTTTAAATTATATTGAATAACAAATGATTTCCAGTAATTAATTCAAATTCATAGAATTAAAAAAATTAACAAAAAAAAGTAAATAAAAATTATTATAACTTCGGACAATTAGTATTTTTCTTGCATTTACTAATATTTTAATAAATACCAATATTATTAATACTACTTTACTAGGATTTGACTAATATTTTATTATTACAAATATATCAATAAAAAAAAATATTGTCAATAAAAAGTACTTAACTAGTATTTTGCTAAAATTTCATTAGTAATTATTACTAGTACAAAAAAATTTTATGCCCCGGACGTAATTTTTCATCTATTATTATTATTTTTGTTATTATTATTATGTAACTTATAACATTTTTTAAGTTCAAATATGAATTTTTTTTTAAAATGAATGATAAAAATTTTTTTAAATCACTAATTAAGAATATATTTAATTATTAATGCGTATATTTTCCAAATTATTAATACAATTTTTAGCAAAAATTTAATTATTTATATAAATAATAACATTCATTTGAAAAATTAAATTTATTTGTAAAAAGACATTTTTTTCTAAAATTCAATTATTATTGTCAATATTATTGTCAATAAAATTTTAAAAAAGAATTCAATTATTTTCAATACAAATTTTGGAGAATTTTTAATAAAATTTTACGAAATAATTCAATTATGATTTTTATATGTTTTTAATAAATCCTTCATAACAATTCAATGATGTTTTTAAATAGTAAATCCTTACATAAATTCAATTATTTTTAATAATATTTCCTGAAACCTGAAAGAATTACATTTTTTGAAAATTTTTAATAAATCTTTCGTAACAATTCAATTATGTTTTTAAATAGTGAAATCTTTGCAAAAATTTAATTATTTTCAGTGATATTTTATGAAAGAGTTCAATTTTTTGAAAATTTTTTATATAATTTCACGAAAGAATTTTTGACAATTTTTAACAAATCCTTCGAAACAATTCAATTATGTTTACAATTAGTAAAATCTTTGACTAAAATAATTTATTTTCAATAAAATTTCAGGAAAGAATTCAATTTTTTTCATAATTCGTTGTAAAATTTTTCAAATGAATTTAATTATTTTTAAATAATTTAGTAACTTTTAACACAGTTTTAATAAAAATTTTCGAAAGAATTTAATTATTTTCATAAATTTTTAATAAATCATTCGAAATAATTAAATTTTCTTAAAAATTTTAATTAAATCGTTGCAAAAATTAAATTATTCTCTATATTTTAATATATTTTTTTAAAATTAATTAAAGTATTTTAGAAAACTGTAATATAATAATTCTAAGAAGAATTTAATTATTTTCTAAAAAGTTCAATAAATTATTCGAAACAATTAAGTTTGCTGTTAATTTTTAATCAAGTCTTTGCAAAATTTAATTATTCTCTTTATGTTAATTTATTTTTTTTTAATTTATTAAAGTATTTTAGAAAATTGTAATATAATTCAAAGAAGAATTTAGTTATTTTTTTTTAAATTTTAATAAAATTCAAAAATTAAATGTTTCATTTAAATTATTGAGATATACGATTATTTTGAAAGCTTAAAATAAATTTTCCATAAAATGCAATTCTCTTCTACAGTTAAAACTTGAAAGTATCAAATAGCAACGAATTGATACAAAAAATTGTGGATCAAATAAAAAATTGATCTAAACTTTGACATTAATTTGATCCTGTTTAGAATCAATTTGTTACTTTCACTAAAACAGTAAAAATTTACAATTAATATTATTAAAAATGAAATTCTTGAAAAGAGTTTAATTAGGATTTTTAGAATTTGTTATAAATTTTCGCCGTAAGAATACAGTTCTTCGAAGGAATTTAATTATTCTCAAATTTTTAAATAAAGTTCTTTCCGAAAATTTAATGATTTTCAAAACGTTAATTTTCAAAATTGAAAATATTTAAATACAAATTATGGGCATTTAATGATAATATAATTGTAATTATACTTAATAGTTATAAAGGCAATATAATTAACATATAATCAGTTTAATAATTAATATAATTTGTTATTATTATTTTTCTAATTTTAAATTAGTACGTATATAATTAAAAATAAAAAGCACTTTTTTTCTAAATTATGACAAAAAATGAAGCAAAAGTGTTGCGAAACAAAATTTTAATACGTTTTTTTTTGTTTCAATTTGATATCATTAGCAAAATCGTGGTAAATTTTAATAATAAATTTTAGATTAAAAAATAAAAATATTCTTACTTTCTTACACTGAAAGAAAATGTATATTAAATTTTGTAAAAGTTATATTTATTAAATTGTCCTTTACCTATTAATTGAAAAAACAAATCGGACGTAAAAAAATTTTAAAATTTTTCAATTTAGGGAAAAAGTGCAACAAAGTGAAATTTTTCTACTAAAAATACTAAAATTGAAAAAAATTATATGGAATTCAATATAATTATATCAAATAACAAGAATTTTTATTAAATTTTAATATAACTTTACTTAATTTCACATAAATGTTCTTAAACTTTAGTATTTTTTAAATTAAAATTTCGGTTTCTTGCACTTTTTCCCCAAATTGTAAAATACTTCCAATTACTTTTTTTGTAAATTTTCCTTTATGAAATTATTTTTTATAAACTGTAAATAATTTTTTATAGAAATTATAAAGATTGTAAAATAAATTGTAAAATACTTCCAATTACTCTTTTTGTAAATTTCCCTTTATTGAAATTTTTTTTTATAAACTATAAATAATTTTTTATTGAAATTACAAAGATTGTAAAATACTTCCAATTACTCTTTTTGTAAATTTTCCTTTATTGAAATTATTTTTTATAAACTATAAATAATTTTTTATAGAAATTATAAAGATTGTAAAATACCTCCAATTACTCTTTTTGTAAATTTTCCTTTATTGAAATTATTTTTTATAAACTATAAATAATTTTTTATAGAAATTATAAAGATTGTAAAATACCTCCAATTACTCTTTTTGTAAATTTTCCTTTATTGATATTATTTTTTATAAACTATAAATAATTTTTTATAGAAACTATAAAGATTGTAAAATAAATTGTAAAATACTTTCAATTACTCTTTTTGTAAATTTCCCTTTATTGAAATTATTTTTTATAAACTATAAATAATTTTTTATAGAAATTATAAAGATTGTAAAATACCTCCAATTACTCTTTTTGTAAATTTTCCTTTATTGAAATTATTTTTTATAAACTATAAATAATTTTTTTTCCCCAAATTGTAAAATACCTCCAATTACTCTTTTTGTAAATTTTCCTTTATTGAAATTATTTTTCATAAACTATAAATAATTTTTTATAGAAACTATAAAGATTGTAAAATAAATTGTAAAATACTTCCAATTACTCTTTTTGTAAATTTTCCTTTTTTGAAATTATTTTTTATACACTATAAATAATTTTTTATAGAAATTATAAAGATTGTAAAATACTTCCAATTACTCTTTTTGTAAATTTTCCTTTATTGAAATTATTTTTTATCAACTATAAATAATTTTTTATAGAAATTATAAAGATTGTAAAATACTTCCAATTACTCTTTTTGTAAATTTTCCTTTATTGAAATTATTTTTTATAAACTATAAATAATTTTTTTCCCCAAATTGTAAAATACTTCCAATTACTCTTTTTGTAAATTTTCCTTTATTGAAATTATTTTTTATAAACTATAAATAATTTTTTATAGAAACTATAAAGATTGTAAAATAAATTGTAAAATACTTTCAATTACTCTTTTTGTAAATTTCCCTTTATTGAAATTATTTTTTATAAACTATAAATAATTTTTTATAGACATTATAAAGATTGTAAAATACTTCCAATTACTCTTTTTGTAAATTTTCCTTTATTGAAATTATTTTTCATAAACTATAGATAATTTTTTATATATAAATTATAAAGAGAAAAGAAATTTAGCAAATTTTCTTTCTATCACTTTACGATAAGAGAATTCTGCCCTACCTCGTGTCATAACCAAATGATGTGTCGAGTAGAGACTCTGCATTGTCGGTATAAATTTGATAACTGTCCTTATCACTAAACGTTACTCTAGGATCTATTGTCGTCGCCTGTTCAACTCTACAGGCAAATTCTCCATATCTCGGCTCCTGTCCACTGGGATGCTCCTTACTCTCACTGAAGGTGATAATATTTTGCCTCGACTCGGAGAGAATGCGTGAATCCATGAGACCCTCCTTATCAGCAAATCCACTTAATCGTGAATCAACAACACTCTGATCTGCCTTATCAACAAAAGTGAAACGTGGATCGGGAATTTTACCCTCCGGATAAGTAGGCAACATGTGCGGTATTTCTGCTTTATCCACATAACTTATCGACTGTGGATTTGAGGAACATATATCGGGCGCTGATTTACACAATAAAGAAGTTCCTTCCTCGGCCACTTTTTGTGTAACTGTTCAAAAAGACAAAACAAATATTAATTTTTCTTTACATATATCTATATACGAACATTTTATTTTTATCAATTTTAAATATCATGGAATTTGAAATTGACTTTGTTTATTAAGAAGAAGCTACTGTAAATAAATATAGCATTTAGTTTATTATTCACAGTTAGGAGTTAATAATTTAATAATCTATTTTAGTATGCAGATTGGTGGAGCAATTTACGCTTCGATATTACAGGTAGCAGTATTATTGTTATTTATAGACGCTATTAAATTGAGAAATGTATTTTTAATTAATTTGCCGGAAGAGAAAAATTTGTTATTAATAAATATTTGTAGTACAGTTATTGTTGAGAAGTACAATTAATAATAACTAACTTCTTATATACTTTTTTTAAATAAAAATATCATTTTTAAAAAAATAGACAATAGAGTTTAAAAATTATAAATTCAAATTTTTTTTATAAAAATAAAAAATATGAATTAAAGGTTTTGAGACGAGGGATTCTAGGAAAAGTCAGATATTTTTATTAAAAGTATTGAAAAAAATTAAATTTTTAGAATTTATATTTTTCCAAAATGTTAATAGTTTAAATTCTTTTTGAAATTAGTCAATATATATTTCATTACTTATTAAAAATAATGGATTAATAATAAAGTTGTAGGTAAAACCATTTCAATGAATTGAATTTTGGAGAAGTTGCAAATTCTTCTTACAAAAGTTAAATTATGTTCAGAATTTAAAAAAAAAATCTCGTCATGATCACAACGATCTTTATAGATAACAAAATTCTTCTCCAATTTTAAATTATTTTATTAAATTTTTCTGATTTCAATGATTTTCAATATCTACTATTTTAATAAATTTTCTAAAAGAATTGAAATTTTTAATAAAATTGTACTCAAATATTTACATATTATTTTATCATAAATAATACAAATTGCACAGAAATTTAATTAATAACAAATTTTGTATACCTTTCTTCTCAATAATCCAATGAATCTCATAAATAATACATTTTTTATGAATTTAATTATAAATTAAATTAAAATTTTTTAATAATTCAATTAATATCATAAATATTAAAATTGATTTATTTTCTAAATCTGAATTAGTAAAAAGGTTTTACTAATTTGAATTAGTGATTGACTTTTTGCTTTTGAATTTGTAAATTTTACTACCAAAAAGTAATTTTTTACTAATTTATTATTAAAATTTTCTAATTCAAAACCAAAAAGTCAATCACTAATTCAAATTAGTAAAACCTTTTTATTAATTCAAATTTATGACGGTAGAAATTCAATTATTTTTATAAATAATAAAGCTCATAGCAGAATTTTAATTATTGTCAGCTCAATTTTAATCAAATTCTTCGAAAAATGTAATTATTTTTTAAAAATTTTAATGAAATTATTTAAAAGGATTCAATTATTAAAAAATATGTTGATAAAATTCTTCATAAGAATTAAATTACAATAAAAACAGTTAATTACTCAATAAATTATTTACTTTTGTATTTAAATTATATGGAATAATTTTTTGAAGATTTTAAATAAAAATTTATGAAAATTTGAATTTTCTATACTTTTTTAACTATGGCAATTTTGAAGAATTAATTTTTTTAAAAAAAGTTTCATTTATTTATTTTTTTAATAATATGAAAATTAGTTTGAAAAATATTTTTTAGAAAAAAGTTTTATAACAAATGTTATTTCGATAATTTAAGATTTAGAAATCTTAGAAATTATAATATTTGCTCATTATAAAAAATATGATTAATAACATTAATTTTTAGAACAATTAGTAATTTGGTAATAATAAAAGTATATTGAGAAGAAAATTATGCTTAACAATTATTTTTATATTATATTTTCAATATAATATGAATATTCATCTACAGACAAGATAAATTTTTGTTTGTATTTGAAAGTTTTTTTGACTAAAAGATGAATTTTAATCTTTCTTCTTTGATTGAAATTAATTCTCTGAAATGGAGGGGATTTTCAAATTGAAACAAATTCGAAAATAAAAATATTAATCTCAATAATAAATGTAAAAAATGGACCATCATTGGCAATATTGTCGAATTTGTTTCCAAAATATTTCTTATGAATATTAAGATTCCAAATAAAACAAGTGAGGCATAATTAATGAAATTGAATGTCAAGAAAGATTTTCAGATTGAAAAAATTAAAAATCAAATTTATTTTCAATTTAAGAAATATTTGGAAAAATTTGCCGAAACCTGACTGGATGATTTTTCTGAAAGTGACTTCTAGAAATAGTATATATGAATGAAATCATGTAATTTAAATTTCTTTTCAATATTATATTTTATTTTTGAGAAAATTTGTTGCTTTGTAACCAAATTAGAGGAATCTGCTCCAATAATTATTCGGTAATTCAGCTTTTATTCTTTCTAAATTATCCACTACTAAATAAGATAATTTTGTTATCTTTCTTTCGTTGGATAGAAATTATAAAATATAAATTAATAAATTAGAAATTAAATTAACACAATTTTTTAACTATAAAGAAATCTTTTCTTATGATATAGTTCATTTAAATAAATAATTTTGTAAGTTCGGTTGCTATGGACTATATGAATTGACTCAACAAAAAAATAAAACAAAAATAAATAAAATGTTCATTCACCTTCGTAAGTATTCTTCCTTCACTCAATAATATCAATAATTACAATATGTAAATTATTTTCCAATTTGACAAATCTACAAACAAAAATTAAATGAAATTTTATAAATCCTGCCTGTAAAAGGTCAAGTTTCCCTATTCCCTAAATTAACTATTCTATTAATAAATAAATATTCTTTAAAATTATAAATTTTTTCTAAATTTTGATTTATTTTGGATATGATAAAATTATAATATCGAAAAATGATCAAAATTTGTTTAATTTACACAAGTTTGATACATAAGGTCAAACTTATTATTACAAGCTTGATGTGTAAACCTGCCAAAAATAGAAGCAAGGGAAGCTTACAGTAATCTTGCACCGAAAGCTTGAAAAACATTAATTGCAAAGCTTGCCATAAACTTGCAGCAAATGATGTTAGTGTACGTGCTCTCTACTTTGTTCCGCATTAATTATTTCAAAAGCCATAATTAATTTCACCAGAGATATAATGTAGCGTAAGATATTGATTTTGAAATTTTTATTTTTGATTGGTAAATTTGCATGATTCAGTACACTGAACATGAGGAGGACGTGATGAATAGTCTAAATTCCAAGTAAAACCACTCTACGTGGTATGTCATCAATCTAGGAGTTTCCGTGCTTACCCTCACCTTTCTCAGGTTGAGTAAACCCTCGACTCTGTGGTGGACCGGGTGATTTCTGATGGGTTCTGACGAGGTACTCTGAACTGAGGCCACGTTGCTCCCTCAACTTCCTTTCTGCACCAGGAACCATTACTCTTACCTATAGAACAAGAATAACAATGTTAGGCAAACTATCTAAACTAAAAGGATTATTTATCTTGGTACAATACTCAATTCAGTTGTAATTCATTGGTCCACATAATCCTTCGTCGTTGAATAATTTAATTACATCAATTCGCTTAATTGGAAATTTCACTTTTTCAACTTACTTCCAGTGAATGGGAAAATCACCTAATTTTACCAAAATTGCTTTCCTTCGGTGAATATTAGTTTGATTTGGTTAAATGTTAGATTGACTTTTATTGATAATATTAGCGAGATTGTGAGTGAAGAAATGCTGGGCTTTTGGAATTTAAATGTGAAGTCAATATTCGAGCAAGATTAGGATGAATTTTCTAGTAATCACTACTGCGCCTCTACTTTTAATAGTGGATCAAAATTTACCTGAACAATGTACTAATACTTTTAAGTAATGTTCAAAAATATTTATTGTATGTTGCCTAGTAATATAATTTCTTAATAATACGATAGATTTTCCATTTGTTTAAACAATTTATCATTGATTATTTACATCATTTTCAAAGAAAACTAGAAATCAACAAATTTCTGTAAAACAATTCACATTTTTTAGCACTAAAAAGTATTAACTTGATAATCCAAATAACAAATGTAGTTAAACTGCTTACAACTATTGAATAAATTTGTTTAAATAAACAATTGTTGTTATTTATTTACTTTTTACCGATTACACCTAGAAAGACGCAGTCTTTTTTCTAATTTTGCAATTTATAGGAAGTACTTGTCATAAATAACCGATGAATGTTAAATGTCAAATCGCTATTTTAACAATTTTTGAAACAAATACTTGTTATTATTTATTAACTTTTTTTCTATTGCCCCTAAAATAAATACTGACGAATATCAAATGTTAAATCGCTATTTTAAAATTTGTTTAAACAAATAATTGTTGTTATTTATTAACTTTTTCTATTATGCCTAGAAAGATGTAGTTTTTTTCTAATTTTGCAATTTTTTGACTCAATTATAATAACCGATAATTGTAAAATGTCAAATCGTTATTTAATAAAGAACAATTATTTGTTTATCTTTAAGCAATTGTTAAAATAGCAATTTGACATTTAATGTTTATCGATTATTACAAGTAGGTCCGAAAATTGTATAATTAGAAAAAAACTGCATCTTTTTATGTGCAATAGAAAAAAAATTAATAAATAACAAAAAATATTTGTTTAAACAATGTTAAAAGTTAATATTAATTGATTATTATTAATATTATTATTATTACTAGCCAAATGTTGTGCTGCGATATTTATTGTAAACAATTTCAAGTCATTTTAATTTAAGTAATTTTTTAAGAAATACTTATTATGACACATAACTGAAAAACTAATTAGAATCAAATTTTCAAAATATTCAGTTACTTTCACAAATAAACTTTTTGCCAAGAATTCAATTATTTAAACTAATAAAATTTTCATAAAATTTAAAAATTCATTATTTAAAACAATGTTCATAAAACTCTTATGAAGATTTCAATTCCTTTCAAAAGTAATAAAATTTTCAACAGAAATTCAATTCTTTTTAAACATTTTAATAAACTTGTTCGCAATAATTCAATTGTTTTCAAAAACTTAATAAAATTGTTCAAAATAAATTAATTGTTTTAAATAGAATTTTAATAACATTTTTTTTAATAATAAATAAAAAAAAATTACTCCCAAAAATTTAATTATTTTGAGGTATTTCAATAAAATTCTTTTCAAAATTCAATTATTTTCATAAATAACAATATTCATCACAATAATTCAATTATTATTAAAAGTAATAAATTTCTTCTTGGAAATTCCATTATTTTAAAAAATTCTAATAAATCGTTCGCAAGAATTCAATTATTTTCATAAATAATAAAAAAAAATTTCAAAATAATTGGATTTTCCAAAACATTTAATAAAATTTCCCACCGACATTCAATTATTGCCAAATTTTTTAACAAAATTCTTTGTAAAATTTAATTATTTTTAAAAACTTTTCACATTTCAATGATTTTCAATATCTACTATTTTTATAAAATAACCAAACAGAATTCAATTATTGAAAAAAATTTATGATAAAATTCTCGGAAAAAATTCAATTATTTTCATCAATTTTAATAAAATTCGCCGCAAGAATTTAATCATTTACCTAATTAATAAAATTGATTAAAAAAATTAAATTATTTTTATAAATAATAAAATTCTTCGAAAGTATTTAATTATTTTTTCAACAATTATTAATAAAATTTCTCGAGAGAATTCAATTATTTTCATAAATTACAAAATCCTTAGAGAAAATGTAAGTTTTCAAAAAATTTAAATTTTCTCAAAATTTATAAAATTTTTCAGAAAAATTCAATTATTTTCCAAATCTAAAAAAAAATTCTTTGCAAGAATTCAATTATTTTTATAAAAATAGAAAAATATTCCAAAAAATGTTTCATAAATTATGAAATTCTTTTAAAAAAAGTCATTTTTTCTTAAAATTTATAAAATTCTTCAGAAAATTTCAATTATTTTCAAAATTTATAAAAAAATTCTTCGCTAGAATTTAATTATTTTAATAAATAATAAAATATTTCAAGAAAATTCAATTATTTTCATAAATAACAAAATTTGCCTAAAGAAATCAATTATTTTTGTAAATAATAAAATTCTTCTAAAAAATTAAATTATTTTTATAAATAACATTTTTCATTGATAATTCAATTATTTTCAAATATTTTTTAAAATTCTTCGCAAGAATTAAATTATTTTAAATTCTTTTATGAATAATAAAATTCGTAGCATAAATTCAATTTATTAGCAGGGTAAGAAAAAAGTAAATATTTTTGATGAACATTAGGAAAAAGTCGGGAAAATAAAAAATATGGAATGGAATTTTTGTCAATTTTGTGAAGTGAATAAAACGAGTTTTTTTGGTTTCTTTTTGACAATAAAAAAATGACAATAACCCACAAAAATGAATTTAAAAAAAAACAAATGAATACAGATAATAATTTGTTAACGGAAAGGAAACTTACGATTGTTATAATGTATATACAGTACCGTCCGAAATTGTCAGTCCACCCATTTTTAAAGGAATGAAAACAATTTTTTAACATTAATTTTATGAAAACTAAAATTTCATTCGGTTTATATTTTGAAAGACGATAAAATTTTGAAAAGAATAAGACCTTACAGAAGTCATTTGACAAATATTTTTTCAAGATATTCTTAAAACAGCACCATTTTCAATGTTTTACAAAAATTTGAATAACTTTTAAAATAATAAACGCTTTTTAATAATCTTAGGCTTATTTTAAAGGTCATTTTCTATGGAATAAGAATTACTTATAGTCAGTAACCTGCAATTTTTTTCTTGGAATAAGCATGACGTCAAAGTTGGACAAAAAAATTTGAAAAATTTGAAATAATATTATTAAAAGAAAAAGAATTTGTAAAATTTAAATAAATTTTTTTATTAAATTTTCTTGAAAAATCTACATCATATCATGTTTTATATATGTTTTAGAATAGTTTTTAGTACAAAAAATGATTTTAAATTTTTCTAATTTTTTGTCCAATTTTGACGTCATGCTTATTCCAAGAAAAAAATTGCAGGTTAATAACTATAAGTAATTCTTATTCCGTAGAAAATGACCTTTAAAATAAGCCTAAGATTATTAAAAAGCGTTTATTATTTTAAAAGTTATTCAAATTTTTGTAAAACATTGAAAATTACGAGTTTTAGGAATATCTTGAAAAAATATTTGTCAAATGACTTCTGTAAGGTCTTATTCTTTTCAAAATTTTATCGTCTTTCAAAATATAAACCGAATGAAATTTTAGTTTTCATAAAATTAATGTTAAAAAATTTTTTTCATTCCTTTAAAAATGGGTGGACTGACAATTTCGGACGGTACTGTAATGTATATTACTAGTTTTATTGACAATGCAATTACTAACCAAACATTGGATCAATATTGAGCTGATATTGACTTACAAGAAGGAAATACTCACCATGTCTTCGACTGTTGGAAATCGAGCCATGTAACCGGAAACAGTTAAGAGGGCAGCGAGCTCAGACAAGATCAAGGCAAGTCCGGACAATTGAAGGCACCAACCGTACTGATACTGAGGTAGTCCATTATCATCCGAATGACTCCTACCTGTTGAGAATGAGTATTTCCTAGGCAATTCCAATGATGCGTCCGATAAGGCAGATGCTAGAACTATCAAACCTCCACCCAGCGATAGACCTGTCAAAAAAAAGAAATTCTTACTTTCAAAAAAAATTTCTTTTACAATAGAAATATATTTTATTCTAAACAAGAGAAATTTTTATTCCTCCTTCACTTGAAATAAAAACATAGATATTTTTATTTCCAAAAACTAATTAATTTCTTCAATCTTTCGAGAGCAAAAAATAAATACTCAATTCCGACTAATCTCATGAAAAAAGTCACCTATTTTTTAATAAAAAAAAAAGAAACTTTCAATTTGCAAATAACAAACTTTCCCTAGCGAGTTAGCGTTGAAATGATTAAAAGAAAATCTTTTTAAATTTTCCTCCAAGTAACTTGGGATTTACATAATTTCTATTAGAGAGAAAAAGCGTATCAATTCTTTCTTTTTCGATTAAAATGAATATAAATCTCTCCGCAAGGATGGAATGAATCATGTCGTATTATATGAAAGTAAATGAAAAAAGCAAAAAAAAAAATGAAGAATATTAGACAGTAAAATGAATAAAATGAATTTTTCCAATGATTGTAGAAAGGAAAAGGGTGATGAAATATTTATAACTTTTAAAAACGATTCTGTGAAAAAAAAATGGTCGTCAAAAAGTACAAGAAGGATCATCGTAAAAAAGCGAGAGAAAGAGAGAAGAATGACAAAGAAAGTTTCGCCTAACGCTCGCGCACCATCTAGATTCCCGGATATGACTTAGAATGCAAAGCACTTCCGTGTGCTTAACGCTCCGCCAAAAAGGGCCACGTAAAATGACAACAACGAAGAGATCGTAGAGAGACCCACGCGGAAGTACCTTCTTAACATGTTGCTGACTGCCTTCCGTTCGCCTACTATATACATCTTTTCTATACATATATATATACGTTCAGTGCAAGTAACCACGGATTCTATCTTGCCAAGGGGATGTAAACATTTGCATAAACATAAAAGAGACATCTCTGATCCAATCCCTTCAACGAAACGGCTCCCAAGGCTTACTTTCTGACGTGCCTTTAACCCAATAGTGCACAAATTTTCAATATCAGATGGGAAAATTGCACTTTTCTCCGTTATTCGCATTTTTCCTCCTTTTTTTTCTCTCTGTCAAAAGAGACAACAAAAAACATGGGGGAAAAATTCCAGAAGGAAGTAAATGTTAGTCGATATCTTTTGATCGCATTGTTGATTACTATTTTTTTGTAAAGAGTATATATGTGGACGTCCACATAAAAAGGACCCATTTTGGCACTATTAGACTTATCTATATGGGCGAATTCCTTGCAAAATTACTAAAATTTTTAGTGGTCATACAACTTTTTTGGTCAAAAATTCGATGAGTTACAGAATTTCAAAGTTTATAGTGACAAATACCTCATTTCGAGAAAAACGGAATTAAAGATTGTGATACCTATTAATTGTGATATCTCCGGTTCTTCTGGGAAGTTATTCAGATAATAATTGTTTTCAGTCCAGGGCACCTTAAAGATGAAAAACCAATAGGTTTCAAATTTTTAAAACCACCCCTCCCCCCTTAATTTTGAAAATACATAAAACCGACAAAATGGGCCCTTTTCTAAAAAAAGACGATTTTCTTATTAATAAACCATTTTTGTACAAGGTTCATGATTGGGAACAATTTTATTGTGTCATTTGAAGGTAAAGAATAGAAATTAAACTTATTAAAAAATTTTTAACAGGTTTTATTATGAAATTTTGACGAAATATCGACATTTTTTACGTCTACGACTACGTAATCAATGACTAACATTAATATCTCTGGTTCTTCTCGGAAGTTATTCAGATAATAATTGTTTCGAGTTCAGGGTACTTTAAAGATGACAAATCAAGAGGTTTTAATTTGTTTGACCCTCCATTTCAAAAATACGGAATATTTTTGCAAAGGACCGACAAAATGGGCCCTTTTCTTTTTCTAAAGAACCAATAAAGTTAAACACTTAAATTAACGATAAATTAATCAAAAACCTCATGACTTGACTTGCCAAAACATGTAGATTGATAATAAAAAATAAAAAAAAATTAAGGTTTTTCTCAAAAAAGTATTAAATTTGCAAATAACTCGAAAACTAGAACCGACAAAATGGGCCCTTTTCATGTGGACGTCCACATATATTGCTTCCTCATATAGAGGAAGTATTGTAATACCAAAATTTTTCAACTTTAATTTTTTGACATATGTGTTTTGTGTAAACATCACATTTTCATAAATATCTCCAAATTATGAAGAGCTTTTTGGGCTGAATTTTTTTTAAATTGTAGGTCTCATCTGCGGACATAAAATGAGAGTACTTTGAGATAGATTAATAAAGTTTAACTATTTATTTTTTTGATTTTTAATTTTTCAAAAAAACGTTTTTTGCTCATAACTTTAAAAAAGTGTTAGGACACCTATAAATATTTTTCTCTAATTTTGTAGAGTTTTTTTAGACGCATCTTTTGAGCCCAGAATGAACATTTTTCGTCCATATTCACCGGAGATATTAAACTTTTAAAAATTAAAAATTTTGGAAAATAAGACTTTTTTGAAAATTTTGTTGAAAAATGTAGAAATAACTTTAAAACTATATTTACCAACTTGTAGAGCATCAAAAAACGCTTCGATTGACCTATTTTTGAAGCTAATTCGATTAGAAATAAAGAAATTATTCATACTTTAAAAAACAGAAATTGTGATGGAAATTTTTAAAAAAATTTGTAATATGAAAGTAACTTTGAAAAGTTGAAAAATATCATTTTCCAAATCATTTCTAAAATTTTAAAAAAGAAAAAAAAATATAAATTAACTTATTTATATTTTTTGCCAAAAAAGTAAGACAAGAATTAAAAAAAAATGATGCACACAATTTTTTTTCCTTACTAAATAAAAGATTTCTGAAAAAATCTTAATTCTGACAGTAAATTTATTTCTTTTTAAATAACTTAATTTTTCAAGAATTGTAATAAAATTATTATTACTTACAAATTATTCAATGAGTAATTTTATGAAATTTAAGACTTAGATTTTTAAAAAATTGTAAAAATTCAAGTTCCTCCTGAAATAAGTAAAATTTTTTAATAATATAAAATAATGATATTAGTGAAAAATTTTTAGTTAAATATATTTAAAAAATTGAAATTTTAATTTTAAAAAACATTCAATTCGTCAATAAATTATTTATATTTTTATTATCAAAATTTAATTCTCGTAGAATTTTCTAATAAAAATTGGTTCAAAAATTTGTTTTAATTTAAAGCTTCAGAAATAATTGAATTTAAAATAGGTTTCAAATTAAGATCCTATAAAATTTAAATTTTTCATACTTTTATCTAAAAATTCCGTAGAATTAATTTTTTTAAAAGTTCATTTATTGAATTATTTAAAAAATTATTTGAATTTTTAATTTTCTAATATACTATATTTAATTGAAGAATTACCGAATAATCGAAATTTCGTAAAATTGAATTGTAAACAAATAGATACGAAAGTTCTCAAAATTGAATTTCGAACTGTTTGAATTCGAAGTTTTTGAAAATTTTTAATTGTTGAATTATTATTGAATAGAATTACTAAATGATTATTTTGAAACAAATATTTTCTTAAGAATTGCAATTAAGCAAATGTTGATGTACATTTTTGAATCAAATTTCTAGGTTACTATTTGAAACAACATTTGTTGGAAAATTGTTGTAAGATAATCGCTGCTATATTTTTTTTATATATAAAATTACTAGACTATTGTTTTCAAACCAAATGAATTTAAAAAATTGTTATATAGTTCCCGTTGCTATATACTATTATTATCTAAAAAATATTGTACCACAAATTTTTAGCAACATTTGTTGAAAAATTATTACAGGGAAATTATTTTTAAATGTTTAATAAAATCAACAAATTTGAAATTTAAGTGGATACGAAAATTGAAAAAGAGATTAACGTTTAATTGCTGAGCAAACTGAATAAGAATTTAATAATGAATATTTCGCCTTTACTTTCTTCAAATAAACAGTAAACAACTGATAGCTGATAAACAATTTGTATTTACTTAAAATTAATTCATTATTTACCATGACTTCAAAAGACCTTATCGTAGAGATAAAAAGATCCTGCGCTATGCATTTTAATAAGTGAATTAATTTAAAATTGGAATTTTCATTATTTCAACCTACAAAAGCTTATGAACTGCAGAGAGAGAGAGGGAGAGAGATAAAATTGAAGAAAGCGAAGAAAAAGGGTCTTTTCCTTTGAATTAGAATTATTGACGATGTTTATTGCAACTTGAAGTGAAATGAAAAGCAGTGAAACGAGATAAGGAAAGAAGAGGATGAAGAAAAAGGAAAGAGAATGTCTCTCGACAAAATCACAATTAGATTGGTCTTTCCATACTATAAGCAAAGAAATGAAAGAATACTTCCTTGAATATCCTAGCAGGTTGATAGTATCTTTTTTTTGTCGCCTTCTTGAAGGAAAACGAATTTCAAAAGATGGTTAAAAGGAATGAGAAGGAAAAACAGAAAAGACAATGCATCGAGTGAGAATACTTTTTCCTTTCGTCGTCTTCTTTATATGTGTGTATATTCTTTATTCAGTATCGTGCCAACAGATCGTAGCACGATTTTCCATTGAGTTTAAACTGATTCGAAAATTAAGCATAAAAAGATTTTTTCTAACATAGAAAAAAAAGTAAACTAATTGTTCTATATTCATAAATTTTCTTTTTCCACAATGGAATTTGTCGACTATTTTTTATTTCTGCTTTCAAATTGTGATAAAATTCCAATTCGCTACATATAAGGAAGCAATATTCTTTACTTATACTTGGAAGTTTATGGATAAGGTAACGTCTCGAGGACATTGGTTGCACTCATATTGAATTGCGAATCCGTCACGACATACACTCCACATTTCCCTTTCTCACCCTTTAGACTGTTTATTTTCCCTGCACGTTTCGTATATTCCCGGGTTTTATTGGTCGAAGCGCCATCACTAAGCCGCTCTTTTTTTTGCTGCTGCTGCTGCTGCTTTCACCTTTAAGGCAAATATTTATCGGGAGGGATGAAAAAAAGTAGACAACATGTCTCTAGTTACTTGTGAGTCAATAATTTTATGTCTACCTTTGACTTTTCAAGGTCTTTGGTGGAAAATGTTCGTTTTAGATGAAAAAGTTTGATATTTTGGTTGGAAGGAAAAATTAATACTGGGTTTATAAAAATATCCTTTTTTTTAGTCAAAATACTGTTGTTGATATTAAATGGTAATATGATTTTATCACTCGTTCGTATTAGTTATTTTAGAAAAAAATAGAATTTAACGATCATTACGAGTCAATAATTAAAAAAACACATTGGTGAAAAAATTAATTAAAATACATTATTAAAATTATAGGAAAAAATATTTATAAACTACAAGTCACCCTCGAAATATCAAATCTACGTTCTTCGCGTCAGTCTAAAAATCGTCACCAAGTTGACAAGTCGTGTTCTATCCTCGTGTGTCTTTCTTCGTATAAGTCAAGCAACCGTGACCAAGTTAACTAAGTCAAATTCATTCAAGAAGAATATTTCTACTACGAGGCACATTTCTAATTTTCTGAAGACTGCATTATATCGACATCGAGTTAATATAAATATTTCGGTCACTCCTAAGCTGAGGGATGCACACCTAATTTACATTCGACACCTGGACTCCGGACCGTACGTTTTGCTGGCCCGAAAACAATTCAAAGGAAAAATATTGCATTTTGTTTCCGTTGGACAACGTCATTTCTTCGACTTCATTGGTGATGGTGGTTTTCACATGTTGGGTCTACGACTCTAAGAATAATTTTAAATGGTAAGTAACTAATAATTGTATGTTGTTCACTAATAATTGTATGTAATTTCAGTTTTAAAATTATCTGATGATGCCGGTCGTCGACGGGCGAAAGCTAATAAATAATTATCAAATTATATGAATGGATTTTTCAAAACAAAATAAGATCTCACTAAAATTAATAATCCAAACAAAATAACATCGTAATAGGTAAGTAACTAATATTCTAAAGATTTGTCCCCATTTAAATTCTCGATTTCTTCTACAAGTGATAATTTTGTTTCAGTGTCCTTGAAGACATCTGGATCTACTCTTTCTCTCTGATTCTAATTGTAAAGGATTCAAATAAATACTCTAGTAATTTAACTTCAATTAACCAGTTACTCTTTCTTAAAACCTGACCCTTAAAATCAGAATTTCATGCTCTGTGAATAAATCAGGTTGAATCACCGATGCCGGCCGAATTAAATATGTAAATTATGATTATGTTTAGTTTCAATTCTTAAGACGTAACAATAATCTATTGGCAGAAAAAACAGAAAACAAAATAAAGTAAATACAGGAAATTTCAAGTAAATTTAAAACAGATTAGGAGAATGTGAATATTTAATTTCATTAAGAAAGTGATTATAAGTATTGTTAAGATTTTGTACATCATCCTTTTTATTAACCGGTTGTTTTTGTAAATTAATATAGATCATTTCTGATATTAACCTTCTATTGTAATCATTTTCCTTATCTAATATTAAAAAACCGTCCGAATCAAAATTGTGTTTAAAAAAATGATTGTATGTAGCAATCACATTGGACTTAGATTTTTTATGTTCATCGATACGTACACCTACCATTCTCTTTGACTGACCAACGTAAAATGCAGAACAATTTTTACAATTAATTTTATAAATCGTATTAGTAATTTCAGATTTTATATTTATATCTTTTACTTTTTTAATAAAATTGTATTACTATTTTTGTAGGGAATAGATAACATGCTATAGTTTCTATGAGGAGGTTTTTTCAAATATGTTTGAATTTTGGCTAAAAATAATATCTTTACTGAATAGAAGTATTAAATGCGAGAAAATTTTCTCGTGTTGAAATAATATTCTTATTTCAAACACAAATATTTTCCGGTTGCATTATTATGTTTTTTGTACATTATTTTTTGTCTTTTATATTCCTCGAAAGAATCACGTTTGTTTCATAATTTTCGTCAAAATATCCACTCTCCTGATTCCTTTAAAGTTTCTGATTCGATTAAAGTTGCAAAAAAAAAAGAAAAAAAATACTTGCAATCAAATTAGCAACTGTTCTGAGTCGAAACAACATCCATAGCTCTACAAAGTTGATCTTTCTCAAACAAAATGTTGATCATTTGAATGAACACAGAATTTGTCCCGAGGGATTTCGGAAATGATTATCGCCTTCTATTTCAAGGTATTGAGTTTACACTTTAGATGAGAGCGTTTGAGATTGTGATCGACATTAAATTTACTAAATTGCAAACTAAAGTTGGAGAAGTTTTTTAATAAAACAGAAAAAAAGGAGGGGGGAGAATAAAGAAAATTCCCATCTTGATAGTGGCTTTTATTGATATTGCAGCTGTTTACATATCCCAAGCTCGCGCAAGCAAGTAACAACGGGGGAAGTCTTGTTACCTGGAGACTTCGGGGCCCTTTGCTCAATTAATTAGTAGTAATTGCAATCTAGACGAGAAACCTACAAGTAGAAGCATGGCAGGAACGAGAGATGAGATTGGAAGTTTCATTCAGTAGCAATGCTCAACCCATCCTCGTATTACCCAAACACAAGCACGTATCTTGTGTTCAGAGGCGTAACGTTCTAGAAAGTGCTTTAGATCAAAGTTGTCAAACTTCATCTCGAATCAAATTCTCCAGCTACAACCCTTCTTCTCTCCTCTCCTACTCAAATGTAAAATTTAAACTAGTCTGTTTGAGAAGAAAATTTCCTATTTTCTTATGTAGTTAGCTTCTTATATTGTTTTTTTTATTTCCTTTGCCTTTAATTTGGAAAAGAACAATTTTGTGCATTTGCATGCCCTTAAAATTGTTAGTTTTATTTTTTATTCGTCCTTTTATTTAACAGAATTTCTTGCAGTTGAATTTCTATTTTTTCTTCATCAAGAAGTCTAACAATAATAATAAAAAACAACGAGCGAGAAATATATCACTACACTGAGAAAATTTTTTTTTTAATTCAAAAGTAATTAGTCAACAAAAAAATATGTTTAAATTAAACATATTTTGTAATTGAATTAAACATAATTTTTATTAGTTTTTTTTTTGTATTCTGCATTTTTTTGTAAATAAAACATTCAAATATTAAAGAAAAACACAAAATAAATTATTTAAACATTCTTTAAACAATTTATATTCTTAATTTTTCAATTCAATTTACTTAAAACTATAATTACATATTTTTTTTTGAAATGTACAATTGTTTAAACAAATTTTAGATTTTCAATTTCCGGTATTTAGAAACATCTAAAAATGTCTAGCCCTGAATGTAGATTATGATAAAATGACAATACATTGTTTGAAATGTTTTAGGAAAAATAATTTCTTATTTTTAATCACTAGCAGATGTTTTACTGATAAAAAATCAAAAATTGAGAAAAAAGTGGAAATTTTTAACCCTAAATAGTTAATGAAAAATTTAAACAATTAAATGTTTAAACAACTTATTAAATAAATTATTTTTTATCATTAGTAGATGTTACACTCTTGAAAAGTTTCACAATAAGGAAAAAATAAGAACAATTAATAGTTCAAACAATTTAATAAATTTTAATACTTTTTTCATACATCAGAAACAATCAAACTTTATTTTAATAGGGTTTTTGATTAATTTTCGTAATTAATAAAGATGAAAAAATATTTATTACGATTTTACGATATTTTACATATTTATTGTTATTAAAAAAAATGTTGAAAAACAAAAATTTTAAAATCGAGGTCGAGAGATTGATACAAAATTTAATCACGAAGATTTAGAAAGAAGGAAAAATCGTTTTGGTAAAAATTCGTGACCTGTAGAGTGATTTGAAACAAAAAAGTGGTGAAAATGTTTTTTTTTTAATGAAAGTGTAGAAAAAAGACTTTTGTCGTTTTTAAATTTTTTTCGTAACTATTCCAGAAGACACTTAAAACTTCATAAATATTGAAATTAAGGGGTTTGCGCACGCGAAGTAATAAATTAGAAAAAATTTACTTAAATTTTAATGAACAATATTTCTTTTGAGAATTAAGTCTTTTGTAAGATATATTTTTTTACAATGAAATTTTTTATTTATTGAATAATAATTAAAACATTTGTAAAGTATTAAAAATTAAAAAAACAAATTTAGCATGTCACATAAAAATTCCGTAAAACTACTAATTCGAAAAATAAAAATTTGGCTAAGATAAAATTTTATAAAATTAACAAAGAATAAAAAGTAAATAATGTTTAATTATAATTATAAACTTAATTTTAGAAAAGAAAAGTTGAAAAAATAAAATAATGTAAAAACAATTATTCACAACTATTAAAAAGAACAATCTTGTATTTAAACATTTTTCTTTATTTAAGTAAAGACAATTATCACATTTAATAATTTCCAACAAGTAATTTAAAAAAAAATTGAATAAAATATTGTGAACAAAATATTGTAATTTTAGATTGTAATTGAAATTCATCAAAGTATTGGATTATTTTGTAAACTTGTGATTGTTTGGAAAATCTAAGAGGCCATGTTTTCATTCAGTCTGGTAACAAAAGAACGTGTTATGTCCAGTGACACATGTTAATAAGAAATTTAATTGAATTTGTTATAAGACTATAGATTTTCGACCTTTTAACTCGAAATACTTTAATTATTTTTCCTTGTTCAAATATTAAAACCAGGAATATTCTCATTGACAGGAAAAAAAATTCTATATTTTCAAACTAAATTAAATCAGAAAATTTATTAATTAATTAAAAACAATAATTTAAGAATGTTCAGCGTATTTACAAAAAATAATAAATAAATTAGTATAATTATTATTACACTTATTTGCTTCTTTAATTAATATAATTTTTTTTCTATAATATTTATTTATTGTTATTATTCCACAACATAATATAATATATAATATATAATATTATTAATATTATTCTAATTATATTGATATTAATATTTAAAATGTTTTATTATTATACGGAAAATTTATTAAATTGATTAATTATTAAAAATCGATTTTAATTTTTATTATTCAAAAACAGTTTTTGTAAAAAAAATTATTTTCTTAGTTTAATGAACATTACTTTTTATTATATTTAGAAATCTTTGTTTATAATATTCAACTGAATTAATTTTAAAATACTTTAATTATTTAAAATTTACATTTTTAATATTGATATAATATTTTTTTTATTTAAGATAATAATTTTGTGGCAAAAATAATATTTTTAACTACGAAAGTATTTTGTAAACCAAAAGATATTATCTTTTCATTTAAAATATATACATTTTTTTCCATTCATGTTTTAACATCAAAAAAATCTTTTTACTTCGAGTAAAAAAAATTTTAGCTATTAATAGTTATTGATATTTTTTCAATATTTTTTTTTTACGTGTATGCATGAATTTTTTTTATTTTGCTTTTCCAATCAGTATAGAATTCTTTGTTAAAAAAAATGTGCTTCATTGACAATTTTTTTCAATGTGAAATATGAATCAGTGGGTGTGCTTTGTTATTTTATTGAAGAAAGAAGCCACGTGACGTGCTTTACTACAATCCCTTTACTACAATCTGAAAGTAAATACGCAGCTAAATAAAACAGTTGCAGAAATAGAATGTTTATTTTTATTACAACTTCAGATGTTTATCTTGTTAGATAATAATTTATTAATCTTATAACTTATAGGATTATAGGATTTGCAATTTTAATGGAAATGTGTAATTTATTAATATTCTTACTTTTGTTATTTTCTCATTGATTTTTTTTGCTAAATAAGTAATGGTCATTATAATGATCGTATTTTCTTTCTAATTACCAAGTATTAGTTATTAGTCAATAAATAATTTTTTTTCAAAATTCAAAATGGCGGATCCAATATGGCGAATAATTTAAAAATTGGTGCATTTCAAACAAAATTCGTTAGTTGTTGGTTATCAGGGTCGTTGAATCTTTACTTAAAATTAAAAAATTAAAAATGGTGGCTCCAAAGTGGCTACCGAAAAAATATAATATTTTCGAATACGTTCATTCGGAAGCCAGAAATTTTGAATTTTTAAATGATTAAGTATTTGGATTCAGCGACTGAAAAAAATTCCAGTGAACATTTTTAGACGAAATTCCCTTAATTTAAAAAATTTCTCGGTCGCCATTTTAAAGCCGCCATGTTGGATTTTTAAATTTCGACCAAAAATTTGTTTCTAGCTACTCAGGGAAATTAAATATAAGAATGTAATGTTTTAAAAAAAAGAACGATACAAAAACTTTATTTTCAGATTCAGTTCATACTGTTAAGGGGTCAATTACAACAATAAACTACAGTTAAAAACATTATCAGTTAGCTTTTGATAATATATTAATTTTTAATATTTTTATAATTAATAATGCTTATTAATATTCACAGAGAATTAATATTTATATTTCTTATCATTAAACTTGTAAAATAATTATTATTTTACAAAATTCTATTTTATGAAATGACTATATGCAATTATTTTCGAAAATAGTTTAAAGAAGAAGAAGCAAATATCAATTTGTGTTATTAATTGACGAATAATTAAAATTAATAGAGAGTAAATTAATTAACATCATTGTTAGTTATGATTGAATTATTATTATTATTCAGAGAAATATACGAGATATCGAAAATCGATAATTTCTTGAAATTATGTGTAGTAAACTTGGGCAATAATTTTTGTATGTAACGATATTTGTGTTATTTAGTTATTTATCCATCAAAGTGACTTGTACATTATTTTCTATTGATGCAAGTTTCCGATAAACACGCTCAAATTGATACAACACAAATATAATAGGGAATCCTCGTATAGCATTTGAATTGACTAAATTACTCGATGCTTTGAATTTGCATCGCCCCTGTATCGTTGCCGGTGTGGTTGAGTATTTTGTGTCAAAGAGGGTATAGTTTTGATCAAATTTGAAATAGTTGAAACTCATTTGCGAGTTTCTGTTTAATTACAGTTGATGTAACGAAGGTATATAACAAATTGAGAAGTGAAAATAATTTATTTTGTGTCCCACCTTTTTCGGGCTATTATGGAAGAGTATATTTTAGCTCGTCTCTCGCTTTCTACTTTTCTATTTTTTTTTTTTTTTTTTTGAGGAAGGGGGGGAGGTAGGATTTTCATCATCTCTAAGAAATCAGAGCTTCCGACCTTGTTCCCAGTGTAGGGTTTGAAATATTAGGTGAGGGGTGTGTGTAAGTGTGCTATATATGGGAATATTTCTGGTATGGCCGCAGAGAGCATAAATTTAGAAAGTGTCGGCAATACTTTATGCCGTTGGGATTAAATAACTTGACCCACTGGCAACATATCATGCGTGTACCGTGTTCTCTTCTGTAAACAGTCCTCTTCTAAATTCATGTTTAGCCCTACGAATTTTGTGCGTTTCTCTCTCTCTCTCTCTCTCTCTCTCTCATCACTTAAAATTTATTTTTACTCTATTTTCACTCCACTTTACTCTACTTTCACTAAAAATATTTTTTAACCCATTTTAACTCTACTTTTATTCCACTTACACTTTCACTCAAAATTTATTTAGATTACACTTTTATTACACTTTCACTCAAAACTTTTTCAATTTACTTACACTCCACTTACAATTACAATTCCTTTTAACGTTACGTTCACTTCGGATCAAAATTTATTTTCACTTCAATTTCATTTCACTTTCTCTTTCACACCAAATTCATTTTTACTATATACTTCTACTTTACATTCAATCAAAATTTATTTTACTCCACTTTTACTTGTTTTTGGAACTACTTTCTCCACCATACAAATTTTATTTCATTACTCTTTTTCTCAAATATAAAATCTTAAGGTCCACAACGTTGATCAACAAAAAGTGAAGTGAACATGAAATAAAATTAAATTTTGAGTGAATGTGAAAGTGAAATGAAAGTGAAGTGAAAAGGAGACGAAAAAAAGTTTTCAATGAAAGTGATGTGAAAATGGTATGAAAAAAAATTTTGCGTGAAAGTAAAAGTGGAGTGAAAATGGAAAATAAATCATTGCGAGTGAAAATAGAGTAAAAGTGATGTAAAAATTAAGCGAAAAAATATTTTTGTTTAAAATAGAGTGAAAGTGTAGTAAAAGTGAAGTGAAAATTTAATGAAAATAAATTTTAAGTTAATGTGAAAGTGGAGTGAAAGTAAAGTGAAAGTGAAGTGAAAATGAAGTGAATGTGAATTGAAAATTGAGTGAAAATAAATTTTAAGTGAAAGTGGAGTAAAAGTGAAGTGAAGATTTAATAGAAATAAATTTTAACTGAATGTGAAGTGAAAGTGGAGTGAAAATAAATTTTCAGTGAAAGTGAAGTGAAATTACATAATCGACCACCAGGAATCTTTAAGATAAAAATTATTGACCGCAATTATTTAATTGTGGTTAATTTATTGTATTAAAAAAAATCATTTTTATTCAAAAATTGGATTATAGACAAAAATAATGCCGGTTGAATAATTGAAATCGACCAACAATTTTTTTTGAAAAGATTTTTTAATAACAATTCTTAGTGATCTGTGTAGAATATTATTAATAATAATGATTGTATAGAGTAAAATTATTATAATAATAAGTTAATTAAAAATAATGTAATAGAAACGAAAAAAAAATTTTTTTACTTTGCTTATTGAAAAGAATGTTTACTATTTTTATTTAAAAAAAAGATTTCTTTAAATGAAATAAATATCACTTTTAGTGAAAAAAAGTAATGAAATAATTCTTTTTAATCAAAAAATTTTTCATTTACTATACAACAATTATAAAATTTCTTTAAATCATAGAAAATTTCTTCGATACAAAAAAACGGAGGTATTTCTGGGTGTAATTTTCGCTTTTTAACTTTTATTGTACTCTTTTTGTTTTTTTTTCTATTTTAACTTATTATTCTTGGCTTTCCCATTTTTCTATTGAGAAATTTTTAGCCTTTCTTTATTTTACTATTTTTGACTCCACCATTTTCTTTTTGGCTAATTTTAATTTTGTTAATTTTGGCTTTTCTATTTTTTACTGTGTCTTTATGACTTCGCTAATTTTTTGCTTCTCTTTTTTCTAATTTGTCATTTTTAGCCCATAGCCTTATATTTATTTCGTTTTTAAAATATTTAGATTTGTTCTTTTAGGCTTTTTTAGCATTGCAACATTTGATTTTGCTATTGAAAAATTAAAGAAACTGGTATTTTTAGTTTTCTTATTTACTGGTTTCTTTGCACTGTTACTTTATGCATTATATTTTTTTGTTTTGCTATTTTTTTATTCTAATTTCAGATTGTGATTTTTGCTATATTTTTTTGGTTTTGCAATCTTCTATTTTCCCCATTTTACTCAATTACTCTTGGTTTTTCTATTTTTAAATTTGTTATTATGGGATTTTTTATTTTTTCCTTTTACATGTAATTTTTTAGTTCAATTTTTTCATCCAAATTTAAAGAAATAAAATTTATATTTTTGTATTAGATAATAGCGTTTTGTTTTTAAAACTAGTTGAACTTTAAATACAAGTAAAGAATAAAAAAATGTTTATTAAAAGTTTTAATTAATTTATGAGCAAATTTGCTGCAAGATTACATTTAGCAATAGATTGATAATAATTGATGAATAGATTAATAATTGATAAATAAACGAATATTTGATAAATAGAGAAATAATTGATAGATAAATTAATAATTGATGAATAAGTTAATAATTGACTTGAAGTTTATAACAATGAATTAACAAAGAAATGATTAATAAAAAATAAAAAATAAAATTACCAAAATAGTAATATAGAATTATAAAAATACCAATTTAACAACACATAAATAATTGATTTTCGATTTTTAACAGGCGAATAATTAATTAATTATAATAATTAGGCTATTATAATATGGGAAAATGTGTTAATTACTGAAAATTGAAGCTAATTGATCCTGTAATAGATTTAATGAAAGGAAGTTGCGGCATTATGAAACTTAAGGATCCGTAAGGAACATTATACCCTATATTTTTCGGTTTCGCAATATGCAGATGATGACGTGGTCGAAATTGCAAACTCGTCGAGTCTCGTAGTTGCTTTAATGATGCCGTTATTAAGCAAACTTTGGATGCTTCTATATACATAACATTGCCTCCCTCTCACTCTCTCACTCTCTCTCTCTCTCTCTCTCTCTCTCTCTCTCTCTCTCTCTCTCTCTCATCATCTCTTAATATTAGCCGAGAAGAATAGCTTTCTTGCTTACAATAGTGTGAATTTGATGTACAAGAGTAATGTTAATATTCTATAATAAATTGATCTCGAAAATTCTCATTAAAGAAAAATTCAATTTAACACTTTCATCGAATATACGTCACTTTCAATATCAATCATTAAAGGCACTTATTACAAAATTTACTCAATTATAGTCAAAATTTAAATATATCCAGTTTTCTTCTTTTTTTTGTATGGCATATATTTTTTAACTTCTCTTTCAATAATGACCGTTATTTAAAAGAAAATTAATAATAACCTAATAATAATAAATAATAACAATAAATAATTAATAAATTAGTAATGAGAGACAAAATTATTTAATTTTTTTAAATTAAAAAAATACTGAAACTTATTTGATTAGAGAATCAAATAGTTATTCCAAGATTTTTCTGTTCGCTGAATTCAAATTCGATGTCTAAATTATAAACTATAGAATTGTCAGTAGATTCAATACCGAGTGAATTTTTTTAATTAATGCGCAATTTATTAAAAACTTTATATTTTTACCATAATATTGAATTTTTTTAAAGAGGACATAAAAATATATTATTAGCGACATTAAAAACCCCCAACTACATAGGATGAAAAAATTACATTAAACAAAATTCATTAAATAAATTATGTTAAATAATTTATGAAAAAGTTGTTAAAAAATATTTAAACCCACTTGTTAACAATTTAATTATACCAAATTTCGATTATTTGAACATCATTTAATTAAATATATATTAGAAAATAAAAAACTTGGAATAATTTCAAAAAAGGTCAGTACACTTACTGAAAAAAGTTAATTTTACAGAATGATTAGTTTAAAATATAAAAAATTAGAATTTTTTAAGATTTTGATTTCATATCTTTTCTATATTTAATTATTTCTAAAAGTTCTGCCTTAATGTTTTTTTATTTTCAATTATTTTTATCCAAAATTTAAACTCAAAACTTTATTTTTAAATCTATTCAATTCAATTAATTACACACAAAAATAAATAACATTTTGAATAATTAAATGTTTTTTGAAATTTAATTCTCATAAAGAATTTCATTAAAAAATTTATGAATTATTGAATTCCTAAAGAAATTGTTATTATTTATGATATTACTTGAATAATTGCAAAGAAATTCACAAATAAAAAGAATTGGTGTAAAATAATTAAATTCCTGTGAATAGTTTATTATTTACGAAAGTTATTAAATGTTTGAGATGAATTTTATTATTTTTTTTAGAATATTTCATTTAAATAGTAGATATTAAAAATCATTATAAATAATGGAATTTTGCATAGAAATTCATTACAATTTTGAAAATAATTGAATTAGAGAAAAGAATTTTATAATGTATAAACTTAACTAAAAATTTGTTATAGTTCTAAACATAATTGAAATTTGGAGAAGAATTTTATTACTTCAAAAAATAATCGAATTTGCTGCCAAAAGTTTAACTTCACCAAAATTCAATTATTAAAATGTTTTAAAAACCACCAATATTCTCAAAATATCGACTGTTTATAGATACAATTAAATAACTCGAGTAAATCTGATACGATTTTGCTGATTTTTTTGTATAAAGAATGACAAAAGAAATAATTTTGTTAAGTTTATTCAAAATTATTTTAAATTATTGTTTTTTTTACAGAATTTCAAGGCGAAACTTTTTTTCTAATAAAAATGTTTCGTTTTTACGTAAATTGCGAAAAAACATGATTTTTTAAGTTATTAAACTTTAATGAACTTTTTGGTTTCAACTCGTGACTATTTCGTTAAATATTAATTCATTAATTTTTCACAAAATTTACACACACACAAAATATACGTCAAACTATTCCAAAAGTGAAACAATATTTGAAGATTTAAAAAAAAATTTATCCATAATCTACGAAACATTATTTATCTTTACATAATCTTGTAATGTTAAAATTTAAAGTTTTTCTTCGTAAAAAAAATGTATTTAATTTTGTCTTTTGGTTTTGGTTAAATATGATACAATATTTTAAATTAGTTTTTAATATAATTAAAAATGTTGTAATATAGTCTTAATATATATATATATATTAAATTGAAGCTTAGAATCTACCGTTTACTTTTCACTTATATTTAGGTTAAATGTAATAAAACAAATTTTTTAGATAATTTATTAAAAATTACTGGCAATGGGAGTAAAAATTCAAATTCATCTCCGAAGCCTCGTTTTTCAGTTGATAAGATCATATTTTTAAACTGTTTTTTAATTATTCGTAATCTGTATATAAATATTTGAAGTTAAGGCCCAAAAAAGTTTGTTAAATTATGTTTTAATATTTTTAAATTTAATAAAAACGTGAATTTTTTATTTGACAAACTATTCATCATCGAAGCCTTTTTCATATTTGGTAAGCGTTATTGTTTTGTTTTTAATTTTTTACTAATTATTTTTAAATCTCTACTTTTCACTAGTGGAATTTTAGGATATTAGAATGAGGTGTTAAATGAAGTTAAGATAATTATAAACAATTACAATTTCTTTTTCGTTCCTCTAAAACCCTAATACATATTTATTTATCCCTTTTTTATTATCTCTTGTATCTTTAATTCATAACTATAATATATTTTTGTTAATGTGTGTATAATTCTAACACAATCTTTATTTTCCTCGAATGTATAATATTTGTATGTGTGTGAAGTATTATTTAAGTGTATGTATACAATTGACTCACCTATTCGTTATTAGATATTATTCCCTTAAACTTCTTATAATCCTTTTCTATAATATTCATTTTAAATGAACTTTTTATAGCACAATTTCTCACTTAGAACTTTTATTATTCTTCACTTTTTATACTTTATTGTTAATTATCAGTAATACGTATGATAACTTTTTTCATATTCAAAATAATGGCCAATCTGACCCACGACTTACAATCGCGAAGACTCACGGGCAAATGCCCCGATTAAGTTATTTAATAAGAAATTATTATTGTCAAATATAGAAAAAAATTGAATTACTACGAATTCGTGTTCATGACAAACCTGAATTAATATGACAACTATTTATAAAATTTATCAATGAAAGTAAATTTGACTGTATTTATGAATATAGAAGAGAATTTCTAATGAAGCATCTAATTATTCATTTTTTTTTTTGAAAGGCAAAAGAGAAAACCACGAAAGATGATTGAATTGGTTTATTTGGAGGAAATGATATGGAAGAAATGACAGAGTTTTGAAATTTGTATAATGAAGCTCTATTCTTCCTGATGGAGCAAGGGAGTAAAGGGGAGGGAGGGAAAGAGAGATAAAGAGTATGGAGAGGGAAGGGTGCTGTTCACGAATATAATGAGAGAAACAGAGAGAAAGAGAGAGGGAGGTAGGGAGGAGGGGGGGGGGATTCTATTGGACAGAATCGAAGGACGTCAGTGCATATACAAATTTGCCGGACGGTCGTTTGTTCGCAGCATCCATGCCTGAAACAACATCGCTCAAATACCATTATACACATAGAGACCAGTGGAGAGCACGAAATCCGGCATTCGATCGCAAATCTCATTGATTTCATTTTGCCCGGCTCGAAACGAGGCTTTATCGTTCGTTGTTGTAAATACCACCAATGGTTTATCAGATGCAACCAGCACCATTCATTGCTATATGTATATATATATATATATATATATAAATATACAAATATATATACACCTCGTGATGCTTAATGACCTCATAATTCATCTTTCAGAACTATATACATATATATATGTAGACCAATATTCTAATCCCAACAGACTCGATAGAGAACTATCAACAAATCATAAATTAATATTGAAAATGTACAATTCTCATTCAAAACGAAATAGCGCATGTGTTTATGTGCATAATATTTTTTCATTATTCTGTCAATTATTTTTCAATCTACTCCCACTTTTATTATTCGCGAAAATACATTAATGTTGTGAATTATTTTTCTTACACGTTTCAATTGATTGACGAACTGTGGAAAAATTTCTGTCCTAAAGTTTTTTTTAACTATATGTTTAAATTTCAATTTTATCAGAGAAAGAAGAAATGAAACAAAAATTTAAACCGTATGAGGGTTAAAATAATTATTTTAACACTCAACGGTTTTATAATTTTTTAAGATTCTAAAGACTATTTAAATTTTTTTAAGAAATTTATAATTTTGTTAAAATTTCCACTATTTAATTATTACTTTAACATTAAATATAAACATTTTGTTTCCAGTTAAACTAAGGGCCAGTTTCACTAATACGGATTAAAAGTTAATCAATTATTAAATCCTCAATCAACAAATCATAGGTCGTTAAATTAACTTAAACAGCATAAGATTGTTAGGTTCTCATTGGTAACTTTTTCGACCACTTTTCTAGTTAAATATTTAATTAATTGAGCTTCAATTTTGTACGAAAATCTAAAATACAATAAAGAAGGGCAATGATGTGTAAAAGTTTTAATAACTCAAAAATAAAATATTACTAACTACTTTAAAATTAGCAGTTGTCATGGTCACTTTTAATCAATTTTTCCTCTTTACCAATTTCAAAGTGTTTTAATTTTAATATAATTTATTTTTGAATTATTACAACTTTTGTACATCACTGCTTTGCACATACTTTAGACTTTATTACAAAATTTCAACGCACTTTCTTAAATTTAAAAAGAGAAAAATGGTTGAAAAATTCCCATTGAATTTCAAATCTGCATCATTTAGGCAAAACTTAACAGATTAACATTTTTATTTATTAAATTTTAAAGTAATTTTTTTTAATTTCTCGAATCCAGAAATCTTTTTTCGAAAAGAAGTTTTTTGACTCTTCTTTTTTCAGGAATAAACCTTATTTTTAAATTTTTGGAAAATAAAAAAACTAAAAATATAATTTTCTTTAATGTTTAAATAGTAAAAGAAAATGTAGCAAAAATAAATGCAAGAAAGAACAAAGCTAAAGGTATTAAAACCTATATAAATAAAAAGCTATAGGCTAAAAATGTCAAAATAGAAAAAAGAAAAGTAAAAAAGGAGCAAAGTCACAAAAACACAGTCAAATATAATAAATAAAAAAAAATTGTTAATTGATAATTTTGAAAAATTAACTTCTTTAAAAAAAGTTTAGTTTAATTATTTTTTAAATAATTTGAAATAACTGAATTCTCGCGGAGAATTTCCTTTAAATTTAAAAAAATTTTAATTCTTTTTGAAGAATGTCTTTGATTTTTTCGTCACATAATGGACTTTCTATAATAATTTTAATTAAACATTTTTAAAATAATTGAATTTCATGAAAAAAAATTTAACTATATTTATAAAAGTAGTTGAATTGTTCTAATGAATTTATTAAAATTTTAGAAGATAAATAAATTTTATGTTAATATTTGAAGATTCCTTCGAGAAATGCTATTAAAATTGTTTTGAAAGAATTGAATTTCTGTAATGGATTTTACTTTTTATAAACATCATTGAATATTATTGCGAAGAATTTGACAAGTTATAAAAATAATTGAAATGATTCGAAGAATTTATTAAAATTTTAAGAAATAATTAAATTTTTCTGAAGATATTTATAGAAATATTTGAAAATAATGAAATTTTCTCGACAAATTCAGTTAAAGTTATTTTTAAGATTATTGAATTGTTTCGAAAAATTTATTAAAACTTTAGAAAATAAATGAAAAAAAGAAATATTTTTAAAAAATTTCATTATTAAAAGTTTTAACTAATTTAAAAGAAATATTTAAATATTTAAAAGAAATATTTAAAAAAATATTTGAAGTCTTCCGAGTAGAAATTCAATTAAAATTGTTTTGAAAATAATTGAATTCGTGCAAAGAATTTTACTATTTATAAAATTAAATTGAATTCTTGTGAAGAATTTTACTATATTTATAAAAATAATTGAATTATTTCGGAGGATTTATTATAATTTTAGAAAAAAATTGAATTTTCTCGTTAATGTGTTAAATTTTTTAAAACAAATTTAACTCTTTCTAGGAGTACAATTAACATTACTTTACTTTTTGCATTATATTTTTTTGCATTGCTATTTTTTCATTCTAATTTCAAATTATGATTTTTGACATTTTTTTTTTGGTTTTGCAATTTTCCTTTTTCCCAGTTTTAGTTCATTAATCTTGGTTTTTCTAACTTTAAAACTTTGTTATTATAGAATTTTTCATATTTTTCCTTTTTATATATCATATTTTAATTTTATTTTTCTTCAAAATTTAAAGTAATACAATTTTTATTTTTCAATTAGAAAATAGCATTCTGTTTTTGACTTAGTTGAACTTTAGATACAAGTAAACAATGAAAAAAATTGTTAACTGTTCATTATTAAAAGTTTTAACTAATTTAAAAGAAATATTAAAAAAAAAAATTTGAAGTCTTCCGAGTAGAAATTCAATTAAAATTGTTTTGAAAATAATTGAATTCGTGCAAAAAAATTTTACTATTTATAAAATTAAATTGAATTCTTGTGAAGAATTTTACTATATTTATAAAAAATAATTGAATTATTTCGGAGGATTTATTATAATTTTAGAAAAAAATGGAATTTTCTCGTTAATGTGTTAAAATTCTTTAATAAGTTAAACTCTTTTTAGGAGTTTAATTAAAATTTTTTAGAATAGGATTTGTTAAAATTTTCATGAAATGCTTGAATTCTTTCGTAGAATTTCATTTATTTTTGAAAATATGAACAGTAATGAATAATTTTGTACAAAATAAGTGAATTTTTCAAATTTTAATTATGAAATTATTTAATAAATTTGTTAGTAAATAACAAATTTTGTAATTTGCGTAACAATAACAAATTGAATTCCAAATTTCGCGCGTAATTTTTGCTGATAACATTATAATGAACAGTAAAGTAATAAATAATCCTGCATTGAGTATAAGAAAATTAAACTTCCCGCGAACTCGAATACAAAACAGAATACACTGAGAAAACATTATACTTAATTTAAATAGAAAAATGATTTTGAATGATTTTGTTTAATTGAAATTAGTTTGTATGCTTAATTCCAATTTATAGAAAATATTTACTGCTTTGATTCAAAAATAATTTTTGTTTAAATAATTATGTTTAATTCAAACATATTTTCTGTTTTGATTTACACAAAAAATATATTTAAAAATTTTATGTTTGATTTAAACTTAAAAGTTGATTATAAATAATTGAAAATCAACCACAACTTATGTTTAAATTAAGTATATTACTTCTTTTCATGAACCAAAAAATATGTTTCAATTAAACTTAAATATGTTTGACTGTATAGCAAAGATATTTTAAGTTTGATTTAAATAAAATATGGTTGAATCAAATAAATCGTTTTCTCAGTGTACATAAGATTTCAGCTGTTAATTAGCTCGACGTAAAATTCGAAATCAAATTATTCATATATACTTTGATAAGAGTAAAATGAAAATATAAATTCACAAACACATAACTATATATACAGGTCAATAAATAAGAAATTGAATTTTACGCTTTTTGCTGTCACTCCTCGTTAGCAATTGAATAAATGATATTCGCATACGCAGGGCAAAAATATCAAGTTACGTAAATTAATTCTTTTCTAATTAACGTAACGTCGTAAACATATATTGTGTATGTTTTACGAGAAGGGAATATTTTAAAGCATATATTCTATATATATCTATAGATGTATGCATACGACGATAATAATTAATGCCAAGCACTGCGACGAGCTGCCATGGCCGATGAGAGAACAAACTCTCCATACGCTCGAGGGAATCAAGCCCTTCCATGCGGTACGTTCACGCGACAGCACGCTCTGCTAATTAACGTACTCACAGCACTGTAACGTCAATATCGGTCACTTTTATAAAAGTTACCGATATGTACAAGCCCTATGAACTCGTCGTAGCCTTTTTACTCTCACATCAAAATTCTTATCAATCAAGGCATATATATATAAATCATCTCATTATATTATCAATTTAGAAAACATTTTTCACGAAATCTATTTTATTTTTAAATTCCCTGCAATTGGTACGCGGATTTCATTTTTCAAATTAAAAAAATTTAATAACTTCACATATATGACTGTTCTTTGAAATATTGAAGAGGGGAAACTTTTTTTTTCAGATATATCGCTTTAAATGATATAGATGTAACACGCTTCATTCATTACTTTGAATCAAAAATATTCGCATGCAGAACAAATTCATTTACTAAAAATATTTCAGTACGGGATTAATTTTTTTAATAAAATAAATACAACAAGTACTTTTCAGTGAATGAATTTTGGGCAAAATTATTTTATGAAATGTTTTTCTTTCAATGCAATTTGTTAATGACATTTAATTATAATTTCATTAATAATTTTTTTTTTCAAATATAAAAAGCATTCAATTTATTTCAATTAGTATAGTAAAGCGGTTTTTTCATTATACAAAATTTTTTTAATATTTCTCTTTTCGGAATTTTATTGTTAGTTAAATGTTCAATAAAATAAAGAGACTTCTTTTTGAAATTTCATTGTAAATCAATTGTTCAATAAAATAAAGAGACTTCTTTTTGAAATTTCATTGTAAACTACACTGAGAAAACATTATACTTAAATGAAAGACAAAAATAATGTTAGACGATTTTGTTTAATTGAAATTAGTTTGTAAGTTTAATCTCAATATATAGAAAATATCTACTGCATTGATTCAAAAGTATTATTTGTTTGAATAATTATATTTAATTCAAACATATTTTCTGTTACGGTTTAAACAAAAATTATGATTACAAATTTTATGTTTGAAGCAAACTTAAAAGTTAACTACAGATAATTTAAAATCAATCACAATTTATGTTTGATTTCAATATATAATCTCTTAAACTAAACCAGAAAATATGTTTGAACTAAACTTAAATATGTTTGACTGTATAGCAAAGATATTTTAAGTTTGTTTTAAACAAAATTTGTTTGAATCAAATAATTTTTTTTCTCAGTGTAAATGTTTAATAAAATAAAGAGACTTCTTTTTCCAATTTTATTGTAAATTAATTGTTTAGTAAAATAAAGAGACTTCTGTTGGAAATTTTATTGTAAATTAAATATTCAATAAAAAAAGAGTTTTCAAATTTTTTAGAAAGTTTGGTTAATAAAAAATAGAAGAATTTTGTAAACAGACATCGCGATTTAAATTTGAATTAGTAAGAAAATTTGCTAACGTGAATTAGTTACTGACTCTTCGCTTTTGAATTGGTGAATTTTAAATAATAAATTAGAAAAAGTAATTACTATTGGTCAGTAATATTTGCCTAATTCAGACACAAAGAGTAAGTCACTAATTCAAATTAGTAAACATTTTTTTTAATAAATCAAATTAAGAAAGAATAGGCAACAATTATTGTCGAGGATGGTTCCATTTGTCGTGGAAACAAATTTTGTATTTTACTTAAACATTAAATTGCATTCTAATAACAAAAAGTGTAATTTAAATTTAAAAACGGGAATTTTTTGTCAGTAGTAAAATAAAGCTTTCGAAGTTACGACAAATAACATTTTTTCAATTTTTCCAAAATGTTTTTATTTTTTAAAATTAATTTTTAATTGATTCAGTATTCTTTAAATTTGAATTAGTGAAAAGTCGTCCACTATTTGAAATTAATACAACTTTCCACTAATTCTTAGCAAAAATTATATTATTTTATTTTTAATTGTTTCTTTTATAAATCAATGGAAGTTGCTTGAAGGATTATCAGAAATTTTTCCAAAGTGTCTGTAAGTTGACATTAGTAATAAAAGCATTATTTAGTTAGACAGCATTTAAGAACAATATTTTTACCAATAAACAATGTATTAAATTGAGACAAAAAAAGAATTAACATTGTTTCGATGCAGCGTTTTGATGCTATTAAATTTTTTTATATTTAAAAAAATTTTATCGTGAATATTAAAAAAAGCTTTAACCCGACAAAATTTTTGGAATTACTTAAAAAAATGTTTTAGTTTTTTTTGTTTATTAGTCTAAAAAAAATTCAGGCCATCAATTTAGTTTTGATTAAATTCTTTATCAGTAGTTAAACAAATATTAAGTCCGGTAAAGTTTTTTTTATCGATTTTCATAATTTTTTAATCAGTAGAATAAAAGAAATATTTAGCCAGACAAAATAATTCTAGAATTTTTGGAAAATGGTACCATCAATAGTTAAATACGAATATTATCAGACAAAATGTTATCAATTTTTTTTAAAATTATCGAAAATGTATTATTATTATTACTAAATTGTAAAATTATCGAAAATTTGAATTTGCGAGTTTAATTAATAAATACTGACTGATGGATAATAATTATTTAATTTTAGATAATCATTAGTACGTATAATAATAATAATTATATTAGTGATTAGTTGTAATATTGTTTTACCTGAACGTATCATTTAACATTTTTTTCCAATTCAGTATTAGTTGTAAAAGCGTGTTTTCGTAATAAAAAGTTTAAAAAAATTAATTTCAACTTCTTTACTTCTATTTAAATGGAAAATTTTTTATTTCATGAGCCATTTCGATTTTTTAAATAAATTATTTTCAATATTCGTTTTCATTTGTCCAATAAATTGGATATTTTGTTTTCTGTAATAAAAGTGAGTATAGTCAGACATAAAAATCTGAGTATTTAATTGATATTATACCTTTTTGAATCTTGATATTAAAATTTGTTTTTTTTTTAAATTTATGGAAGAGAAATTTTTTTTTGCTGCAGTAAAGCCTCAAATAAGTAATGCTTCGAACTATAGTGAGATTTGAGTTACTAAGCTTCAAACTAGTAAAAATCGAACTTGCGAGCTTAGAACTAAATAGCTTCAAACTAGTAAAACTTCTCAGTAGTTTAAAATTAAGATTTATTTTTTACTAGTATAGATTATTAAAGTAGTAAAGCTTGAAACTAGTAACTAACTAGTCAAAGTCCAAGTGAAAGTCATAGTCTTAGTTAAAGTTAATTCCTAGTCAAAGACTTAATCAAAGCTTCGATCAAAGTCTCTGTCTTAGTCATAGTCAAGATCTAAGTAAAATTTTTAATGTCGTAATTCTCAATGTCTTTGTGAAGACAGGCTTAAAAAAAATTAGTTATTTTGGTCTTATTTTTTTTACTACAAATGAAATTTGACTGAAAATCAAAACTAAGTAAACGATTTGTCAAAGTCAAACTTAAAATCTTAGTCAAAGTCAAATCCCCTGTCAAAATCTTAGTCAAAGTCAAAGTTTTAATTAAAGCCCTAGTAAAAAGCTCTGAAGTTCAAGATCCAATATGGCTGACAAATTTTTTTAAATCGATTAAATTCGTTTTAAATTCGTTACTCGGGGGTTTTCGGGATCGCTGATTACGAATCCGATGTCAGATTTCAAAAATCAAAAATGATGGATTCATAATAATGAACCAGTTTTTTAAAATCCATCAAATTCGCACCTATTGCATCCGCCATTTTTAATTTTTGAAATCTGACATAGGATTCGTAATCAGCGATCCTGAAAACCCTTGAGTAACGAATTTAAAACGAATTTAATCGATTTAAAAAAAAATTTGTCAGCCATATTGGATCCGCCATTTTGAAATATAGAAAACTAACATTGGATTCGAAATCTACGATTTCCGAAATCCTTGATTAGTGAATTTAGTAACTTCAGAGCTTAACTAAATTCTATTACTTCAATTTTTGCTGCAAATGTTCAAGAGATACCAAAAATGAAGAATGTAGTTTCGTTCACTAAATTTAGTGTAGAATTGTCATTTTTAATCCAATCGAGGTCCACAAGGGCTCAAAATTTATGTAATGGTATAGTCTATTAATACAAAAATTAAAACCCAAACATTCTTTCCTGTTTGATGTAGAAAAAAATAGCAAAAGTTACTCAAATTTCTAAAAGTCATCAAAATTGTCTTGAAATTTCATCTTTAATCGACTGTAACTCTCTCAATTTTTGTTGAATTTTATTCTGTGACCTATGGATTGAAAGGTAATTTAATTCCCTTTCCAATGATACCTCATTCATTATATTTTGACAAGCTAATTTTCCTACAGGTAAATTTAAGTGGCGTCGCACCTTGAAAATGCAAAATTTGAAGCTACAGAAAAACTGCACGAGGGAAAAAATTAAAACTATGATTTTTTTACTCAAAAAACACCTGCTATTCGAAAAAAATGTTTTGTACGATTGGCAATTTCACTGTAAACCAGTGTAATATAACAATAACTCATACTTATGTTTTACTATGAATATAATTTTTAATGGCGAAGAGTCTATTTATAATTAATGTTCACACATACAACTGTGTAGTGATAATAATATAGTTAATTATACACTTGTCATATGAATATCTAATTGTTTAAACAATTACAATTTTTTATATTACGATGTTATTTTGTTTGGATTATTAATTTTAGTGAGATCTCAATTACAATTTTTGTTTGGTTTCGTCTTAAAATCTTCTGCAATTATGTTAAAGTCAATTAGAGAACATGTACATAAGATGAGTAATACTCTGAGGTCAACAGGAGTTAAGCATTCTTTCACGTTTCTCTTATTCTCATACCGGCGATATGAGTTTCATATCATTTAGAGTGTCAATTTCTGATCATTTATACTGCACGTTCTAATGAGTAATGCTTAACACTCCCGACGCCGACAAGTGAATGCTCATAAATACAGTTTATGCGTATACTTTTATGTATGCATAACAATCAAATATAAGATTTAAATTTTAAAAAGGTACAAACGTAAAAATTTACTAAAACTTTTTTAATTGCTTGATGTAGTAAGTTTTGAAATTAATGTTCTGAAGTAGTAAAGCTTCGGTAATAGTGAAAATTGGATTTAGTCAGACAAAATGTAAATTAATATCTCTCTAACAGTATTTAGTATAAAATGTAAGCAATCTCTAGGAAAATTTCCCCTGTACTGAATCATCTTTGGTGAGGTCAAAGTTTATTAGTATAATACATGTGATTTTGAAATTGCAACATCAAGATGATGGTTTTCATTGAATTTCCCTTGCCATGTGTGTGTGTATGTGCAACGATACTTTGAGAGATGCATTCAATTCTTGAAAGCCAGAGAAACAGGTCCTGGAGGATTTTCTTGACCACAGCACACACACATAAGGGTATAGGGTTTTGGTCGATTTGACCGCAACTCGGACTAGGAGAGAGTCGTCCTTTGAGTCACGTTACATTTTCAGAGTGTGTGTTTGCTTGTGTGTGTGTGTTGCCATATGGGAGAAGATCGTTTGTGAGCTCTGGAGTTGACATATTTCGCCGTAGGGTCTTGCCTAGTCAGGACGTCTGGGGTCCACCACCAACCACCAGACTAGTTTCTACACGACAACGACGAGGACGATGATGATGACGACTACGACGACGACGACAACGAATGGTCAGAGGTTCAAGGGTAAATAGTGATTTTAACCAGAAGCACCACCCTGGGGACTACTTCTTCTTTCAAGCAAACTCCTTGATATCCTCACTGGCAAATGTTTTCTTTGCAAAGATACCACACATTTTCTCTGTCCCTTTGCTCCATTTTAGATATTTTTTGAAAGTAAATAATATTTTCGGCATGTGTCTGTGTGTCAAGCTGAAAATGCGAGAAAATCTTCCTCTTCCCTTCAAGGTGGTCTTGATTAAAAGGACTTTTTTTTAAATATTTGCACTTCTAGGTTATTGATATTAGAAAAGCGCAATTAAAGATAATTTTTTTTTAAATTAAAGATGAAAACATTTTTTAAAAATTTAAGGTAAAAAAAATACTTTGACGTAAACTAATTTTTACTACTTGATCTATAATTATTATTGTTAAACTAAAAGCAGGGTCCGTGGGTAATTTAATAAACAAGATTAAAGTTCTAGATCACAGTAAATGAATGTTTTATTATTGAACTTGTGTAAATGAGATTTTATGAACGACAAACTGAGCGAGGATGGTTCGCTAACTGACAGAGTTACCAATTACTGAATATAAAACGAGTGTTGACACTGTAAGAAAGATTAAAGTATAAAAGGCGCGAAATTATAAAACTTACAATTATGTCGACATCAATGTTCCATCGTATGTACTAAGAATGTGACAAAATATTTTTTCATTAAAACAAATTTTACTACTTAAAATACAAAGTCTGATGGATAAATTTTCTACTACAAAATTTTTTTATAGAACGGAATTCAGACGCGTAGTAAGTTAGTTAATTGAATTACTAATCTACTAACTACTAATAAAGACTACACTGACAAAACGATTTGTTTGATTAAAACATATTTTATTTAAATAAAAATTAAAATATCTTTGTTATATAGTCAAAGATATTTGAAGAAAATTTGAAAGATATTTAATTGAAACATTTTTTGGTTTATTTAAAGAAATAATATATTTAATACAAATATAAGTTGTCGTTGATTTTAAATTATTTATAACCAACTTTTAAGTTTCAATCAAAAATTAAAATTTTTAAACATATTTATTGTTTACATCAAAACAAAATATGTTTGAATTGAATATAATTATTCAAACGAATAATACTTTTTAATCGAGGCGGTAGATATTTTCTATATATTGCACTGAAAAAAATTTAATTCATTCAAATCATCTATTAATTGACTATTATTAATAAAATATTTACTTGAATCAAATAATATTTAATGGAGACAATTTAATGGAATTTAAATCAATAACTTCAGTATTTGAAGCAAACACCATTTAATTGACTCTAATAAATATTATTTGTTTTAATGAAATATTTAATTGATAATAGTCAATTCATCGGTTATTTGAAACAATTAAATTTTTTTTTCAGTGTGGAATTAAGCTTAAAAACTAATTTCAATTTTTTAAAATCACATAAAATTATTTGTTTATTTGAACCAAAACAGTAAATTTTTTCTATATTTGCTCTCTTGAATTAGTAAAAATGTTTAATGATTAAAATTAGTGACTAACTTTTTGCTCTTGAATTAGTAAATTTTGCTAATAAATCTGTAGAAATTATTATAAGCAAGTCACGAATTGAAATTAATAAATGTTTTAATTCAAATTTCGATAATAAAATTTTGAAAAAAACAAGATCTTTGAGAAGTCACTTAGCCAATATTTTATTTAGATATTATTCAAAAATCGTTAATATTAATGTTTTACAAAAGTTTTAATAACTTCGAAAATAACGAATAATTTTTTTCTTAGAAAATGCAGATTGTCAAAGTTTGACAAAAATAAAAAATTTGAAATAATTTTTTTTGTATTGAAAAAATTATTTTAGAAAATATATTTAAAACACAATACGGTGTAGATTTTTCCAAAGAATTTATTTAAAAAAATATGTTCGAATTTAACAAAAATATTTTTTTGTTAATAAGATTGTTTTACATTTTTTTTGGTCTCTCAAAACATTACAGCTCCGATTATTTTGAAATTTATGTTAAACTAAATCTTCAAAATTCTAATTTTATTCTCTGTAAATCTTTATAATGATAAATTCTTGGAAATTTAAGAAATTAATTTAATTTCACACACCTCTAACATCTTTGTAAAATTTAATTAATTTCTTGAATTCCCATAAATTGATCATTATAATGTTTACAAGGAATGAATTTACAATTTTTAAGCTTTAATTTGACATGAATTAAAAAAAACGGAGGCAATATGTTTTGATATACTCAGAAGGTTATCTTTTAAACTTAATTTTTTTCACGAATGATATTATTTAAAAAAATTTTTTTTTACTTGATAAATTTTTCGTTTAAAACCACTAATAGTAAATAAAGTTTTGCTTTAATACACAGGAGAAATAATTATTTAAATTTAAAAATTATCTTAAGGACATATTCTATTCAAAATTGTACGATCTTTGAAAACATATATCGAAAAAAAATTTACTTTCTTTTTTTTCCCATAATTTTAATGATTGAAAAATGTTTCTAAAAATATATAGTCTCTGAATTTTAACCGTTATCTGACTTTCAGTAATCAAAATTATTTTAAATTATTTTTGTTTTTGAATTAATAAACTGTATATATTGTTTAATGATGTAATTTTATTGTTTTTTATAGGTAGATGTTTAAATTTAATCAAGAAAGATTAATTTTTTTTGTATTTCTCAGAGTAAGTAAATAATTGATAAATTTAGTTCCATTTGATGAATATTTGATTTCTTATATAACAAATCAATTATTCTTTACTAATTTTATTTAAGGGGCATTACTTTAATTTTTTACTGAATAGAGTAAAAAATCTTTCTGACTAAAATTATTTTCTTGTACTGATATCAAAAGGTATAGAAATAAATTTGTTTTTTGTAAAATTTAAAAGATGCGAAGAAAATTATTTTTTAATTTATCACTTTTATTGAAATAATAAAAAATACTTGATACAAAAAATTTATTTGACACAAAACATTTATTTGATACAAATAAATAGTGTTTAATTTAAATAACAATTATTAAATACATAAAAAAAGTATTTCATTAAATTCGCAATTATTTGATGGAAACAAATAGAGAAAATCTGTAAAATACAATTTAATAATAAATATAATAATGAACAATACAGTTTAATAATTCGTTATTTGAATGAATTTTTTTTCATTTTCATTTAAAGTCCATTTTGTCGAGTAATATAATGAAAACTTGTTCAAATATGAAACTGATATTAACTCCATAGGATTTATTTGTCTTTAGTTTTTCATTCTATTCATTTTGTGAACAATTTTATTTTTAATACAAGTGTCAACTTTTTGGCAACTCCAGGAGATTTTCTTCATTCGAGTAAATTCTGAAAGTTGGAAGGAAAAATATCTTGAAATATGGTGTTGGTCGGTTTGGGGGGTTTTTTTTTTATTGTTTTCGTTTTCTCTCTCTCTCTCTCTTCCACTTTTTTCCATCATTTTCTTTTTTGTCTGGTCGCCCGCAAAATGAGACTTTTTTTTTCTTCTTCTCTGCACTCGAAATCCATTCACCGGAAAGAAGATATGACGGAAGGAGCAAAGGATGAGGGTTAAAGGGGAATAGAGGGAGAGTGAGTGGATCTTGATATGACGAAATGTGGAGGGTATCAAGAGAATAGAGGGGTTAGAACAGAAGTCGACTAAATAGAGAGAGGATAGGGGCGAAGGCGTTAACGTTGATGCAGCAGCTATGAAGGGCCAAGTCTCAAGTTTCTTGGGTAATCATAACTTGCATTATATGGCTCGCCGCATTTATACGGATATATATGTATATATAAAGGAGAAAATGGTGTGCATAATATCAAAGCTCTTGGCTCTATTATCAACCTATTTCATTCTCAATCGTTGAAACGATTTTGTTAAACGTTTATTATCACGATGTTATCATTCCTCTTCTAATTCACAATTTTCCCGCAAATCCTTACATCACTTTATTATTCTCATCTCTCGTAATTCAACAATCTTAACAGTTTTAACTTTTAACAAAGTTTAACAGTTTTAACCAAAAAAAAAAAAATCCAAATCAACGTCTATCTATTTTTAGTATATTTTCATCTCTTCATTATTCTTAGTCTTACTAATAATTCTATTATTTTAGGGTCATTTGGGGTAAATGTAAACAGTAGATGTTTCAGCTAAATTTACAAATTAAAAAATAAGTACGACGGCAATATTTTTAACTCAGCTCACCTACAAGATGTTCTGAGTATTGCCAATATTTTATTTTGACAATTGGCAATGCCCTAGTGTAAGTTATCTTTTAATGCAAAAAAGTTTGAAATTGAAAATTTTTCTGTTTCATTATTTTGTCTCGCATTTGCATAAAAATAAATTTAAAAATCAAACAAAAATATGTAATTCTTCCTTATTCATTCCCCAACAAAAATTGACTTTGATTTTTGATTTTCGTCACTTTAGTTAATAAATAATTAAGTGTTTACATTTTTACCCCGAGAATTCGAAAACTCGGGGTAAATGTAAACAGTACTCCAACTACATTTTAAAAGAAAAAAATTAAATGAACTATTAGATCCGACATTTTATAATTTAAAAATTCGATTTTAGATTCTTATTCAGCAACCTTAGAAAATTCTTTTTTTCAAGTTGAATGAAAATCTATTAAAATTTGTTCAAGTTATTCAAGTTTTTACATTACTAATTTTGTAATGGTTGATTGTTTATTTTATATGATACATTATCAGTCAACTGGTTGATTTACCATACGTCTACGAATAATTTTTTTTCAGTTTTTCCATCCCTTAAGACAGTAGTATGCTTGAAATAACTTGTTTCTTAAACCTCGCTTAACTACAGAGGTGTTTACATTTACCCCGAATTTTAGGCAAATTTCAAAATCTCGGGGTAAATGTAAACAGTCAGTTGTAGACGATTCAGGTGCATCAATATTTTTTTGAACCTCATAAAATTTTTCTAGGGAGCTCTAGTAACAAGTTCATGCAAATAAAATCCGTCCATTTTACCTTTTAACAAAAAAAACTGATGTTTTTCGTAAAAAATAGATAAACCGTTTACGTTTACCCCAAATGACCCTACTTTCTTCGACTTATTTTTTTCGTAATTTTATTTATTTTCTACTATTTCTTAATACTGTCGTAAATCTCAATTTACCCACACTTTATTAAATATTTAAACGAAAACATTCGGACAAAGTAACAAATTTTATTTAAATTTTAAGTCTTCGTTTATTTAATTATTATTTTTTGAATCCCTGAAGAGGAAATCATTTAGATTTCAAAACGTTGGAGTAAATAAATATTTTATTTATTCTCCGAATGTTTTCGTGTAATTTGCCTTAATTTATAAAGGATTCTCGGACGTTAAAGATTACTTAAATAATTAAATATTTAATAATATTATTAAAAATATTGAATAAAAATTATTTTCAGTAACACTTTAAAAATAATAAAATTACTTTAAGAATAAATTTAATAAATTCTAAATATTTTCTGATTTTAAAAGAATTCAGTCACCATTATCACTTTTTGCTTCCCTTTAGTTCATTTCATTTATATTTATAATATAAAGAGTTAAATAAAAAATTACTAAAAATGTCAAGAACATGACCAGTTAATATAGAGTTTAGTCACTTATGTAATATTTTACCAGACTGTAAAATATTCATTTAAAAGTAAATTTTCAATAAAAAAAAGTGATTTTCAGTAAAATGGACTTATGCGGTTTTTGCACAAAACTCTTCAACTATATTTAAGGTCAATTTATAACATTTTTCTAAATTATGTTTTTATTGTTATAAAGAAAAATCTTTAAGTTTCTATTTAATGGAATAAAACAATAATTTATTTAAATTCTTTATATTCTCAAATTTGTATGGAATATTTAAAAATATACATATTTTGAAGAAAAGTGCAAGTTTAAAATTATGAAATTAATTAATAGAAAATTTAATATAACGTAATTAATTGAATTTTAATTTAATTAATAATAAAGTAATTATTAATTAAGTATATTAAACATTCAGATTAAATTGTTTTTCAACTTTCACATTATTAACTTATAAGAAATAAATATTTCACATTAAATTTTAAACATTGTTACTGGGAAAATAGTTTAAAAATTATTAAAAATTATGATTATGACACTATATCCCAATTTTCTTCAAAATATGATTAAATAATAAGAAATTGAGCAAATGTTTTCCTTGCTTTAAATAATATTTAACACTTTGTTCAATAATTTTTTAATGTTTTTAGAATTAAAAGAAATATATAATTTCGATTTCTCAGATAAAATTTTTTAACGAAACTTATTTTTTATAGAAAAAAAATAATAAAACCAATTTATACGATTTTCATTTGTTTATAACTATTATGTTCTCAAATGTCAATTAGAATTTGACAGTTTGTTAATTTTGTTTCAAAAAAAGTAAGATACAAATAAAATCAATAATTGTTATAGGAATTAATTACTTCTTATTAATTGAATTATCAATTAACACTTATTAAAAAAAATAATATTGAAGTTTCTTTTGAAAAAATTGACATTAAGAAAAATATAAATGCTGCAAAACTTATTTAATTAATTTCTAAGAAAAATTATAATTTCATAAACAATTGTGACTAAAACACAGAAATTCTTTTTCCAAGAGAAACTAAAAATTTAGTAACCAAAAAATATGATTGACAAATCAAAATTATGGAAATTTGTTTCTTTCATTTCATAAAAATCTTTTAAACTTCTTAGTTTTATTTTCAATTAAAATTGGCGCTAATTTAAAAAAAATCGTTTATTTCTTTATGAATATAAGAATTTTTTCTGAATAGTTTTAAACAAATATTTCAGTTTTCTTTAGTAATAAATAAAAAAAGTTTATATAATAAATGGTACAAATTTATTTCTTTATTCTTCTTTTTCAAAAATAAAAACAGGATTTTGTTTAAAAATTTTATAAAGTTGAAATTATGTGGCCTCATTTATGAATAAATTTAAAAAAATTATAATGTTAATTAAGATTATGATTAAAAAAATTAAAAAACTCATTATACAATTTTTTCCAAAAGAAACTGAAAATTTTGGAAAATCAAAAACATTGACTAGGTATAATTTTGGGACTGAACTTTTCGAATTTTTTTAGCGATATAATTAGTAGTTTGTAAATTTTGTACTTTTTACAAAAAAATAATTTTGTAATCCCTTTATTTAGATAGATAAAAAAATAAACAATTGATTATAAATAAATAAATAATTAAATAAAAGAAAATATAATTTTACAGATAAATGGAGATTTAGTTTTAAAATATGTTATTTTTATTGCAAATTGCAAATACGCAAATGTTATTTTTATTTTAAAATATAATATAATTATTTCAATTTAAATAAAAATTTTATTTTTCTTAAAACAAAAATTTAGTTAAATACACCCGTTGCTTTCAACTGAGAAGTGCAAATAATAAATTGTGTGCAATGTAACTAAATTTATATTTAAATTAAATTTAGTTTTTAATTAAATTTACCAGCAAATACAATTTGAAACAAAGTTAATTACATTTAACTGTAGGTTAAATAAGTTTGTGATTTTTATAATTATTATTATGTTTGCTTTAAAATTGTTTCGCTCTGTGTGTATTACTATTTTTTATAGTGTTATATTTATTTATTATTTTTTATTATTTATATTTTAGTATTATTTTTATTTTCTATTTTTATTATTATCATTAGTTGTTAAAACATTTATAGCTAGAAAAATGTACAGTTTTCTAGTTGATGTTAATACAATTTACAATTTACAATTTTATCGAAAATTATTTTCAAACATTTTTTTCATATTTTTATTAAAAACTACGTGTAAAAACAAAAATGTTCTTAATAAGAGCGTCCAAATTTAATCAATTTTTGTCCAAGTTATGAGAATTTGAAAATAAATTTAACGTAAAAAACATGTATCTCTCAAGTCGCTTTATGAAAAAATTGGAAAAAAATCGTGGTGGCTCATTTCAACGAGCATTAAAAGAAAAAAATTATTTTAAAAAAATTTTAAATGCAAAGGCAAAATAATTTCCGATTTGGTGTGGAATGCCCCATATATAAGTAAATGTGACTAAGTAGGGTAAGTCAATCCAAGTTTAGACATAATAAACAGTTCATTAATCTACTTTTGAAATTTTGTTTTGTTGTTTAGAAAATACTTTAGAAAAAGAAATTGATACGGCACACTGGGTATCAGAGGCAGCGTTGAGCGCAGTGAACTAAATTTGTAAGTAGTATAAGTCAATAACGGTCAGACATGGTCTGGATATTCACTGTCAGCGATAATATCATTATCAAAGTATGTTAACTTGTTAACACAAGTTAAAGTGAATTATTATCCGTAATTATATTAAATTCTTAGCTCTTTTTATATTCTCAAGTTAATTTTTTCTCAAAAAAACAAAACAAATTTAATATCATGATAATAGAAAATTTTTTCTTTATTTGTAGACAAATTTTTTACTTCTCGCAGAATATGATTAATTGTACGTTACAAATTTTTTTAATATAATTCCAAAAAAATGATCTTTCATTATAAATAAGCAACAATTCTTTTTGAAATACGATAAATTTGGCAAATTAAATTAATTATTATCATTTAATTATTTATAAAAAAATAATGGAATATAGAAAAATTTTAATTAAAATTTTTTTGAAAATTAACATTTTGGAGAAGTTACAATGATTGCAAAAATGTTATAATTTTTACAAGTAATAAAATTCTTACAAATTTTTATGAATTCAATTATTTTTATAACAAATAAATTTATTTTAGGAATTCAATTCTTTTCATAAATAATAAAGCTCTTCGCAGAATTTCAATAATTTTTAATTAAATTTTGATCAAATTCCTTGAAAACTGTAATTATTTAAAAAAATTATATTAAAATTCGCCAAAGCAATTCAATTATTTAAACATTTGTTGATAAAATTCCTCACCAGAATTAAATTAAGGGCATTTGAACCATTATGACGTCACAATTAAAAAACTCATGCTTTTCCCTCGTGTGACGTCATAGTGGTTCAAATAGCCTTAAAAAAAACACTAAATTATTAAATAAATTATTTAATGTTGTATTTAAGTAATAAAATATTTTAAAAAAAGTTTCAAATCAAAATATTTGCTAATTTAAATTTTTTATACTTTTAACAGTTTTAACTGACAATTTTTGAAGAAATAATTTTTTGGTAGAGATCAATTTAACTTTTTTTTTTAATAATTTGAAGTTATATGCAAATTAATTCAGTATGAAAATTGAAAATTTTCTACAAAAATATTAAGAAATGGAAAAATTTAATGTTTTTTTTCCAAAAGAAAAGAATCTGTTTGATAAAAATATTGTTATTGAGAATTACAAATTATGCATAAAATGAATATCTTTTCTATTTCTTAATTATAATTTTTAAACAAATAACAATATTCTAATATTTTTTATAAATGAAAAGAATGTGGAAAATTTCCATGATTTATATCAGTCACTGAAATTTATGATGGAAAAGTGTATAAAAAATGAAATTCATGTTATAATTACAAATTCCTTTCTTAATTTTCTTATTTTTTAATTTCAAATATTACTTTATTATAAATCATGAAAAATATCTTCATACACTCACAAAAATGATCTATTAACCATAAAACTAATTTCCTTTCAAAACATGTCCTTTAACTATCAACAAAAATAGTTTTATTGTAAAAGGAAACTTTTAAATACAAAAAGGTTAGAAGTTTATTGAAAAAAAAGAAAATCCTTTAAATATTAACTGATTTCTTTTGATTTTTAAATGAATCCTTTTCATGTCAAAAGGATAATTTCAAGTTATTTGACATTTGTAAACATGTTAAAATAATAAAAAAAAAATTAATTACTCGTCAAATAATGCAAAGATAATATACACAATTTTGACAATAATTATTTATTTATAAAGCAGCAGTGGATAAATTTAATATTTAATTTAATATGTAATAATAATAAAACTAAATTTTTTCAATGAAATAAACAGTGTATAAAATTTAAATAAAATATTAACAATTTTAGATAATTATAATAATGATTTATTTATTCGAAAACAATAATTTAATTCATTAAAAATGCAGAATCTAAAAAGTCATAAGTTTTTAAAATTATAAAAATTGTTAAAAGGTTATATACATGGAAATTATGATGAAAGAAATTTAGTTCTTATATTTTTTCCCTGACTATAATTATATAATTATTACCAGGTTTGTGATACCATTTTTTTTTAATTTAATTTCAAATATTTTATAAATTTGAGTCAAAAATAAATAAATTATTATTATAATTAAATAAATAACTAAATTAATGAATTACTGATAAGACGAATAAATAAAACTACTGATAAAATGTTTCTTTTTAATAGTGAACAAAAATCATTTAATAATTAAAGGATATAATTAAAAGGAATTTCCTTTTAATAGAAAAAAAATTTGAATTTTTAAGTTGAGTTGCACAGAAAAAAGGTTAGATTGACAGTTATGAAAATTTAATAAAGAAGCATGAAAATAATTTAGATAATACAAATTTCTTGATTGATATTTCTTAAAAATGAGCTAATTTACTTGTATAAATAGATTATTATGTAAACAAACCCAAATTAATAGATAAAAATTGATTTTAAAACTTAACTATAAAATGTCAAAAGTCACTACAATTTATTTACACTTTTCTAAAAAGTATATAAATATTTAAAAATTTATTACTATTTAATGTAAAGTATTTTTAATGTACTTTTATAATATGTGCTAACTTTTTAATTTTATAATATAGAAATATAAAAAATTTTACCTTTAATATTGAGTGTTTCATGATTTTCAGTGATTTTACTCACTTATTTCTTCTCAGGAGGTTGACCAAAAAATCCAATTTTTGTCTTAATATTTAAGATTCACCTTCTTTTTCATTCTATTAAATTTTGGTGATGGAGAACGAACTACTTTTAAGTTTAAATTTAGTTTTAAAAATCTGCTGAAAAAACGCATTTTTTTGGTTAAAATGTAAGTATTTTTATAATACTGAAGTTGGCTATCTCAATAGTCTTGCAAAAATCTACTTGTATTTAACCAAAAAAATGTGTTTTTTTCAGCAGATTTTTTAAACTAAATTTAAACTGAAAAGTAGTTCGTTCTCCATCACCAAAATTTAATAGAATGGAAAAGAAGGTGAAACTTAAATATTAAGACAAAAATTGGATTTTTTGGTCAACCTCCTGAGAAGAAATAAGTGATTAAAATCACTGAAAATCATGAAACATTCAATATTAAAGGTCAAATTTTTTATATTTTTATATTATAAAATTAAAAAGTTAGCACATATTATAAAAGTACATTAAAAATACTTTACATTAAATAGTAATAAATTTTTAAAAATTTATATACTTTTTAGAAAAGTGTAAATAAAATGTAGTGACTTTTGACATTTTATAGTTAAGTTTTAAAATCAATTTTTATCTATTAATTTGGGTTTGTTTACACAATAATCTATTTATACAAGTAAATTAGTTCATTTTTAACAAATATCAATCAAGAAATTTGTATTATCTAAATTATTTCCATGCTTCTTTATTAAATTTTCATAACTGTCAATCTAACCTTTTTTCTGTGCAACTCAACTTAAAAATTCAAATTCTAAGTTTAATTCAAAAAATTTTATAAAATAATTCTCAAAAATGAAATCTACGGATATTAAACATCATTTTTACAAATTATGAGATTTTTTAAAAAATAGGCCGCAACGCCTTCATGTGAAATATAATGGACTGACCCGGACATAAAGAATAATTGAAAGAATTTGTCGATTATTATTATAGTTAATGTTTTGTCTGAAATATTCTTTTAAAAAAAAATATGAAAACATATTTTACAAACTAGTAGGGAAAGAAAAATGAGTAAATGTGAAAAAAGTAAAGATTGACAAAAAAAAACGGTAAAATTTGAAATGTGAACTCCACGGGAGTATTTTTCGAAATTGCCAATCAGACGCGGATAGTTGTGTTTGGAAAATGATAAATTTTTGCATCAGTACTTCTCTCGAAATAACTGGAATTGTTAGTGGCTTCAAAACCAGTTACCCATACCCAATTTTTCAAAGCCCTGATTCGATCAAAGTGCTTTTACGAGGCATGTCCTGCATAACTTTTGTTGTACGCTTTCTCTATATCTATATATATATATATATACAATGTAACATGTTTTTCGCGCAGGTCAACGACCTCGATACCGAAAGTAGATTCGATCAATTTTGTCCCTCCCTCCCTCCCTCCCACCCTTTAAACCCGATAGCTAGAGGGGTTTGGCGAAACAAGTTGAGAAAAATACAAGAACATTACTATGGAGACCTGCTGGATAGAGAGAGAGAAAGAGAGAGAAAGAGAGCGAAATTGAGAGAGGGGGGAGGAAGGGAGGCACAGTGGTGATGCGTTAACGTGAATCGAAAAGTTGATAGACTCTCTGTACGCGTGCATCTAGACATTCTGCCACTGTCACATTCAATTCCAAAGTCCTCGAGTTTTCCAGCAAGGCACCATTCTTTTCAACTTTATTCAAATAGAACGTTCTTTTCTTCTTCTCTATTCTTAGTATTCAACTTGAAAGCTTCATATATATATATATATATACATATTTTTTTTGTTCATTGCGACCTTTTTTCATGTTTTAACGAATATTTCTGTGACCGACTTATTTAAAATTTTCTTTCATAACTACGAGGAAAATACGTTTTTAACTGACAGCTTCTTTAAAAAAAAAAAAAAAAAAAATTCCAAGAACAGACAATTGTAAAATTGTTTTTCTTTCGGAGAAAGAAATTTCCTCTATTATTTCTTTTTTACTCATAATTTCTCAATTAACGATTATAATTAATAAAAAATTATTTTTATATAAGAAAAAAATAGTTTATTTCAATGATTCTTCTGAATGTGACATTTTTGATGTCTCGATTAATTTTAAAGAATATCTACTATTTAATAATTATTATAAATTTCCATAGTGAAAATTTAACACTTATTTATCATTTTCAAAAGAAAATTAAATAATTCTATTCAACAGAGTTTATGTAATAACTAAATTACTTTTATCTGCAAAGCCTTTTCAACAGGTCTCCAGTAGGACTTTTATAAGAAAACCAAATTTTTATGGTTTCTTTTATACTCTCTGAAATTTTTTGAAAATAGTGTCAGAAAGTACAATGTTTTTTCTATCATTATGTGCATTTTCAAAATTTTTAGACCTCACTTTTATTTTTGATAAAAATTTTATTTATCTACAATAAAGTAGTCAGTATTTTTTTGATTCCCAAGTGTTTTATAGTTCAAATTGTTGTGTCAAAAATTGCGACAATTAATTTTTAAATAATAAAATAAGTAAAGTAAAAAAATTTAATCAAAAACTTTAAAAGAGGTACAAGTTGCCATTGTCAAAAATATTTAATTATTTTAGGAATCATTTATTTTTGTAGTTCAATTATGATAAAAATTTACTAAAAAAAATTTCATTTTAAATTTTAGAGAATAATTGCAAGTGTCAAAGTAGAATTCTTTAGAAATAATTAAACATAAAAAAAGTTTTTAAATTGAAATCTTCAAAAATTCTAATTGCTGTAAAAGTACCTTTACTGACATCTATTGAAATTATTAATTTGATAACTTACTAAAAGATTTAAAGTTTCGAATAATGTTATTTAAAAATTATAAAAAATTATAAAAAATTATTCAATTTTGTAAGACTTGTTGTTCAAATTAAAAAAAAAAAAATTTCAAATAGGTTTACATTGAAGATGTTTTGAAATTTTATGCAAGTAAAGAACAATAAGTATTAAAATTGTATTTAGAAGTTTCGAAAAAATTTGTTACTTGAAAAAATGTAGGAATTGAAAATTTTTTTAAATGCTTGTACTTAAAAAAATAATTTTTTAAAATTCAAACAATTAAAAGTTTTTTCAAATTTTATTGAAATAAATTTTATACTATAATTAATTTTATTTGTTTACTTTCAAAATTTATTTTGAAATATAATCGTACTTTTTAATAATTTTAATGGAAAATTCGAAAAATAATTAAAATTTAAAAAAAGTTGGATTTAAATGTATTACTAAATTATTTAATAAAAAATATTTCACATTCAAGTTGTTGTTAGAAATATCTTAGCGATTTATCCCACCAGTTGTTTAAATAATTCTTAATTTTTTCTTAAATTAAAAAAAAATATTAAAAAAATGATACTTTTTAATAAATGAATAATTTTCATTAGATTTCAAAATGAAAATCTTTAAAAGTAGCAATGTCAATATTAATTTCCCGTTCGTGTTGCTATGCTAATTTTTTATAATACAAAAAGTATTTTATTTATTTATATACAAAAGTATAGTAACCATTGCGATAAATTAACAATTCCTTTTTTTTAAACACATCAATATGTTGTATGGTGAAAATAGTTATTACTGCATTTCAGAACATTGAATTTCTTCTTAATTATTTAGTTAATTGACCATGATAAATTCATAGAAATATTTATTTCCTTTCAGAAATTATAATTATTTGGAAATTTAAAGGAATCCTTTTGTCTCTTTGAAGATAAAATTATTTTCTCATTAATTTTAAATTAAATTAATTATTACTAATTGAATTGAATTTGAATTTCACAAAAGGATTTTTCACCATTGATGTTAAAATATTTATTTCCAAAAAAAGTCCAGGGATAAAGTCATGTATATTTTTTTTTGTTTGTCAAAAATAGATTAAAAACTGTAAAAATACTCTCTTTCTCTGTTAAAATCGAATGAAACGAATGTCATTCAAAGGCAAATATTTTATTCTACAGAGATATTAAAAATTAAAGAAGAAATTTTTTTATTTAGTTTATTTTTGAATTAATAAGTGAAATGTTTTTCACTTTTTTTTAAACTCATGTTCGCTTTTAATTAAATTTTCAAATCGTGTTTACCTAAATTAAAAAAAAATCTAACGTAATATAGTTTTTTTTATTTTAAAGTGGAATTTAATTTTGTTAAAGAAAGTTCAACCAATAATGTCGTTTTCTACTGTGTCTGAAATTATGTCTGACCAAATCTGTTTTCTACCACTTGATATGCAACTGGAGTTTAATAATTTTGCTAAAAAAACTACTCATATAATTGTAAAATGATGAGAATTAAATTGGCTGATTTTTTGATTTTGGTTACTAATGCCAAAAAGAAAATTTATATTCAGAAATTTTTTATTGAATACGTGCTAAGAAAAATAAAAAACTTTAAATAATTTCAGAAAAAAATTCAATTTAACATTTTAAATATAATTAATTCTACAGAATTCTCAGTTATAAGTATAAAAAATACAAACTTTCAAAGAATTTAAAACCTTTTTAAAATATTAATTATTTCTTAAAATTCATGCTATAATTCTTTCAATATTCATTATTATCTAAAAGTATAACTGAAATTCATTTTTAAATAAATTTTTATTAGAGAATTCAATAATTTAAATGCAAAATAAATAATTTATTGAATAATTACAATTCTGAAAAGTGAATTTTTATAAATAATTTTATTAAAACAAGAACAATTACATTTGTCGATGAATTAGATTAAATTTTTTTAAATATAATCAAAATTCTCTGCGATAAGGTTTCTTTTTATAATAATTGAAATCCTTAAAAGAATTTAATTATTTATGAAAATAATTAAATTATTGCGAAGAAATTCATAAAAAATTTTGCAAATAATGGATTTCATATAAAATTAAGGAAAATTTTTGAAAATAATTTAAATATTTAGGAAAATATTTAAAAATTCTTGAACATAATTGATTTTCTGCAAAGAATATAATTGTTGTTGAAAACAATTAAATTTATGCAAATTTATTAAAAATTTAATTTTTTATTTGCAGGCATAAAAATTAAATTTTGTTCCAAGTTAGCAAAGTAGTCAATATTTTTGGTCAGAATTTTTTTTTGTTTTAATGTTATTTGCAATAGGAATTTGTCGTAACAAAGTGATTGAATCATTCGTAAAGTCAAACAGAAATAACATTTGAAAAACTTTAATTACTTTACTTTTTAAAGGCATAAATATGAATTAATTTAATTTTCTAATTAAACAAAAAGATGGTTATAATTTATATTTCACAATCAAATTTTTTGCACAAAATTTGTTTTTTTTAATATTTGATTTCTTTTCAGTAATAATAATAACAAGAAATTAAATAGTTCAATTAGCTGACGTGACATTTGTTACTTATTTATATTATTTATAAAACAAATTTTAAATACAAATTTCATAAAATTCAATTATTTTTTTAATTTTTAAATAAAAACTTTATCCAAAATAATTCATAAAAAATCATTTTTTCTTAATATTTTTAATCAAAAATTAAATTATTTAAAAAAATCAATTTTAAATCTGTGAAATCTAATTATTGGTAAAAACAGGAAGAATTTTGAAATAAATAAAATCTTCTCAATGCTAAAGAATAACATTTAGAATTTTCTTATGCATTCTTGAAATTGAATATTATTCCATCAGTTTGGCAAAATTCCCTGTTTTTCTCCTAATTTCCCTGAATATATTTAGAAGAATAGTGATTTTTTTAGAATTCTTTTGAATAATTGAATTTTTTAGTATTATAATGACATGAAATATCAAACGTTTTTTTTTATGAAAAATAATAATTAAAAGTAAATTTTTGTATTAGTTGGACTAGAGATCCATGCATCAATAAATAAAATATAATTATACTGACACCTAAAATTTGTCCCAGGAAAATTATTTTTTACTACTCAATAATTACTATAAAAGTTTAATACTTTTCTGATCAAAGTTATTTTCCTACATGCTATTGAAATTTTATAATCTTTCCAATAAAACTATTAAATAAATTGAATTAAATTCTGTGGAAGAAAGGCATAACAGCATAACTGCATTTGTCATGATTTCGAGATAAATTAATTTTAATGTTCTCTCACTTCTGTCAATATTCAGAAAATCAACAGATTTGTTCGGTCTTTTGCATTAAGTATTACTATTTATTATATTTTCAAAATTCGTTTATAACATTTAATAAAACACACGATATGGTATAAATTTTGATAATTTTTCATCGGAATCATGAGTTTTATTGCACTTATGCGGTTATGCAAGTTCAGTTTGTACATAAGTTCAACTTCAGACACTTTTAATGTCACAATTTATTTTGCTTTGATTTGTCATAATAATAAGATTTGTTCACACAAACAAAAATTAAACTATTAATTCGTTAGAAAAAATTATAAGAGTTTATTTTTTTATAAAATGTTTTTAATTTATTAAAACGAGAAAAGAAATGTACTTTACTGAATTTGTCAATTTATTTTTGAAACACTTTCCAAAATTTTTTAGAATAGAAATAGCCTTAAAAATAAGTACATAATTAAATGCACAATTTATGTTATAAAAAATTTGTTTTATTAAAATAAATATATTTAATTTAAAGTACAAAAAATGTATTTTACTAAAAATATTTCATTACAAAATTCTTATTGTTTTTATTCTTAAAGGTTATTTTTATTTTTAATTATGTCAATTGTTTTTTAAACTGAATGCAGTTATGTTATTATTCTGATCTCCTTTTGTCAAAAACGCAATTATGCGATTATGTTTTCCATTAGTTTCTACATTAATAACAATTTTAATTTTAATGATTTTTCAGCTATTGAACTTTGAAGAGCAATATTAAATATACACAAATCTGATGTTATCTTAAATTTGATAAAAATGTCAGTTATGCATTTCTTCCACAGAATTGATTACAAGGTACTAATTTTTTAATTTTGTCTGACCAAAACTAATTTCTCCTACTTGACTTGATGAAAACAAAAAAAAATAATAGAAACATTTATATTATGTTTGAGTAATATTCAAACAATGGAAATTAAATTAAAAAGATGAAATTATCGAGTGAAAAAAATAATTACACACTTTATTATTAGAATATTCTTTCCAATTTCAGAGCTTTTTTTTTTGTTTCGATAATGTCTGTGCGATATCCGCCAAAAAAAAAAGATTACAAACGAGATAATGGCAGTGAAATGAAAAAATCTCGGCGTGAAAGAAAATCGATTACTGCCAGTTATAGAGAGAGGGAGAGAGAGAGAGAGAGTGCCTATCTGGAAAAAAGGTCTGCTTAGCATAGAAAACTCATCTCTCGACGCAGTAGTGGTAGTAGAGGAAGGCTTGCGTTTCGCGGGACCGAAATTTTGCTAATGCTCTCTCTCTCTCTCTTTCTCTTTCTCTCTCTCTCGCCCCATGCTTTGGTACCAGTTCGCTTCCTGCTTTCTGCCTCGAGTAACACGAGTCTTTGGAGCGGAACGACGACTCGTTGGCTCACGTTACTCCAATACCCCTCTACTTCGGCTTTTCTCTCTCTCCCCTCCACCTTTTAACCAAAAGCCATCACCATCCTGGTGTTCCTGGCGACAAAACCATGTGCTTTGCAGGGGGTATGTTATTAAAATGTTGAATCCCAGCACCTCACGCGACGTGAAATCAATTTTCCTTCTCGTCTATCCCCTTTCTCGATTTATATCTATATATATATACACATACATATATGTTACCGCATTACTCGACTACGAATGTAATTTAGATTTCATCAACTCGACTTCTAGCGTCTGCTTAACTTCAGGATTAAACCTGACGCTCAAGTTTCTGTCTTAAAGTCTTTAATGATAATATCGACTGCGACTGAGCAGGATATAAACTCTCATCATGTGTTCACCTCTCTTAATTCTATTACTTAACTTATTAATATACCAAAATAATAGTGAAATTAATATAAAAATAATAATGAGAATAATAATAATAATAATGTTTGCCCTACTGTCAAAATAGGTGACTCTTTTTAAATAATTTTTTTTTACCTAATATTTTTCAGTATGTATTCAATTTCCGTAAGACTCAATGTTAAATGTTGAAATATTAAAATTGTTTATAACTTTTTTCATTGATACCTAAAGGTCTCCAAAATTAACTATAGGTGCACATCAAGTTTAAAAAAAAAATCTGTTCATTAATTCAATTATCGATAAAACCTCCTTAAGAATGATTAAAATCTTCCAACTCAGAAAAGAAGGTATCTTAAGGTCATGTTATTCAGTGGGAAGTTTTTCCATAGTAAAGTAAATGGGGCACGTGACCACTGAATAACATAACCTTAAATTGAAAAGACAAAAAATTTAAATTAGAAAAAAATAATCTTAATCTATTTTGTTCGAGAAGTCCATTTTTTCCTTTGACATTAGTACTTACTATTTATAAACGCTATATAGGTGAATAAAATGAACACATGGTGTTTCCTATGTATTTTTTTTGTCTTCTTTTAGAATCTGTTAAAAAAATTTAACTTTTGACTGAACGATAAAATTTTGTTTATAATTTTGAACGGACAAAAAAACAAATTGCAGACACATTTTCTCAACACAAATATCTAAAATTAGTATAAAAATGACATCTATAATAATATTTTATCACTTTGACTAATAACCAATATTTTAAATAATTTTTATGAACAAATTGTTTTTTCAAAGACAAAAATATAAAAAAAAATTTGTTTGTTTCTATATCGCTCTTATTTTTATAGTTCCAATGAATGTTAAAGATAAAAATTGAAAATTGTTTAACATTATTATTTTAAAAAGTCATAAACAATTTAATAAATTGACAATAATTAAAGATGAAAAATAGTGTTTTACTTCACCGACTGTTTTACTATTCTCTTAATGAGTCTTTAAGATAAAAATTTCTTACCACAATTATTTAACAACTTTGTAAACAATTGTTATAAACAAGTTTCAAATTAACAACAAGTAAACAAGAAAAGATTTCATTTTTTTCTATCACTATTTATTTTCAATAAGATTAATGAATTTTGAAACTTTAATTTACTTGTTAAAATTTTTAATAAAATTATAAACAATTATTGTTAACCAAGCGCACATTAACAACAATTGAATATAAAAAAATCCTTTTTCTTTCAACATCTTTTTTTCTATATGGTTCACACAATCTTGAAACTTGAATTCTAATAACGTTTTTAAAACGCAAACAAAATATTTGTCAGGTTTATTGTTTATTAATTATTTACTTCAATGTTGCTAGGTGAAAAGCAAATTTCCGGATGTTCCAATAAATATTAATCTAGTAAAGGCAATTAGTAACGAACATAATAGTTCTCCATAAATAAAAATATTTTCACCTTCTGTTGTTGTAAATAAATAATATATTCACAAGAATTGTTTATAATTTTGTTGAAAAATATTAAGGATTAAATTTAGATTTTTAGGCATAGAAAAAAATGAACTGCATAGAAAAAAAGAATATTGGAAAAAAAAATTTTGTATTCAATTGTTGTTAATATTTACTTTGTTTATCACATTTGTTCATAACTCTATTGATAAATGCGAGGATAAGCATTAATAGATACAATAATTGTGTTGTAAGATTCATTAATCACTATTGAAAATAAATAGTGAAAGAAAAAACGAAATCTTTAAATCTATTTCTGTTGTTAAATTAGAATTTGTTTATAACAATTGTTTATGGTAGTTGAATAATTGTCGTCATTAAGTTTCGTCTTAAAGATACATTAAGAGAACAGTAAAATAGTCGGTGGAAGAAAACACTATTTTTTTGACTTTAATTATTGACAAATTTTAATTTGTTTATAAAAATTGTTTAAAATATTGTTAAATTACAGATTCTAAAAGATAATTATAAAAAAAAAGTTTTTGGAAATTATTATTCAGTAATTTGAAGGTATTGAAACAGTAGTAAAATACAATATTAGTCAAACAATGTGCCATTTTTCCTTATTAGTTTTATTTATTTTTAAAATAATTTTTTTTTATGTCAAATTCTTGTAAATTTACTCTCGCAATTTTCTTTATAATAAGTGTAGAATTTTAAATTGAAGATTACTTCTAAAAGATGATTACTTTCTTGACGTTAATTATAATTAAACTTTTTCTTATCAGTCAGTCCGTCCTGTGACAAATTTGAAGAGTAAAAAGAAATTAAAGTTATAAAAAAAAATTTTCTATATAGTTTCGAGAAATTATACCCAACTAATTAATCATCATGTAATTAATCATTTGACCTTAACTTTCTGATCAATACTTATTTTCCAATTTAGACATTCAATTTTTTTTTTCTTTTAAAGCTATAAGATAGTTTTTAATAACTTTACTAATACTATAACATTCGCGGAGCGTCTATGGATTATGGATTAAACTTTAATCATTAAAACCTTCTCAAAGAAGCTGTCTTTTACACAATAAATTGTAATTCCCAAGAATTTCAAGAATATTTTATTAAAATTTTATAATATAAAAACACAAGATTAATTTCTATATTATATTTTCTGTTTTATTCTGTATTAGAAAAAATTAGGCATATTATGTTAAAATTATGGTAAACACGATTTTATGTGAAATAAATTAAAAAATTGGAGATGAAATTATTATTATCGGGAATATTGATTCTTTACAGTTTTCTTGAAAGTATATTGATCTAATTGATTGCTTTTATTTACTAACTTTTTACAGAATACACTTAGAAACTTGCAGTTTTTTCAGAATTTTGTAATTACTAAGCTCTATATGATTATAAGTACAGAATAGAAATTGAATTCTTATATAAACAATTTTCAAACAAATTTTTGTTGTTCTTTACCAACTTTTTAACGAATCCACCCATAACGTTGCATTTTTTCCTAATTTTGCAATTTGCTAAACTCTATGAGTAAAAATGAAGTATAATAATTAAATTATTATTTAATCAATTTTTATAAAAATTATTGTTTAGTAAAGTGCAAAATTTGTAAAAAATTGTAATGTTTCAGGTTATAATAATAATCAATATAATTTATCAATAGAGCTATAAACAAATTAAATATTAAGAACAATTGAATATTAAAAATCGATTTTTTACAATATTATTTTTTCCATGCAGTTCATACACCTTGAAATTTGAATTCAATCGTAAATATTTTTTAACAAAATTATAAACAATTCTTGCAAATTAATTTTTTATTTACAACAACAGAAGGTGAAAATATTTTTATTTATGGAGAACTATTATATTTGTTACTGATTGCTTTTAATGGATTAATATTTACTGAAACATCCAGAAATTTGCATTTCATTTAGCAACAATAAAGCAAATAAACAATAAACCTGACAAATATATTGTTTGCGTGTTTAAAACGTTTATTAGTCTCGTAAAATGAATTGTTAATAACTTTATTGAAAAATATTAATAGATGAATTAAAGTTTCAAGATACATTAATCCTATTAAAAATAAATAGTGAAAGAAAAAACGAAATCTTTACTTGTTTACTTGTTGTTAATTTGGAATTTGTTTATAATAATTGTTTAGAAAGTTGTTAAATAATTGTGATCAATAATTTTTATCTTGAAGACTAATTTAAAAAAAAAGAAAAATCAGTAACCTACAATATTATAGAAATTATATAGATTTTTTTGACAAAATGCAGGCGAAATTCGACTCGAATTACTGGAAAGAGATAAAATTGCAAACGAATAAATAAGATCGTCTTTTGTTTTGTTAGAAACTTCACGCTTTCAAACGGATTTTTAAGATTAAAAGTGAATTTTTGCCTGCATTTTGTCAAAAAATCTACATTATTTCTATAATATTGGAGGTTACTGATTTTTCTTTTTTTTATTTCAATGCTTGAAGTTTTGTGCATCAATACATCGTAATTTAATCTTTCAAAAACATTGAGAACATTCTTCAATTTGCAATTGTTTAAAATAATTGTTAAAAACAATTATAAATTTTCATTTTTTAGCAATCGCTTTATTTAATCCTTGAAGTTTCAGACTTTAAGCTTTAATTTTAAAAAAATTCACTTAATTATCTTTATTTGTTTCAAAGTAATAATAAAATGAAAATAAAATGACCCAAAACTTTAACACCTAATTACTTTAAAAATATTTTTTTTTGAATATTTCAGGGGCAAAAAGTGTACTCATATCTACCAAAAGTGATAGATAACTTAAAAATTGGAGACAAAAATGTTCCAAGTGGCAGGTTTCACTTATTTTGTTCTTTTCTGAGATGGAAGATTTTAATTATTCTTAAGGAGATTCTATCAATAATTGAATTAATGACCAGATTTTGAAAAAACTTGATGTGCACCTAGTTAATTTTGGAGTTAAATTTTTGATACCTTTACGTTTACACGGAGAAAAATGGATTATACAACCTTTCAATGTTTTAGAATTATTTCTGGTATTCACAATAGATTATAAATTTTACAACCCAAAATCGAATCAAATTATAATTCTAGATTATTACTATAGCAACAATTATAGCATTATGCATTTATTTATCATTAGCTTATTATTGATTATAACCATTTTGAGTTTAAATATTACAAGGAAATATTATTTTTAACCTTTTCTTAAAAATATCAAAATCAAAATTCTTTCTTGTTTTAATTTTGATAAAATAATACTGCGCATGTAGAAGTGTGATTGAACCTTAATTTTGTTGCAAATGTCAAATATATCAGAAGATAATATCGTTTTTACTTACGAAATCTAAAATAAAATTTTAGTCGATTTCTGCTTCTATAAAAAAACCGAATTGCAGTATTACAGTATCAGAATTAAAATAGGAAGTAAATTTTGTTTCGTTACAGTATCAGAATCAAAACAAGATGTGAATTTCGTTTCGTTACAGTATCGGAATCAAAATAGAAAGTAAATTTTGTTTCGTTACAGTATCAGAATCAAAATAGGAAGTAAATTTTCTTTCGTTACAGAATCAAAATCAAAATACATTAATAATTTTGTTTTGGAATATTTTGGCCCACCAAAAAAAATTTAGTTGTCATAAATTTTATGTTATAATTTTGTTTTCATTTCCTTACAAATGGGTTGACTGACAAATTTGTCCAGTAATGTAGAGTGAAAGTGAAGTGAAAATAAATTTTTGGTAAAAGTGGATAAGTTCTCATCTAAACAATAGTAAAAATTAATTTAAATCAACCATTCTGAAATCTAAGTTTAAATAATGTATACAATATTCCCAATGTTTCAATAGAGTTTTCCAAGAATATAAATGAAATATTCCCCACTATTGGGTGAAGAGAAAATTTCCCTCCTTTTATTTTCTTTCTTTCTTCATATAAAGTAATCAATTTTTGTATAAGTCGACTTAAGTAAAGGTTATTTGAAAGTCTAATCATTAAAAGAAGATAAAAGTGAAGAAAAGAAAGTGGTTGCAGTGACGGGGATGGTATAAGGGTAACTATACATACAGAGAATGGATAGATGGTGTGGGGAGGGATGAAAGATAGGGGCGAATGGGGGGGGAGGTAGAGGTTGGTTGGTTTGAAAGTCGACGTAAAAGATATAAGAAAATTACATTTCAAGAAGGACCTTCACGCTTCCTTCGTCTTAGTTGAAAAGTTAGAAACGAAGAGGAGGAAATACTATGGCAAAGAGGAGGTATAACCTCTCTCTGAATTCCGACTGTTGATTTACAATGTTTGGTCTCGAATATTAATTTAAACTTCCTAGAGCGTGCAGGCGGTTCGTGGTCCGCACGACCGAGCTTCGTAACCGACGAAAGTTTAAGCGCACTTTTGCATAATTGAACATTCTTTCCGGGCCGCGTGGTTTGGATTGAATGGGGTGGACTGCAAAATCCCCCCCTGCCTTAAAAAGGACGGTAAAAGTGCATTGCTTGAAAACACATTTGATTTTTCAAAAAGAAAACTGAAAAAGTCCAATGCACTCCTTTTTTTTTTTTTTTTTTGATGCATTGTTGTTCGAGAATGAAAAGTTTACTTAGAAAAAAAAAGGAAGGCAAGTGGAAAAAAAAAGTTTTTCAACTTTAGTAAACTCTCATAACTTGAATTCACTGAAGGTATTATTATTTTATGAGTATTTGATCCAGGTCAACATTTCCAACATCAACAAAACTAGAAATTGACAAACTCAGAGAAGAGATTTACAGATAAAATAAAATGATTTATCTGTGTTTTGTTTCTTTTCGGGAAATCAGTTAAATGCGTTTCGATTTCTGGACTAATTAATTCATAAATTAATTAAGTAACCAATTAGTTTCATGTAATCGAATTAATGTTAATTTGTAATTAATCCGTAACAATTTAATTTACCGTTCTCTTAAAATAATTAAAAAAAAAAATGTTCCGATCTATCGAATTAAAATGAATGTCGATATAAAACCACCAAGAAGAAATTTTTCGTAATTTTATTAATTCTTTTTAAATATAAATTAATATATTAATTACTAGGTAGTTAAGTAATTAATCATTAATTAATAATCAATAATTAATTAATTAATTAATATTATTTACTTACCTAACTATTATCAGTTATTAGTTAATTATTTATTGTTTTTTTTATTGATTTACTTCTTTATTATTAATTTACATTATCTATTGACAGTTATTTATTAATTATTAATTTTTAATGATAAAAATCATTCATGTAAAGTGTAAAATCCACACACTTTTTTTAAGCCGATATTAATGTTCAATTTTTGCAACATTAAAGAAAAATTTCTCTTCCTCCATAAGGGAGAATGAAAATTTTCAATTTTCCTGTTCTATAACAAATTTACTGCTGAGAATATAACTGATTTAGAGCTATTTAAGCATCGGTAGAATAACGTAACGCTAAAAATGTCGTAAATTCTTTTAAAGATCCAAAGGCCTCTGGGACAACATTTCATAAACTTGAAAAACTTTTATCTTCTACACTCAAAGTTATATCCTATCGATATCAAGCTCGGGAACTTTTTTTTCCTCTTGCCCCCGTTATGATAAAGTTATTTTCCTTCTAGTAGAAATTATATGATATTTAAAAAGTTGAAAAATAGTTATATATAGTTATAGTTTGAAGTTTCGTAGGTACATGTAACATAATTTCTGAGAAGAAGAGAGAGAGAGATATATGATACACTTTTATATATTATATATTGCCTTTCAGTTTAGATGTAGTTTAATGGGAGAAGACTTTATTTTTTTAAAGAAAAGAGTTCAGTAAGAAAAATATTTAGAATTTGTTGTAAATAACCAAGAAGCTTAATTAGAATATGGTCATTTTGAGTCAATTTAAATATGAGTCAAAATTCCGTAAGTGCTCTGGTCATTGGGATAGGTTAGAAAAAATAAAAAATAAACCGATTTCGAAATTTGATGAAATTAAGAATTTGACCTTGAATTTCAGAGTTAAATTGCAAAAAACATTTTTTATCACTAGCTTGTAGTTCGTGAAAAACCTGTAAAAAATTACTATTCACATTTTTAATTTAATTAATTATTTTATCAATATATTAAATCGAAAAAAAATATATTTTCAAAAGAGTAAAAATTTTCAAACTCCGAAAAAGCGATAAATATTTTATCAAATTTAAAATAAAATTTATATTTACACTTCTGCTAATAATATTAAAATTTTGGCAAAGTTTCGAGAAAATTTGTTTATTTACCTGGCCAGTTGAAGAATTTTGCCCCATATAATTTTTGGGTAACTTTAATTTTCAAGCACATCTAAGTTTTTGTAAAATCAAATATTTTGAAAAAAAAACATTTACTGCAATTTTTGAAGAAAAACATTTGAAGAAATTTTTTCATTTGTTAAAAAATATTTTTATATAATTATATTCGGAAATTTAGTTACTGAAAAGTTGATACTAAAAATAATGTGCTAAAAAAATGTAAATTATAATTTTTCCAAACACTAAGTTTTACAGAATTTTTGATCAAAATTATCTGGAATTTAAATTTTTGAAAATTTCACCTCGAAGCCTTTTATAAAAATTTGTATTATAACTCTTTTTAAATTCAACATTTTTGGGGAATTTTTAAATGCAATTTTTTCGTCAAATCAGCTTTTTTTTAAAGTTCTTCAAGAGTTTAATTATTTTTTTTTACAAAAAATTACGGTTTTTTGGTAGTGTTGAAATTTGAAAAGAATAACCGAAAAATTACATTCTGCATTTTAATTTCTACTTTTACTTTTACTTTAACTTTCATTTTTACTTTTACAAACTTTTTATTTTCACTTTCACTTTGTCAAAGTTTTATATTTCCCCTTAATTTTCGCTTTCACATTGATAGATTTTTTCACTTTCTTACAAAGTCAAAGTGAAAGTAAAATACCAATTAAAATTTGAAATAAAAATGAAAATAAAGATAAAATTCACTTTCACTTTGACAATGTTATATTTTCCCTAAAATTTTTGCTTTCTAACAAAGTGAAAGTAAAAGTAAAAAAATAAATTAACCTGAAAGAGTGAAAATGAAAGCGAAAACTCACATTCACTTTGATGAAGTTTTATTTTTCCTTTCATTTTTGCTTTCACCTTGATGGACTTTTTCAGAATTCATTAAAGTGAAAGTAGAAATGAAAATCAATTTCCGTTTCATTTTCAGTTTCACTTTGATAGATATTTCTTATTTTTTAAAAAAGTGAAAGTAAAAACAAAATATCAATTAAACTGAAAATAATAAGAGTGAAAAATAATGAAAATTCACTTTCACTTTGAAAAAGTTTTATTTTCCCTTTCACTTTCATAGATATTTTTCACTTTCTGAAAAAATTTAAGTAAAAGAAAAACATCAATTGAAATGAAAGTGAAAATAAAGATATAGTTCACTTTCACTTTGACAAAGATTTATTTTCCCTTTAATTTTCACTTGCACTTTGATGGATTTTCTCACTTTCTAGTTTCTAACAAAGTAAAAGGAAAGTTTAATTTTCGCTTTCAATTTGATCGATTTTTTCATTTTCTAACAAAGTGAAAGTAAAAGTAAAAAATAAATTAAAGTAAAAGTGAAAAAAAAGATAAAATTCACTTTCGCTTTGTTGAAGTTTTATTTTCCCTTTAATTTTACTTTCACTTCGATAAATATTTTCACTTTATGGAAAAATTAAATGAAAGGTAAAATATAATTTAAACTGAAAGTGAAAATAACGGTAAAATTCAAGTTCACTTTGACAAAGTTTTATTTTCCCTTCAATTTTAGTTTCTACTTTAATTCCTTTTTTTATTTTCTAACAAAGTAAAAATAAATGTAGAAATCTATTAAATTGAAGGTGAAAATGAAAGTAAAACTACTGTCATGAATTTTTTTCACTCTCTATCAAAGTGAAAGTGAAAGTAAAAAGCTGTTAGATTGAATGTGAAAATAAAAAATTGTAAAGAAAGTGAATATTTATTTTTACTTTGACAGTTTTATTTCCCTATCATTTTCGCTTTCACTTTGATGCTTTTTTTTACTTTCTAACAAAGTGAAAGTAAAAATAAAAATCTATTTTACTAAAATATGCTTCAATGGAAAAATATATTTTTCCATTATTTTTATCTTGAAAATAATTTTTGCACAAAGGGGAAAATATCTCCGAAGTGTAGTAAGCCTATTAATAAATTTAAGGATTGTAAATTATAGTGAAATATTCCATTTAAAATGTAGGGCCAAAAGTACTACTTTTTATTAAATCATTTCTTGGTTTAAAAAAGAATTGTGATAAAAATCTGTGAGCGACAGAAAAAATTTGAAATGTTGTTGTTTTTGCCACTCGAAAAACTTTTTTGGTTACATTTCGCAAAATACTATTAAATAGATTGCATGGGAAAGTGAGAAATGGCAAGAGAAGAGGAAATTAATAAACAAAAGAGGGTTGTCGACCTTTCCATTTACGTTTTACGAAAACCCGAATATGCTCCCATTTATCTCAACTCTGACAACACAGAACGAAGAAGACGAAGTAGAAGAAGACGAGGTAGAAGAAGAAAGAAGAAGAAGAAGAAGAAGACAACGATGACACGAGAAGCAATTTCCTATGCTGTTACAGAAGTAACATGACAAGAGCTTTCCTGGAACTTACCAACTATAAATGTAATTTCTTTTGTAAACGATTAAACAACTTAATGTATATCTCTTTCTCGCGCGAGAGGAAATAAGCGTGCGTGATGCATCACTGCATCATTATATATAATTTACGAAACTTGTTGAAACGAAATTTACAAAGTAAGTTTTAGCAGGCAGTGAGAGAGAAAGAGAAAATAAGGAGCAAAAGGGTAAAAAGAAGAGGGAGAATGTGATGAGTTTAAATTCTCGAGAAAACGAAACTATCTCACTCAGCTTGATAGTGTATATCTATATATGGAGATACGTGTGTATCGTATTGTCTTATGCTCTATGCCTTCCTTTGTGCTCCTCGCGGCTTTCCCTTCGAGGTTAATGTACCAAGAAACGCATTACCGCGAACGCTTAAGGGAGCGAAGAGTAAAGACCAACGATGAGGTCATAAACGACTACCATGGTAGTCACGTAAAAAATAAAAATAAAAAAGGTAAATTGCACACTCTTAAGAGCACATCTCCCTTGAATATTCAACCCTGATGTGAGAGTGTCAAGCCGCCGGATATCAATCAATCTCCCAATCTAAGTATATATATATACCTACTACACCCGGTGATAAAACAAAACCCTTTTCATCCTTAAATTGCATTTTTTTCTCATTCCATCTATTGAGAAGACTTTCTGGTCAATGATTTTATAGAAATCGATTTTTCTTTCTTTTTTTTTTGACGATTTTAGAAAATCATTCGATTCTTGTATTTAAAATAACAAAGAATATTCATTAATTCAGGTGCATGATTTTTGTCTTATTTGACATAATACTCATTTGGCATAAAACCATTTAACATGAATATTATTTGACATAAAATCTGTATAGTATAATAAACATTTAACTTAAAATTTATTTAACATACATTTCATTAAACATACAATTTTTATTGCATAAATAACATTTTATATGCTATCCATTTTACATATACATTTCATTAAACATAAAAACAAAACATTTGGCATAGAATTAATTCAAAATATGTGACGCAATCTGACGAAAAAGACCTTAAAAGCAAAAAATTGTAGGTTATGTTGGCAATTTTTTTAATGAAAACACAAAAAAAGGATCAACTGCAAATGTAAATCATTAATGTTTAAATCTTCACTACAACTGAAATATTTAATAAAAAACTGATTTTTATTTACATTAAAGAAAAAGAAACTTTCAAACAAGAAAAAAGTAAAGCTAACATAACTTTACAGTGATTTGCTTCTAAGATCCCTTTCTTCAGATCGTGACACAAATATTTTATTTGACATAAAAATCATTTAGCATTATTTCCATTTAAAATAAAAATACAATTGATTTGACTTTTATTTCACATGATCACTTGACATATATTTCAATTGACATAAGTTTTATTTAACAGAAAATTCATTTGAGGTAAAATTGATTTAACATATGTCATTTGACGTAATTATCATTTAACATAATTCTTATTTAACATGATTTTTATTTGACAAAAATATCATTTAATATATTTCTCTTTTGACATAAATTTCATTTGACATAAATAGGAGACGCATGAATTCCCAAAATCTTATTTGACATAATAGTTATTTGACATAAAACCGTTTACCATAAATTTCATTTGACAAAAAATTTATTTTGTATAAAAAACATTTTATTTGAAATTTATTTGACATACATTTCATTAAACATACGATTTATGTTGCATAAATGGCATTTACTATGATATCCATTTGATATAAACTTCATTAGACATAAAATTTATGTAACATATGTGTCATTTGACATAGAATTAATTCAACTTATATTTTATTTGATAAAAAATTCATTTAGCATAATATCCATTTAACGTAAAAATACAATTGACTGGAATTTTATTTCACATAAAAATCTCTTGACATATGTTTCTATCGAAATAAGTTTTATTTTACAGAATATTAATTTGAGGTAGAATTTGTTTAGCATATACGTCAAATGACATAAATATACATTTTGTTAATTTTATTTTGTCCTAAAATTCATTTGTCATAAACTTCATTTGTTATAAATTTCACTTGTTATAAATTTCATTTGATATAAATGTCATTTAATATAATTCTCATTTAACATAAATTTCATTTTCATAAAGTTTATTTGACTTAAAAGACATTGAACATAATTCTCATTTGTCATAAAAGTCATTTGACATTTAGATTGGACATAAAAGCCATTCAACAAAATTCTCATTTGACATAAAAATTATTTTACACAAATTACATTTTACATAAAAATATCAGCGCGAATTTTAAAAGTAACCAATTAGATATTGTCAACAACATTGTGATTCGCCAATTTTTGAAATTCGCGCCTTTATTCTCATGTCAATTGATCTTTATGTAAAATAAAATTTATGACAACTGAATTTTATGTCAAATGAGAATTATGTGTAATGACTCATGCGTCAAATGAAATTTATATCAAGTGAACTTTATGTCAAATGAGAATTATGTTAAATGAGATTTATACCAAATGAAATTTATATCAAGTAAATTTTATGTCAAATGAGAATTATGTTAAATGCCATTTACGCTAAATGAAATTTATATAAATTAAATTTTACGTTAAATAATAATTATATTAAAAGATATTCACGTCAAATGAAATTTATGTAAATCTAATTATATGTCTAATGATATATATGTCAAATGGATTTTGTGTCAAATGAGAATTTCGTAAAATGACATTAATGCCAAATGAAATTGATGTCAAATGAATTTTATGTCAAATGAATTTTATAACAAATAAAATTTACGTTAAATGAATTTTATGTCAAAAGAAATTTATGTTAAATGATTTTTATGTCAATAGAAATTTAGGTTACATAATTTTTATGTCAAATGGGAATTAAGTAATCTGAGTTTTATGTAACATAATATTTCTGTTAAATAAATTCTATGACAAATGATATTTATGTAAAATGGTTTCTGTGTGCAATAAAATTTATGTCAAAGAATATTCATATTATATGAATTTTATGTTAAGTAGTTTTATATCAAATAACTATTTGGTCAAAAAAGATTTCGGGAATAAGCATGCGTCTCATAAATAGTTCATTTAACATAAAAGACATTTAAGGTAGTTTTTATTTGACATAAATGACAATTGACAAAAATCGGAATTCACATAAACGTCATTGAACAAAATTCTCATTTGACATAAAATTAATTTTACACATAATTAAATTTTACATAAAAATATCGGCGCGAATTTTAAAAGCAAAAAAAATTGATGTTAGATGATTTTATGTCGAAAGAAATTTATGTTAAATGAATTTTTTGGCAATAAACATTGATGTTAAATGATTTTTATGTCGAAAGAAATTTATGTTAAATAAATTTTTTGACCAAAAATATTGATATTAAATGATTTTTATATTAAAAGAAATTTATGTTACATGCTTTTTATGTCAAATGGGAATTATGTTGTATGAGTTTTATGTAACATAACATTTGTGTTAAATGAGTTTTATGACAAATTATATATTTATCTTATATGGTTTTTAGTTTGCAATTAAATTTATGACAAATAATGTTTATTTTATGTGAATTTTAAATTAAATGGTTTTACATCACATAACTATTTAGTCAAAAAAGTTTTCGGGACTAAGCCATTTTGGTCGCAATTTAAAATTTATTATTCAAATATAAGTTTTTAAGTAAAGGGTAAATTATACAGTGAATTATATTTTCAAGTTAAATGAAATTTCGATTTCGTACACGTAAAAAAACATTTAACTGGAACAGCGATTAGTTTCGCTGAAGTAGCGAAAGTATTCGTTGCAATAACTAAAAATTTCGCTAATATAGTGAATTTTATATTTGTTCCAGGTGCTCTCTAAATTTTAATTAGTAAAAATGTTTACTAATTGGAATTAGTGATTGACTTTTTGCTTTCGAATTAGTAAATTTCCCTAATAAATTTGTATAAATTACTATTTATGAGTGAAGGTTTCTAATTCAAAAGCAAAAATAAATAGTAATTTACTATTTCGAAATTTATTATTACTATCTAGTAGAAATAACTAATAAATAGTCATTTCTACTAATTTATTAGTAAAATTTACTAATTCAAACGAAAAAAGTCAGTCACTAATTCGAATTAGTAAATATTTTTACTAATTCGGATTTAGAGAGTGAAGATTTTTTTTCGTGTAAGAAATAAATTTTACCTTAAATTAAATAAAAATTCAAGCAGTGAGAAGTGATTTTTTTAATATCTATGAGGTGGTGAAAAATTAAGCACCAAGGTAAAACCAGCAGGTCTCTTTTAATCGCCCGGAAGCAGAAAAGAAGAGATTAAGTTTTGTGGTGTATATTTCCACCATAATTGAAGATTGAATGAGTGAAATCTATGAAAGAGAATGTGACAGCTATCAGCCCATATTTATTGGACAACTTTATCCCCCATAAGCTGTGTGTGAGGTTGGGCGCGAGGGTCGAAGTTGAGCCTTTGTAAATCTCAGAAAATGTTTCAATTAAGAATTCTGTCACCTAACTTGGCACTTATATATAATACTCCCACCAAAGTTGAGATAATAAACAGCTTTTTTTCTCCCCTCTGAATTTTTAGGAAAACCTTTCGGGTATTATTAATAATTTATAATCGACATCGATAATCTTGCTATATTACAGTGTCTAAAATTTATTTTCTTTATTGAATTTGAAGAAAATTTCGATTTTTAATTCATTAATTAAAAATCGTAAATTATACAATTAACTGTAATGTTAACTATAATATTCGAGAATTCATTCATTCTTTGTTCTGTCCACACCTGAAAATTTAAGTGTGTGTATGCTTTATTTTTATCCTTAGAAAATATTTTTTGCAAAATCAAAAATATGCTGGTATTTTTACGTCGGTGAAGTTTGCAACGTTCATAATCAACGATTGAAAGAAAAAAATTTATTTTTCTACCAAAAAACAATTATTTTTTATTTACAAAAATTTTTTTTGTGAATTATTATTCAAAACTTTAATTCACTATACAAAAATACAAAAATATATAAAAATTTCCATAAAAAAATATTTTCTTTCTAAAATCGTTGACTATAAACGTTGAGAACTTCACCAACGTGTATTTTTCATGATTTATATTAAAGTAATATTTGAAATTGGAACATTCAAAAGTAAAAACAAATATGATTAAAAAAATAAACTTCCCATTATTTTAATTTAAACCTTTTTCAGAATTATTCAATTATTTAAATACGAAAGTAAATAATTTATTAAAGAATTAAATGCTTTTTTAAAATTTAATTCTTATAAAGAATTTTGTCAACAAATTTTTAAATATATGATTTCTTTTAACGATTTTTCAACAAATGTTTAAGAATAATTACATTTTTCGAAAAATTCGATTAACATTGTATTGAAATAAAAAAAAGTATTGTTCAGAATTTGGAAAAATTCCTACATTTGGAATAATTCCCATATAGAAATATTCCCATTAGAATTATTTAAAAAAAATTAAATTAAACTTTTTCAAAAAAAAAATATTAATTCTGTAAAATTGACAGTTCAAAGTATAGAAAATTCAACTTTTCAAATATTTTAAGTCGAAACCTTTTTAGAATTATTTAACTATTTAAATACAAAATTAAATAATTTTTATTGAATAATTGAGTGTTTTTTTGAAATTTAATTCTTGAGAAGAATTTTATCAACAAACTTTTAAATAATTGAATGCTTTCGCCGAATTTTAATCAAATTTTAAAAAAAATTACATTTTCCGAGGAGTTCGAATAAAATTGTACTAAAAATAATAAAAATTTAGCGATGAGTTTTATTAGTTACGAAAATAACGGAAAAGTTATAAAAAATAATTTAATAATTGAATTCCAGTGCAATTTTTATACTTATGAAAATAATTTGTATTTATTTGTATTTATTTGTATTTATTCGTCAATATTTTGTTTTTTTAATAAAATTAAAAAATGTCGTTTTGAAAATCAATAAAATATATTTTATTTTCCTGTTTCTTAAGAAAAGGATAATTTTTTTATTCCTTTTAAAAAGATAATCTTTACGTAAATAATAATTTTTTTCTCGAATGTAAAATTAGAAAAATTGGAAATATATGGAAGGAAAAATGTACAATTTCCCAAAGAAGAAAAGGTAAATAATTTTCAATTGCTGGTATAGAGAAAATTAGTCTCATTCTTGAGAAACGTTGAATCAAAAATTTGCCTTTTCTAATTTAATGAAATTAAACTTTTCAAGTGGCGTGGTTTGAAATTGAGTTAAATTTCTGATGAGTTTTCTTTAGAGAATGAAGAAAAGAGAAAGTTTCTTTGAAAAGTGCTTTCTTATTTGATTGTTTTCGCGGGCAACTAACTCTCTCTCCCTTTCTCTTTTCGTTGAGAGTTTATACTCTCTCACCTGCCAGCACTTTACCTCCCACTTAATTCTCAAAACGCCGAAAAAGGGAAACAATTTCGGTCGAATGCGTATTCCTTTTAGCGATTTGGCAAACCTCGACCATCAGAAAAGAGAAGCATTCCCGTTTCCTTTTTCCGTTTCGCTCTTTTCGTTTTCCGTTCTCGTAGCGAATCACTGAGCAATAATCAAACTTGAAGAAATTTCGAGAACCTTTTTCCAATGTTGATTTTTCACTTCTTATATATATAAGCGGGTGGAAAATTAAATTTTTTTTTGAAAGAAACGGTATATATTACTAATTGCGGTTGGAGTAAAATTTTATCGATTTCTCGAAATTTGAATTTTAAATTAAAATTTTTATCATTTGGAGATAGTTACATTTTAAAAAAATTTAAATTATTAATTTATTTATTTATTTGAAATATATACGGGTTGAAAAAACCCATTCGTACAGAGTACTTATTTAAGGGAATTAAACGAAAGTTTGTATTGCTGCCTTGTTATTAGTGCAAAAACTTAATTACGCAATTCTTTAGTAATTTGAACAAAATGAAGTGTCGTGAAAATCTTTTAGTAAAAGTTAACAAATGTATTTACATGACAAATATTTAGAAAAAAACCAAAAGAATTAGAGAACATTTTAGTAATTTGATTGCAGCCGCATAAACATGTAGTGTAGAATTCGAAGGAATGTAAAGGTACCTAAAATATGTAAAATAGATTTATAACAAAAGTTTTAAGAACCATGTTCAATTGAGTCATCATTTGTTTTATATACGTAGCGTCCACAACACACAGTCACAAGTTTTAAGACACCGGCACCACGCAAGTATATATTTAAGCGAACACTTTTATTAAATCAAAATATGTCATGGTTTGACAAACAAAGTTCATGTGAATTAAAGGATGAGGTTAGCCAGGTTTCAGTTAATATTATTATATTGAGAATTATTATTGATGATAGTGACTGGCGAAAACATACAAGTTTGCTTATCAAAACCCCAAAACTGTGACAATAAATTGAGAGTGTTTGCGAATCAGCTGTGAGAACATTACGTGTTGAGTGGGCGGAGTTGGCACTTGTTATACCGATGGAGCCACGTGATGTGCTGATATCAACATGACTGTCTAAGAGATATTCGGACCCTGGGCATTCACTTTCGGTTTCTGGCGTTGAGTGTTTGTTATAATCGTTGGAGTACCGTGACGGTAAACGATGCGAGCATTTACTTCTCCCGCAAGCTGTCGGGACTCCAGTTCCCTCTTTAATGTTGCTATCTCCTCCAACTGCATTTTAGTCATGTCCCGGGAAAGACGTAGATTTTTCAAAAGCGGGCGATGTGCATCATTTCTCTTTGCAGCCAAAAAAGATCTGTGAAGGGCGTCTGCATTCTCTGACGAGTTGCAAATTATTTTCACAGGCCGCGGTTGTTTTTGATTTTGTGCAAATGCACCAAGTCTATACATTTTTAAATTTTCAAGTAAGGGAGGAAGAGAAAAATTGGAGAGGATTTGTGCAATTTTTGCATTTAGAAAATCAGTTTGAGATTGATCCTTAGAGAAATTATCTTCAATAAGGCCAAATAAAATCAAATTGTGGGAACGAGAGAGGCGATCATGAATTTCTGTCATGCAATTATTAGTCAAAGATTTAGCATTTAGATTTTCCAATGTATCTTCCAATGCAAAAATTTTTCTAGAGTGAATGTTAACGGTTTCCTTGATGTCATCAACCTTTATAGAGACAGTGTCAATCTTTGCCGACAATTCATTCATGGTAGTTGATAGCGATGTAAAATTCATATTTAGTCCCACCTGAAGCTTACTAATTGCTTTGGTAATAATTTGTTCAATATTTTCGCCGCTTGTGGTTTGGATAACTTTACTAGTATGAGAAGAATCAGAGATGCCATGATCAGAAAGACTCGCAGGCAAAGGTGATCGTGGTTTGCAGCACTTCGAATATGCACCATTGTCGAGAACAGTAACTCTTGTTGCACATTTAGGGTGATAGGGGGAATTGCACATAGGGGAAATTTTATTTAAAAAAATTTTTTAATATAAAAGAAATTATATTATTAAATGTAAATTATAATTGTAATCAAAATTTTTCTAATATAAATAATAAATAAATAAATTTAATTAAAATTTAAATTTACATTTCAATTTGTCAATTGTAAATTATTTTCGAATTTAATTTCACAATTTTGTTCAAAAAATTATAAATTTGTTTTGGATAATAAAGAAAAATATTTGTATAATTTCTATTTTATAATCACAATTGTTGCAGAAAATTGTCTGCTTCTTGTTGTGATGAAAAGAACTAAAAGCTTTAAATTTTCAAAGTATTTTTGAATTATTTTTCTGTTCTTACGTCGACATTTTTAGTAGGGATATTATTTAAAGTCACGATAAATATTTCTTTACATTTTTCTTTTTTTCTTTCTATTAGAAATTTATTACTAAGTCTTTCTACGTAAAATTTTATTATTTTTTTCTTTCTTACAATAGTAAGGTCAACTTTACAAAAAATCATATGGAAGAATTAATTTATTGACGAGTTTAAAAATAATTATTTGATTACAAATTTTTTAAGAAATAATATAATTTATAGAAACTAAAATCTTCTAATGGTACAAATGATTATAATTATTAGATTTAGTATCAATAAAATTAAATTTCAATTTATACTAGCAACAATTTTTGAAATACCTACAATTAGTAATTTTAAAAGTAACAGAAAGTCAACATTTTTAATACAAATTTTTTTTTATAATAAATAAAATGTAAATTGGAAAATGCAGTTTTAATATTACTATAATTATAATTATAATCTGACATAGGGAATTTAGGGAAAACTCTGAAATTTTTATTAAAAGTACTGAAAAAAATTAAATTTTTAAAATTCATAAGAAAATTCTAAATTTTTGTTTATTTTTTTTAACTCGTAAACTATAAAATTACCGCGAATTTAAATGAAAAACTTTTAATATTACTAATTTCTGACAAAAATTTCTTTTTAAATAACTTAAATCTTGAACAACTATCAAAGAAAATAAATTATTATATGAATAATTTTACTTAAATAAATTAATTAAATTTTCAAAGAGTTGCGTTTACAATTTACGTGAATCAATTAACTTCAAACGGTAACAATTTGAAATTTTAGATACTATCAATGTTGAATTAATTATAGAAATTTTAATATACTTAGATTTAAAAAAAAAATTTATAACTCCACAAACCTTTTAAAATTAGTTAAATTTGTCAACATACATTTAATTAATTATTAAAAATAATGTCAAAAATTTAATTTGTTTAAAAAATTTTACATACGTAAAAACATTTTTGTCAAAACTTCAATTATAATCAATAATTTTTTTTTCATTCTCGTCATATTCTTGTCGATAATTCAAATTTGAATTATCTATAAAAATAATACAATTTTTCTCCAAATTTTAATTATTTTCCAAAACTTTAATAATATAAATTATTGGAAAAATTTCAATTATTTTCAAAAATGTTTCTCAATTCAAAGGTCTTTAATATCTACTATTAGAGTTTTTCAAAAAAAAATTAATCATTTAAAAGCAATTTTCATGAAATTATACACAAACATTTAATTATTTTCATAAATAATAAAAATTTCACAGGAATTGAAATACTTACAAATTTTTTATACATTTCTTCGCCATGATTCAATTATTTTCATGAATTTATAAAACTCATCGCAGAGTTTCAATTATTTTTAATACAATTTTTATCAAATTCATTGAAAAATGTAACTGTTTTTTGAATTTTTATTAAAATTCGTTAAAAGAATGCAATTATTTCAAATTTGTTAATAAAATTCTTTATAAGAATTAAATTTTATGAAACCTTCAATTATTCATTAAATTATTTACCTTGTATTTAAATATTAAATTCTCGTTGAATTTTCTAATAAAAATTGATATAAAAATGAATTTCAGTTTAAATTTTAAAATAATAATAGAATATGAAAACAATTTTTAAGAAGTTACAAAGTCACAATATTTTTATAATATAAAATAATGATTTTGACACTCGATCAACTTTAATTATTATAAAACATAAAGAAATCGATCGTTAATTAATTGTTATCTTTAAAAATTAATTCAATATTATTAAAGTTGATTAATTTAAAAAAAAATTTGACTTTGAAATTTTAAAAAATTTTAATTCCATTTTTGTTTTATAATTTTGAAAATTATTAATTTTATATAAAAATAGTTATTTTAAATAAAAACAGTTAGTTAAATTTTATATTAAATTGAAGTTTTAGAATTAAATTAAAATTAAACTAAATTTTTAGTTTTAAATTTTGAAAATAAGTAGTAAAAGATAGTTTTAGTCAAATACTTTTCAAAATTGAAATTCTTAGTTTGATTTACATTTCTTTAGCGCACTTTAATTAATAAAAAATAATTGAAATCAATTTCAATTAATTCATTTACATTCTCAAAGACAAGAATTATAAATTTTTCAAATAAATGACCTTAAATTCTAAAATAGAAGGCAATTATTTTTGTTTTTTTTAAACTTCCTCTTTCCGTATTGGAAAAATATACGCATAATAAACGACGCACATAAAAATATTTCAACCAGTTTTGAAATAATGTTGTGAATTGTGAAAATAAATAATAAAAAAGACTTTATCACAAACGTGAAAATAAAATATCAGAGTTTTATATGCGTTTTTATATTTTTCTTGGAGGTAAAAAAAAGAGAGAGAGAGAGAGAGAAAGAGAGTGCGAAATAAAAGAGAACAAATTTTACAGTCATTCGTTAATTAAAAATGTTCGTATATATATATAAAATGATATATGAATCAATTTCAGTAAACGATTTTATTTCACCTTTCTCTCTCTCTCTCTGTTTTATATTATTTTTCTCTCATTCTTTTCAAGAAATGAAAATTCTCTTGCGGATGCGTAAAATCAAAGGAAAATGCATTTTCACGATGCATCCCCATTTCAACGATTCCAATTTCAAGAAAACGGTAACGTCCCATGCATTTCTTGAAATGAAGAAGATTGAGGAAAGTAAAAGAATGTGCTGTTGTAAAACTGGCTAGAAGTTTTTTGCTCTTTGCAATCAACTCTATTTCATACTATTTTAACTGTTTCTCTATTACTGAAATTATTTTTATTGTTAATTTTATTATTATTTTTACTTTCTATTTGTAAACTTTAAAGTATATAAAAAAAACTTTAACAAATTTCGATACTAATTTCAAATTAGGCATCAGATTTTCAAAATTGAAAATAATTAAACTTTCTTGTACGAGGAAAATTGAATTTCACAAAAATTGTTATCTGATACCTAAATTAAAAAAAACTTCATTACGAAAATTTTAATTATTCTAAAGAATAGAGAAGGTAAAAAAAATTATTATCTATATGTAGGTATTTAACTTTCCGAACAAAGAATGTAAACAATATTTTTTTGAGAATTTCCACTACTTTTAATTCACTAATATTGAAAAAAATCAATTTTATTTAACAAAATTTTGTGCAATTTATTTTCCCAATAATTCAATTACTTTTAATAATTATAAAATATTTCATGTAGATTCCCTTTTTTCAAAAAAAATTTTTTTTGATTAAATTCTAAGCATGAATTTAATTATTTTCATAATCGTAAAATTCACTTACTTTCACAAATAAACTTTTTGACAAGAATTCAATTATTTAAACTAATAAAATTTTCATAACATTTAAAAATTCATTATTTAAAACAATGTTTATAAAATTCTTATGAAGATTTCAATTCCTTTCAAAATTAATAAAATTTTCACCAGAAATTCAATTTTTTAAAAACATTTTCATAAACTTTTCTGCAAAATTAATTGTTTTAAATATAATTTTAATAAAATTTTTTTTTAAATAAAAAAAATTACTCCCGAAAATTCAATTCTTTTCATAAATAACAATATTCATCACAATAATTCAATTATTATTAAAAGTAATAAATTTCTTCTTAGAAATTACATTATTTAAAAAAGGAAATTCTAATAAATCGTTTGCAAGAATACAATTATTTTCATAAATAATCAAGGTTTTTTGGAAAATCCAATTATTTAAAAAAATAAATTTAATAAAATTTCCCATTGACATTCAATTATTGCCAAATTTTTTTTTATAGAATTCTTTGTAAAATTTAATTATCTTTAAAAACTTTTCACATTTCAATGATTTTTAATATCTACTATTTTTATAAAATAACCAATTCTAGGAAAAAATTCAATTATATTCATCAATTTTAATAAAATTCGCCGCAAGAATTTAACCATTTACCTAATTAATAAAATTCTTTGAAAGAATTGAATTATTTTTTTAAATAAAAAATTCTTCGTAAGTAATTAAATTATTTTTTTCAACAATTCTTAATAAAATTTCTCGAAAGAATTCAATTTTTTTCATAAATTACAAAATCCTTAGAAAAAATGTAATTCTTCAAAAAAAAAAAATTCAAAAAACAAATGAATGTGGATAATTTGCTAACGGAAAGGAAACTTATGATTACTATAATGTATTATAATGTATATGTATATTTTTATTTTCTATCAAAACGTATAAAAAACAAAAGAATAACTATAACTAACTTCAACCTGCGGACAGAATGAATGAACGAAATATTACGAAGATTATTATAGTTAATAATAATAATTATTATTACTAGCAAATAATAAGCGCGCTAGCGCGCGGAACGTAGTATTGAATTTATTTATTTATTGAATTTATTAACAAACATAAAGTTTTTAAAAAATTTCATAATCAAAATTTTTAAAAAATCACATTTTAAGTACAAAATTATTTATTACAGTTCATATTTTTAAAAATTTTAATGAAATTTCACAAAAGAATTCCAATATTTCCTAAAATTTTAACAAATTTTTCTAAATAATTCGAAATAGTTAAATTATTTTTATAAATAGTAACATTTTTCGCAAGAATTTAATTATTTTTAATACAATTTTAGTAAAATTCTTCTCCATAAAATTTCTATTATTTTTAAAATGTTTCATTAAAATTATTAAAGAAACTTTATTATTTGACAAAAAATTCAAAGACATTCTGCAAAAAAGAATTTAATTAGAATTTTTAAAACTTTAAACGAAATGCTCCGCGAGAATTAAGTTATTTTCCTAAATAGTGAAATTTTGTGAAGGAATTCTATTATTATTAAATTTTTTGATAAAATTCTTTGCAATAATTTGATGATTTTCAATACATTAATTTAAAAATTTTAAATATTTGAAAAGAAAAATTATAAAAAAGTTAGGAAATAAATAAACAAACAGCAACTTTAATTTTTTTCTGTATAAAAAATGACAGAAGTTTGCGTGATGATGATTTATAAATTATTATTACAAGATTATAAATTTTTTTTTGAAAGAAGAAAAGAAAATTGCATAATTTCTCTTTCTCAATGACAATTATTTTGAAAATATTCAAATTTTTCATGAAAAATAGAGAAAAAACGAGTTAAAGCGCACGTACTCATTCTGGGTATACACATTATTAAAAAAATATTAAATAATTAATTTTTATTATTTATTAATCGATAGCTATTAAAAAAATAATATTTTGATTTCTTAAAAAAATTGTGATAAATAAATAGAAATTATGCAAAAAATACTACAAATTTGGTAAAAACAATATGATTGTCAAAATTCATTACTAAATGAAAGTTTAAAAAAAATGTTGATGGGGAAATATAAATAGTTCAAATTACTTTATTTTTTCTTTGATTTTAAATAAAGAAAGAGAAATTATGCACATTTTTTCATTAATTTATAGATAAAACTTAAAATAAATTCATTTTTAGAAGGTTAAAAAATTAAATCTTATTAAAGAAATTCTTCAAATGAAATTAAATATTTTGTTTTTTAATAAAAAAAAAATGTGAATTGTAAATAGGCATGATTGTTATATTATTATATATCTATTATTATTTAAATGAGAAAGTTCATAAAAAATAAAAATTGTAATTATGAAATACACAAATTCTTCCGACACATTTTTTTAAATTAATTTAAAATGGAAAAAAATTTGTTGAAAATTGTAATTAAAAAACAAAAATTTCACAACATTTATTTCAAAAGAAACTAATAATTTAAAAAAAATAAACAAAAAATAATTATAAAATTTGTAAATCAACATTATGAAAATTTCATAGCTTATTTTATAAAAGCAATATCTTTTAACCATTTTTCTTCTTAAACAACAATAAAAATTGATATTGACAAATCGGAAAACTGTAGAATTTCGATCTGCCAGACACATTGTTTTGAAAAAGAAAAAAAACAAAAGCATATACAAAAACTAACTTCATAGTGCGAACAGAATGAATGAAAACCCACAGAGATTAATATAGTTAATAATTAATTTCAATTTCTTTCGCATGGGACCTTTCATTTTTCTTTCGATTTCGAAAAGAGGGAACTGAATAAAAAAAGTGATTTTAGTTTAATCACAGAATAAATGCTTATAGGATAAAAAAAGCTAAAGTAAATATTAAATGTCAGGCAAAAATGTTTTTAGGATTTAGAAAAAATGGTGAAGAGAGAAGGAGATAAATTTACTTTTTGCAAATTAAGCGAGAAGCATTCAATTGAAAAGCAGAATAAAATTAACCTTTTTTCTGAAAAAGAACAACAAAAAATAAAAATAAAAAAAAAATGGAAAGGGATTTTTATGATGGAGGGATAAAAAGTTTTTCCACCAATTACAGTGCTCACAGCAGTTTCAATCGTTTTAAACTCTCGTTTCACGATTACCAGAAGTCGACAGGTGGTTCCGATAGTTTGTTACGTCTGCAGGGTGGTCGTAGATTACGGTGTGTTTTGCACTATAACAAATGGTCAACGGCCTCCACTCACTTTTCCCTTGGTGTCGATACCATTTACACCGTAACTTACACTATAATTGCAGGACAATAAATTTTAGGTTACATTTTTTTATTCTTTACTACTACTTTTACCAAAGAATATATATATGTTAATTTATCATTTTTTCGTAATTGTACTTTGTAATTTTCTACTAAATATTTTTTTTTTAAATTTCTAAAACAAGGATCTTCAATTTTGTCGATTTTTACTCTTTGTCTGACTAAAATTGACTTTTACTACTGAGCACACAAAGAAATGGTGTTTTGTCTGACTAAATTGACTTTCACTACTGATTCTGTGTAGATAATCCGCCTAGTTGTTGTTTCCACTAACCCATATCACGAACGAAAATCGTGATTAAAAAAATTGCAGTTCAAAACTGTAATTTATCGTTCTAATAGTAAAGTCATAAATTACATTCATAAATCATAAAAGTGTCTTTACTTTTTTGGTGCTAAATTCACAATAAGTCTGACTAAAAATGTTTTCAACTACTGATGATGAATATGAACTTTTCCTAAATTTCGACAGAATGATTAAAATTTCGGAATTTATTAATTTTCAAACAAAAACTGTTGGCTTAAAAGTGTCCTTACTTCTACTATTAAATTCATATTTTGTTTGACTAAAATTGTGTTTTATCACTGATAAGAGTAAGAATTTCCAATTTATAGCGCAAAACTAACTTCTTACGTACATTTTATATAAAGTTAGCAATTTAAAAATCTAAATTCACAAAATAGTGAAAAACATTAAATTTTTATATTTCATAAGAAAATTTTTTATTTTCCTTGGTCTTATTACTTTTTTAATTATAAACTACGAAATCACTACGAATTCTACTACAAAACCATCAATTTTTTTTACTTCTGAAAATAATTTCATTTTAATTAACTTTAATACAAATAAGTTTCGTTCAAAATAACTAATTCTTTGAACAACTATAATATAAAATTATTATTTTGAAATAATTAATTAAAATTTTCATTAAATAATTTCTAAATAATAATTTTATATTATATTTGTTCAAGAATTAGTTATTTTGAACGAAACTTATTTGAATTAAAGTTAATTAAAATGAAATTATTTTCAGAAATAAAATAATTGATGGTTTTGTATTTTAATTAATTATTTCAAAATTAAAACAATTTAAAAAGAGATGCGTTTATAATAAATAATCATATAGAAATGAACATCACAAACCAATTGAAAATTATTCTCCTTTTCTTCATTGGAAAATTGTACATTTTTTCTTCAATATATTTCCAATTTTTTTTATTTGAAATTGGAGAAAAAATTAATATCTTTTTGAAAGGAATAAAAAAAATTATCGTTTTCTTAAGAAGCAGGAAAATAAAATATATTTTATTGTTTACGAAAAAACATTTTTTAATTTTAGATGAGAAGCAAACAAAGTTGTCCTTCAAGTTAAAAAAAAAATTGAACAGAAATTCAATTATTAAATTTATATTCTAAATTTCTTTTCAATAATTCAAATAATTTGATAAATAATAAATTTTTTTCATCAACTCAATTATTTTCATGGGTAATAAACTTATTTTAGAAATCCCGTTATTTTCGTAACTAATAAAACTCATCGCCGAATTTTTATTATTTTTAGTACAATTTTATTCGAACTCCTCGGAAAATGTAATTATTTTTTAAAATTTGATTAAATTTCGGCAAAAGCATTCAATTATTTAAAAGTTTGTTGATAAAATTCTTCTCAAGAATTAAATTTCAAAAAAACACTCAATTATTCAATAAAAATTATTTAATTTTGTATTTAAATAGTTAAATAATTCTAAAAAGGTTTCGACTTAAAATAATTGAAAATTTGAATTTTCTTTACTTTTATCTAGCAATTTTGAAGAATTATTATTTTTTTTTGAAATTTCATTTCTTTTAAATAATTCGAAGTTCGGGAATTATTCAAAATAATATATGGGAATTATACCAAATGTGTGAATTTTTCCAAATTCAAGGCAATATTTTTTCTCTAAAATTTTCTTATATTTTTATAAGAAAATTTGCCTAAACATTTAAGAGAATTTTTCCAAACTTTGTGATTTTTTTACATTAATTTATGAAAATGTTTCTAAATTTATAGACAGTTTTCGATAATTCTTTAGAAAAATTTCTTTATTAAATTTGTCTAAATAGATTAGTGGAATTTGCTACTTAAATTTTTTGTGAAGATTTCCAATGTTTTTCTCTCTGTCTATTTAATTTAAGAATTTCTGAATAATCGAAATTTCGTAAAATTGAACTTTACACAAATTTATTTGAAAATTCTTAAAGAACTTTTTGAAAAATTATTAAAAATAGTTGATCTAGAAATAAATTTTAGTTAAAAATTCTTGAAAATAGAAATTAAATTGAAATGATGAAAATAATTTTGAAGAAATTACAGTAAGAATATTCGTAATATAAAATGATAATTTTTTTATAAGATATTTAATTTCAAAAAGGTTTGAATTTGAAATTTTTAAAATTCTTAATTCCTGTCGAGAAACAATAATAATTTAACATTTATTTAAAAAAACAAGTTATTATAGTTTATTAAATATTAATAGAATTGTTCTTATTATTATTTTAAAAGTTTTTTTTCAAAAATAAAAAAATATTGTAGAAAATAAGGATTTTTAATTCATCATAAAAATAAGAAAAAAAAGTACCGCAAGTAGAAAAATATTTTCTCTTCCTTTCACCATCCAATCGTTGCTCGAACATTATATTAAATTCTCGCTCTACTTTTATCTTTGATATTTCACACTTGTCTCTCTTTGATTTCATCTCATTCTCTCTCTCTCTTTCTCTCTTTCTCTCGATTTCGCTCACTCTTCATCACATCTCAACTCAATCTTTCCTTGTTCAAAAGAAGTTGCACTGCATGAATTCGAGAATTCGCAAGCAATCCTTAAAAAAAATTGGATAAAAGCAAACGAACACGAAATATTATTTGCAGTCGTCTCTAGTATTAAAAAATATATCAAAATAACTGCGAAGAAGAAAAAAGTTTTATAGTTAAAAATATTTTGTTTAAAAAAAAAATTAATTATTATTATGTAACGAGATTTGAGGAAAGGTATCTAAGAAGTGAAAACTTTTAGGTTTTTTCCTGCGAGTTGTTGCTAGTAATGTATTCGATTTTAGTTATTATAATTGCTAAATTTTCATATTTTGTAAATATTAAAACACTTATAGTTATCATAATTATTATAATTGTAACAATTATTTACCAATTTGTTACTTTATTAATTTTTTTAATTCATTCATTTCTTTAGTTGAAAAATTAAAAACCTATTTTCCGATAAAAAAAAAGTTACATTCGATTGTTTGTAATTTTAGATTAATTAAGGATCAATATAATAAATCAAGATAAACAAAAGCGGATATTTCAGTGTATTACTAATGTGAAAACAAAATTGTGTATCTGTCAACAAATATGACAAATAATTATCATTCAACTGCGAATTATAAATTTTCCGATTAATAATGAAATATTTGTGACAATAAAATTAAACTAATTAGAGAAATGTTTGGACAAATTTGACTTTTGCGGTTTTCGTAAATGGCACAGCTAATTAAAGTGCAGCAATATTCCCCCTTTTCCTCTATATTTTCATCATTTTAATAAATTTAATCAACTTTTCTTTATTTTTATAATTTACAATCGAAAAATAATAAAAGGGTCAGTCCATTATACTTCACCTGAAGCCGTTGCGGCCTATTTTTAAAAAAATCTTATAATTTGTAAAAATGATTCTTAATATCCGTGGATTTCATTTTTGAGAATTATTTTATAAAATTTTTTGAATTAAACTTAGAATTTGAATTTTTAAGTTGAGTTGCACAGAAAAAAGGTTAGATTGACAGTTATGAAAATTTAATAAAGAAGCATGGAAATAATTTAGATAATACAAATTTCTTGATTGATATTTGTTAAAAAGGAGCTAATTTACTTGTATTAATAGATTATTATGTAAACAAATCCAAATTAATAGATAAAAATTGATTTTAAAACTTAACTATAAAATGTCAAAAGTCACTACAATTTATTTACACTTTTCTAAAAAGTATATAAATATTTAAAAATTTATTACTATTTAATGTAAAGTATTTTTAATGTACTTTTATAATATGTGCTAACTTTTTAATTTTATAATATAGAAATATAAAAAATTTTACCTTTAATATTGAGTGTTTCATGATTTTCAGTGATTTTAATCACTTAATTCTTCTCAGGAGGTTGACCAAAAAATCCAATTTTTGTCTTAATATTTAAGTTTGACCTTCTTTTCCATTCTATTAAATTTTGGTGATGGAGAACGAACTACTTTTAAGTTTAAATTTAGTTTTAAAAAATCTGCTGAAAAAACGCATTTTTTGGTTAAAATGCAAGTATTTTTACAAGACTAAAGTTCGCTATCTCAATAGTCTTGCAAAAATCTACTTGTATTTAACCAAAAAAATGCGTTTTTTCAGCAGATTTTTTAAAACTAAATTTAAACTGAAAAGTAGTTTGTTCTCCATCATCAAAATTTAATAGAATGGAAAAGAAGGTCAAACTTAAATATTAAGACCAAAATTGGATTTTTTGGTCAACCTCCTGAGAAGAAATAAGTGATTAAAATCACTGAAAATCATGAAACACTCAATATTAAAGGTAATATTTTTTAAATTTCTATATTATAAAATTAAAAAGTTAGCACATATTATAAAAGTACATTAAAAATACTTTACATTAAATAGTAATAAATTTTTAAATATTTATATACTTTTTAGAAAAGTGTAAATAAAATGTAGTGACATTTGACATTTTATAGTTAAGTTTTAAAATCAATTTTTATCTATTAATTTGGGTTTGTTTACATAATAATCTATTAATACAAGTAAATTAGCTCATTTTTAACAAATATCAATCAAGAATTTTGTATTATCTAAATTATTTCCATGCTTCTTTATTAAATTTTCATAACTGTCAATCTAACCTTTTTTCTGTGCAACTCAACTTAAAAATTCAAATTCTAAGTTTAATTCAAAAAATTTTATAAAATAATTCTCAAAAAGGAAATCTACGGATATTAAGCATCATTTTTACAAATTATGAGATTTTTTTAAAAATAGGCCGCAACGGCTTTAGGTGAAATATAATGGACTGACCAAAAATTATTTAAAAAATTTTCTTTTTACTTGTAAAAATTTCAAAATTTTTCAAAAGTTTAAAATTTTAATAAAAATTATAAAAAAGATTGAAAAGAATTTTTTTTCAGTATAGTAGATACGTTAATAGTTGACATAGTAAAAGTATAAATGAAAATGGGAACAAGTAGGATGAAAATGAAGTCAGTAAAAATAATTCATGAATATGAAAGGTTAATGGACAGAGAAGATTATTTATTCACGTGAAATAAATTTCTGCTTGTCGAGATAAGTAAATAAAAAAAAGAGAAAGAGAGAGAGAGAGAGTGAGAGTGAAGAAAAAAGAAGAATAATCAAGTGATGAAAATTTTAACAAAAAGAATTTTTTTTCCCCTTTTTCAAATCTAGCGAGGCATGAATTAGATGAATGGGATCATCAATCTTGCACACGAGTAGACGAACTTGCAAATATGTAGAACGATTACCTCGTTAGTACAGACACAGCAGATGCACGTGCATAATCCTCGATTCTATGAGAAGAAGGCTGAACGCAAGGGAGTTTCCGGCAATAACTGGAACCAGATTGTTCGATAATCCGATGCGACAGCGAGTTAAGTGGATCAGGATTGTCCGAAAGCTTCGTCGAGTAGATATGGTTATTATGCTTCGTTGAAAATGCTTAGTCAGTCAACACACACACACACACACACACACAGTCACGTAAGAAAATTTAACGCGTTAAAACTTACGATATTCACGAAAATTTCATATTTATTATTCACCATAAAAATTTCACTCTTGTAGTTGGATAAAAAAAAATTATTTATTTACTCCCTTTTAACGAAAATTATTTGTCGAAAAATAACATTTTCAAAAACACGGAATATTTCTTTTATATTCCTTGAATATTTTATTAAAACTCCTAGATTAAATATTACCGTTCGGAATATTTAAACTTTCCTTTGGAATACACTGGGAATATTCCGTCCATTTTTAGGAATATTGAAATATCCTTCATGTTAAAATATCCTTTGGAATATTCCTTAAGAATAACGTAGAAATATTTCATTTATATATTTTAGTAATATTCCATTGGGATTCCACTTTTTAGATTTACAACCTTTTTTAGTTTTTGATGGAATCTTCCAACATTATTCCACACTGAGAAAACATTATACTCGTTTTATGTAAAAATATAATTTTAAGTAATTTTGTTTAATTGAAATTAGTTTGTAAGCTTAATTCCAATATATAGAAAATATTTACTGCTTTGATTCAAAAATAATCTTTGTTTGAATAATTATGTTTAATTCAAACATATTTTCTGTTTTGGTTTAAACAAAAAATATTTCTAAAAATTTCATGTTTGATTCAAACTTGAAAGTTGATAATAAATAATTTAAAATCAACTATAAATTATGTTTGAATTAAATATATTATTTCTATAAATAAAACAAAAAATATGTTTTGAATTAAACTTAAATTTGTTTGACTGTATAGCAAAGATATTTTAAGTTTGATTTAAACAAAATATGTTTGAATCAAATAAATCATTTTCTCAGTGCAAAGGAACATTCCCATAGTTAAACATTTCAATATTAGCATTTTACGGCAATTAAATAAATTTATCAATTTGTTTTGAACTACAAATTTTCAACTTTGAAAGATAAGAATTCTTCTATGGAATATTTCAGTATATTACAGAAAGTGCTATCAATGATAGTTTAAAAATCAATTGTTTGGAAAGTTTTCTAAAATTTGCTATCAAGTAGTGGGAAAAATATTTAGTCATACTGTTATAGTAATCTTAATAAAGCTTATGTTTGACATTTTGGAATAAAAAGATTACTATGTGAAATTTGAAGAAAAAAGCTCACGTAAACTGACTTTTTTTTAAGTGATAATAAAAAGACGGAGAATAAAATGGTCTGTCTGACTAAAAGTATTTTCTCCTACTGATGCCAAAACGAGTTGTGCCATAATATTTGTCATTTCTACGCTTGATATTAAATTGCGAATAAATTAAATGAAAATAATCTTAAACAAGTGACCCAAGAGGATAATGTTAATTTAAATTCTTTTTCCTTCTGTATATTATGTAAAGAATGATAAAAAATTCTTTGTTTTTATGATATTTTCACCTTCTCTCTCTCTCTCTCTTTCTTTCTCTCCGTTTTTCTCTCACTCTCTCATCTCTTCAAATTTGCTTTTATGTGATACTTTCCGTTTTACTGAATTCCTCTTGTGTTATCACAGCATCTATGTGTTTAGCTCTCTCTCTCCCCCTCTCTCTCTCTCTCTGCTATCTTGTGGCTCACATATGTATTCCCTTCACGAAAACGTAATTACGCTCTTTGCACATAAAGCAGAAGGTTTTCGCGGTCTTTTTGAACTTTACGTTTACTTCTCATGTACAAGCATCTCGTGCCCTCTTGGTTTTTGTTTTTTTTTCTTTTTTTTTGTTATTCACCTTCATTTTATTTTGCTATGAAAAAAAATGTTGTAAAATTACAAGTTAAAACGTACATAAGTCTTCGTTTAGAAAGGTTAGAAGGGGAAAAAAATAAAATAAAAAAATGTGAGACGGAAAAAAAACGGAGACAAACAAGGTGGACTCCTTCACTCATTTACCACTTTCTGGAGAGAAATTGTTTTTACTCAACTAAGATCGATGGCGTAAATGTTTGTGAGAAAAAACTTTTCAAATTACTGTAAATTCAGAAGCAAATACTGGGTGATTATTTTCTTAGAATGGTGATAAATAATTTAAAAAACTAAATAAATAAATAATGTAGTAATTTTTTTAATAATTATAAAAATTAACGGAACTTAATAAATATTAAAAGATGTTTTGTAAAATATTGCTTGCGTGAGATAAAAGATGAAAATCTTTTTATCTCATACTGCATTTTTTTTAAATTTATGTATAGTATTAAATTTTAATATTTTCCTTCATTAGCAGTAGAAGTGAGTTTATGTCAGACGTAAATTTATTTTTTCCAGGAAGAGTTGTTTTATAAAGAAAATTTCCCAATAGCACAAAATATTTAATTCCTGTTTTTGGGATATTACACTGCAAAAATTGAAATTATTCCTCTCGAATATTCCTTTGACATTTAAGAATGAATTGAAAACTATTCGACTTTTGAAATGTTTCTTTTCGAATACTATTGGAATATTCCATCAAAATTTTGTATAAATAATTGCAACTTTGTAAAAACATTTATTAATTAGTATAATTTTTTATCACTACAGTTCATTTTATTCTATTCAATTTTTAATCAATTCAACTAAATTATCATTTTATTTTTAACTTAACAATAATTAACAATTATTTTTAACAATATTCCGTAAGGAATATTCTAAAAATAATTCAACATTATTTAAGATTTAAATAATGTCAATAGTAAATGTTAAAAATTGCCAAACAGTATAGTTTTTTTTGCACATTTTTCATTCTGCTTAGTAGTAAAATTTAATTTTAGTCAGACATTTTTTCAAATCGAGTAATAAATAAAAATTAATTTTCAAATTAAATTCCCTAATAACACGAAATATTCCAATAAAAAATTTGGAATATTCCGTCGGAATATTTTATCTATATTGTAGGAATGTTAAATACTTTGAATTAATACAGGAATATTTCATTGGAATATTAGCAGAATATCAATAGTCCTAATAATTGGAATTTTCAAAATTCCAATAAAATATTCCCACAATATTTTGATGGAATGTGAATTGGATATTTCTTGCTATTTGTGGACAAAAATTACTGAAATAAAAAAAATCATTATAATTAGAAAGAAATTAGCACTAGAAAATTACTGTTAGTGATAATAAGAAATTAAAACCAGTGAACAATATTATTTATTAACAGTGTAAATTATTAGTAGCAAAAATTTGGTGATTGTAAATAATTGTTGTAAATTTGGTAATAGTTGAATTTTGTGTTATTTTGAAAATTATTAACAATATAAAGCTGGTAGTTACAAATTATTAGTATTAAAAAATTATTAGTAGTAAAAATGAATTAATCCTAAAGAATTATTAGTAATAAAAATTTATTAGCGGTGAGGAATTATTAGGACTGAAAATTATTAATAATAACAGATTACAGACATTAAAAACTTATTATTATTATTAAACAAGAATTAAAAAGCAAAAATACTTTGTCAAGTTGATTTCTGTTATGACTTTATGAGTGACAGTAGTAGAAAATAATTTTAGTCAGACACATAATAATTTCTTTCTCTCTCATAATCAAGTGTAAAAAACAACAATTGAACTTGAAATAAACATTAAAAAATTAAAATTCTTATTTTATATAAAAACTCAAATTTGTTTAAACAATTTTTACTGTTAATAAATATGAATTATGTAAAATTTAAATTCTTTGCTGTATCGATTTTATTTCAATATTGTAAAAAAATTACTAGACAGATACTAATATACTAAAATTATTTTTTCGAATCAATGTAAAATCTTTGGTATTTTTATTTTCTCCAAACGTTGAATTTTTATAATTATTTTAATATTTCAGTGAAAAGACACAGGAATCAATCTTTTAATAAAACTTAAAACTATATGCCCCCTCGAAAAATTTTCAAATTTGAAACTCCTACAAAAATAGTAATTTTAGGAGAGGCGGAAACCTACTTCTACTTCTACTTCTTCAATTACTCACTAACTCTTACATCATCAATCTTCATTCATTCGATTTCTTCCATTATTACAAAAAGGCTCCCTCAATCTTTCAAAACTAAAACAAGGTTTCAATGTTTTACAAGTTTTTCAAATTTTGAACAAATTTTCCAAATTTTAAACAAGTTTTCAAAGATTTAACTAGTTTTAACCCAATTTTCCGAGTTAAGAACAAATTCTCAAAGTTTAATTAAATTTTACAAATTTTCCAAGCTTTAAACAAGTTTTAATTAGTTTTCCACAAATTTTCAAAATTCAAACTAGTTTGAAACGAGTTTTCGAAATTTAAACTAGTTTCAAACAAGTATTCCTAATTTTAAAAAAATCTTCTTAGCCTTAACAAGTTTTAAATCAGTTTTCTAAGTTGAAACTAGTTTTAAATAAGTATTCCAACTTAAAAACAAATTTTCAAAGTTTAAGCAAGTTTTAAACAAATTGTCAAAAGTTAAAAAAAGATTGAAACAAGTATTCCAAGTTAAAAAAAGGTTTCAAGCTTGAACAAGTTTTAAACAAGTATTCCAAGTTAAAAACAAATTCTCAAAGTGTAATCAAGTTTTACCAATTATTATTCATGTTTTAAACCATTTTTAATTATTTTTCATCAAATTTTCAAGGTTGAAACAAGTTTTAAACCAATTTTCAAAATGTAATTAGTTTGAAACAAGTAATACTAATTTAAAACAAATCGTCTACCCATAACAAGTTTTCAACTAGTTTTAAAGCAGTTCTCGAAGTTCAATCTAGTTTTAAATAAATGTTTCAACTTGAATACCAATTTTCAAAGTTTATACAAGATTTCAATCCTTTTCCAAAGTTTAAACTAGTTTTAAATGAGTTTTCTAAGATTAAAACAAATTTTCGATGTCTTAACATGTTTAGACCAGTTTTCCAAGTTTAAACTAGTTTTAAAGCAGTTTTCTAAGTTTAATACAATTTTTCTAAGCTTTAACAAGTTTTCAACTAGCTTTCAAAGTTTAAAGTAATCTTAAAGAAGTTATCCAAGTTTAAAACAAATTTACTAAGCCTTAACAAGTTTTAAACCAAGGTTCGAAGCTTAAACAAGTATTCTAAGTTAAAAACAAATTTATTAAGTTTAAACAAGTTTTTAAACAGTTTTTCAAATTTAAAGTAGTTTAAAACAACTATTACTCATTAAAAATAAATTTTTTTAGTCTAAACAAGTTTTAAACCAGTTTTCGAAGTTCAATCTAGTTTTAAATAAATGTTTCAACTCAAAGACCAATTTTCAAAGTTTATACAAGATTTTAATTCGTTTTCAACGATTAAACTAGTTTTAAATGAGTTTTCTAAGATTAAAACAAATTTTCGATGTCCTAACAAGTTTTAAACCAGTATTCGAAGTTTAAACTGCTTTTAAAGCTATTTTCTAAGTTTAAGACCATTTTCAAAGTTTAAATAAGTTTCCAACCAATTTTCGAAATTTAAACGAGTTTTAAACAAGTTTGCAATGTTAAAAAAAGATTTAAAGCTTGAACAAGTTTTAAACAAGTATTCCAAGTTAATAACAAATTCTCAAAGTGTAATCAAGTTTTACCAATTATTATTCATGTTTTAAACCATTTTTTATTATTTTTCATCAAATTTTCAAAGTTGAAACAAGTTTTAAACCAATTTTCAAAATGTAATTAGTTTGAAACAAGTACTACTAATTTAAATCAAATTGTCTAGTCTTAACAAGTTTTCAACTAGTTTTCTTAGTTTAAACTAATCTTAAATAAGTTATCCAAGTTTAAAACAAATTTACTAAGCCTTAACAAGTTTTAAACCAGGATTTGTAACTTAAACAAGTTTTAAATAAGAATTCCATGTTAAAGACAAGTTTTCTAAATATTAACAAGTTTTTAAACAGTTTTCAAAGTTTATACTATTTTTAAACAAGTATTCCAAGTCTAAAACAAATTTTCTTAGTCCTAACAAGTTTTAAACCAGTTTCCGAAGTTTAAACTACTTTTAAAGCAATTTTCTTAGTTTAAAACCATTTTTCGAAGTTTAAACAAGTTTCCAACCAATTTTCAAAATTTAAACGAGTTTTAAACAAGTTTGCAATGTTAAATTAGTTTTAAACAAGTTTACCAAAACTTTTTTACTACATTCAAAATATATATTGTTATCAATAATAATTTCGAAGGGAAAATATTAAAGAATCAAAAACGATTTTTCTCCTGCCTCTTTTGTTTCATGGTGACATTAATTATTTTAATTGTTACACTGAAAAAAATATTATTTGATAATAATCAAATAACCGATTATTTGACTATTATCAAATAAATATTTACTTGAATCAAATAATTGTTATTCGAATCAAATAAATTGTATTTGAGTCAAATATTTCAGTATTTGAAGCAAATATTATTTAATTGATTCAAATAAAAATTATTTGATTCAAGAAAATATTTATTTGATAATAGTCAAATAATCGGTTATTTGAATCAAATAAATTTTTTTTAGTGTATTAAGCAAAAAACGTGGTGTTCACAATATGTAGTTGCGAACCTTATTTTATAAAACGTTTAAACTGTATATTTCAATTCCATTCTCGTTAGTTTTTTTCTTTTCATCTTTCTCAAAATTGATTTGAAATACAATTTTTAAGACCATTAAACAAATGAAATTTTAAGTTGAAAAGTTGTCCGAACTATTTATTATAAAACTACTATTTATTTAAAAAGTAATATTTCTACTGGCAATTAGTTAAAAATAAGTGATTTAACTGATTCAATTAGTCAAGTTTAATTAATTTTTCAGCTATTTTTAAATGAAAATCAGTTATTTTTTTAAACTGAAAATCAGTTGGTTTTAACTGATTCAGAAACGAAAAGTCAGTCACTGATTGTCAGCTTAAAACCATGATTTTTAACTGCTTCAAATTAAGAGAGCAGATTTGCAGCTAGTTAAACAATGTATTTACGATCTCAGCAATGATAAAAAGATTTAGTCAGTAATTTTTTTTTTCAATTGTAAAAAGTTATTTTCAATCAGACTTGAAGGAAAAGAATATCCAAAATAATATTCTAGTAAAAGTATAAATGAAATGATACGAGGAAGAATAATCAAAAAAATAGTAATAAGTTTCAGGTAAAAAATAGTGAATAGTCAGCATTTATTTATTTTATTTTATTTTTTTTGTCAAGAATTGTCCGGACGTGTGTTTGTGAAAAAAAGGGAATTTTTTCGAAGAATATCTCGATTTCATCTTTATTATTGACTGTGTCAAATTTAGCAGCAATTTAGCGCCAAATTTTTAAGGGTGTATTCGTTGCCAATATATCGCTCGGTGAAAGACCTTGTGCAATACACAAGAAAAGCAAGTGTGTTGTGCTTTTTTAGTTTCGGATCACGTTTCTGAACCCACGTCGTTGTGTATCAGCTACAGTTTCCTCTGTCGAGTGAACAATGTGATTCTTGATCTCTCTCGACCTTATACCAGCGCACATAATACTCTGGTGAAAGAAGCCAAAGTAAAAGGAAAGGCCGGTGGTATATTGTTGAGGATCAAGGACCTAGAGGAAGAGAGAGGGAGAGAGAGAGAGAAAAAAAAAGAGAGGGTCAGTTGCTTAAAAGCACCTGAAAATATTTTATATACTATATACTTTCTGAATGACTTTACTGGCTGAGTTTGGTACTAGAATCGAGTAAATATGCTTTGTCATACGAGAAGCAACTTCATAAGAAACAATTTCTAATGCCACACGGATTTTAAAGTGACACAAAATGAATTTTCTCTCTCTCTCTCTTTTTATCCCACACTGAGAAAACATTATATTCGTTTCAAGTAAAAAAATAATTTTAAGTGATTTTGTTTCACTTAAATTAGTTTGTAAGCTTAATTTTAATATATAGAAAATATTTACTGCTTTGATTCAAAAATAATTTTTGTTTGAATAATTATGCTTAATTCAAACATATTTTCTGTTTTGGTTTAAACAAAAAATATGTTTAAAAATTTTATGTTTGATTCAAACTTAAAAGTTGATAATAAAAAATTTAAAATCAACAATAAATTATGTTTGAATTAAATATATTATTTCTATAAATGAACCAAAAAATATATTTGAATTAAATTTAAATTTGTTTGACTGTATAGCAAAGATATTTTAAGTTTGATTTAAACAAAATATGTTTGAATCAAATAAATCATTTTCTCAGTGCATATCCAGGATTTTCTCCTTTCTCTCTTTCTCTCGTTTCATGAATAGTTGCGATTCTCTCTCCCAACTATTTTCGCTCTTTAACTTCACTTTTATGCTGGTTATAAACCACAAAATCTCAAGGTGAAGTAAATTTTGCTGAATTCCCACAGGGATTTATGGAAAGAATGATAGCCGAGATTCTGATTTCGATTCATGATTCTTTACGTTATGTTCTCGTTAAAAAAAAATCTTTTTTTTTCCTTATTCCATTTTTTTAAAAAAAGTATCTTCCGGAAGGAAAACAATTTTCTTTTTAAGGTTGAAAGGAAAATTTTTTCTGAATCGAGTAAAAATATCATTTTTTCTTCTTAAAGAGAATAGTTTAGTTTGTTCTTTGAAGTGAATAAAAAAATTTTCTGTATCGTGTGAAAATTTAATTTTTCTTTTTAATTACAAAGAAATGGTTTTAGTTTCTCTAAGTTTGAAGTCAAAGAAAAGTTCTTTGAAGTAGATTTTGAAGAAAAGGTTTTTTTTCACTTTGAAGGGAGAATTGAGTCAATATAGTCAAAATAAAAGTTACTTTGACTCAATATTTTTTATCTCCTTTTTACCGAAAAGCAATTTATTTGTTTAATTTTAAACAAATGGATTTAGGTACAAAAAAAGTGGTACAAAAAAATCGAACAAAATAAATGAAAAAAAGGAATTTTTCAAAAAAAAAATTTGACTACCTTTACATTCACCTTTGAAGAAGAAATATATTTCTTTAAATCAAACAAAATTGTTTAGAATCAATTAACTACTTTTTCTACATTTTAATACATTTTACTATAAAATGTATGTAGTATTTATTTATTTATTTTGTGTTTTATAATTTTACATAATATCAGAAAAATATAAATAAATTCGTAAAATTAACTATATTAATCTTCGTATTCCTTCATTCATTCTATCCATAGTTTGAAGTTAATTTTTGTGTGTGCTTTTTTTTCTTTAAAAAGAATTGCTTGAAAAATCGAAAATATACGCAGGTATTTTTTCATGATTCATAATAAAATAATATTAGAAGTTAGAAAATTAAAACAAAATTATGATTAAATAAAAAATATACCCTTGTTAATTATATGTTTTTTTCCATAACAAGTTTCCTTTGACTGATCTAAATTATGCAGATTTTTCTCCTTTTCAATTATAAAAAATTTGGAAAATTATTTCTTATTTGAAAATTATAAATAAGAAATGGAAAATATATCCATTTTTGGCATAATTTTTATTTCTCAATAACAATTTTGTTCACAAACTCATTCTTTTCTTTTGGGAACAAAACATTACATTCATGTATTGTAAATTTTAATTATAGAATTGAAATTGAAAGATTTTTAATTTTTAGAAAATAAAGGAAACATTTTACTCAAAAATAACGTTCTAGAATGTTATTTTTGAGTAAAATTTTTTTTGTAACAGCTGTTACATTTATTTACGAATTTTTTAAATTCTAAAACTATTCAAAAACCTTAATAACTTCTTTTTTACATAAATATTTAATTTTTATTATTTAATTTAATTAAGATGATCTAGAAATAAAACTTTCTTAAAACTATTTTTATTTTCAATTATTATCTAAAAGTTTAACTAAAATTCATTTTTTAATCAATTCTTATTAGAAAATTCTACGAGAATTTAATTATTCAAATACATAAGTGTATTATTTTTTTGAATAATTTAAAGTTTCTTAAAGTTTAATTCTCATGACGAATTTTATCAATAAATTTTAAAATAATTGAATTCTTTTGACGAATTAAAAATTTTTAATAAAAATTTTAAGCATAGTTATATTTTTTCGACAAAATTTGATTAAAATTGAACTAAAAATAATTAAAATACTGGGACGAGTTTTATTGTTTATGAAAATAATTTAATTATTGAGAAGAAATTTCCAAAAAAATTTGTAATAATAATTAAATTTTTGTAAAATTTTCATTATTTATGAAAATAATTAAATGTTTGAGTAAAAATTTTACTAAAATTTGTTTAAAAAAATAAAAAGATATTAAAAACTATTAAAAATGAGGAAAATTGTTGAAATTAAGTGAAATTTTGACAAAAATTTTATTAAAATTGATTAAAATAATTGCATTTTTAAGATGGATTTTATTATTTATAAAGATAATTGGGATTTTGACCAGATTATTTTTATAAATTATGAACATATGTGAATTTTTCGATAAAAATTTTATTACTTTTGATAACGATTGAATTTCTGCAATCATTTAAAACTTCTCCAAAATTCAATTGTTTAAAAATATTTTTAACTAAACTTTAACAAATTTTAGAAGATTTTGAATTATTAAAATGTTTAAAAATTTAAGTTCATTAAAATTTCTAATTAAATTCATTCAAAATTTCCAAATTGAAACCGTGTAAGGATTATTTATAAAAATTGTAAATGCATAATAACTCTTTGAAACTTGAATTAATTTTGAAATATTTCAGTAAAATTATTTATAAAGGGCATTTGGAATATTACGACATCACAGTTTCCAAATACATGCTTTACACAAAATGTGACGTCATAATTGTTTAAATACCCTTTAATATTTTATTATTAATAATTTTTTAAACAGTTTTTTAAAAATGAAGTTTTGTATTATCATTTGTGGTGATTTTATAGCAAAAAAAAAACGCAAAAATTTAGAATTTTCTTATGAATTCTAAAAATTTAATTTTTTTTAGTACTTTTATTAAAAATCCTAGACTTTTTCCTGAATTTCCTGTGCCAGAATATATGATTATTATAGTTATGATAATATTAAAACTATATTTTAATTCATATTCTATTTTTTTGAAAATAGATTTAAATTCGAAATTTTTACGTTCTATTATTATTATTATTAATATTATTCAAAACTGCTAATTTTATGTAAGCAAAAAGCTAACTTAGGACGAATTTTTGCTAGTAATTATTATTTTGTAATTTACAATTTATGTTTAAAAAATAATTTTTTAAAAATTTAATGTTGTATTATAATGTTACAAATTTACATGCAGATTCAATTTTAAGCTTGAATATCTACAAATATTAAAATGTCATAAAAGTGTTATATAAAATAAAAACAGAGAATAAAAAAATATAAAAGTGGAAAGTGGATTTAAAAAGCCAAATTGATAAACCATTTTCAATGAAATTGTCAATCATGTGAAAATTTCCGGTCAAATTATTGACTCTTTCCATTAGTGTATAATAAGTGAATGAACACGATATCACATCAATGACATTTAATCCAATTATTATGCAACAAATGCTTTTGATAATTGGTTTGTTTATCAATAACAAGCATTCGATATAATTTCGTATTTTATACATATATATATATATATATATACATATCACGTAATTGGGCATCAAATGCCCAATTTGTTGATTGATCATTTAAACAAATATTTTCCTCTTTTCTTCAATTTCTTTTCCTTACATTACTTTCTTACTTTTTTTCTACAAAATTTCCCTAATTATACTATTTGAAAAATAGTATTTTTTGTGAAAAAAAATTTTACATTTTGAGATCATAGTTTTGAATCGAAAATATTTCTAAATTTACAAAAATAGAAAATAATTTTTTTAAATTAAAAAAATTAAAAATTAATAAACCTTTGATTAGAGTTTAGAAAATGTTTTTCGATTTTAATAATAATAATTGTACAAGAGGAAAACGATTTTATGAAACTACTTTTCCCAGTAGCAGAGAAAATTCCATTTGAATTTCTGAAATATTCGATTGAAACACTAGAAATATTCCATCCACAGTTTGGGAATATTAATATATTAAAATACTTTGGAATAATTTAGGAATATTCCATTGGAAATTTAGAATGTAGTAGAAATATTTCTTAGAAGATTCCATTAAAAATGTGAAGTATAATAGAAATATTTTTCTAATATTTCGATGGAATATTAATTAAAAATTTTTCATTCTTTAGTTAAAAGAAAATTGATTTTATTTTAAAGGCGCGACCATTAAATTGGCATATTGTTAACAATACTGATAGTAAAAGTTTATTTTTACAAAATTCTGATCGAATATTCCCAAAAAATATTTTCTTGGAATATTTTGAAAGTGTACCTAAAGGAATATTTTAAACAGTCTGATATATATTTTTAAAAAGTTTTTCGAAATATTCTCCTCGTTGCGATGAATTATTCCATATTTCATGTTTAAAAAAAAAATTTCGACAAAAAAATAAATCCGCTGGGAATTTATAAACTCTCACAGAATATTATTTTTATTTTTTGACTGTGAATTTATTTTTTCAAGTGAACATTATTTTTATATAATAAAGAGAGGGAAAAAAATGGAAATTGTAATCTCTGAATGTTGACACTTGAAATATTATATTAGCACAGTAAATTGAAATGAAAATCCCTAATTTGAAATCCCCTCTCAACGATATGATATTATATATGTAATTTGACAAAGATTTTGATTTTCTCGAGGTGTACGTGTTCGCGTCAAGATAAACCCTCTCTCTCTCTCTCTCTGCCCTCGACTCTACTTTTCCTTTCCCGCCTCCCTAATTTCCATTCTACTTTGCTATTTAGATTCAAAACCCTCTTCTCTGTCTATATACTTGAAAACTTACCGCCAAGGAGAAATAAGCCGCAAGCCACAAGGGTCCTGTGATCCGAGCAACAATGACCGATCATTGCCGATATCGTGCCGGCAAATATCAGAGCTGCCGCTGCTACTTGAAATGGCGCTGATATTCTGCAATAAAAAAAATGCCGGGGCAAAATCGTAATTTGCATTTTAAAAAAGATGGGAGGGAACAAAAAATAGTAAAATTCCCTTCTCTCGGTTATAAATTTTCATGTCAGATTTACAACATTTTGACCATCCCACTCGTAAAATAATATATGCGATATATCCATATAATATACATATACGTACGTATGAATTTTATATATATGCATATATGTATATACCTAATTATTTTCTAAGAATATCTTTTATAAATTTTATTTTCTTCACATCAATTCGAATGTTTGCAAATAAATATTTAAATATTTTATGTTTTTCATCATGTAATTTTATTATTTTAATTTTTTAATTTTATTCTTTTCACCTTCATTCAATTTCAGTTTGGCAATATTTTCACCTGATACTTAAACATTTAAATTGACTTTCCTTTAATTAATAATTTTTTATGTACTTCTTATTTACAATATCACAGAATAATTTATATTTTATAACACAGGCACACAAAAAAAAGTTTTTTGGCCCGCTGAATCTGAATCCGAAGTCAGAATTGTCAAATTGGTTCTTTTTTTAGATTCATACTCAAAAAACGACACAAAAAACAATTTAAAATTTTTAAAAAAATTCTTTTTATGACACTACAGTAGTATATTTTCACGATGAATTCGAATTTGAAGTCAGAATTAACAGATAAGCTCAAAATTTTGAGATAAACTCAAAAACGACTCAAAAAACCGAATTAAAATGAGCCAAAATAAGTGAAATCGGTCACTTGAAAAATTTTTGTCTCCAATTTTTAAGATACCTATGATTTTTGGTAGATATATGAGTACACTTTTTCCCCCTGAAATATTTTTCAAAAAAAAAATTTATTTTTAAAGTAATCAGGTGTTAAAGTTTTGGGTCATTTTATTTTCATTTTATTATTACTTTGAAACAAATAAAGATAATTAAGTGAATTATTTTTTAAAGTAAAGCTTAAAGTCTATACTTCAAGGATTAAATAAAGCGATTGCTAAAAAATGAAAATTTATAATTGTTTTTAACAATTATTTTAAACAATTGCAAATTGAAGAATGTTCTCAATGTTTTTGAAAGATTTAATTACGATGTTATGATGTGCAAAACTCCAAGAATTAATTTAAAAAAAAAATCAGTAACCTACAATATTATAGAAATTAGGTAGAATTTTTTGACAAAATTCAGGCGAAATTCGACTCGAATTACTGGAAAAAGATAAAATTGCAAACGAATAAATAAGATCTTCTTTTGTTTCGTTAGAAACTTTACGCTTTCAAGCGGATTTTTAAGATTAAAAGTGGATTTTTGCCTGCATTTTGTCAAAAAAATCTACATTATTTCTATAATATTGGAGGTTACTGATTTTTCTTTTTTTTATTTCAATGCTTGAAGTTTTGTGCATCAATACATCGTAACTTAATCTTTCAAAAACATTGAGAACATTCTTCAATTTGCAATTGTTTAAAATAATTGTTAAAAATAATGATAAATTTTCATTTTTTAGCAATCGCTTTATTTAATCCTTGAAGTATAGACTTTAAGCTTTAATTTAAAAACAATTCACTTAATTATCTTTGTTTGTTTCAAAGTAATAATAAAATGAAAATAAAATGATCCAAAACTTTAACACCTGATTACTTCAAAAATAATTTTTTTTTTTTTGAAAAATATTTCAGGGGGAAAAAGTGTACTCATATATCTACCAAAAATCATAGATAACTTAAAAATTGGAGATAAAGATTTTCCAAGTGGCCGGTTTCACTTATTTTAGCCCAAATAAAAAAAAATACATTTATTTTATAACTCTATAGTAGTATATTTCTATGTATTTTTTCCTTCTGCAATCGAATTTCAAATCAGTATTAAAAAAATTACCTGAAATTTTGAGATAAACTCTAAAAGCGATATAAAAAACAAAATTAAAATCAAAAAAATTGTTATAACACTACGATAGTATATTTCTATGTATTTTTTTCCACCGAAACCGAATTTCAAGTTCAGTATTAAAAAAATCACCTGAACTTTTGAGATAACATAAAAAAAACTGCTCAAAAGACCGAATTAAGATAAAAAAAAATTGGAAAAAAAGTTTATAACATTACTAGTATATTTTTATGTATTTTTTTCCAGCTGAATCCGAATTCAAAATCAGAATTTTCAAAATGGCTAAAATTTTTGAGATATTAAAGACAATCTGTTAATTAAAAAAAAAATTGAGCCACATTGAGAATCTGACTACGAAATTATGGTGAAAAACTACATGGGAATATATTAATACTCTTTAATTATGAATATGAGAAAATTCACTTATTTATAAGTGGATAAGCACTTATTGATTGAGAAGACGACTTATAACGTATAACAAGTGAAATTTTACGTATTCAGATTTAGAGAGTGTAGTGTCATATAGCAAAAATTTTCTTTTTTTATTTTAAATCGCTTTTTCATCATCTTTTTCAATTTATCCCAAAATTTTGAGTAATTTTGTTAATTCTGACTTTAAATTCGGATCCAGCGGCAAAAAATACATAGAAATATACTATCGTAGTGTTGTAATTTTTTTTTTATTTTAGATTGGTTTATTTGAGTCGTTTTTAGAGTTTAGCTCAAAATGTTGAGCAATTCTTTAAATACATAGAAATATACTACTGTAGTGTTATAAAAAAATGTACTATTTTTTTATTTTAATTCAGATTTTTGAGTCGTTTTTTGAGTTTGTCTCAAAATTTTAAGCAAATCTGTTAATTCTGACTTCGAATTCGGATTCATCGTGAAAAAGTGAATAGAAATAATATGCTACTGTAGTGTCATAAAAAAAAATTTTTTATTTTAATTTGGATTTTGAGTATAACTCAAAAAAAGAACCAAATTGTCTTTTACGTTATTTTAAATTATCTAAAATTTTGTCAAATCAGAACTAACCCATAAATAAAAAAAAATTTAATATTTAATTGCCTAATAATAAAATTTAAAAAAAATAAAAATTTGAATTTGTTGTTGCTAATAATTTATCAATTAAATTAATTGTTCAATGACTAAATTTATTTTTTTTAACATAAATTTATTTATTCGTAAATTTCTGGTAATTTCATTTTTATAAATCTACAAAACTATTAAAACTATTAAAAAATTATTATTAAAATTATTATCAATTAAATAATAATTGATTAATTATTCATAAATAAATTTACAAACAAATAAATTCTTACTAAACACAAAATTTATACTTTGTAAGTAAATAAAAATACTTTTAAGAAAAGGTTAAAAATAATATTCCCTTGTGATATTTAAACTAAAAATGGTTATAATAAATAATAAGCTAATAGTAAATAAATGCATAATGCTATAATTGTTTTTAGATTTATAAAAATGAAATAATCAGAAATTTACAAAATTAAAATAGCAGCACGTGTAAAAATGTTCGATCACAACAAATTTTCAAAACAACTTTAACCTCATAATGTGACAATTTGAAAAAACATGTTGCTATAGTAATAATCTAAAATTATAATTTGATTCGATTTTGGATTATAAAATGTAGAATCTATTGTGAATACCAGAAATAATTCTAAAACATTAAAAAGTTGTAAATAGATTATAAAAGGTATCTATCAGATTATATTCCGTATGATCTTATTTTCTATATTCCAAATTGTATAATCCGTTTTTCTTCGTGTAATTAATTATTATTTACAATTTATAACATTTATAAATGTAAAAAACATTTTAGTTTCCAGTTTTATTATTTTTACATTCATTTTATTTTATATTTTCAAAATTTTTATCTGAACATTAAATTTATATTCTTTTTATCTTTCATTATTTTAAGTACATTGTTGAAATCGTATTGTTTAACGGAACATTTGGTACAACTATTAGAATAACCCTTTGAAATAATAAAAGAATATTGAATAATAGCAGTGTAACAATATTATATTCCATTCGAATTTTCAAAATATTTTTTTAATATTATTATTTTAATTAATGGAATAATAATATTCGATTTAATTAAACACTATTTTTCGTTTTTAATTATTGTCAATTTTTAATTTGTTTACAAAATTGTTTATAACATTTTTAAACAATAGGTAATATTAAAAAAATTTTATCCTTAACATTCACTACAACTTTAGAAATAAGAGCGAAATGTAAACAAACAATTTTTTTCAAAATTTGTGTCTTTAAAAAAAACAGTTTGTTTATAACAATTGTTTACAATATTGTTAAATTAGTCATGGTGAAAGAATTTTATCATAGATGTCACTTTTATATTAATTTTAGTCATTTGTAATGAGGAGGTGAGTCTATAATTTGTTTTTATGGCTTTTCAAAGTTTTAGACACTTTTTCCGCCATTCTGGATCGGCCATATTAAATTTCGAAAAAATAAAAATGTCCAATAAAGCCAGTATGAAAGGTTATAAATTTTATCAGGGACAAATAATTATTAATTATTAATTGATTAACTACAAAAATAATTATTTTTTAATTATTTTTTAATTACAAATGAATTAAATGATTAATTATTAATTAACTGCTAATTATTTATTTATTTTATTTTATGTCATTTATTTTTGGAGTAAAATAATTGTAGAGAATTTTGTTATGAAATTGATATAATGCATATTCTCTCATTAGATTTGGTTTAAAACTGAACGTGTATAGTATTATCTATTATTATAATATAACAATGAATGGACGGGTACATAACATATTTTACAAAAGAGTTGACGTTGCTGTATTCTATAGAAGGCATTAAACATGAGTAGACGCATGAATAAAATATATATACATGTGAGCAACTTTAGGAACTTGGCAGCTTTACTAACAGAATAGAATTTCTCCTGAAAGACGACTTTTCCTCTTTGACCTCTTCCAGTCACTTACGAATGCAGAGAGAAGTAAATTAAAAGGTATCCTGGAAACTTGGAATTGACAATTTACAGATAATAGAGAGAAAGAAAAGTTGAGAATAATTTTTAAACGCGATAGCAAGAAAATTTGCAATCTACTATATTTTAATTTTCAACGTTCAAAAGAGAGAAAACTTAGTATCAATATATGTATATAAAAATAACTTTCAGTGTAATTTGTAAAAAATTTTTTTTAACATTCCCCAAATAGCACTGAATATTCCATTTATATTCCTGGAATATTTCAACGACCAAGTGATAACTTTGAAAAACCATAGTAGGGAATATTTTCTTGGAATATTGGTAATAATCGACAGGAATATCTCTTGTATATTCAGGAAATATTAAAACTACAATTGGAATGTTGTTTAGGAATATTTATAAATATTTCGAAACAAAGACAAAAGAAAATATTGTAGATAATTTTAAATCACTTATTTTTTTATTTTTTATTTTAAAGTTATTCCATGAGTTATTCCACTGATATTCTAATACTATTTAAGGAATATTTATGAATATTACAATTGAATATTACTGCAATATTCTTGTATCACATAACTATAATATACCAAGAGAATGTTTCAAAGGGATCAGTGTAAAACTTTAATATGGTTAGAATATTCTCTTGGAATATTTCCAATATTGCAAAAAATTAAAATGTACCTAATGGAATATTTTTACATTATTTCAAAGAAATATTCAAAATTTGTTTCTAAAATATTTTGGAACTATTCGAAAAAAATATTTTATTAGTAATTTTAAATTTCCAAACAATTTTACTGAAATATTTTTTTATAAAATTCCCATGGAATATTTCTAAAATACATTAAATGAATGTCGGACATTTTAATATTCTGGAAATATTTTTAAAGTATCTTTACGAAATGAGATTTTTTTCCAATATTATGGAATATTTTTTTTACATTCCTGGAATATGACAATGCAATATTGAAAATAATCCTAAAGAATATTCCAAACTTGGAATATTTTAATATTTCTAAAATTTGGATATCATATGCGAAAGGAATATTTCTAATGTTCTAATGCAGTATTGCGGGAATGTGAATGGAATATTCGGTGATATCAAGATTGAGTATATTTTTAAGATTCCTATGAATATTCCGTGAATGTGACTTAAATATTCCTACAATATTCGAATAAAATATTTCTGCATCGTTTGAATGGAACGTTAGTCCAAGTGTATGAAATATTCCGTTTACATTCTTCGAATAGTTGTTAAATATAAATAAAATATTCCAGAGTAATATTTTTAAAATGTAGATGGAATATTCCAGGAATGTGAATGGAATATTCAGTACTACTATGGTACAAATATCGGATATTTTTTAAACTTCTGGATTATGTTTTCAATATTCCACATAAATATTCCAAATATTCCAAATACTCCATATAAATATTCCAAATATTCCTGTGAATTTTTCAGCGATGTAAATTAAATTTTTGATTATTTCAAAGGAACTTTTAATATTTTTCAAAGATTTTATCATATTCCTGGAATATGTGTGAAATATTCCAACAAAAAAATAATAATTAATATTTCGCCAATAATAAAATTTCACGCATAGAAATGTGAATGAAACATTTGGTGGTATATTTGGAAAGTTGTAAAATTTGATATTAATTACAAATATGCAAGAGGGGAAATTATTAAGATAACCTTTAGATTCAATTATCAATAAATCAGAAATGTATAGTCGTTTTAATGAATCCGGTTATATGTAGATGGGAATGACCGGACCAATAAATTATCTTCGATAATATCTTGTGGGACAAAAAAAAGTATGTACATGTATAGTGGAAATCCTAACTCTGCGAAACGTGAGCATACATGTAGGTTCGTGAGGTCAGGCAAAAGCTTAATTATACTAACTAATCTCCAGTTGCTGCACGAGAGTAAACGAATTTTCGAGACACTGATTTTGTTGCTCGAAACTATTAAATTAGTCAGTTCAGTGGCTCTTTGTATTTTATTTTACATTTTTATTTTTTTTTTTGTTTTCAACATTAGAGGATCAAGTTTTATTTTTTAAATGTGAAAATTTAGTTTTTATTCTTGAAATGAATATTACTTTTTTGTCTTCGTGGTAAAAAAAGGGAGACAAAATTTTGCTGGAGATTTGTTTTTAAAATTGAAATTTAATATAAGAAGAGATATTTGTTTTGTTTTTTTTAGTAGCACACGGAAGAGAAATAAAATTAAAAATAAAATTTTAAAAATTAATTAATTAATTAAAAATTATCTTGAAATAATTGCAAATTTCGTGATTCTATTTCTATTTTATTTTCACTATTCTCTAGAAACTCAAAATATTTATTTTCCGTTCCTGGAATATTCCATTAGAACATTGGGAATATTCTTTTGGAATATTCTATTAATATTATTATTATTATTAAATATAAAAGATTGTGTTATATTTTAATTTAATTAAAGTATTAATTAAAATAAAAAGTATTAAACTGTTCCACCTTTGGAATACTGCGGAAATATTCCATTGGAATATTCTAACTGGAATATTACAGAAAAAAACAGTTCGTGAGAAAGATTCAAATTTACAAACTATTGTTGTACAAAATTAAAAAATTACTATAATAATGAATAATTTCCAACTATATTTGAGGTCAATTTACAAAATATTTTTTAATGTTCCTATTATTATAAAGAAAAATGGTTAAATTTGTATTTCATAAAATAAAACAATAACTTATTCAAATCCTTAATATTCTCATATTTTTATATTAAAATTTCAAACGATACTAATTTTGAATAAAAGTGTAAGTTTGAAATTATTAAATTAATTAATAGAAAATTTATCTTTTTGTGAAATATGAAATTTTAGTGCTAATTTTATGTTTTCTTTTAGTATGATTTAAATTGTCCTTTAAACAAAATAATTTAAAAATGTTTCTTAAATATTTGACAATTAATAAGTAATTAAAATAATTAATTAATTGCATTTTTATTTAATTAATATTTAAATAATGATTAACTAAGTATAAATAACTTGAAAAAAACAACGATTAATGTTGAAGTTTTTCATTTGACAAGGAGGCACTTAAGTATTTTAACCCTGGAAATTAATACTTTAGTAACAATTTAATAATACTTTAGTATTATTACTAATTATTCAAACTTTAGTATTGATAATTTAATTTTTTTTAATTACGATTATGCTACAATATTCTAACTTTACTAGAAAATTTGGTAAAATATGAAGAACAAATTTTACATCACTTCTAGTTTAAGTAGTTAAAAGCAGTTTTAGTCAGACATATATATAAACGAATTCTCAGTTTTAAAACTGAAAGTCATAAAGAAAAATTATTATTAATATACATTCAAATTTTTTGTATTTAAAATTAGTAGTAGAATAATTAGTTATTTCTTAAAATGCAGGCCTCTGATCAATTTTAACGAGAAAAAAAGTCGCTTTAGTCGATTAAAAATAGAAAAAAGGCGAAAAAGTCGATAATTTAATTCAGTGCTGTCACAAAAATTTTATTTTCTTTTCTCTGATTTTTCACTGATTTATAAATTCAAATTAATCAAAACTTGTATAATTTTACTAAATAAATATTCAAATACTTTTTATTTCTCTATTTACATGAAATATAATTTTTTGAATTTCAACTTTTAAAATTTAATAATTTCTAAAAATTAAAATTATAACCCTTCCGAAAATTTAATATTATTTTATACAAATTTTAACTAAACTTCAAACCTAAATCAATTATCTATATGCATTTTTTATAATTTTTTGCAATTCCTACGAAAAGTCAATTACTATTTAAATACAGAAAATCCAATTTTTTATAATAATTTAAACCGTCTATTTTTATTTTCAAATATATTAATTAAAATTGAATATTTTCAAAAATTTAAATAAAGGAATTCGTAAAATTAACTTTTAAAAATATTTCTAAATAATTATTTAGAAATACAAAAATTTGTACAATAACATACAATCAAAATATGTCCAAAAAATTTAAATTTGGTAAAATTAAAATCTTTTAAAAAATAATTTAAATTTAGTAAAATCTGGAGAAAATACTTAATGATTTGGTAAAATCTTTAAAAAATAATTAATTTTGTATTAAAATATAAAAAAAATTAATCAAATTTTTCGAAGAATTTTAATTATAAATGATTTCTAAAAATTCCTAAAATCGTAAATATTTAATGCCATTTAAAAACTTTTAATTCACTTTATTCGAAGGTAATTGAATAGTTAAAAATGATGATAAAACAATTCTAAGAATTAGTTTTTTATAAATATTACCTATATATTATAATTTTTTGAAAATAATTAAAGAATTTTTGTATAATTTAAAAGAAAATGTTTTTTTCTGAAGAATTTTAATTGAAAATTTTGAATATATGATTATTTTCTTCAAAATGTTCAAAATAATTCTAAAAAATTATAATTTTATTATTTCTCGTATAAAATTGATTTTTCGGAAATATTGAAAATATTGAATATGGAAAATATTGAAAATATTGAATATGGAATATGGAAAATATGATTTAGTTTCTATTAAATTGTACAGAATTTTAATTATTCAAAATCTTTTTAATTGTACATTTTAAAAATTTATTTAGAAAAACGATTCAAAAAATAAATTTTTAAAGATTTTTCTGTAGTTACGGTTTTCACGCTATAAAAATCTAAATAAGTTGCATTGTCGCAAAATTTTGATGAAAAGTCGAGAAAGTCGTAATTTTTAAAATAAAATTCGGTAAAAGTCGCATTATTTGAAAATAATAAAAAAAGACAAAAAATTTCTACGAAATTTCAATTACTATTTAAATACAAAAAATTCAATTTTTTATAATAATTTAAACCGTCAATTTTTATTGTTAAATATATTAATTAAGATTAAATATTTTGAAAAATTTAAATAAAGAAATTCGTAAAATTATCTTTAAAAAATTGTTCTAAATAATTTTAGTAAATTCTTGAAAAAATATTTGATAATTTGGTAAAGTCATTGAAAAATAATTAATTTTTTATTAAAATATTAAAAAATTAATCAAATTTTTCGAAAAATTTTAATTATAAATTATTTCTGAAAATTTCTATAATCGTAAATTTTTAAAAAGTTATAATTCACTTTATTCGAAGGTAATTGAATCGTAAAAAATTATGATAAAATAATTCTGAGAATTAGTTTTTTATAAATATTACCTATATATTATAATTTTTTGAAAATAATTAAAGAATTTTTGTATAATTTAAAAGAAAATGTTTTTTTCTGAAGAATTTTAATTGAAAATTTTGAATACATGATTATTTTCTCCAAAATGTTCAAAATAATTCTAAAAAATTTTAATTTTATTATTGTTCGTTTGAAATGGAATTTTTGGAAATATTCAAAATATTGATTATCGAAAATATTGAAAATAAGTGGATTTTAAAAAAATGGAACGTATAATAATTTGGAGAATTTTTTTTTTTAACTATTTTAATATTATTTTATTAAATTAACACTTGAAGATTGTCAATTAAAATCTAAATAAGTTGCATTGTCCTAAAATTTGAATGAAAAGTCGAAAAAGTCGTAATTTTTTAAATAAAATTCGGTAAATGTCGCATTATTTGAAAATAACCAAAAAAAGACAAAAAAAAGTCCTAATATCCAAAGCCTAAAACTATCTAAATTCGTATATAGGTAATAATTTTTTTATATTTAAATTAAAAAAGTTAAACGTTAAAGTAGTAAAAAAATTAGTCAGGCCTATAATTTCCTTTTTTGTATTTAGTAGTAAAAGAAAAGTCCTATTAGACATTATTTACTGTGAATTTGACATCAAAAGCAATGTGCGCACTTTGAGTGAGGCTTATTAATTATTTAAGCTTCAATAAAGATAGTGGAAAGCTTATGAGCCAGCTAAGTTGATGCTTGCCTTTTGTGATAGAAAGACAGTTTTGATCAGACATTAAACATTTGGTGTTCGATATCAGTGGTAAAAGGATTAAAAGTTTGACTTGTTGTTACTTATTGTTAGTTAATATTGCCGATTAGAATTTTCTAATTTAAATAGCAAAAAGCAGCTTTTAGTGAGAGAAATATAAAAATTCGCAATATTTCACTAGAAAAAGAAAAATTTGATTAGACAAACAAATTGACAATGTTAGTAGCAGAAAAAGAGCACTTTTCTGACAAATTTGTTTTTTTTTATCAGTAATAAAAAGCAATTCGTATCCAACAGATTGATTAAAATCGATTTCTCCAACTATAGCTTCCATTTTCGTGTACCGAAAAAAGGAACATTATTTAAAAAATAATCTCAGTTAACCATAAAAATTATCAACTTTTTTTCGATCACTAAACGACCAAACAGATATAAAAATTTGAAAATTGCCAATTTTTAATCTTCTTTTTTTTATTCATAAACAAGAATTAATCGGGATAAAGCAGCTATGTATAGTAAAAAAAAAGTGTTTTTTCTATATATATATGTATTCTTTCCATCTCTAAATTTCCCACGGGAAGCACACGAGATTCAAATGAATAAAAATTTCCTATTTCTTTCTATATATGCGTATATATACAAGTTTAAACTTATGCGTTCTTTTATTCTTATTAAAATTATATAAAATGAGAGATTTTTCTACCTGTGTATCTAGTTGGATGTTTTATTAAAATGGATATTAATAGTGAAAAGTGTGTTGTGCATTATTTTCATAAAACTGATTTTTTATTTTTTATTTTCTGTTTTTTTCATCTCTAAAGGATTATTAAGTGTTAAAACTGTATTTTCAGACGTAAAGCTAGATTTAAATGGTCTTAGCGTCTATTCTCTCTTCCGCTCTCTCTCTCTCTCTCTCTCTTTTTCTCACTCTCTTGAAAGCGCTTTGGATATAATATAGTTGGGAGGTGATGTATCGCGCGCGCCACCCCAACTGAAGCGAAGGAACTAGGCGCATTGTCCCGAGCACTTTGAAATATCCCACAGAGAGACGAAGACAGAGGAGGTTAATCAAGATTTGTGGTGGAAGAACGAGCTTACTGGGAATCCCAGAATGCCAACACATACCCGAAATTCTGATTGATCTATAGGCAAACTTTAAGCCATAACAAATTTCACATATCTTCAAATTCCAAGACATTTCTAATTCAAAATATATTCACACGAATTTCCTCATTATTATAATTACTGTAAATACATATAATATATTAATTATTTACAACTTGAAAGTTTAGAAAAAAAATTATAAACCCATTAAGTTCCATAAAGTAAGCAGACATTGTATTAAAAAAGTAACAATTCAATGTGAAATATTAAGAAAGTTTTGTATAAGTAATAAAGTAAAAATACCAATTTTCTCAATTTTTCATTTGTTTACCAATTGTTTAAAGAAATTATTAAAAATTTAACAAATTTTGAAAATTGTTATCGCTAATCGAATCCAAATGAAAAGTTAAGAAACTTTTGTATGCGTCATATTTTTCTTCAAGTCGTAGTTTGTTTATAAAATTGTTATAAACAAATTATGCTGGAGAAAAGATGTTTCATCAACAAACGTAAACAAATTCATTTTAAGTAAAATTAACAATCGAATTCATAGGAAAATCAGAAAAAAATAGACCTCTATTTTAAATTTCCAATTGTTTGACAATTCCCATTTGTTTAATAACAATTGTTTAAACAAATTTAAAAAAATTTAACATTTTCTAAAACTTAATACTAAACGATTCTAAATGAAACAGTAGGCCATTTTTACATAGGTCATATTTTTCTCCAAGTCGTAGTTTGTTTATAAAATTGTTATAAACAAATTATGCTGGAGAAAAGATGTTTCATCAACAAACGTAAACAAATTGATTTTAAGTAAAATTAACAATTGGATTCATAGGAAAATGAAAAAAATAGACCTTTTTTTTAAATTTCCAATTGTTTAACAACAATTGTTTAAACAAATTCATTAAAAAATTTCAAAATATTGAAAATTGTTATCGCTAATCGATTCCAAATGAAAAATTAAGAAACTTTTGTATGCGTCATAATTTTTCTTCAAGTCGTAGTTTGTTTATAAAATTGTTATAAACAAACTATGCTGGAGAAAGGATGTTTCATCCCAAACGTAAACAAATTCATTTTAAGTAAAATTAACAATCGAATTCATAGGAAAATCAGAAAAAAATAGACCTCTATTTTAAATTTCCAATTGTTTGACAACAATTGTTTAAACAAATTTAAAAAAATTTAACACTTTCTACAACTTAATACTAAACGATTCTAAATGAAACAGTAGGACATTTTTACATAGGTCATATTTTTCTCCAAGTCGTAGTTTGTTTATAAAATTGTTATAAACAAATTATGCAGGAGAAAAGATGTTTCATCAACAGACGTAAACAAATTGACTTTAAGTAAAATTAACAATTGAATTCATAGGAAAATTTAAAAAAAGATAGACATGTTTTTTAAATTTCCAATTGTTTAACAACAATTGTTTAAACAAATCCATTAAAAAATTTCAAAATATTGAAAATTGTTATCGCTAATCGATTCCAAATGAAAAATTAAGAAACTTTTGTATGCGTCATATTTTTCTTCAAGTCGTAGTTTTTTTATAAAATTGTTATGAACAAATTACGCTGGAGAAAGGATGTTTCATCCCTAACGTAAACAAATTCATTTTAAGTAAAATTAACAATTAAATTCATAGGAAAATTGAAAAATGACCTTTATTTTAAATTTCCAATTGTTTAACAACAATTGTTTAAACAAATTAATAAAAAATTTAGCATTTTCTAAAACTTAACACTAAACGATTCTAAATGAAACATTAGGACAGTTTTATATGGGACACATTTTTTTCCAAGTCGCAATTTGTTTATAAAATTATTATAAACAAATTGTATAATAAAATAATAAAGATTTTAAAAATTTTTATTAATTTGTTTCAACAATTATTTTCAAACAATTGGGAATTTATTTAAAAAAAAACAGGTTTATCTCTTTTGTCAATTTGTCTATGAATCTAATTTTTAATTTTACTTAAAATTGATTCGTTTATGTTTGTAATGAAACATCCTTTTTCCAGAATAATTTGTTTATAACAATTTTATAAACAAAATACGACTTGGAGAAAAATATGACCAATACAAAATTTTCTTTAATTTTCCCATTGAATTGATTTGCGTTAACAGTTTACAAAATGTCTTAAATTTTTTTTATTTTGTTTAAACAATTATTGTTAAACAATTGGAAATTTATTTAAAAAAACATGTCTATCTTTTTTTTCAATTTCCTTATGAATCTAATTGTTAATTTTACTTAAAATCAATTTGTTTACGTTTGAGATGAAACATCATTTTTCGAACATATTGTTTGTTTAAAACAATGTTATAAACGAAATACGATTTGGAGAAAAATATGACCCATACAAAACTTTTTTAATTTTTCACATTGGATTGTTTAGCGTTAACAATTTTCAATTTTTCAATTTTTTTTAATTTGTTTAAATAATTGTAAATTAGAAACCAAAAAAGCAAGTATACCTTTTTTCAATTTGCCTATGAATTCAATTGTTACTATTTTAATACAATGGCTAGTTTCTTTATGGTATCTAATACGCCAGGTAAAATTAATAATTGAATGCATAGGCGAATTGAAAAAAAAGTACATGTTTTTTTGTTTTTAATTTTCTAATTTTTTTAACAATAATTGTTTAAACAAATTAATAAAAATTTAGTAAATTCTTTAAAACTGTTAACGCGAATCGATTATTATGTGTGGACTATTAGGAAAGTTTTACACAGGTCGCTTTTTTCTTCAAGTCGTAATTTGTTTATAAAATTTGTTATAAACAAATTATAAAATAAATTATTAGAGACTTTCTAAGTTTTCATGAATTTGTTTAAACAATTAATGTTAAACAAGTGAAAATTAAAAAACAGAAATCAGGTATTTCTTTTTTTTCAATTTTCCTATAAATCCAATTGTTAATTTTACTCTAAAATCTAAATACAGTAAAAATAACAATAAATATAATTAACAATAATAAATATTGTAAATTCCAATCTTAGAAATTTTCCCTTTGCGATAATGTAGGAATATTCCATCAAAATATTGTGGGAATATTGCATTGGAATATTATGATTTATCATCAATTATGGAATAAAAGTTATTAATTCGTGACAAAAAAAACTCCATTCCATTTTTTTGGATATTAAAATATAAAAATAAATTGATAATTAAGTTAAAATGGTGCAAATTTTTTTAAATACATTATCAATAATACTATAATATTGATAGAAAAAAAATTTGAAAAATTCCAATGTAATTGTATTGTATTGTCATTAAATATTCTAAATTAATATTCAAAATATTCTAATGGAATACTGCAAAATAATATTCTCGGTATTCTAACGGAATATTTCCGGAGTGTGAAAAAAATATTCTATAACTATTGGTGTAATTCAAAAATTTTTAATTTTTCCAAAGAACATTTAATATTATTTATTATTTTATTTATGTCTCACCTATTTCAGTGGAATACTCCTGAAAGCTAAATGGAACATTTCATGCAATTAAAAAAAATTGCATTATAAAAATGTATAAAAAATTGAAAACATAAAAAGTGTTTTTCATCTCGTAATAAAAAATTTCGACAACAGTGTATTTGATAATGAGTAATTTCTTTTTCTTTTAATGAAACATATTTCTCTTATTTAAAAACATTAACTGATAATTAAATGCATAGTGCATAATTCAGTCGCTAGTTAAAAAAGTGAACCGCAAAATTAAAAGTGGCTAATAAAAGCTTCATAGTTTAAAACTGCTTTATAATAAGTCCGTTTAATTATACGTTGCCAGAGAATGTACGATGGGGGAGGATACAAAAGGCAAAAGATGTAGTATATGTGTTTGTATATGTATTTTATATATACAAAGAAGTTTATTTGCTGATACTTTTATCCGACGCAGTTAAACAGGCACTTCTCTTTGAATAAAATGGCATCAAGTATAAGCACAGTTAGCAAAAGAGGAAGCTTTCGTATCTGTTTGTTTCTCACTCAGAAAACAGCTGCCATAAAAAGATAGAGAGACTTTTATAAGGTAATTTGTAGTAGAAAATGAGCTAATTTACTTATAATTTTTTCTTTTCTTTATGTTTCTTTTTTTTTTTGCTTTCTTGCCTCAGAATGACATGATTTATGGATGCGGGTTTAAATATTGAACGGTTATGTTATAGAATTTCATTTTTTAAAAATAATTTTTACTTCCATTATTTTGTATGTTTACATTTAGAATTTTTATTCCTCTCAGTTTTTGAAGAATATTTTTCAAATACTTTAAATTTAATTTCGCAATTGAATATTTATTAATTTTTATTTTTTTATTTCACAGTAATGATAAAATAGACAAAATTAATATTCTAGAAATATTTTCCAATTACAATATTTCAATCGAATATTCCAAGAATGTGAAGAGAATATTCCGTGCTTTTGGGGACAGAAATATTTCTAGAATGTAGATGCAATAATTACTTTAGTAACTAATTGATAATTAACTATATTAATCTTTATTTTCTTTCATTTATTCTGTCCAATTCTGTCCACAGTTTATGCTTTTGTTTTTTTTTTCTTTAAAAAATATTGGTTGACACATAAAAAATATGCAGGTATTTTTATAATTTGTAATCAAATATACTGATAATATAGAAAAATTAAAAAAAAAGATTAACAAATAAAAAAATACCCATTTTGTTTAATTCTTTTTAAATATTCTGTTGAATTTATTTACTAATTTCATTAATTGTAAAATTTTTTAAACACAATAATTATATTTTAAATATTTTAAACATTTAATTATTATTATTTTTCCAAAGGAATTGAGATTTTCAAAAATTTCAAGGTCAAATTTTTTTTAAATTAATCAACTTTAATAATATTGTTATAAAACATAAAGATAATGATTAATTAACGATCGATTTCTTCATGATTTATAATAATTAAAGTTGATCGAGTGTTAAAAACAGTATTTTATATTATAAAAATATTGCTACTATGTAACTTCTTAAAAATTATTTTAATATTCAATTATCTAAAATTTAAACTAAAATTAATTTTCAAATCAATTTTTATTAGAAAAGTCTACGAGAATTCAATTATTTAAATAGAAAGGTAAATTATTTATCGAATAATTAAATATGTTTTTTAAAATTGAATTCTTCTAAAGAATTTTAGTAACAAACTTTAAATAATGGAATTCTTTTGACGAATTTTAATGAAAAGTAGAAGAATAATTACATTTTTCAAGGAATTCGATAAAATTCTATTAAAAATAATTAAAATTTTGCGATGAGTTTTATTATTTATGAAAATAATTAAATTTTTAAGACAAATTTATTATTTATAAAAATAATAAAATTCAATTGATAAAAAGATTCTTTTATTATTTATGAAAAGAATTAAACGTTTTTGTACAATTTTATTAAAATTGTTTTTAAATAATTGAATTCTTTTAAAAATCTCTAATACTAAATATTGAAAACTTTTGAAAATAATTGAAATTTTTTCAAGACTTTATATTCATGTTTTTGAAAATAATTGAATTTTGGAGAAGAATTTTATTATTTTTCCAGATTATGGAAATTTTGACGAGAAAATAAAAAGATTTTTAAATAGAATTGAAATTTTGCAAAGAATTTTATTAAAATTTTTGAAAATAATTGAATTTTGGAGAAGAATCTCATTATTTCTTAAGATAGTTAAAATTTTGACGAGAACATAAAAAAAATTTAAACATAATTGAAATTTCTTGTATTTATAAACATAATTGCAATTTTTTTGTAAAATTTTTCAAGAAGAAATTGAACTTTTGCAATCATTTTTAAAGTCTTTAAAATTCAATTTCTTTACTGTTTTTGATTAAAATTCTTCTATAGGTAAATCGATTATTTTTATGATAATTGTTCAAGATTTAAGTTATTGAAAAAACATTTTTTTGTCAGAAATTGGAAAAAATGAAGTTTTTGCATTAGATTTCGAGGCAATTTTATAGTTTATGAATTTATAACAAATAAGACACAAAAATTTGGAATTTTCTTAAGAATTATAAAAATTTAATTTTTTTCTCAGTACTTTTAATAAAAATTCCTGAGTTTCTCTTAAATTCCCTATATAAGTCAGAATTATTTTTAAAATTGCCAATTGTATTAAAAAAAGAAAGTGCGAAAATAAATTTTCGAAGAATATAGAAAGAAAAATTTTAGAAATATTCTAAAAAACTGTAATTTTAATTATTCTCAATGGCAATATTTTAATAAAAAAATATTTAAAAACTTATGCTGTGACTAATTTTTAATATTTTTCAGAAGTTGGAATATCTTTTTTTTATAAAATATTGCCAAGTTTTGATGAGATAAAAATTACCATTGTTATTTAATACACTAATATTAATATAAATAATAAGTAATAACAATATTTTGGATAAGTTAAATATTATAATTATAATTTTTACATGTTTTCTCTAAAAATTATAAATTCCAATGGGAAAAATTTTTTAAGTGCTCGTGTGAAAGCTCTTTTAGTAATTGATACTTAGCATTGAGGGTTCGAATTGATATTCAGGGAATGATTCAACTGAATCTACCACTTGAATCGTAATGATTTTAACCGTCAATCTGTTTGACTATCGTTTCCCCCTCCCCTCACCCCTTATTGCTCTTTCTTGAAGAATAAATTTTTTATCCATTGATTGATACTTCAATTTAGTACTGCGGTAAAATATAGAAAGTATATAAGAACTATTGTCGAACGCAAAATTCTGCAAATTATATTACTCCAAAGTAATATTTTAAAATTCTGCTTTACGGGCGAATATTACCAAAAAATAATCGAAACTAATATTCCAAAACAATTACACTGGAATATTACCAAAATATTCCTAAACTATTCCACTGGAATATTACTAAAATTACACAGGAATATTGCTGAAATATTCGAAAGTAATATTCCAAAAGTATTCCAAAAAATTTATTACAAAATTATTCTACACGAATATTTCTGAATTAATGCAAAAGGAATATCACCAATTTCCTACAGAATCTATAAAAAATTATTCAGACGAATATTTGGAATATTCCAACATTATTGTAATGAAAAAATGTTAACGGTAGAATATTTGAACATTCCTGGAATATCATCGCGGGGAAATAAAATTCACTTTCATTGGAATTCGGTGGGCAAATTATTATCAGAATTTTAAGAGATTCTCTACAACACTGAGCCTATAGTCTATCGGGGGAATTTTTAAAAATAGATGAAAAAAAAATGTATTTTATAAAAGTGAGAAAAGTTAATTATCGGAAAATTTTGTATGAAATTTGTTTTCATTTTAATCGAAATAAAATTATTGGTTTTCTCTTTTTCTTAGTTTTTCTGAATTCTATATTTACGCAGTAATATACATGGTAAAATTGTCTTTTCATCTCTGGTGCATTATAATGTAAAATGAAAATAATGTTATATAGACACGGACACATACTGAATGTTGGAAAATTCATCGTCATCTTCATATAATGTGGACGAAAACTTGCAAACGCTTCTGCACCGCTGAGCTATAATAAAACTGCTATGCGGGGGATATTCCTCGCAGCCAATATCTATGCCTATATTTCATCCGACACCATTACTTTTCCCTCGCAGGCAAGAGTACGGATCCACCTCTTTTGAAGCCAACATATACTTTTTTGCATTAAACGATGTCGCTCTCTTTCTCTCTCTCTCTCTCTCTCTCTTACTCTCTCTCGCTATTTGAATTTGTGATGAACATTCCTCGAACGAGTATAAAATGAAAGCGAACTAATAAAACTTCCTCATTAAAGCTTCTACAAGGGGAAAAAATATTTCATTATTATATTTTAGCTAACAAATTTTTCATTATTTTATTATCAGGTCATTTCAATATTTTACTTTGGAATGAAATTTATTTATAATATTTATAATATATATATATTTTTTAGTTTAAGAATAATAACAATTTAATAAATAAATGGAGAGAAAAGTCTAGCATTAATATTACACGGAGAAAAATGGATTATACAATTAGAAATATAGAAAATAAGATCATACTGAATATAATCTGATTATTACCCTTTATAATCTATTTACAACCTTTCAATGTTTTAGAATTATTTCTGGTATTCACAATAGATTATACATTTTATACTTCAAAATCGAATCAAATTATAATTTACATTATTACTATAGCAACATGTTTTTTTCAAAATGTCACATTATGAGGTTAAAGTTGTTTTGAAAATTTGTTGTGATCGAACATTTTTACACGTGCTGCTATTTTAATTTTGTAAATTTCTGATTATTTCATTTTTATAAATCTAAAAACAATTATAGCATTATGCATTTATTTATCATTATCCCATTATTTATTATAACCATTTTCTAATTTAAATATTACAAGGGAATACTATTTTTCAACCTTTTCTTAAAAGTATTTTTATTTACTTACAATGTTTAAATTTTGTGTCTAGAAAAAATTTATTTGTTTGTAAATTTATTTATAATTAATTTATCAATTATTATTTAATTGATAACAATTTTAATAGGGTCAGTCCATTATATTTCACCTGAAGCCGTTGCGGCCTATTTTAAAAAAAATCTCATAATTTGTATAAATGATGCTTAATATCCGTAGATTTCATTTTTGAGAATTATTTTATAAAATTTTTTGAATTAAACTTAGAATTTGAATTTTTAAGTTGAGTTGCACAGAAAAAAGGTTAGATTGACAGTTATGAAAATTTAATAAAGAAGCATGGAAATAATTTGGATAATACAAATTTCTTGATTGATATTTGTTAAAAATGAGCTAATTTACTTGTGTAAATAGATTATTATGTAAACAAACCCAAATTAATAGATAAAAATTACTTTTAAAACTTAACTATAAAATGTCAAAAGTCACTACATTTTATTTACACTTTTCTAAAAAGTATATAAATATTTAAAAATTTATTACTATTTAATGTAAAGTATTTTTAATGTACTTTTATAATATGTGCTAACTTTTTAATTTTATAATATAGAAATATAAAAAATTTTACCTTTAATATTGAGTGTTTCATGATTTTCAGTGATTTTAATCACTTATATTTCTTCTCAGGAGGTTGACCAAAAAATCCAATTTTTGTCTTAATATTTAAGTTTGACCTTTTTTTCCATTCTATTAAATTTTGGCAATGGAGAACGAACTACTTTTCAGTTTAAATTTAGTTTAAAAAATCTGCTGAAAAAACGCATTTTTTTGGTTAAATACAAGTAGATTTTTGCAAGACTATTTTTTTACGCTGAATACGAATTTAAATTTAGAATAAACAGATTTGCTTAAAATTTTGAGATGAATCCCAAAACGGCTCAAAAACCCGAAATAAAATTTAAAAAAATATTAAAATACTACGATAGTCTATTTTTATGAATTTTTCCCTGATAAATCTGAATTAGAAGTAAAAAATGATAAAATTGCTCAAAATTTTGAGATGAAAAAAAAATTACTAAAAAAACACCGAATTAAACGAAAAAAAAGTTTTATAAACGGATGTGAAAAACATTTGCATTCGGATTTAGCTGAAAAAAATAAAAATATACTAGTTAGTGTTATAAAAAAAATTTTCTTTTCTTTTTGTTTAATTGAGTTTTTCAAGTAGTTTTCTTCATTTATCTCAAAATTTTAAACAATTTTGTTGTTATTATTATTATTGTTATTTATTGTTATTAGAAAAATCATAAAATTGTAAAAAATATTTTTTCATCTTCATTAATTAAGAAAATTAATCAAAAAACCCTAGTGTTGCAGATGCATGAAAAAAAGTATAACAAAGTAATTAAATTGTTTAAATTTTTCATTAGTAAAACATCTACTAATAACAAAAATTGAATTAATGAAAAACAATAAATTGTAGTTATTTTTTTATAACTTGTACTTAGAACTAGAAATTACAAGTTTCTTTTGAACTGTGCAATTTTTCATGAATAAAATATCTACTCATGATAAAAAATAAAAAATAATCTATTTAAAATTGTTAAAACAATTAATTGTTATTATTTTTGTCATAAACTGTACTTAGTGCTATAAAAAATAATGGTTTTTTTCTGTATTGTGCATTTTTTTATAACTAAATCATTTGATTATAAAAGAAAAACTAAAAATTAATTATGTAATCATTTTCTTAATTTTTCACTTTACTGTATTAAAAAGTAAATTTTGTTAGTTTTTCCAAAAAATGCAATTTTTTTATAACTTAAATACTTAAGTATAATAGAAAAACTAAAAAATTATTATTTAACCATTATTTAAACAAATAGTTTTTAATTTATCAATTGATTGTTTTTAGAAAAGTTTAGAAATTTCTATTGCATTGTTTAAGCAATGTTGAAATAAATAATGTTTTATCATTAGTAGATCTTTTACTCACGAAAAATTACTGAAAAACGAATAGAAAATTCTATAAAAATATTTCCAATTATCCAAATAAAACTATTTCATATAATGAAAGTGGAATATTTAGTATACAATTACTAAAAAATCTCCAATTTTAGCGGAATATTCTACAGAAACATTGGAAATATTTCCACGGTATTTTTTTATTTATATTTTGGGAATATTATCAATGAATATTCCATCCACTTTTTGGGAATATTAAAATATCCAAAATATAATGAAATATCCTCAATGTTCTAATGCAATATTTCATATAAAGGTGAATGAAATATCCCATGCTGTTGAAAATGAAACAAATAAAATAATGTTGTTCCTTTCATTAAATTAAGAAACGATAATTAAAATATTTTGCTTTTTCAGATATTTTGAAAAAATTAATTTATAAAATAATGTCTAATAACAGAAAATCTTTTTTAATTGTAAAAGATCTTATTAAAAAAAAAACTTTTAATTATAAAAGAATTCTATTTTTAGTGTAAAATTGTTTAATTTTGCAGTTATTTTTACTGTGAGAGTGATAGTAATTTTTTTTCCATGCGCAAAAGAATCTTGGAAATTAAAATAGAGTCAGCTGACTGTAAAGATTATTAATGGAGTGTGAAGAGAAAAAATAAATATAAAAGTGAAAATGTGAAAAAAAGAAGAAAAACGGAGAAGAGGTTAAGGGATAGGAACTTGAAAGAAAGCGAGTGAACGTAAAAGGAAAACTGAGATATACTTGTTCGTGTATGTATCGTGGTAAATGGAGCATGTCGAATATCGACAAGTCTCTTCATGCCTCTCACAATTCTACGACACTTCAATTTTCCACTTTTCTTCTGCTGCTGCTGCTGCTACTGCTTTGTGAATCCACTCAATTTTATTCTCAATGACATTTGATTTTTTGGGGTTTTTCGTAAGCGTTTCACGGAGAAGAAAAAAATTCCCATTTCAAAAATCCTACAAATCGTGTAATATCGCGTGACATTATTTTATTAAAAATATATTTTATTTTGTCATTTTACACTTTGTTATTAGAAAAAAGAAATATTTTAAATTGTTCATCTCTCTTATTTACTGTTTACATTTTGGAATATTATAATTTTAATAGAATAATATCTTTTAATGCATATATCGCTAGTGTTCTAAATAAAAAATTCTGGGATATTTTAGGATATTCTAGAATATTTAATATTATTATTTAAAAATGTTATAAACAATTTCATAAACAAATTAAGAATTGGCAATAATTGAAGATGAAAAAAAGTATTCTTCTCCACTGACTTTTTTACTCTTCTCTTAATGCATCTTTAAGATAAAAATTATTGACCAAAATTTGTTTAACAACTTTATAAACAATTGTTATAAACAAATGCTGAATTAACATCAATTAAACATGTAAAGATTTTGTTTTTTCTTTCACTATTTATTTTAATCCATTAAAAGCAGTTGGTAACAAACATGATAATTCTCAATAAATAAAATTATTTTTACCTTCAGTTATTGTAAATAAACAATTTGTTTACTAAAATTGTTTATAATTTTGTTAAAAAAAAGAATTGAATTTTAGTTTCAAGATATATGAATCGCATAGAAAAAAGGATATTGGAAGAAAAAAACATTTTTTTATATTCAATTGTTGTTAATACGTCCTTTATTTACAACAATTGTTTATAACTTTATTAAAAAAATATTAATAGGTAAATTAATGTTTCAAGATTCATTAATCCTATAGAAAATAAATAGTGAAAGAAAAAACGAAATCTTTACATTTTTATTTGTAATTTGTTTATAACAATTGTTTATGAACGACTTAAAAAATTATTGTGGTCAATAATTTTAATCTTAAAGATTCATTAAAAAAACAATAAAAAATTTTGTTAAATAAAATATTTTAATTATTGTCTATTCTTAATTTGTTTACGAAATTAAAAAAATATCAAGAGAAAAAAACGTATTTCTCGAACGTAATGTGTTGAGGAAATACTTTTTATCTCCAAATATATTTTAATATTCAAAGCTTTTTTTTAGTATTTTAATTATTCTGATATTCAATGAGTTTACAAAATTTAATTACTTGAATATTTTCATTAATATAATATTTTGAATTAATTTAATATTTTCTTGTGAATTGAATAAGAAGTTTTGAATGAAATATTTTGAAATTAAATTCCTCTATACTCTTTAAAGGGAATCAAAGTTAAATTAATTAAATGAAAGGGAAAATTTTCCTTCTTAGATAATATAGAAGAAAGGGAGAAAATTATTTTTCCCTTTTGTTATTCTCCTTCTATTTACACTTGTAGTGTGTGATAATAATTTGCATGGCACAAAATATGCGGAATGTTGATATATTTAGCATTCTCTTTAAACGTAATTATTACAGAATTTCTCATGAAAATTTATGCTTTTAATGAAAGATTGAGAAGAATTTCAAATGGTATTCCTCCGAAACATGCCCAAGTATAAGAGACTTGACATTATTTTTTAAATGTATAAATATAATTTCAGTTTCCTTTGTAAATACGAAATAAGTAAAATATTTCAGTTGAAACAAAATAACAAAAAATAACTGTCAAGAAAATAAATAAAACTTCTATAAAAGAAAATAACTAAAATAATTGTCAATTGCATTTATTAAACAATTTGAAATATCACAATTCGCTATTTCTTTGTGATCTCTCTCTCTCTCTTGAATTTTTTCTCTATTCGCTTTGTTTGATGCAAAATAATTTTTTTTTATTTTCTATACAAAACCATTTGAACTTAAAAGGAAATAATACAATTTGTCAAGAATTTAAAAAATTACACAAGAAAAACATTGCCCTTTTTTTGTATTTCTTAAAAATAGTTTTTTAATGCTTTTTATTTTAATAAAATGAATAATTTTTTATTTTCATAAATTCTTTCCTTTTTATATTTTTATTTCTTTATGACTAATAATTTAGAAAAAATAACAGGATTATTAATAATTTTATTGGATTTACTATTTTTTTTCGAAAATAGAAATTTTTTTGAAATATACTTCGTACTATAAAAACTTAAACATTAAAATAAAAAAAAAATTAATTCTATTAATTGAAAAAATACTTTAATTAAAAAACACGCAACATTATTTAATAATAATAGGATGATTCATTTTTTTTTCATAGTCTGTAAAATATCCACGAAATGTTTCGTTCCCAGGAAAATAATATTTTCTCATATGCTTAACAAGATTTATTTCGAATGCGCAGTTAGTTATAATTTCTGACAGTTTCTGTCAAAACTTAAACTGAAAATTATAACCCGAAAAAAAGAGAAATCTAATATTGAGAGGAAAATTTCCCTTCGAATATATTTTTGCGCGTGATTTTCACTGAACAATAATGTCTATCTTCGAAGTAGATGACTTTCTTTCTTCTAAATTTAAAAGTAAAAATTGCAAAAGTTTTACTTTTCTTCTTCTTCTTCTTCGTTTTTTTCACTTTAAAAATGTCTTTTGGGACAATCAATAGTTTTTTTCCTCTTCAGAAAATTTTAATATAAGACTTTTTAAATTTTTTATTGGAAAAGATTTTAACTAATTTGTAATTCAGGACTTTTAGAAAATTTTTTTATCTGTTAACTAAAATTAAAAATTTTTCTTTTTTGGATAAGTTAACTTTGAACTTTTTTGTAGAATTTTTTCTAAAACTGTGAATGGAATATTCCTGCAATATTTTCAAAAAACAGATTAAAATGTTCCTTGGCAATATTTACTTGTTTTAATTAAATATTCCAGAAATGTAAATAGAACATATTCCAAAGAGGAAAAATTCATAAACTTTATTTTTGCAAACAGTACACTGAAAAAAATGTATTTGATTCAAATAACCGATTATTTGACCATTAGCAAAATAAATATTATCTTGAATCAAATAATTTTTAGGCTTGAATCAATTAAATAATATTTGCTTCAAATACTGAAATATTTGACTCAAATACAATTTATTTGATTCGAATAAAAATTATTTGATAATAGTCAAATAATCGGTTATTTGAATCAAATGAATTTTTTTTCCATGTAGTGTATTGTTAATATTTTAGTAGAAAAAAATGTCAAGAATGTAAATGTTGTGTGAGTTGTTCTTGAAAATTGAAGTATAGAAAGGCAGAATCTATCCATTAGATGCGTATAGTCTATTCGAAAGTAACAATTTTGACACTTCATAGTTTTGCCTGTAGAAACAACGCTCGCCGTTAATAACTCGAGCTTGCGAGTCGTTGTCACAGTAAATAACAATAAAACTCAGTGTGATAGTACCTGTAGGCACCGGTCCTGGCTTTCAGCCAGTAACATACCGGGCATGGCTCTCTCTCTCTCTCTCTCTCAACCCCCTCAAAATACAAGCCACCATCATAGAGAACACACGCCTCCAAATGGCCGCATTCCTGCGTATGAATGTTTGCTATGTGGTACGCTTAATGCTGCATTACGCACTCTGATAAGCCCCCTCCCCTTCTTCTACTCGAATCCTTTCCCATTTCACCAAATATAATTCTTTATTTAATTCCTCCCATAAAATTATATTACACTCATCACTATAATTATAGTACTCGAAAATTTCGCCTCTATTTTCAAATTATTTTCTCTAATACATGTATATATTCCTCTAATCTTCTATAATTGCTTAAAATTCTATGGAAACTCTCTCTCTCTCCCTCTCTCTATTTTCAATTTTAGTCTTTTAGATTTCATTTCAAAACGTTTAATATTCTCTCTATATGGGGAAAATATATGTATGATTCTTCTGAAAATCACAATTTGGACGTTTTGATTAATTATTTGGCAAAACTACTCGCTATTAATTTCTGAAAAATTTTAATTATCAGAATAAACTATAGCATTAGAGATTCGTGTGTTAAATTATACGTTAGTTAATTAGTTATTGAAACAATTGAATTAACTTTACAATTTACGCTCTTATTTTTTTTTTTCATTATTAACCCGGCGTAAAGCAGCGTATTATTTACCCTGAAAAGATTTTCTATTTGGGTGATTCTTCTGAACGTGACATTTTTGATATCTGGATTAATTTTACAAAATCTACTCTTTAATAATTATTATCAACTTCCATAGTGAAAATTTAGCACTTCTTTATTATTTTAGAGAAAAATAAATAATTTTATTCAACTGAATTTATCTAATAACTAAATTACTTACTTCTCCAAAACCTTTTCAACATGTCTCCAATAGGACTTCTATAAGAAAACTAAATTTTTATACTTTTTTTCAAACTCTTAGAAATTTTTTAAAAATAGTGTCAGAAAGTAGAATGTTTTTTCTATCATTATGTGCATTTTAAACATTTTTAGACCACATTTTTATTTTTAATAAAAATGTTTAAACTTTGTATTCAGTTTTAGGTTAAAATTACTTCACAAATGATTACTGATATTTTATAAATTAAAAATATTTTTAAAAAAATTTTAATGCACATTAAAATAAAGCTGAGAATATGACGTTTAATGTTCCTCTATTTTATCCAGGGACTGCTTCTAAAACGAAACTAAATAGAAAATTACTTTCGTTTTAGTGTTTGAGTCGACACGAAACTACACTGAGAAAACGATATATTTGATTTAAACCTATTTCGTTTAAATCAAACTTTAAATATCTTTGCTATACAGTCAAACAAATTTAAATTTAACTCAAACATATTTTTTGATTCATTCATAGAAATAATATATATTTAATTCAAACATAAGTTGTGATTGTTTTTAAATTATCTATAATTCACTTTTAAGTTTTAATCAAACAAAAAATTTTTAAACATATTTTTTGTTTAAATCAAAACAGAAAATATGTTTGAATTAAATATAATTATTCAAACAAATAATATTTTTGAATCAAAGTAGTACACTTAAATAAAATTTATTTGATTCAAATAACCGATTATTTGTCTATAATTAAATAAATATTTACTTGAATCAAATAATTTTTATTTGAATCAATTAATTAGTATTTGCTTCAAATACTGAAATATTTGATTCAAATACAATTTATTTGATTCAAATAAAAATTATTTGATTCAAGTAAATATTTATTTGATTATAGACAAATAATCGGTTATTTGAATCAAATAAATTTTTTTTTCAGTGTAGATACTTTCTATATATTTTGATTAAACTTACAAACTGCGGATTAAATTATGACTTTTGGAGTTAAAAATTGGTTAAATAATAATTTGCTTAAAAAATTGTTACAAACAAATGAAGAAAATTGATAATATTAGAAAAAACTAATAACGCTATTCGACTCTCTGCGAAAAATGACTGAAGGAACATGTATGAATTTTTACATTATTTGTTGTAAATAATTTATAAACAAATAATAAATCACTCTATTTAGCCTATCATTAAACATCGCAGAGAGATAATATTTTTGATTTACAAGTAAAGACTTTTGGAAAATATTTTCAAATCAAGAAATTTCATATTTATTTGATTTTGTTCAATTACTTCTGTATCCATTAGAGAGAAACTTTCACTTTGTTCATGTTGAAATAAAAATGTTCTTTTATTATATGAGAGAAATTAATTTAAATTTAATTTTTAATTAATTTTTTATTAAAAATTTAATTTTAAATCTTTTTAAACAGTTCTTTTAATTGTTTTTTCCTTTTGCATTCCTCGAAAATTGTAATTTTTGATTTTAAAATTGCCAAATTTTATATTCATAGAGATAAAGTAAGAAGATATGGATTAAGTTTAAGCTTAAAGTTGTCTAAAGAATTTTAAAAACAATTGATACAAAAAAATATAAAAATACTAATAAAAAAATTTAATCTTTTTTTATGACAAGTATTTTTTTTATTTTCAAAGATTACAGACATGTATAAATAGATGTTGATAAAACTAAACATTTTTATTTACAAACGTTTAGAGAAACAGTACAAGTTTCAAAGTTAAAGAATAATTTCAAAAAATTTGTAATTATGCGGTTTGCTGTTGTTTTTTTATTTTTGTTTGCATTTTATCGTGATTGCACGACACGCAACGCTTACGATTTGCATGACTTAACAGAAGCAATTTGTAAGTAATTTTACATCTTATTTAGTTTCATAATTTATTTTCATCAATAGAATTAGTTCAAAAAAAATTTATTACTTTTGAAACGCAAATGTCACTGTTTGATTTTGTTATTTACAGATTTTTGTACTGAAGACGTCTCCACTTCAGGGTCTCGACCTCTTTACAATTGCAGAGACTATGAGTATCGTCGTGCAGGACATAACAGAATTGAATTTGGCAAAAGTGAGATAATTTGAATTAAATAAAAATCATTTTTATTCATCTAAGAACATCTTGGCTTAATGTATAGTTGAAATTTTTAAGTCTTAGCAATTGAGCAAATTTTTTCTTTTAAATTGTTATGAATACGGTTTCTTTTAACTTCCCTAGAATAATGTAAAGTGATAGGACCCTAAAGTTTCGAACGTTCATTTGAACGAAATTTTTTTTTTTAAAATACGGAATTTTTTTTTCAAAATCTTATTTAGAATAGTTAATAAAACAAATATCCATCGAAAAAATTCAAAAATTTTAATACTGGGGGTGCAAAACAACCCCTTTGTAAATATCACACGTAGGTAATAATAAGAATTATCCAAATTAGGAGAACTTGTTCGGATATTGAAAAACTAAAAACGCAGAAAATTTTCTAAAAATATAAGCAACTAATCCCCCCAGGTTAGAACCGGCGCTCGCACCCCTAAAAACCACCCTTAATGAAATTAAGTTTTTTTTACATATAAGTGGCCCAAATAAAGAGAACTTGTTCGGATATTGAAAAACTAAAAACGCAGAAAATTTTCTAAAAATATAAGCAACTAATCCCCCCAGGTTAGAACCGGCGCTCGCACCCCTAAAAACCACCCTTAATGAAATTAAGTTTTTTTTACATATAAGTGGCCCAAATAAAGAGAACTTGTTCGGATATTGAAAAACTAAAAACGCAGAAAATTTTCAAAAAATATAAGCAATTAATTCCCCCAGGTTAGAACCGGCGCTCGCACCCCTAAAAACCACCCTTAATGAAATTAAGTTTTTTTTACATATAAGTGGCCCAAATAAAGAGAACTTGTTCGGATATTGAAAAACTAAAAACGCAGAAAATTTTCTAAAAATATAAGCAACCAATCCCCCCAGGTTAGAACCGGCGCTCGCACCCCTAAAAACCACCCTTAATGAAATTAAGTTTTTTTTATATATACATAAGTGGCCCAAATAAAGAGAACTTGTTCGGATATTGAAAAACTAAAAACGCAGAAAATTTTCTAAAAATATAAGCAATTAATTCCCCCAGGTTAGAACCGGCGCTCGCACCCCTAAAAACCACCCTTAATGAAATTAAGGTTTTTTGTATATATAAGTGCCCCAAATTAGGAGAACTTGTTCGGATATTGAAAAACTAAAAACGCAGAAAATTTTCAAAAAATATAAGCAACCAATCCCCCCAGGTTAGAACCGGCGCTCGCACCCCTAAAAACCACCCTTAATGAAATTAAGTTTTTTTTATATATACATAAGTGCCCCAAATTAGAAGAACTTGTTCGGATATTGAAAAACTAAAAACGCAGAAAATTTTCTAAAAATATAAGCAACCAATCCCCCCAGGTTAGAACCGGCGCTCGCACCCCTAAAAACCACCCTTAATGAAAGTAAGTTTTTTTTACATATAAGTGGCCCAAATAAAGAGAACTTGTTCGGATATTGAAAAACTAAAAACGCAGAAAATTTTCTAAAAATATAAGCAACCAATCCCCCCAGGTTAGAACCGGCGCTCGCACCCCTAAAAACCACCCTTAATGAAATTAAGTTTTTTTTACATATAAGTGGCCCAAATAAAGAGAACTTGTTCGGATATTGAAAAACTAAAAACGCAGAAAATTTTCTAAAAATATAAGCAATTAATTCCCCCAGGTTAGAACCGGCGCTCGCACCCCTAAAAACCACCCTTAATGAAATTAAGTTTTTTTTACATATAAGTGGCCCAAATAAAGAGAACTTGTTCGGATATTGAAAAACTAAAAACGCAGAAAATTTTCTAAAAATATAAGCAACCAATCCCCCCAGGTTAGAACCGGCGCTCGCACCCCTAAAAACCACCCTTAATGAAATTAAGTTTTTTTTACATATAAGTGGCCCAAATAAAGAGAACTTGTTCGGATATTGAAAAACTAAAAACGCAGAAAATTTTCTAAAAATATAAGCAATTAATTCCCCCAGGTTAGAACCGGCGCTCGCACCCCTAAAAACCACCCTTAATGAAATTAAGGTTTTTTGTATATATAAGTGCCCCAAATTAGGAGAACTTGTTCGGATATTGAAAAACTAAAAACGCAGAAAATTTTCAAAAAATATAAGCAACCAATCCCCCCAGGTTAGAACCGGCGCTCGCACCCCTAAAAACCACCCTTAATGAAATTAAGTTTTTTTTACATATAAGTGGCCCAAATAAAGAGAACTTGTTCGGATATTGAAAAACTAAAAACGCAGAAAATTTTCTAAAAATATAAGCAATTAATTCCCCCAGGTTAGAACCGCCGCTCGCACCCCTAAAAACCACCCTTAATGAAATTAAGGTTTTTTGTATATATAAGTGCCCCAAATTAGGAGAACTTGTTCGGATATTGAAAAACTAAAAACGCAGAAAATTTTCAAAAAATATAAGCAACCAATCCCCCCAGGTTAGAACCGGCGCTCGCACCCCTAAAAACCACCCTTAATGAAATTAAGTTTTTTTTATATATACATAAGTGCCCCAAATTAGAAGAACTTGTTCGGATATTGAAAAACTAAAAACGCAGAAAATTTTCTAAAAATATAAGCAACCAATCCCCCCAGGTTAGAACCGGCGCTCGCACCCCTAAAAACCACCCTTAATGAAATTAAGGTTTTTTGTATATATAAGTGCCCCAAATTAGGAGAACTTGTTCGGATATTGAAAAACTAAAAACGCAGAAAATTTTCTAAAAATATAAGCAACCAATCCCCCCAGGTTAGAACCGGCGCTCGCACCCCTAAAAACCACCCTTAATGAAATTAAGTTTTTTTTACATATAAGTGGCCCAAATAAAGAGAACTTGTTCGGATATTGAAAAACTAAAAACGTAGAAAATTTTCTAAAAATATAAGCAACCAATCCCCCCAGGTTAGAACCGGCGCTCGCACCCCTAAAAACCACCCTTAATGAAAGTAAGTTTTTTTTACATATAAGTGGCCCAAATAAAGAGAACTTGTTCGGATATTGAAAAACTACAAACGCAGAAAATTTTCTAAAAATATAAGCAATTAATTCCCCCAGGTTAGAACCGGCGCTCGCACCCCTAAAAACCACCCTTAATGAAATTAAGGTTTTTTGTATATATAAGTGCCCCAAATTAGGAGAACTTGTTCGGATATTGAAAAACTAAAAACGCAGAAAATTTTCAAAAAATATAAGCAACCAATCCCCCTAGGTTAGAACCGGCGCTCGCACCCCTAAAAACCACCCTTAATGAAATTAAGTTTTTTTTATATATACATAAGTGGCCCAAATAAAGAGAACTTGTTCGGATATTGAAAAACTAAAAACGCAGAAAATTTTCCAAAAATATAAGCAATTAATTCCCCCAGGTTAGAACCGGCGCTCGCACCCCTAAAAACCACCCTTAATGAAATTAAGTTTTTTTTATATATACATAAGTGCCCCAAATAAAGAGAACTTGTTCGGATATTGAAAAACTAAAAACGCAGAAAATTTTCTAAAAATATAAGCAACCAATCCCCCCAGGTTAGAACCGGCGCTCGCACCCCTAAAAACCACCCTTAATGAAATTAAGTTCTTTTTATATATACATAAGTGCCCCAAATAAAGAGAACTTGTTCGGATATTGAAAAACTAAAAACGCAGAAAATTTTCTAAAAATATAAGCAACCAATCCCCCCAGGTTAGAACCGGCGCTCGCACCCCTAAAAACCACCCTTAATGAAATTAAGTTTTTTTTACATATAAGTGGCCCAAATAAAGAGAACTTGTTCGGATATTGAAAAACTAAAAACGCAGAAAATTTTCAAAAAATATAAGCAACCAATCCCCCCAGGTTAGAACCGGCGCTCGCACCCCTAAAAACCACCCTTAATGAAATTAAGGTTTTTTGTATACATAAGTGCCCCAAATTAGGAGAACTTGTTCGGATATTGAAAAACTAAAAACGCAGAAAATTTTCAAAAAATATAAGCAACCAATCCCCCCAGGTTAGAACCGGCGCTCGCACCCCTAAAAACCACCCTTAATGAAATTAAGTTTTTTTTACATATAAGTGGCCCAAATTAGGAGAACTTGTTCGGATATTGAAAAACTAAAAACGTAGAAAATTTTCTAAAAATATAAGCAACCAATCCCCCCAGGTTAGAACCGGCGCTCGCACCCCTAAAAACCACCCTTAATGAAATTAAGTTCTTTTTATATATACATAAGTGCCCCAAATAAAGAGAACTTGTTCGGATATTGAAAAACTAAAAACGCAGAAAATTTTCTAAAAATATAAGCAACCAATCCCCCCAGGTTAGAACCGGCGCTCGCACCCCTAAAAACCACCCTTAATGAAATTAAGTTCTTTTTATATATACATAAGTGCCCCAAATAAAGAGAACTTGTTCGGATATTGAAAAACTAAAAACGCAGAAAATTTTCTAAAAATATAAGCAACCAATCCCCCAGGTTAGAACCGGCGCTCGCACCCCTAAAAACCACCCTTAATGAAATTAAGGTTTTTTGTATACATAAGTGCCCCAAATTAGGAGAACTTGTTCGGATATTGAAAAACTAAAAACGCAGAAAATTTTCAAAAAATATAAGCAACCAATCCCCCCAGGTTAGAACCGGCGCTCGCACCCCTAAAAACCACCCTTAATGAAATTAAGTTTTTTTTACATATAAGTGGCCCAAATAAAGAGAACTTGTTCGGATATTGAAAAACTAAAAACGCAGAAAATTTTCTAAAAATATAAGCAACCAATCCCCCCAGGTTAGAACCGGCGCTCGCACCCCTAAAAACCACCCTTAATGAAATTAAGGTTTTTTTACATATAAGTGGCCCAAATAAAGAGAACTTGTTCGGATATTGAAAAACTAAAAACGCAGAAAATTTTCAAAAAATATAAGCAATTAATTCCCCCAGGTTAGAACCGGCGCTCGCACCCCTAAAAACCACCCTTAATGAAATTAAGTTTTTTTTACATATAAGTGGCCCAAATAAAGAGAACTTGTTCGGATATTGAAAAACTAAAAACGCAGAAAATTTTCAAAAAATATAAGCAATTAATTCCCCTAGGTTAGAACCGGCGCTCGCACCCCTAAAAACCACCCTTAATGAAATTAAGTTTTTTTTACATATAAGTGGCCCAAATAAAGAGAACTTGTTCGGATATTGAAAAACTAAAAACGCAGAAAATTTTCTAAAAATATAAGCAATTAATTCCCCCAGGTTAGAACCGGCGCTCGCACCCCTAAAAACCACCCTTAATGAAATTAAGGTTTTTTGTATATATAAGTGCCCCAAATTAGGAGAACTTGTTCGGATATTGAAAAACTAAAAACGCAGAAAATTTTCAAAAAATATAAGCAACCAATCCCCCCAGGTTAGAACCGGCGCTCGCACCCCTAAAAACCACCCTTAATGAAATTAAGTTTTTTTTATATATACATAAGTGCCCCAAATTAGAAGAACTTGTTCGGATATTGAAAAACTAAAAACGCAGAAAATTTTCTAAAAATATAAGCAACCAATCCCCCCAGGTTAGAACCGGCGCTCGCACCCCTAAAAACCACCCTTAATGAAATTAAGGTTTTTTGTATATATAAGTGCCCCAAATTAGGAGAACTTGTTCGGATATTGAAAAACTAAAAACGCAGAAAATTTTCTAAAAATATAAGCAACCAATCCCCCCAGGTTAGAACCGGCGCTCGCACCCCTAAAAACCACCCTTAATGAAATTAAGTTTTTTTGTATATATAAGTGGCCCAAATAAAGAGAACTTGTTCGGATATTGAAAAACTAAAAACGTAGAAAATTTTCTAAAAATATAAGCAACCAATCCCCCCAGGTTAGAACCGGCGCTCGCACCCCTAAAAACCACCCTTAATGAAAGTAAGTTTTTTTTACATATAAGTGGCCCAAATAAAGAGAACTTGTTCGGATATTGAAAAACTAAAAACGCAGAAAATTTTCTAAAAATATAAGCAACCAATCCCCCCAGGTTAGAACCGGCGCTCGCACCCCTAAAAACCACCCTTAATGAAATTAAGTTTTTTTTACATATAAGTGGCCCAAATAAAGAGAACTTGTTCGGATATTGAAAAACTAAAAACGTAGAAAATTTTCTAAAAATATAAGCAACCAATCCCCCCAGGTTAGAACCGGCGCTCGCACCCCTAAAAACCACCCTTAATGAAAGTAAGTTTTTTTTACATATAAGTGGCCCAAATAAAGAGAACTTGTTCGGATATTGAAAAACTACAAACGCAGAAAATTTTCTAAAAATATAAGCAATTAATTCCCCCAGGTTAGAACCGGCGCTCGCACCCCTAAAAACCACCCTTAATGAAATTAAGGTTTTTTGTATATATAAGTGCCCCAAATTAGGAGAACTTGTTCGGATATTGAAAAACTAAAAACGCAGAAAATTTTCAAAAAATATAAGCAACCAATCCCCCTAGGTTAGAACCGGCGCTCGCACCCCTAAAAACCACCCTTAATGAAATTAAGTTTTTTTTATATATACATAAGTGGCCCAAATAAAGAGAACTTGTTCGGATATTGAAAAACTAAAAACGCAGAAAATTTTCCAAAAATATAAGCAATTAATTCCCCCAGGTTAGAACCGGCGCTCGCACCCCTAAAAACCACCCTTAATGAAATTAAGTTTTTTTTATATATACATAAGTGCCCCAAATAAAGAGAACTTGTTCGGATATTGAAAAACTAAAAACGCAGAAAATTTTCTAAAAATATAAGCAACCAATCCCCCCAGGTTAGAACCGGCGCTCGCACCCCTAAAAACCACCCTTAATGAAATTAAGTTCTTTTTATATATACATAAGTGCCCCAAATAAAGAGAACTTGTTCGGATATTGAAAAACTAAAAACGCAGAAAATTTTCTAAAAATATAAGCAACCAATCCCCCCAGGTTAGAACCGGCGCTCGCACCCCTAAAAACCACCCTTAATGAAATTAAGTTTTTTTTACATATAAGTGGCCCAAATAAAGAGAACTTGTTCGGATATTGAAAAACTAAAAACGCAGAAAATTTTCAAAAAATATAAGCAACCAATCCCCCCAGGTTAGAACCGGCGCTCGCACCCCTAAAAACCACCCTTAATGAAATTAAGGTTTTTTGTATACATAAGTGCCCCAAATTAGGAGAACTTGTTCGGATATTGAAAAACTAAAAACGCAGAAAATTTTCAAAAAATATAAGCAACCAATCCCCCCAGGTTAGAACCGGCGCTCGCACCCCTAAAAACCACCCTTAATGAAATTAAGTTTTTTTTACATATAAGTGGCCCAAATTAGGAGAACTTGTTCGGATATTGAAAAACTAAAAACGTAGAAAATTTTCTAAAAATATAAGCAACCAATCCCCCCAGGTTAGAACCGGCGCTCGCACCCCTAAAAACCACCCTTAATGAAATTAAGTTCTTTTTATATATACATAAGTGCCCCAAATAAAGAGAACTTGTTCGGATATTGAAAAACTAAAAACGCAGAAAATTTTCTAAAAATATAAGCAACCAATCCCCCCAGGTTAGAACCGGCGCTCGCACCCCTAAAAACCACCCTTAATGAAATTAAGTTCTTTTTATATATACATAAGTGCCCCAAATAAAGAGAACTTGTTCGGATATTGAAAAACTAAAAACGCAGAAAATTTTCTAAAAATATAAGCAACCAATCCCCCCAGGTTAGAACCGGCGCTCGCACCCCTAAAAACCACCCTTAATGAAATTAAGGTTTTTTGTATACATAAGTGCCCCAAATTAGGAGAACTTGTTCGGATATTGAAAAACTAAAAACGCAGAAAATTTTCAAAAAATATAAGCAACCAATCCCCCCAGGTTAGAACCGGCGCTCGCACCCCTAAAAACCACCCTTAATGAAATTAAGTTTTTTTTACATATAAGTGGCCCAAATAAAGAGAACTTGTTCGGATATTGAAAAACTAAAAACGCAGAAAATTTTCTAAAAATATAAGCAACCAATCCCCCCAGGTTAGAACCGGCGCTCGCACCCCTAAAAACCACCCTTAATGAAATTAAGGTTTTTTTACATATAAGTGGCCCAAATAAAGAGAACTTGTTCGGATATTGAAAAACTAAAAACGCAGAAAATTTTCAAAAAATATAAGCAATTAATTCCCCCAGGTTAGAACCGGCGCTCGCACCCCTAAAAACCACCCTTAATGAAATTAAGTTTTTTTTACATATAAGTGGCCCAAATAAAGAGAACTTGTTCGGATATTGAAAAACTAAAAACGCAGAAAATTTTCAAAAAATATAAGCAATTAATTCCCCTAGGTTAGAACCGGCGCTCGCACCCCTAAAAACCACCCTTAATGAAATTAAGTTTTTTTTACATATAAGTGGCCCAAATAAAGAGAACTTGTTCGGATATTGAAAAACTAAAAACGCAGAAAATTTTCTAAAAATATAAGCAATTAATTCCCCCAGGTTAGAACCGGCGCTCGCACCCCTAAAAACCACCCTTAATGAAATTAAGGTTTTTTGTATATATAAGTGCCCCAAATTAGGAGAACTTGTTCGGATATTGAAAAACTAAAAACGCAGAAAATTTTCAAAAAATATAAGCAACCAATCCCCCCAGGTTAGAACCGGCGCTCGCACCCCTAAAAACCACCCTTAATGAAATTAAGTTTTTTTTATATATACATAAGTGCCCCAAATTAGAAGAACTTGTTCGGATATTGAAAAACTAAAAACGCAGAAAATTTTCTAAAAATATAAGCAACCAATCCCCCCAGGTTAGAACCGGCGCTCGCACCCCTAAAAACCACCCTTAATGAAATTAAGGTTTTTTTACATATAAGTGGCCCAAATAAAGAGAACTTGTTCGGATATTGAAAAACTAAAAACGCAGAAAATTTTCTAAAAATATAAGCAACCAATCCCCCCAGGTTAGAACCGGCGCTCGCACCCCTAAAAACCACCCTTAATGAAATTAAGGTTTTTTTACATATAAGTGGCCCAAATAAAGAGAACTTGTTCGGATATTGAAAAACTAAAAACGCAGAAAATTTTCAAAAAATATAAGCAATTAATTCCCCCAGGTTAGAACCGGCGCTCGCACCCCTAAAAACCACCCTTAATGAAATTAAGTTTTTTTTACATATAAGTGGCCCAAATAAAGAGAACTTGTTCGGATATTGAAAAACTAAAAACGCAGAAAATTTTCTAAAAATATAAGCAACCAATCCCCCCAGGTTAGAACCGGCGCTCGCACCCCTAAAAACCACCCTTAATGAAATTAAGTTTTTTTTACATATAAGTGGCCCAAATAAAGAGAACTTGTTCGGATATTGAAAAACTAAAAACGTAGAAAATTTTCTAAAAATATAAGCAACCAATCCCCCCAGGTTAGAACCGGCGCTCGCACCCCTAAAAACCACCCTTAATGAAAGTAAGTTTTTTTTACATATAAGTGGCCCAAATAAAGAGAACTTGTTCGGATATTGAAAAACTACAAACGCAGAAAATTTTCTAAAAATATAAGCAATTAATTCCCCCAGGTTAGAACCGGCGCTCGCACCCCTAAAAACCACCCTTAATGAAATTAAGGTTTTTTGTATATATAAGTGCCCCAAATTAGGAGAACTTGTTCGGATATTGAAAAACTAAAAACGCAGAAAATTTTCAAAAAATATAAGCAACCAATCCCCCTAGGTTAGAACCGGCGCTCGCACCCCTAAAAACCACCCTTAATGAAATTAAGTTTTTTTTATATATACATAAGTGGCCCAAATAAAGAGAACTTGTTCGGATATTGAAAAACTAAAAACGCAGAAAATTTTCCAAAAATATAAGCAATTAATTCCCCCAGGTTAGAACCGGCGCTCGCACCCCTAAAAACCACCCTTAATGAAATTAAGTTTTTTTTATATATACATAAGTGCCCCAAATAAAGAGAACTTGTTCGGATATTGAAAAACTAAAAACGCAGAAAATTTTCTAAAAATATAAGCAACCAATCCCCCCAGGTTAGAACCGGCGCTCGCACCCCTAAAAACCACCCTTAATGAAATTAAGTTCTTTTTATATATACATAAGTGCCCCAAATAAAGAGAACTTGTTCGGATATTGAAAAACTAAAAACGCAGAAAATTTTCTAAAAATATAAGCAACCAATCCCCCCAGGTTAGAACCGGCGCTCGCACCCCTAAAAACCACCCTTAATGAAATTAAGTTTTTTTTACATATAAGTGGCCCAAATAAAGAGAACTTGTTCGGATATTGAAAAACTAAAAACGCAGAAAATTTTCAAAAAATATAAGCAACCAATCCCCCCAGGTTAGAACCGGCGCTCGCACCCCTAAAAACCACCCTTAATGAAATTAAGGTTTTTTGTATACATAAGTGCCCCAAATTAGGAGAACTTGTTCGGATATTGAAAAACTAAAAACGCAGAAAATTTTCAAAAAATATAAGCAACCAATCCCCCCAGGTTAGAACCGGCGCTCGCACCCCTAAAAACCACCCTTAATGAAATTAAGTTTTTTTTACATATAAGTGGCCCAAATTAGGAGAACTTGTTCGGATATTGAAAAACTAAAAACGTAGAAAATTTTCTAAAAATATAAGCAACCAATCCCCCCAGGTTAGAACCGGCGCTCGCACCCCTAAAAACCACCCTTAATGAAATTAAGTTCTTTTTATATATACATAAGTGCCCCAAATAAAGAGAACTTGTTCGGATATTGAAAAACTAAAAACGCAGAAAATTTTCTAAAAATATAAGCAACCAATCCCCCCAGGTTAGAACCGGCGCTCGCACCCCTAAAAACCACCCTTAATGAAATTAAGTTCTTTTTATATATACATAAGTGCCCCAAATAAAGAGAACTTGTTCGGATATTGAAAAACTAAAAACGCAGAAAATTTTCTAAAAATATAAGCAACCAATCCCCCAGGTTAGAACCGGCGCTCGCACCCCTAAAAACCACCCTTAATGAAATTAAGGTTTTTTGTATACATAAGTGCCCCAAATTAGGAGAACTTGTTCGGATATTGAAAAACTAAAAACGCAGAAAATTTTCAAAAAATATAAGCAACCAATCCCCCCAGGTTAGAACCGGCGCTCGCACCCCTAAAAACCACCCTTAATGAAATTAAGTTTTTTTGTATATATAAGTGGCCCAAATAAAGAGAACTTGTTCGGATATTGAAAAACTAAAAACGTAGAAAATTTTCTAAAAATATAAGCAACCAATCCCCCCAGGTTAGAACCGGCGCTCGCACCCCTAAAAACCACCCTTAATGAAATTAAGTTCTTTTTATATATACATAAGTGCCCCAAATAAAGAGAACTTGTTCGGATATTGAAAAACTAAAAACGCAGAAAATTTTCTAAAAATATAAGCAACCAATCCCTCCAGGTTAAAACCCTGCGCTCGCACCCCTAAAAACCACCCTTAATGAAATTAAGTTTTTTTTACATATAAGTGGCCCAAATAAAGAGAACTTGTTCGGATATTGAAAAACTAAAAACGCAGAAAATTTTCTAAAAATATAAGCAACCAATCCCCCCAGGTTAGAACCGGCGCTCGCACACCTAAAAACCACCCTTAATGAAATTAAGTTTTTTTTATATATACATAAGTGCCCCAAATAAAGAGAACTTGTTCGGATATTGAAAAACTAAAAACGCAGAAAATTTTCTAAAAATATAAGCAACAAATCCCCCCAGGTTAGAACCGGCGCTCGCACCCCTAAAAACCACCCTTAATGAAATTAAGTTTTTTTTACATATAAGTGGCCCAAATAAAGAGAACTTGTTCGGATATTGAAAAACTAAAAACGCAGAAAATTTTCTAAAAATATAAGCAATTAATTCCCCCAGGTTAGAACCGGCGCTCGCACCCCTAAAAATCACCCTTAATGAAATTAAGGTTTTTTGTATATATAAGTGGCCCAAATAAAGAGAACTTGTTCGGATATTGAAAAACTAAAAACGCAGAAAATTTTCTAAAAATATAAGCAACCAATCCCCCCAGGTTAGAACCGGCGCTCGCACCCCTAAAAACCACCCTTAATGAAATTAAGTTTTTTTTACATATAAGTGGCCCAAATAAAGAGAACTTGTTCGGATATTGAAAAACTAAAAACGCAGAAAATTTTCTAAAAATATAAGCAACCAATCCCCCCAGGTTAGAACCGGCGCTCGCACCCCTAAAAACCACCCTTAATGAAATTAAGTTTTTTTTACATATAAGTGGCCCAAATAAAGAGAACTTGTTCGGATATTGAAAAACTAAAAACGCAGAAAATTTTCTAAAAATATAAGCAACCAATCCCCCCAGGTTAGAACCGGCGCTCGCACCTAATATAACCACCCCTACCCTAATTAAATTGGATATTTAAGTGTACTAAATGTACCAAAAAGCGATAAAAAATTTACGCAATCGACAAATGTTTTGAGAGTTGTGAATTTTACTCACGCCAATTTAGTGAGAGTGCAACTCGCACTTGTCGGGTTTTTGTTGTCAATAGATGATTTATTTATAAATAATTTGATAATTTAGAAAAAATACAAATTTCTAACCCTAAACACAATTTATGAAAAAATAGCATCAATTAATTGCTTAAACAATGATTCAATAAATAATTTTATATCATCAGTACAACTGTTACACATAAAAATTTTCACAATTTGTGAATTGTTTTTAGATAACAATAATTTGAAACAGAATTTGCGCCGTCATAAGCGAATAGTGCACAAGTCTCGGAAGAATATAGTAGGAACGATTACTACAGCTGTTGTAAGGGATACCTTTTAATTTGTACTCCTTACAACAGCTATAGTAATCATCACAAAAAGTGGTCACATATCCGAGCTGTACTGTAGACTATTGTAATCATTAAAAAAGAATTTTTCTCCGTGTACTTCTTATTATGAGTATTTTGCAAAAAAAGCATCTTAGTCGGTAAATAAAAAAATTTATGTGCAAGGGGTGAACAACTCGTGAATTATGGTTTACACATGTATTGAATTACCAATGTGAATTACCATGAATTACCTTAAATTACTGAATTATTATTGTAGTAGGTGTACACCAAATTCCTTAGTTGTTTGCGCCTTGGTTATGTGCCTTTTTTTAAAAACCGACTAAAATTTTGTATAAGAGGGAACTCAAAAATTGTTGAAAAACATTTATACACCAGCCAAATTATCCGCGCGCAAGGGAGCGGGAATGTTGTGCTGCCATGTTCATTATAATCAATTTCAAGTCATTTTAATTTAAGTAATTTTTAAAGAAATACTTATTATGACACATAATTGAAAAACTGATTAGAATTAAATTTTCAAAATATTCCGTTACTTTCATAAATAAAGTTTTTGATAAGAATTCAAATATTTAAACTAATAAATTAATTAAATAGTCTTTAACGTCCGAGATACTTTACAAACAAGTTAAATTAATGAAAACGAAAACATTCGGACAAAGTAACAATAAAATAAAACAAAGTAAATAAAATTTGTTACTTTATCCGAATGTTTTCGTTTTCATTAATTTGACTTATTTGTAAACTAATAAAATTTTCATAACATTTAAAAATTCATTATTTAAAACAATGTTCATAAAATTCTTATGAAGATTTCAATTTCTTTCAAAAGTAATAAAAGTTTCAACAGAAATTCAATTCTTTTTAAACATTTTAATAAACTTTTCCGAAATAATTCAATTGTTTTCAAAAATTTAATAAAATTATTCGAAAAAAATTAATTGTTTTAAATATAATTATAACAATATTTTTTAAAAAATAATAAATAAATTTTTTAAATAATTTTTTTATTTATCGACATAATTATGTCGAAAATTCAATTATTTTAAGGTATTTCAATGAAACTCTTTTCAAAATTCAATTATTCTCATAAATAACAATATTCATCACAATAATTCAATTATTATTAAAAGCAATAAATTTTTTCTTGGAAATTCCATTATTTTAAAAAATTATAATAAATCGTTCGCAAGAATTCAATTATTTTCATAAATAATAAAATTTTTTTTTTGGAAAATCCAATTATTTAAAAAAAAATTTAATAAAATTTCCCACCGACATTCAATTATTGACAAATTTTTTAGTACAATTCTTTGTAAAATTTAATTGTCTTAAAAAACTTTACACATTTCAATGATTTTTAATATCTACTATTTTTATAAAATAACCAAACGGAATTCAATTGTTCAAAAAAATTTATGATAAAATTCTAGGAAAAAATTCAATTATTTTCATTAATTTTAATCAAATTCGCAGCAAGAATTTAATCATTTACCTAATTAATAAAATTCTTTGAAGAATTAAATTATTTTTATAAATAATAAAATTCTTCGAAAGTAATTAAATTATTTTTTCAACAATTATTAATAAAATTTCTCAAAAGAATTCAATTATTTTCATAAATTACAAAATTTGCCTAAATAAATCAATTATTTTCGTAAATAATAAAATTCTTCTAAAAAATTCAATTATTTTCAAATATTTTTTTTAATTCTTTGCAAGAATTAAATTGTTTTAAATTCTTTCATGAATAATAAAATTCGTAGCATAAATTTAATTTATTAGCAGGATAAGAAAAAAGTAAATGTTGTTGATGAAAATTAGGAAAAAGTCAGGAAAATAAAAAATATGGAATGGAATTTTTGTCAATTTGGTGAAGTGAATAAAACGGGTTTTTTTGTTTCTTTTTGACATTAAAAAAATGACAATAACCCACAAAAATGAATTTAAAAAAACAAATGAATACAGATAATTTGCTAACGGAAAGGAAACTTACGATTATTATAATGTATGTATATGTAGGTATATATGTATATTTCTATTTTCTATCAAAACGTATAAAAAACAAAAGAATAACTATAATTAACTTCAAGTGTGGACAGAGATCCGGAATCACGAAGATTATTATTATATATAAAATAATAATAATTTTTATTATATGCATATAAAGGAACACATTCCTAACCATTTCGTCTCTGTTTGTTTTTGGGTTAAATTTAAAAAATTTTGTAAATGTTAGTAAATGATGCCTTCATTATTTCTCGTTAATTAGTTCTTTTTTCTCCGTTATAACATTTGTTTCATTTATTTGATTTAAATTTTTTGATATAATTAAGTTTTTTAATAAAAATATTAAGTTTTTTTAAAATTTCGATTGACAATAATTCATGTATTTGAAACTGTTTTATTGCAATTATTTAGCGAGTACATATCGCTCAGGCGATAGGCAATGCAAGCGAGATTTTCTCGGTGAGCCAAGCTCCGCCGAACGTACGCGAAGTAGATTTCCTACACAATTCACTCAGCGTCGCCCGTATGTGTGTGTTTCTATTGGGTCCGAGCCTCGGGAATGTTCGGCAGAGCTCGGTTCACCTTGAGAACGAACGAAAAGAGAAAGGACTTTCCGAGTAACAGCGATGCCAGGCGGCACACACACACACACACACGATCCCCACTCTCGCAGTTCCATATGAGGACACACACATTCATACGCCCGGTTTCTGCTTTCGAAAGTGAGCCTCTTTTTCGTTTTTCTCGGCTTGCTCGAAAAATGGGGCGCGAAATTTCAAAATAATACTTTTCAGAGAAGCATTACTTTCAAGACTTTTATAAGAAAATTAATATTTAATAAACGTAATTAATTAATTAACATAATTAAATAGTTTTGTTTTTTTCCTTAGGTATAAAATATTGTTTGATCTATTGAAAATATACATTATTTCATGATTTAAAATAAAATAATTAAATTTTGAAAACTTGAAGATATACTAAATTTGTAATTAACAAATAAATCTTGTTTTTTTGTACTTTTTTATATCAAATTCCGTTTGAGTGATGTAAATTGTGCAAAAAAGTTTTCTTTTTATTTATTAAAAATTTAATATAAATTAACTTTACACCCTCATACTAACTCCACATGCATAAAATAACTCGCGCGGGTGTTAAAAAAGGGATTCAATTAATTAACTATGTCTTGGAGTTGATTTTTAACTCGAAAAATTTCACTCACAAGTCAGTTAACTCCCTAATTTTTTTACAGTGTATTTTTGTACAAAATTCTTAATTTTTATAAGCAAATAATGTACATAATTAGTATTTCTTAATTTTAATTGCTTTAATACAATTCAAGGTTATTTCAATAAATAAAGGAAAAAAATCTTTATAAGTTCTATTTGTGAATTACAAATCTTTATTTAAATATAACTAAAAATTTTTAGAAAATAAAGAAAATTTTTTTCTGAAAAAGTGTTCTGTTACATATTTGTTAAAAATTTCTTTAATTTAAAAATTATTCGAAAATATAACTATTTTAAAAATAAATTTGTAATTATTACTAATTTTCACAGAAATTAAGTTCTTCAAAAATTATAAATTCAAACCTGTTTGGAATTTAACAGCTTACAAATGTATTATCATTATTTTAGATTAAGAATATTGTATCTGTAACTTTTTTTAACTTATTTTCATTATTTTAAATTAATTATTTTTTATTACTTTTTTCTTACTTTTGAAAATAATGGTAACTTCTCCTGAATTCAATTTCTTAAAAATGTTTTAACTAAAATTTTCTATATTTCCATTACTTTTAATAAAATTATTTTAATATATATTGACAAATGCATGTAATTTGAAGAAGAATTTAGATTCGTAACATTTTACAAAAATCTAATTTTTTCAAATTTAGAAGTTTTAAAGTTCATCTATATTTATAAAAATTGTAAACATAACTTTTTTAATATTGATTTAATTAAAAAATATTGTTGTAAAATTTTTATTTAATAAGTTATAAATTATTGTCAGAAATAGAAAAACTTGAGGGTTTTGCATTAGAATTTGTGCTGGTTTCATTGTTCACTCTATAAATCTGAAACAACTATAAGTATACACTAAAAAATGTTCTAGTTAGGGAATATTTAACACGATATTCTAGTTAAAACAACTAGAATTTTATATTTAAATATTTTATATTTATGAAAACAAAAATTTGAATTAAAAAATTTTAAATTCTATTTTTTTAAATTTATAATTGAAGCGTTTTGTGCAGAAACCGTATAAGTCAATTTTTTTTAATTTATAAAATGTTACTAAAAATTATCTAAAAAAACTAAATTATTTACTACAAATAATGCATTCTTTAAAGCTATTTATTAATTAAAAACAAATAAAAAATTGTTTGGATCAAATAAATCACTTATTGAAACGATAATAAGAATGAGTTATTTGAAACTATTCATTAATTTATTTTATCAAAATAAATGGATGTTATGTGTAAATACAAATTATTTTTCTTAATTAATTTTAGGAAATTTGTTTTAACAATATAAAAATTTAATATTAATTTTAATTGATTTTATAAAAATAATAAGAAAGAATAGTATATAAAAATCTTACAATTTTTATAGACATATTAGAAAATAATATTCCAAATCTAAATTAAAATAATTAATTATCATAAATAATTAAATATTTTATAGAAACAAATATTTAGTTATGTCACAGGAATTATTTTATTGATGCAAATAAATAATTATTTCAATTACAACCATGCATTATTCAATCAAATGTTAATTTATTTTAATTACAAACTAGTAATTAAATATTTCCTTTTGATTCTAATATTATATAAATTTCAGTGCTGCAAACGTTTCATCCTTAAGTTTACAATAATTCAAATAAATGGAAAATGGATTGTCACTTATTAATTGAAAGAATGATATTATATTTTAACAATAAGTGAAAGAATGTAAAGTATTCTTTCGAATTATTAGTAAATAAAGCAAATATATAAAAATAACTTTAATCCTAAAAAATTAAAATTAATTGAGCCGCCGGATCGTAGAATAGCACGTAAATTTTTCTCGGCTAAAATCGAAGTCCCCTGGACATCCAAAATTCAACTTTCGAATTTAAATATCCCATGTACATATCCTTATAGGAAATTTCATTGCGTATCTTTTTTTCTTTTAAATTTTTATTTTATCTATTACCGTTTTTGAAATATAAGGAAAAAACTGTTTTTTTAAAGAGCGAAATTTTTATTGCTTTTTTCACTTCAACTCGCGATTACTCAGTCAATTTACGAATTTCTTAATGAAACAAAAACCAAAATATGCTTTTTTTATCCTACGAGTGACTAAAAAAGAAAAATGATGTTTTAATTATAAATAAAAAAGTTATTAATTTTTTTTGAGATATTGCAAAATTCGTAAACTGAAATTTTCACTAAGCAGGGAAGTTGAGCAAATTTTGAGCAACAAAAAACTTCCAGCGAGAAAGTTGTTCATTAAGGGGGTCCCATAGTCGATTGGATTTTTGCATTGAGCTTCAATGGGAAAATCGCATCGACTTTGACACCGCCTTAAGGTCTAAACAAGTTTTTCCCGAAAGTTACAGTTCAATTAAACAATTAGTTAACAAATGGCGAATGTTAAAAGTAGTTGGCGGCTGAACGCCCAGCGCGCGTTTCTCATCTTATAGTAATCTGGAGAGTTTTATTCTGCGTATACATAATAATAATAATACGGCGGCTCAATTTATTGATATAGAAACTATTTAATTATGTTAATTAATTAATTACGTTTATTAAATATTAATTTTCTTATAAAAGTCTTGAAAGTAATGCTTCTCTGAAAAGTATTATTTTGAAATTTCGCGCCCCATTTTTCGAGCAAGCCGAGAAAAACGAAAAAGAGGCTCACTTTCGAAAGCAGAAACCGGGCGTATGAATGTGTGTGTCCTCATATGGAAATGCGAGAGTGGGGATCGTGTGTGTGTGTGTGTGCCGCCTGGCATCGCTGTTACTCGGAAAGTCCTTTCTCTTTTCGTTCGTTCTCAAGGTGAACCGAGCTCTGCCGAACATTCCCGAGGCTCGGACCCAATAGAAACACACACATACGGGCGACGCTGAGTGAATTGTGTAGGAAATCTACTTCGCGTACGTTCGGCGGAGCTTGGCTCACCGAGAAAATCTCGCTTGCATTGCCTATCGCCTGAGCGATATGTACTCGCTAAATAATTATTCTAATGATTTACTCCTCTCCATGTACAATAATTTTCTTAATGTTTATTTTGTAATTTCGATTAATTTAAAAATTATTCCATACATACAAGTTTTTTAAAACTTAATCCTAAAAAATTGCAATAAAATAGTTTCAAATACATGAATTATTGTCAATCGAAATTTTAAAAAAACTGTATATTTTTATTAAAAAACTTAATTATATCAAAAAATTTAAATCAACAAACTTTTTAAATTTAAGCCTAAAACAAACAGAGACAAAATGGTTAGGAATGTTTTCCTTTATATGCATATAGAATAAAAATGTATAAAAGTTTTTTCAAAAATTGTTGAGTTACCTCTTACACAAAATTTTAATCTGTTTTTAAAAAAAGGCAAAAAACTTTTTACATTCTCAAAAAAAATGAGAAAGTCTTGGTTTTGTGCGATTTTGAGAAATTTCTAATTTTCATAAATCATTACGTTTCATGACCCCCTGATTCCAAAATAATGGTTTTTAGAGAATTTTTAGAAAATTTTCTGCGTTTTTAGTTTTTCAATATCCGAACAAGTTCTCTTTATTTGGGGCACTTATGTATATATAAAAAAAAATTAATTTCATTAAGGGTGGTTTTTAGGGGTGCGAGCGCCGGTTCTAACCTGGGGGAATTAATTGCTTATATTTTTAGAAAATTTTCTGCGTTTTTAGTTTTTCAATATCCGAACAAGTTCTCCTAATTTGGGGCACTTATATATACAAAAAAACTTAATTTCATTAAGGGTGGTTTTTAGGGGTGCGAGCGCCGGTTCTAACCTGGAGGAATTAATTGCTTATATTTTTTGAAAATTTTCTGCGTTTTTAATTTTTCAATATCCGAACAAGTTCTCTTTATTTGGGGCACTTATGTATATGTAAAAAAAACTTAATTTCATTAAGGGTGGTTTTTAGGGGTGCGAGCGCCGGTTCTAACCTGGGGGAATTAATTGCTTATATTTTTTGAAAATTTTCTGCGTTTTTAGTTTTTCAATATCCGAACAAGTTCTCTTTATTTGGGCCACTTATATGTAAAAAAAACTTACTTTCCTTAAGGGTGGTTTTTAGGGGTGCGAGCGCCGGTTCTAACCTGGGGGGATTGGTTGCTTATATTTTTAGAAAATTTTCTGCGTTTTTAGTTTTTCAATATCCGAACAAGTTCTCTTTATTTGGGCCACTTATATGTAAAAAAAACTTAATTTCATTAAGGGTGGTTTTTAGGGGTGCGAGCGCCGGATCTAACCTGGGGGGATTGGTTGCTTATATTTTTAGAAAATTTTCTGCGTTTTTAGTTTTTCAATATCCGAACAAGTTCTCTTTATTTGGGGCACTTATGTATATGTAAAAAAAACTTAATTTCATTAAGGGTGGTTTTTAGGGGTGCGAGCGCCGGTTCTAACCTGGGGGGACTGGTTGCTTATATTTTTAGAAAATTTTCTGCGTTTTTAGTTTTTCAATATCCGAACAAGTTCTCTTTATTTGGGCCACTTATATGTAAAAAAAACTTAATTTCATTAAGGGTGGTTTTTAGGTGTGCGAGCGCCGGTTCTAACCTGGGGGGATTGATTGCTTATATTTTTAGAAAATTTTCTGCGTTTTTAGTTTTTCAATATCCGAACAAGTTCTCTTTATTTGGGCCACTTATATGTAAAAAAAACTTAATTTCATTAAGGGTGGTTTTTAGGGGTGCGAGCGCCGGTTCTAACCTGGGGGAATTAATTGCTTATATTTTTAGAAAATTTTCTGCGTTTTTAGTTTTTCAATATCCGAACAAGTTCTCTTTATTTGGGCCACTTATATGTAAAAAAAACTTAATTTCATTAAGGGTGGTTTTTAGGTGTGCGAGCGCCGGTTCTAACCTGGGGGGATTGATTGCTTATATTTTTAGAAAATTTTCTGCGTTTTTAGTTTTTCAATATCCGAACAAGTTCTCTTTATTTGGGCCACTTATATGTAAAAAAAACTTAATTTCATTAAGGGTGGTTTTTAGGGGTGCGAGCGCCGGTTCTAACCTGGGGGAATTAATTGCTTATATTTTTAGTAAATTTTCTACGTTTTTAGTTTTTCAATATCCGAACAAGTTCTCTTTATTTGGGCCACTTATATGTAAAAAAAACTTAATTTCATTAAGGGTGGTTTTTAGGGGTGCGAGCGCCGGTTCTAACCTGGGGGGATTGGTTGCTTATATTTTTTGAAAATTTTCTGCGTTTTTAGTTTTTCAATATCCGAACAAGTTCTCTTTATTTGGGCCACTTATATATACAAAAAAACTTAATTTCATTAAGGGTGGTTTTTAGGGGTGCGAGCGCCGGTTCTAACCTGGGGGGATTGATTGCTTATATTTTTAGAAAATTTTCTGCGTTTTTAGTTTTTCAATATCCGAACAAGTTCTCTTTATTTGGGCCACTTATATGTAAAAAAAACTTAATTTCATTAAGGGTGGTTTTTAGGGGTGCGAGCGCCGGTTCTAACCTGGGGGAATTAATTGCTTATATTTTTAGTAAATTTTCTACGTTTTTAGTTTTTCAATATCCGAACAAGTTCTCTTTATTTGGGCCACTTATATATACAAAAAAACTTAATTTCATTAAGGGTGGTTTTTAGGGGTGCGAGCGCCGGTTCTAACCTGGGGGAATTAATTGCTTATATTTTTTGAAAATTTTCTGCGTTTTTAGTTTTTCAATATCCGAACAAGTTCTCTTTATTTGGGCCACTTATATGTAAAAAAAACTTACTTTCCTTAAGGGTGGTTTTTAAGGGTGCGAGCGCCGGTTCTAACCTGGGGGGATTGGTTGCTTATATTTTTAGAAAATTTTCTGCGTTTTTAGTTTTTCAATATCCGAACAAGTTCTCTTTATTTGGGCCACTTATATGTAAAAAAAACTTAATTTCATTAAGGGTGGTTTTTAGGGGTGCGAGCGCCGGTTCTAACCTGGGGGGATTGGTTGCTTATATTTTTAGAAAATTTTCTGCGTTTTTAGTTTTTCAATATCCGAACAAGTTCTCTTTATTTGGGCCACTTATATGTAAAAAAAACTTAATTTCATTAAGGGTGGTTTTTAGGGGTGCGAGCGCCGGTTCTAACCTGGGGGAATTAATTGCTTATATTTTTTGAAAATTTTCTGCGTTTTTAGTTTTTCAATATCCGAACAAGTTCTCTTTATTTGGGCCACTTATATGTAAAAAAAACTTAATTTCATTAAGGGTGGTTTTTAGGGGTGCGAGCGCCGGTTCTAACCTGGGGGGATTGGTTGCTTATATTTTTAGACAATTTTCTGCGTTTTTAGTTTTTCAATATCCGAACAAGTTCTCTTTATTTGGGCCACTTATATGTAAAAAAAACTTAATTTCATTAAGGGTGGTTTTTAGGGGTGCGAGCGCCGGTTCTAACCTGGGGGGATTGGTTGCTTATATTTTTAGAAAATTTTCTGCGTTTTTAGTTTTTCAATATCCGAACAAGTTCTCTTTATTTGGGGCACTTATGTATATATAAAAAAAACTTAATTTCATTAAGGGTGGTTTTTAGGGGTGCGAGCGCCGGTTCTAACCTGGGGGGATTGGTTGCTTATATTTTTAGAAAATTTTCTGCGTTTTTAGTTTTTCAATATCCGAACAAGTTCTCTTTATTTGGGGCACTTATGTATATATAAAAAAAACTTAATTTCATTAAGGGTGGTTTTTAGGTGTGCGAGCGCCGGTTCTAACCTGGGGGGATTGATTGCTTATATTTTTAGAAAATTTTCTGCGTTTTTAGTTTTTCAATATCCGAACAAGTTCTCTTTATTTGGGCCACTTATATGTAAAAAAAACTTAATTTCATTAAGGGTGGTTTTTAGAGGTGCGAGCGCCGGTTCTAACCTGGGGGGATTGGTTGCTTATATTTTTAGACAATTTTCTGCGTTTTTAGTTTTTCAATATCCGAACAAGTTCTCTTTATTTGGGCCACTTATATGTAAAAAAAACTTAATTTCATTAAGGGTGGTTTTTAGGGGTGCGAGCGCCGGTTCTAACCTGGGGGGATTGGTTGCTTATATTTTTTGAAAATTTTCTGCGTTTTTAGTTTTTCAATATCCGAACAAGTTCTCTTTATTTGGGCCACTTATATGTAAAAAAAACTTAATTTCATTAAGGGTGGTTTTTAGAGGTGCGAGCGCCGGTTCTAACCTGGGGGAATTAATTGCTTATATTTTTAGTAAATTTTCTACGTTTTTAGTTTTTCAATATCCGAACAAGTTCTCTTTATTTGGGCCACTTATATATACAAAAAAACTTAATTTCATTAAGGGTGGTTTTTAGGGGTGCGAGCGCCGGTTCTAACCTGGGGGGATTGGTTGCTTATATTTTTAGACAATTTTCTGCGTTTTTAGTTTTTCAATATCCGAACAAGTTCTCTTTATTTGGGGCACTTATGTATATATAAAAAAAACTTAATTTCATTAAGGGTGGTTTTTAGGTGTGCGAGCGCCGGTTCTAACCTGGGGGGATTGATTGCTTATATTTTTAGAAAATTTTCTGCGTTTTTAGTTTTTCAATATCCGAACAAGTTCTCTTTATTTGGGCCACTTATATGTAAAAAAAACTTAATTTCATTAAGGGTGGTTTTTAGAGGTGCGAGCGCCGGTTCTAACCTGGGGGAATTAATTGCTTATATTTTTAGTAAATTTTCTACGTTTTTAGTTTTTCAATATCCGAACAAGTTCTCTTTATTTGGGCCACTTATATGTAAAAAAAACTTAATTTCATTAAGGGTGGTTTTTAGGGGTGCGAGCGCCGGTTCTAACCTGGGGGGATTGGTTGCTTATATTTTTTGAAAATTTTCTGCGTTTTTAGTTTTTCAATATCCGAACAAGTTCTCTTTATTTGGGCCACTTATATGTAAAAAAAACTTAATTTCATTAAGGGTGGTTTTTAGAGGTGCGAGCGCCGGTTCTAACCTGGGGGAATTAATTGCTTATATTTTTAGTAAATTTTCTACGTTTTTAGTTTTTCAATATCCGAACAAGTTCTCTTTATTTGGGCCACTTATATGTAAAAAAAACTTAATTTCATTAAGGGTGGTTTTTAGGGGTGCGAGCGCCGGTTCTAACCTGGGGGGATTGGTTGCTTATATTTTTTGAAAATTTTCTGCGTTTTTAGTTTTTCAATATCCGAACAAGTTCTCTTTATTTGGGCCACTTATATGTAAAAAAAACTTAATTTCATTAAGGGTGGTTTTTAGGGGTGCGAGCGCCGGTTCTAACCTGGGGGGATTGGTTGCTTATATTTTTTGAAAATTTTCTGCGTTTTTAGTTTTTCAATATCCGAACAAGTTCTCTTTATTTGGGCCACTTATATGTAAAAAAACTTAATTTCATTAAGGGTGGTTTTTAGGGGTGCGAGCGCCGGTTCTAACCTGGGGGGATTGGTTGCTTATATTTTTAGAAAATTTTCTGCGTTTTTAGTTTTTCAATATCCGAACAAGTTCTCCTAATTTGGATAATTCTTATTATTACCTACGTGTGATATTTACAAAGGGGTTGTTTTGCACCCCCAGTATTAAAATTTTTGAATTTTTTCGATGGATATTTGTTTTATTAACTATTCTAAATAAGATTTTGAAAAAAAAATTCCGTATTTTAAAAAAAAAAATTTCGTTCAAATGAACGTTCGAAACTTTAGGGTCCTAAAGTGATAGAAAAATAAATGGATTTCACGAAATAATATAAAACTAATAATTGTACTTAATTTTTCAACTATTTTGAACATTTTTTGGATAAACACAAACAGTCCGATGTAAAGTAATCAAATTTAAGTCACGTTTGAAATACTAAAATACTAGTTTTTGAGAATTTGAGCGATAAAAGTTTAAAAGTGCAAAAATTTTCGTTTTTATTTACCAAGAATTTACATCTTTACTATAATTTTAAGAACGTTGTGTCAAGAAAGTCGATACACCCGCTGGACCTGAATATTTCTGCGCGCACAGTAGACATGAGGCTAATTTGATGAGAAACGAGTCAAATATTCCGCAACACATATATAATCGACATGAATATAGGGCATATCAAATGGCACACTCCGACACGGATGATGACTCCAGTTAAAAATATTAGGACTTTATAGGCATAAACTTTTTCATTGTGTTATAATATCTCAATTGCGGGATAATTCACAATGTAAATTTCTGTAACAGAATAAATAAATAATATTATTCTAGAGATTAAATTATTTTTATTGTCTCCTAACACATTTATATATTAAAATTTTTCATTCTTTACCGTAAGTTTAATGAAAGATTTGAAACACCAACAGATAAGAAAATTTACTCATTATAGAAAAATATGATAAGGAACAATAAATTTTATAAGAATTGATAATTTGGTTATATTAAAATTATATTAAATAATAATAATAATAATAATAATAATAAAAATTATAAAACTAATAATAAAAATAATAAAAATCATAGAAATAATAATAGAAAGAAAAAATAATTCGAGAACCTAATTATTATAATTATTTAGAAATCTATAAAATAATGTTTATCAAAACCTTGAGTCACAGATTTTTTTCATAATTTACCATTTTGTTGTCTTAAGGGACGAACATTAGTTGTGAAAAGAATTTTGTAAATTTATTTTTAGAAAATTTTACAGACTTCGTGTAAAAAAGAAATATATAAAATTTATTGTTTTAATAAATTCATGAAAATTGGAAAATGGTTTACATAACCACAAAATTCAACTGACTTATTATTAGATTTTTAACATTTTCTACAAAACTTTAATTGCTATTTAATTTTTCTACCTTTTAACTTCTCCTTTTCTGAATTTCAGACAAAGCTTTAGAAAAGAAAATGAATTAAAAATAACCCTCTTTATAAGCCACTTTTATACAATCCGTAAAAATAACTTTTATGTGCTCCTTTCTTAATTTTTTGTATAAGATCTATTCAGGTGTATGTTTCGATCATTATACTCAATTTTTATAAAATATATAATAGTTTAAAATACTTTTTAAAAATTTTTTCCCTTCTAAATAATGCATTAGCTGTAAACAGGGCCGAAACTTGAAACGGAAGTTCAATTTCATATAACGCATGCGCTATGGAAAAAAATTGAAATGAAAAGGTCTATTGGAAAAAAAAATCTGTAAAATTTTCCAAAAATGAATTTTACAAAACTTTTTTCATAATATATTTCTGTCTAAAAAGTATGTTAATCGAATTCTAAAAAATAGATATTTGTTGAGCAAAATTAGCGTCTCTTTCGGTAATTACTTAACCGTTGTTTAAACAAGTTTTTGTTTCTAGTTTTTTAATTAATTGTATTTAGAAAAATCAGAAATTTCTAATCCAAATGAAATTTATGAAAAAATGACAACAGTACATTGTTTAAACGATTTTAAAATTATCTTTTTTTTTTGCTATCAATAAAAAAAATATAAAAAATTGCATAATTTAGAAAAAATATTAATTTATAACCCTAAGTACAGTTTATAAAAAAATAGCATCAATTAATTGCTTAAACAATGTTGCAATAAATAATTATTTTGCAACACTAACCTGTAAAATTGAATTTTACACACTAAAAACAGTGTGTAAAGTGCTTCTTTTTATAGGGGTGTGTAAAGTAAAATTTTACACACCGCTAGCAGTGCGCAAAGTGAATTCCAGTGTGTAAAGTGATTTTCAGTGCGTAAAATGATTACTTTACACATTCTTGTGACTGTTTGATGAGAAACGATGAAATAAAGCTTTTAAACTACAATTTACAATCACATTGTTTATATTAGCTTCAAGAAAATTTCATTTAACAGTTCCCCCCACTACAGATTAAGCAATTCGTTTTTTAATTTTTTTTATTTATTTAAGGGGAAATTCCAGTTCAAAATGTAAAAAAATCGATTTTTTTTTGTTTTTATTTTCGGATTTCTTATAGTGTCAAGAATACTCTCCTAAAATATTATTACAAAATTCGAAGTAAAACATAAGTTATCAAATTTTCAAAATTCAAAATGGCGGAAATGAAAATTTAAAAATTTTAATTTTTTTTCGTCCACCATAATGTATCCTCCATTTTTAATATTAAAAAATGATGTCATATTCGTAATCAGCGACTCCGAAACCCCCCCCCCCCCGTAACGATTTTCAAGAAAATTCATTGATTTTGAAAAATAAAATGTTTGCCAAATTGAATCCGCTATTTTCAATTTTTAAAATCTGATTCCATATTTGTAATTAGCGACCTCAAAAACCCCCGAGTAAAGATTTTCAAGCAAATCCAATGATTGAAAAAAAAATGTCGAAAATTTTTTTTTACAAATTCTTAAATAAATTATTTATTACATGTAAAAGATATATTTAAATAAATGTCACAGTCTTATTAATAATATATATTAAAAAAACCTTTTTTTTAAATATATTTAAATTATAAAAATGAATAATAATAATAATAATGAAATATAAATATATTTCAATTATAAATGAATAATGTTAAAAGTTTAATAAATTAAAGAACTTAGATTTAAAAGGAATTTTTTTACAAAAACCCCAAAATTGATTACAATATATTTTTAACCTTCAAAACACTTAATATTAAAATGATGCTAGAAATCTTTCATCATAGAGTTAATATTTTGAAATAAAATTTTACAAATTTTCAAAAATGCGAAATTTGAATTTTTTGTGAAAAATAAGAATATTAATTATTTTTATAAAAATTGAGAGAATATGTATTTTTAGTTTTATATATACATAAATCGATTTGTTGTAATATATAATTTATAATATATAAATAATATAAATATATAATTTTAAATAATTAAATTTTGCTATTTTTTGTTAAATAACAATGAAAAATATTTTTTTGGGAAAAATACATTTTTTCACAAAACTTTTATTCTTTATCATTCTAGATAAGTTAAAAAAGTAAAATTAAATAGAAATTATTGTTTTCTTGAAATTTTTAAGAGACTTGCAATAGAAAAACAATTTAGTGGCACGAGAACAGGTGGCCTGATATGGAACATTTAAAGCCTAACAGATTGAAAAAACATTTATAACAAGACTTTCGTCTATTTTTACTGCTTTAAAATATTGACTGAAATATTGAAATTTACTGAATACACATGTATTTAAATTTAAATAAATATTTAATTTTAAATATATATGTGAATAACTATTTATAAAGTAGTTTTTAATAATAATAACAATTTAACAATTGTTATAATAATAATTATACTTATGGTTATAATAATAAAAAATATGATTTAAGTCATGTATAAAAAATTATATAAAATGTAGTTAAACTTGATACAAAAAAATCAAAATTTTTCTAATTGTCATTTTTTCTAAAAATTTTTTGCGTCGTTTTCGCAGAGAAATATTGCGAATGTAATTTTCGAATTGATGAATTCCTTAAATCTATGTCAGTTAAATACATCTCGTAACATTAATAATTAAATTTTAGATTTAATTTTTTTATAATTTATATAATTATACTTTAACATTATCAAATGACATCATCAAATATTTTTATGAACAAACTACATCTACAAGTGTTAACCAGCATTCCGATTATTCAAATTTTATTTTTATCTATGAAAAGGAGAAAAATTATTGCTGTTATAAATAATCGAAATTTATATTTTTCTTCGAATACAAATTCAATTTCACGTCCGAAGCCTTCTTTTTAATAAATATCTAAATTTAGAAGTAAGTTTAACAGAATGTCTCGATGGTAATATAAAATGAGGGTGTGAGATTTGTATATTTTACAAAAAAACATTATTTAATTGTGCCCTAATGTAAATAAATGTGAAAAAATTAATTATTCATCTCCGAAGCTTTTTCCATGAAATATGAGAGTTTTTCTTTTGTTTTTAATATTTACCTGCATTGCTTTGAAAAAATTAACCCAAATTACCATTAATTCAAGTACTTTAAATAAATTTCTATTTCAATCGAACTGAATATATTTGGTATTAAAATATGCAAATTATTAATTTTTAAGAAGTTTTATTTTATTTTCGATTTCGTGAACGATGTAAGCGTGGATTTTTAAACAATTAAACAATTATAATTTGTTTATACGAATTAGAAATTACATGGAATAAAGTTTAAAAATCAATATTTCTGTTATTTATTCAAAACCTAAGATAAAACTTTCATAAAAATAGTAAAAAATATTTTTTAACAATTTTTTCGCAATTTGGAAAGTTTGGATTTTTTTAGCACTATGAAAAGTAGTTAATATTAACAAATAATTAAATAAATAATTAAAAACTATTCTTTGAAGTCTTCTGAAGAGAAACAGAGTTTGCTGAATGAAAAATATTATTTTTCATGGATTCTATACCAATTCTACGAAAAAGTGTTTTTTTAAAGAAATTTCTAGAAAACAATTAACTTTCTTTAGTACTACATACTTACATAGTATTAAATTAATAACCTAAGTAGAAAAATTAGTTAACCTGTTTATAACTCGATGTAGTTTTAAAATCAGACATTGATAATTAATTTTAATTAGAATAATATAATTATTAATTAATTTAAATTTTTAATTCTAATGAATTTTTTTAAAAATGAGATTATGATTATTTATGACATGGTAATCATTTTTCGCAATATTGAAATAAATTTAAACAATTTATTTTGAATTGAAATGGTTGTAAATTTAAAAATTATTATTCTTATGGAATATTCCTACTCTATTCAATATTTTGAAATTAATATTTCATTTTATTATTTTTTTTTTAATATAATATTTCTGAAAAGAAATGGAATATTTCGGGAATGCAAATGAAATATTCCATGCTTATTGGGATAGAAAATATGAATATCAAATATTTTGTATATTAAATAGAACTTATTAATATTAAATAAGTAAAAAATATTTTTGGAAATAGATAAAAAATATTCAAAAAATTTTTTTACTTTATTAAAATAGTAATATTGTTTGTCTTCTTAACATTAATGAAATATTACTGGAATGTTAAATATATTAAAAATAGTAAACATAGATTTGAAATATAAATCACATTTATTTTTATAAATTAAAGGAAAGGAATATTTATGTATAATAATATAAAAATATAAATTAGTTTATTTAAACAATTTCTTTTCTAAAAAAAATAATACACGTTAAGAATGAAGCAGTTAAAATTTTTATTTAAAAATACTTGAAAATGCAATAAACTTTTAAGATAGTGCGTATCTTAAAAAAGAATATTAACGATATTCACTGTGCAAGTAGACAATCAAAGAAAGAATTAAAAAAAACCGAATCGAGCGAGCTTTATTATTTTTTTTATCCTACATTTGATTTTAAATTCAATGATGCAAGACGTAGAAAGAGAAGATACGCTAGAGATCGAAATCCGAGAACAATTTTTAAACAAGAGAACTTGGCGACAAAAATATTTTCCATCTCAATATCTTGACAATTGGGAAGAAAACAAACGTTAGCTTGAGAGTTTTTGAACTTCTCGGGAATTCTTTACAGAGAGAGAGAATCCATCATACTTTTATTCTTTTTGTTTTCTTTTCATTCTTCTTTTTTTCTTGATTTTTTTTTCTGTTCATATAATGGATAGCGTCAGTAGTACTAAGATTAATATTTCATGTAGGAAGGATCAGGCAACAATATTTATGTATACCATTTATTATAATTTTACTGTTTTATTAACTATAGGAAAATGTTTTTTCTATAAACAATGTTATTATTTTTTTTTCAAATTATTTATCTTTTTAACTTTGTTTGTTTTTCATTGCTTTCGATACGCTGGTTAAGTTAATTAATTTATTATTTATCATTTTTTTTTTCGTTTTCTCTTTCTTTAAATTATTAATTTTTATGTTTGTTTAATTACTTTTTATTTAAAGGTGAATTGTTTTTTCTTTAGTCAATTAATTGATTTATTATCAATTATATTAATTTATTTAATTTTAAGAATTAATAAATTAGAATTAATTATTAATTAATTCTACAGGTAAAAAAAATGTATATTGATTTTTGTAAAAGTAATTTACAAATTGGGGAAAAAGTGCGACAAAACGAAATTTTTATATAGAAAATACTAAGTTTCAGATAATTTTTTTTATGTTTAGTATTTTTTAAATTAAGGTTTCGCTTTGTCGCACTTTTTTCCAATTTGAAAAATACTTTTACAAAACTGAATATATATTTACTTTGAGTGTAAAAATAATAACAATTAATTTGATTAAATTTTTTTGTAAAATTTAAAGTTTCAGTAATAAATTTTCTCTAAATAATCCTGTTATTTTTGCTGTTTCTGATAATTTGGAAATATGTTTCAATTCCATTTTTATAATTTTTCTTTCATTTTTAATTTTCTGTAATTGATTTATTATTTTTCTTTTGCTTTATGTTTTTTATTTCGAATTATTCGTTTACGTATATGATTATTAAAATTGATTTTTATTGATCAAAATTTTTATCCTTTCTCATTCATTTATTTCGAATTACTTTTGTCAAAATTAAAGTTTCTTTATTGTTTATTCCTATTTATTCTTTTCTTCTAATAATTCTATTATTTTTACTGTTTTAAAAGTTGGAAAACTTTCTTTCAATTTTATATTTTTTTCGATGTTAATTTTAATGAATGCATTTATTACATATTCTTTTGCTTTATTTCTTACTCCAATAGAATTATTTATTTTCATGACATTTTTTTTACTTTAAGTAATTAATTTATTTCGAATTAATAATTAAAAAATTCTAAATGATAATAATAGTAATAAATATAATCAAGATAATTTTCATTCGATTTATTTTCTTTATAACGCATTTTCAATAAATTTTGTTTCTATTTTTGCTTCCCTTTTATTTAAAAACTTGTTTTCTTTGCAATTTAAAAATTTTTTTTCTTCATTTTTCATTTACATTAATTTAATTAGTTTCATATTTTTCCTTTGTACTTTATTTATTTTATTCCTTCATCTAAATTATCTTTTTTTAGATATACCTATTTATTTAATTAAATTACTTTTTAGTGATGAATTTTATTTTTTAATTAATTGATAATATATGTTTTTTTAAATTAATTGATATACATATGTCGGTTCATTTTGTTCAAAAAATTAGATTTTCTTTAATTGCAGGCAAATAATAATTTCGAGTTAAAGGAAAAAAAATCCGCAAGTTCCACGCAATATTATTATATTTAACGCGAGTGGCAAAAAAGAAAACCTCTTAACGTTAAGGATTATTTTTTTCAATTTTCTCAATGAACACTTGCACTAGAACGTACTCTCGATTTTCTACCTTTCGAAAACCAATTTTAGTTTTATTAAATTTTTATGTGCACTTTACAAAATCTCATTTGCTAAGAATTTCATTTCCTATTCGATACCAATTTTTTTTTAAAGAGTTTAATTTTTTTTATTTTTGAGTTGGGGATCGACAAAAAAAAATGAATGTTAAAACTGTTTTGAATTTTTTTTTTTGGTCTTCTAAACCATCTTTAATCTTCATCATAAGAAATTAATGGAGAAAAGTGCTGAAAAATGTCAAAGAAAGTTCACGAGATGAGAAAGGGTTTCACCAGGAGAAAAGTGTATATAGTGAGTAATTGATATAACTTTGATTACAGGATTATATCGAGCGTTAAGAGAAAGAGTGTGTGTGTGTGTGTGTGTTAAAAAGGTGAAGCGGCGGTTTAAAAGGTTTTTCAAATTAATTTTCCCATTTTGTCCTACGGGAAATGGTCGAGCAATGACAGAGGAGTTTTTCTCTACTTTTTAAAGAGCCAAGTGTCTAGAGAGGGTGAAATGGGGAGAAGAAGAAAAAGAAGGAGAGGGTCGAAAACAAGACACTCGAAATCGAAAATTCAATTTTCCATCGAAGTCAAATACAATCTTTGCAACCAATATATATATATGTATATATATATTAACTTTTCCCCTTGTTTCTCTATTCTCCCAAACTACACGAAAAGTATAATATTGCCAATAGAATTGCTAATTTCACTATAAACACTCTCGAAGTATGGTAAAAGCGACTGTTTGATGCAATCACTTTGGGCTTCACTCTCGAAACTCTCGCAATAACGACTTAATAGGTAGTAAAACTTTACAAAGGATCACGTTTTATATCAAACAGATTAAGCGTGAAATGCATTTGGGAAGAAATTAACTAGTGAGAGCGACATATTTTCTCGATATGATTTTACCAATTTCAGCACTATAACTTTTGAAATTAATGACGGAATTTTTTTTTTCACATCAAAAATGAATTATAATTTTGTACGTTTCATAATTTTTAACATTCATATGTTAATAACTTAAGAAGATTCATTAAAAAATTTTTTCAATTTTTTTTAAATCTTAAATCATTTAACAAATCTATATTTGTTTTAGGATTAATTTGTTTTGTTTCAGTTTAAATACTTTTCCTTTTTTTCCAAACAAAAGTTGGTAGTAACTAGTTAAATTGCTTTTATATTTTTGATTAAAATGCTAATTTAAAGAAAAAGTAATTTTTTCCATCATCTCTTATTTCGACGGCTCCCGTTGATATGATCCTGTTTCAATTGTCAAAATAATAAAATCGTCTTTGAAGCTCAATTCAATTGTCAATTTAATATAATCTCGCAAAAGTTTCTGTGTAATAAAATCTTAATTCAGAGTAATTTTAAATTCACTTAAATAATAAAATATTAATTCGTTTTTATTATTATTTAATGTTTTATAATGATTAAATAATGATTAGTAAAATAAAATATAGAAAAATAAATTAAAATTATTAATACTATTAAGGGAATTTGAACCATCATGACGTAACGAATTGAGAACAAATGCTTTGGTTATACTGTGACGTCATAATGTTTCAAATGCCCTTAAAAATATCAGAAAAATAATAAATTATTAAAAAATATAATTATAATTATTAAAATATTAATTCGTTTGTAATATTATTTCATACTTTTCAATAATTTATTTAATAATTCATTAAATGAAAAAATTAATTATAAAATTATACAAATCTAAATAATAATAAAAATACTAAACTAACTAATTTGAATTAATAAAATTCATTATTCATTAAAAAGTATGAAATAATATTGCATAAATAATAAAATTAATTAAGTAAAATAAATTGACAAAGTATAATGAAAGTATAATTATCCATTCTGGTCGAAGTGGATGGTCTGAAATGCATTAAAAACTATTTTACTTAATTTTATATATTTTATTAATACAGAAATTATTTTATAACGTTTTTTATCTAAATTTTAATAAGTTTATCAAAATTCGTGATTAATTCTTAAAATTAACTAAAAAATTAAAAACTTACGAAGTTTGATAAACTTATTAAAATTCAGATTAAAAAAACAATAAAAATTTGTGTAATTTTATTATTTATTTTTTCATTTAATGAATTATTAAATAAATTATTGAAAGGTATGAAATAATATTACAAACGAATTAATATTTTATAGTTAATAATTTATTATTTTTCTGATATTTTTAATAGTTTTCATAATTTTAATTTATTTTTCTATATTTTATTTTACTAATCATTATTAAATCATTATAAAACATTAAATAATAATAAAAACGAATTAATATTTTATTTTTTAAGTTAGTTTTTTCTAATAGCACGGAATATTCAATTCATATTTCTGGAATATTCCACTCGAACTTTGGAAATATTAAATACACGAATGCACATCTTCGAAGGAATTCTACTCTACATGTAAAAATAATGTAACATTAAAAAATTAGCAAAAAATTCATGAAATAATGGATTTTAACTATATTTATAATTTAATTTTGTTAATAACCAACAATAGAACAAAAAATGTGTGACGATAATAAAAAATTATACTTTCTAAATACTTCTTCACATTTATTTAAATTTAAACAAAAGTGTAACAAAGTAACTTTGAATATTTAAGCCAATATTTTAAAGCAGTAAAAATGATTGAAAAAATTTGTTAAGAATATTTTTTAATTTGTATTTAAAAAAAAATAAAGCCAATATTTTAAAGCAGTAAAAATGAATGAAAAAATTTGTTAAAAATATTTTTTAATCTATTGCGCTTAAAATTTTTCTTATCAGGTCACCTTTCCTCATATCACTGAATTGTCTTTCCATTGCAAGTCTCTAAAAAATTTCAAGGTAAACAATTTCTATTTAATTTTGCACTTTTACATTTTTAACTTTATCTTCGAATATATTAAAAATACAATGTTTGTGAAAAAATATTTTTTTCGTTTTAATAATTATTTAATGAAAAAATAGAAAAAAATTTTAATTCTGTTAAAAATTAAATTCACTACACAAGCTTACGTCATTTTTATTTTCCACTAGAATTAATTCACTGTCTTTTTTATTTCAATTTTTCTTCTAATTTTTATAATTTGTATTTTTAATTACTACACGCGTGTTCTGTTTTTCAAGTGTAATTTTATTTATTCAACAAGTACATATACGGGACAAGCCCTTTCGTAATAAAAAAAGTTTATTTCCTTCTTTTTTTTTTTTGAAGAATTTAGTTTTTTATTTTTATTTAATGAAACTGAAAGTCGCATCCATTATCAGCACCCATTTAATTTTTAATAATTTTACATTACAAGGAGTAAAAGGATTGTTTTGTTGACAAAAAAATTGTTAATATAGAACTAACAATAATTTATTTTGTTGACCTGACAATTCAATATTTTCTAAAAACAATAAATCTGTTGAGGTAATAAAAAATTTTTCAAAGTACTCAATAAATTAATTCTAGAAAATTATTTTTCATAAAGTTGGCCTTAGTGTAGTAAGAAAGAAAAAAAATTATAAAATTGATATAAGAAAATTATATTTAAAATAAATTTTATAAAAGAATAAAGAATAAACACGTTAATGATAATTTTTTGCAATTAATATAATTTGTTGATTAATAATTTTAAAAGTTTTAAAATTTTTTCAAAATAATTTTATTTAAAGTTCTCATAAAATTTTAAATTTTAACTCAATTGTAATAATAATAATGAATGTTAAATAATGAATGATTGATTTTATTTTTAACTGTTTTAATTTTTTCAGAAAAATCAGAAAAAATGTCAAAGTTTTATCTAGAAATTAACCATTTTTCTTTAGAATTTTACGCTATTTATATTTTTTGCCCTTAGGATCTACGAAAATTGTTTTTTATAATTATATTTTTAAACTAAATAGCGAAAGTAGTCTTTGCAATAACTAAAAATTTCGCTAATATAGTGAAATTTTTAGTTGTTCCAGGTGATAATTTTTTTAAATTCTATATTTAGTTTAGTGCCTAGTAATAAAAACTAAAAAAATAGTTATAAATTTAATAATAATAATAATTATTATTAAATTCCATTCCATATTTTTTATTTTCCTGACTTTTTTCTAATTTTCATCAAAAATATTTAATTTTTTATTATCCTGCAAATAAATTGAATTTATGCTACGAATTTTAATATTCATGGGAGACTTTAAAATAATTTAATTCTTGCGAAGAAGTTTAAAAAAATATTTGAAAATAATTGAATTTTCAATGAAAAATGTTATTATTTATAAAAATAATTGAATTTTTCATAAGAATTTTATTATTTACAAAAATAATTGATTTCTTTAGGAAAATTTTATCATTTATTAAAATAATTAAATTTTCTTGAAATATTTTATTATTTATTAAAATAATTAAATTCTTGCGAAGAATTTTTTTAAAAAAATTTGAAAATAATTGAAATTTTCTGAAGAATTTTATAAATTTTAAGAAAAATTGACTTTTTTTTGAAGAATTTCATCATTTATGAAAATAGTTAAATTTTTTGAAATAGTTTTCTATTTTTATAAAAATAATTGAATTCTTGCGAAATTTTTTTTTTAATTTGGAAAATAATTGAATTTTTGGAAAGAATTTTATCATAAATTTTTTTGAATAATTGAACTCTGTTTGGTTATTTTATAAAAATAGTAGATATTGAAAATCATTGAAATGTGAAAAGTTTTTAAAGATAATTAAATTTTACAAAGAATTCTATTAAAAAATTTGGCAATAATTGAATGTCGGTGGGAAATTTTATTAAATTTTTTTGAAAATAATTGGATTTTCCAAAAAAACATTTTATTATTTATGAAAATAATTGAATTTTTGCGAACGATTTATTAGAATTTTTTAAAATAATGGAATTTCCAAGAAGAAATTTATTACTTTTAATAATAATTGACTTATTGTGATGAATATTGTTATTTATTAAAATCATTGAATTTTGAAAAAAATTTTATTAAAATACCCAGGGATGGCTTCGAAAGTTTAGTTTCATTTTATTTTCGAATATCAAAACAAAACTGAATACAGGGACCTTTTAGTGTCGTTAACAGAATGAAAACATAATTCAAGGACGTTTTAGTTTCGATTCCTGCGCATCAAAAGTAAATTATATTTATGTTTTTATTTAGTTTTGAAGCCATCCTTAGGGTTGGCTTCGAAACTTTAGTTTCATTTCAGTTCTGAATAGCGCAATACAACATAAATACTAGGACCTTTCAGTTTTGAATCCAGCACCAAAACTAAATACATCGACCTTTTAGTTTTGTTTTCTACTCCAAAACTAAATTATTTTTTCGTTTTTATTTAGTTTCGAAGCCATCCCTGAAAATACCTCAAAATAATTGTATTTTCGGAAGTAATTTTTTTATTATTTAAAAAAACATTTTATTAAAATTATATTTAAAACAAATAATTTCTTTCGAATAATTTTATTAAATTTTTGAAAATAATTGAATTATTGCGGAAAAGTTTATTAAAATGTTCAAAAAGAATTGAAGTTCTGTTGAAAATTTTATTACTTTCGAAAGGAATTGAAGTCTTCATAAGAATTTTATGAACATTGTTTTAAATAATGAATATTTAAATGTTCTAAAAATTTTATTAGTTTAAATAATTGAATTCTTGTCAAAAACTTTATTTGTGAAAGTAACTGAATTTTACGATTATGAAAACAATTAAATTCATGCTTAGAATTTAATCAAAATTGTTTTTGAAAAAATGGAATTTACATGAAAAATTTTATAATTATTAAAAGTAATTGAATTATTGGGAAAAATAAATTGCATAAAATTTTGTTAAATAAAATTGAATTTTTTCAATATTAGCGAATTAAAAGTAGTGGAAATTCTCTAAAAAAATATTGTCTATATTCTTTGTTCGGAAAGTTAAATACCTACATATAGATAATAATTTTTTTTACTTTCACTATTCTTTAGAATGATTAAAATTTTCGTAATGAAGTTTTTTTTTAATTTAGGTATCAGATAACAATTTTTGTGAAATTAAATTTTCCTCGTACAAGAAAGTTTAATTATTTTCAATTTTGAAAATCTGATGCCAAATTTGAAATTAGTTTTTATAATTTAAAGTTTAAAAATATAATATATTTTGAAAATTTAATTCTAATTAGTTTTTCAGTTATGTGTGATAATAAGTATTTCTTTAAAAATTACTAAAATTAAAATGAATTGAAATTGTTTACAATCAAGATTGTAGCGCAAGATTTCGGCGCGCTTGAGCGCGGATATTTTGGCTAGTAATAATAATAATTGACAATTGTTTCGTGAAAAATTCTGGTAAAAATAAATTGTATTTATTTAGGTAAAAGTGACAAATTATTTGGCAATAATAATTGGCAATTGTATTGTGAAAAATTCTGGTAAAAATAAATTGTATTTATTTAGATAAAGGTGACAAATTATCTGGTAATTATCTAAATTGGATGTAGTAATTTTTTTTGTTAATTTTATGAATAAAACTATTTGAAACGTACATAAGAATGAAAATGAAAACAAGTATTGGGCGTGTTTAGTAGTAATAATAATAATGAATGTTTTGCCGGCGAACAAAAATGGTATTGTAATCTGTTTAGTAAATGGACGATTTTCTTGTTGCCTATGGTCGTTCCTGGATTCTGGGTATAGCGGCGCTTTATTACTTCTAAACAGGCTGACCGAGCGGTATATTACTCTCGGACGGTTCTAACGGGTCCTGATATATTGCTTGCGGGCCTGCCAAACCCCTCTGCCCAATATTCCCAGAGCCATGGCATTGCTGCAAGCTTCTGCGGGCGTATTCGCGCGCGTCCCTTTTCCTTGCCGGCCAAAACTATTAATTTTGGTTTGCCTGACCGTGTTCGGGTGGGATAATTCAATTTTGGGGCCGCAGTGCACGAAATTAGTGAATGATATCGGCGGTCGATGTCGCGGTCTCGCCCACTCTTCTCTCCTCTATACACACACATATATATATATAGAAATAGAAATCTACAATCAATTCAATTAAAAAGAAAAAATCGAATCATAAAACTTTTCCTCTTTCGCCTGTCGAAAATTAAATTATTCTCTTTTTCAAAATCAATATTTTCCTTTCCAAAAAGAGCAAAAAAAATAATAATAATTCATTTAACGAAAAATTTGCAAAATATTTCTACATAATCTCTACTTTCTCTAGTCAGAAAAGGGGAAAAGTACGATTGGTCAGGGAAATTGGGAAATTCAGGGAACAATCTCAGAAAGTAAAAATATCTACTTTCTAAAATTGATCAGAAACTTCTGAGTTCTGAATTTTCTTCTCTAGCAGCCTTCTAAAAAATACACTGAGAAAACGATTTATTTGATTCAAACATATTTTGTTTAAATCAAACTTAAATTATCTTTGCTATACAGTCAAACAAATTTAAGTTTAATTCAAACATAATTTTTGGTCCACTTATAGAAATAATATATTCAATTCAAACATAAATTATAGTTGATTTTAAATTATTTATTATCTACATTTAAGTTTGAATCAAACATATTTTTTGTTTAAACCAAAAAAGAAAATATGTTCGAATTAAACATAATTATTCAAACAAAAATTATTTTTGAATCAAATCAGTAAATATTTTTTAAACATTGGAATTAAGCTTAGAAACTAATTTCAATGAAACAAAATCGCTTAAAATTATTTTTTTACTTGAAACGAATATGTTTTCTCAGTGTATTGACCAAATTTTATTATATTTTCAATTCTTTCCCTTTTTTAACAAAAGATTTAAAACAGTTTCAAAATTTTAAGATATGTAACTTTAATAAAATTCTTCGCACGAGATTCAATTATTTACAAAATTCAATTTCAATAAAATTTTTCTAAAGTATTCAATTTACTTTTAAGTTTTAATAAATTCAAATAAAATAACAAATATATATTTGATTCCATCACTCGGTAAAAATTAATATTTAAAAAAAAAGTTGAATTTAACGATCATTCCGAGTCAGAAATTTTCTGCCTCGGAATTATCGTTAAATTCATCGTTTTGTTAATTGAAATTACAAATAATTAGGAAAAACAGTAAATAAACTATTTTAATAGAATATAATTTATAACAATAAGACAAATGAAGACATTCAGTCAAGGATTCTTTGATGATACACTCCAAACGTTTCGAAATCCGAGGATTTCCTCTTTAGAAAGTCTTAATATATACAACAGAAACTAATTAAAATAAGAAGATGTTAGTTGACAATTTAATAAAATAAAGTATTGTGAAATCTTTTGGAATGCAACTTAATTTCTTTAATATTTGTTCCAGTTAAAAAATCCTTAAAAAATTGTTTTTAAATTTAATTTTACAATATCTTTACAAAATTCTGGAACTAAAAATAATTCTAGTTTGACATTTTTGAATGAAAAAGTAATCGAAATATTTGCTTAATACAGTAATCAAAATATTATAGCGCATAATAACTAGACGTAAAATAAAATAACCAAATTATCGTAAAATAAAAATCAAGAAAGTTAATATAAGGAAAAAAAATAATGTAAGTAAATACGAAAGATACAATTTTACAAAATTAGTAGCAATCAGAATGAAAAAAAAATTGTCAAAAAATCAAATTGACTGCAACAGACAAATATTGCAGCCATATAAAATCTAGAGTCAAAAATTTTAAAAAAGGGGTTTAAGTAAAAGAATAAGTGTAAAAATATAGTCAACATTGATTTGAAAATTAAAAATTAAATACGTTAAAAACTAAAAAGTAAAAACATTAAAAACTTTACTATAATTTAAAATAAACTTAAAATAAATATAATTTGCAGCACATTTATAACAAATATAATAAAATTTGTAATAAAATATAAAATAAGACAAATAAGCTATGGAAAATGTGAATAAAAAAAGGAATTGAACCATTTTCAATACAGTCTTAATTAAATTCGTTGAAAAATTTAACAAAAATTCAAATATTTTCATACACATAATGAAATTCTTCGCAGGAATTCAATTATTTTCAATAAAATTTTAATTAAACTTCTCTAAAAAATGAAATTATTTTTATACATATCTCTTTATAAGAATTCAGTTATTTTCAATACAGTACAGGTTTAATTTATTGCATTCTTCAAAAGTATTTAATTATTTTCACAAAATTTCCATGTTAAAACAATTAAATTATTTTTAGAAATTTTAATTAAATAGTCTGTGCAAAAATTAAATTATTTCCATATTAAAAATTACAAAAAGTCACAAAAATTATAAAAAATAATATAAAAATTAATATAAAATGTCATCAATAAATATTATCTTTATACTGCATGTGATTATTATAGGTTCTCAATCGTAATTTTTCGACCACTTTTTTTTTAATTATTAAATAAGAAATTCCTTTAAAACAGAAAAAATGTCACCAATGTTAACGCAAAATTGTAAAAAATAAATTAATTTCTAACTATTCATTGTAATAATATTATCCTAAATCTTATTCTCTAAATTTGAATTTGTAAAAATTTGAACTAATTGAAACAAAAGTTTAATAAAATTCTAAGCATAATTTTTTTTTGAATTCTACATAGAACAGGATATTGAAAAAAAGAAACTATTTTCTATTTAAAAAATTAATTGAAAAAAATGTTTTTCCGTTAATAAAAATTACTTTTTTTTACAACAGTTTAAAAGTAACTATTTTTATATTTTAGAATGGTTAATTAATATTATTAATATACGCAAATTGAATTTCGAAAAGTTTCAAATTCAACTTTTAGTAAAAATAAGTAAATTTTGTTTCTAACAAAAAATACTTCCACACGCAGAGTTTTAGTTTATTTTATTTAAGTATATATTTTTAACATTTCTGTTTGTGTGTTTTATAAGTCAATAATGTTTTATTATTAATGTTAATTTATTTAACAATGATTTTAATTTTACTGGTGTTTATTTATTACAAATTCGGATTTTTTTAACGTTTATAGATATGTTAATATCAATTTCATTTATTTACTAACTTATTTATTGATTCCATTATTGTAACTTAAAATTTTTTATTTATAAAAAAAAATGTTTAATTTAAACTTAACCATTAATTTATTAATTTATTGATTGTAACCAAAACAATTTTGTGTTAACTTAATTATTCTAACTAAAATTTTTAATCATATTTAATTATTTATTGATTTTTTATTCGTTCTAAAATTATTTTTTTTCGATTCTCATTTATTTTAGTATGATTCCAAACTTTATGTTTTCCTTCGACGTTTGAAGGGTGAAATTTGTTCTTAACTTTTACTATCTGACGAATGTTATATTTATCAATTTTTTGGTACGATATTGTACTTTTATTTATTTATTTATTATTTAATGAAGATTTATTTGAAACTTATATATTTTTCTTATTGTATAATTTATATTTATTGTTTATATTTATTATTTATAATGATTGACGAATGTGAAAAATTTTTTTTTTTGATTATTTTGTATTTTATAGACTCTCGGAAGAGAAAGATTTCGAAACGTTGGAGTGAAATAATTTTTAAAAACTATTTAACCGAATGTTTTCGTTTTATTTTCCTACATTTCTCGCAATTTTATCTTTTTCCAGTAATTCGAGTCGAATTTCGCCTGCATTTTGTCAAAAAAATCTACATAATTTCTATAATATTGGAGGTTACTGATTTTTCTTTTTTTTATTTCAATGCTTGGAGTTTTGCGCATCAATACATCGTAACTTAATCTTTCAAAATCATTGAGAACATTCTTCAATTTGCAATTGTTTAAAAGAATTGTTAAGAACAATTATAAATTTTCATTTTTTAGCAATCGCTTTATTTAATCCTTAAGGTATAGACTTTAAGCTTTAATTTAAAAAAAATTCACTTAATTATCTTTATTTGTTTCAAAGTAATAATAAAATGAAAATAAAATGACCCAAAACTTTAACACCTGATTACTTTAAAAATAAATTTTTTTTTGAAAAATATTTCAGTGGGAAAAAGTGTACTCATATATCTACCAAAAATCATAGGTAACTTAAAAATTGGAGACAAACATTTTCCAAGTGGATGGTTTCACTTATTTTGGCCCTTAATATAAAATAGAAATGCCATAAGAAAATGATGATAAACAACGTGGAATAATAGTTTTCGTATGCACACAGAGATAGAGTATAATAACTAACGTCACTTGAATATAAATTCAAATAATGAAAACAATGTTTAGTGAAAACAGTATAATTTGTTGGAAACTTTAATGATGTAAATATTGAAGTAAATTGTATTCTCTTAGCAGTCATGAATTTTCTCTGTTTGTAGGACTTGGATTTAGTGTTGAGCATTTAAAGGAGATTACGCGAAAGATCGTGGAAATTTGCAAAGCCCGGAAGTTAGACCTGGGGATCATATAGAATAATGCCCATCTACAAGAGGTAAGTACGAATGGCCATTAGATACTTCTCTACTATACATTGTAGCTATTCAAAGTTGCTGGCTGCCCCCTTACTTGAGTTTGTACACATAGACCACACCGCTATGCATTTCTATCGGCTACTTAACCCACCCGGAAAGGGACTCATTTCGCAATGCCGTTATTTCCGGTTTAACAGGGCCAGAATACTGAAGTGTAGCATAAGAGCGCTGCTTTACAATCAGAGTTCAACTCGTAATACCAAAACCATCCCCTCAAACAACCCCCTCCCCTTCTACTCATTCTCTCTCCCTCCCTCTCTCTCTCTCAAATCGATATCAAATTGCGTCTAAATGAAATTACAAGTCAAGTTACAATCCAATTACTATTTGCATTAATGCGCTAATTAATTTATCACTCTGGTATTAAATTGATATAATTGGCTTATTATAATAAATAATATTTTTTATTCAAGACTATATAAATGGTAGTAAAATTGGTACTTGACTTTATATGAAAAACATACATTTTTAATTAGCGCAAATTATTATAATTTGTTTATTTAAATTTTTTTCTCAATTTCAATAAATATTATGCTATTAATTTTTACTGTTATGCATTGTTAATCATTCAACTTTTGGAGATTTAATCGACTTTTTTAGAGATATTGTATTGACAAATATTTTATATGACTATATGTGTAAATTATAAAATAACTCAGGCACATAAAAAAATGTTTTTTGTCCGAGCACTAAATGTATTTTTTCAAGCTTAATCTGAACCGAAAGTCAGAATTGACAGATTTACTCAAAATTTTGAGATAAACTCAAAAAAGGACTCAAAAAACCGAATTAAAATTAATAAAATAAAAAATTCTTTTATGACACTTCCATAGTATATTTCAATGCATTTTATTACGTTGAATCAGAATTAAGAGTCAGAATTTTAAGATAAACTCAAAAACACGGAATTAAAATCAATAAAATAAAAAAAAATGTATAACACTACAGTAGTATATTTTACCGCTAAATCCGAAATAACAAGTCAGAATTAACAGATTTGCTCAAAATTTTGAGATAAACTCAACAAAACGACTCCAAAAACCAAATTAAAAGCAAAAACATTTTTATTACACTACATTAGAATATTTTTATTTACTTTTTCCCAATAAATCCGAATTTAAAGTCAACATTGACAAGAATTGGTCCAAATTTTGAGATCTCAAAAAAACTACTAAAAAAACTGTATTAAAATAAAAAAAATAAAAACATTTTTTTATCATACTTCAATGGTATATTTCTATACATTTCATCACGCTAAATCCGAAATCTCAAGTCAGAATTAACAGATATGCTCAAAATTTTGTGATAAACTCAAAAAAAAACGATTCAAAAAACAAAATTGAAATCAAAAATTTTTTTTTTAAACTACAGTAAAATATTTTTATTTACTTTTTCCCGCTGAATCCGAATTTAAAGTCAACATTGACAAGAATTGGTCAAAATTTTGAGATAATCTCAAGAAAACTACTAAAAAAGTTAATTAAAATTTAAAAAAAAATTTATAACATTAACATTAACAAAGGAATATACTATTGTATTGTTTTGGCCTAAAAACTTTTTTTTGTGTGCCTGTACAATACGTAGTTTTGAATTTTTAAAATCTGATGTCAGATTTGTAATCATCGACTTCGAAAACTTTCAAGTAACAAGTTTTATGCAAATTTGTTGAATTTTCTAAAATTCCTACGCCATATTGGATCCGACATTTTTATTTTTTTTAAATCTGATTTTAGATTTGTAATTAGCGAAATTTTTAGGAACTAATTCAATTAATTATTACAAATTACTTTAAAGTTATCAGTTGCCACGGTCACTTCTAATCAATTTCTCGTCTTTACCGATTTCAAAGTGTCAAATTTCAGCTCAATTTATTAAATATTCAAAGAGAAAAGTGGTCGAAAAAATTACCATTGAATTTTTAATAGTTACATGCTTTTAATCTCCCATTTTTAAGAATTTTAAAGTGTCTCATAATAATTAATTTTTAAAATATCAAAACTTTTGCATCTCACTGCTCTTCCTCGTTAAATTTAGAGTTTTTCACAAAAAATAGCTCTATTTATTTAATACGTTAAGATAAAAACAATCAGAAGATTAACATTAAATTTTTAACAGTCACATGATGTTAGTTGCAGAAAATTTTGAAAAATCTAATTTCAAAAAATACAACGTGAATATTTTTTATATTTTTATTTCACTAATGTTAAACTCGAAAACAAGAGTAATGAAGTTTTGTAAAATAAAACAAACATTTAAGGGAGAAAAATAATATGTATGATTTAATTCTTTCTTCATAAAATTTTTGCGTTTCATTTTTGCAGATTTATTGAAATTATTGATAATTGCAAGAATCAAAGACAAAAAGAACTTTTTGTTTTTTCTGTAAGTCTTAAGACTTACATACGAGATAAAAACTGTGATAAGAGAAGGCGACTTGATATGACAGACTTTACGAGCTTTGCAATGAAATATTTTTTAACAAATATATTTCTTTTTTAAAATTAGAATCTTTTCATTTAAAATGCATTTACTAATAAATAGTAAAACAAACTTAATTTTTTTTTATTAATGATAATTTTCTTATTATTTAAAGTATAAACTTTATTCTGTTTTATAAAGATTCATTATTGAAATAAATTATTTCATCGCTGCTTTTACGTGTTCTATTTATGAATCAAATACATTGCGAAGGATAAAAAGCATCGTACAATTGTTTTAATAAAATAATTAATGATTAATAATTATTACATCTTTTAAAATTTACAAATTGAATCAGATTATTGTTGTAAATGTATTTATTTGCACGAGTGTAACTGACAATTTTGTGTACGAAAATTTTTTCATTAGACAGAAAAAAATCTTTTCCTGGTACAACAATAAATTGCACGATATTATAGCTAAATTTTTTGTTCTTTCAATAATTAATATTTTCGCTACTCTAGAGAAACTAATAGCTGTTCAAGGTAAAGGTTTTTTTTGCGTGTAAAATCTCAATAATTAAGATTTAAAATAAAAATTTAAAATTGTTAATTTTCTTTTTAAAAATAAAAATTTGTTTATAAAATTTTCTTCATTAAATCTGAACTTTATGTAAAAGCAGTGGATTCGAAAAGTTTTGTTTTCTATATTATGCGATAAATTAAAGTAGTTGAAAATGCACAAGTTAGAAATTTTTATTGTTTTTCGTATTCATAAAAAAAGTGATAAGTAAAGGTGACCTGATATGAAAAATTCAATACTACAATTTTTTGAAATCATATTTTTAAAGAATAATGCAAATTATTTATTCTTAATTAAATATTTTGTTAATTTAATACTTATTTATTATTTTTTAATTTTTATTATTTATTATTTATTAATTTTTATTATTTATTATTTATTTAATACTTTAAAATATTAAATTGAAAGCCGAATATCAATAATGATATATTTTTTGTATTTTCAAACAAGGTCAACGTGGCATATTATTTATTATCCAATATATAAATTTAAAGAATTTTATTCGTGAAAAAATAATAAATTTTCTGTTTTCAACAATTATAAATCTACAATAAAAAAATTTCCTACATTTATTTTTGTCCTAAATTCATAGGTAAAAAATGGCGTTTAGGACACTGTCGGTGATTTTCCTATAATAGTGAATCTAAAATTATGGTCTTTCTTTTTATTAACTGAAAAACCGACTGTAAAAAATTATTCTTATTATTCTTATTCGATAAAATAGACGATGAAAAACCCATACAAATAACGGTTAATATTAACTGTTGGTAGTATTTATAAACTCCGAAATTTTCAGTTAACATAATATTAACTTATTATAGCAATAATTTATTCTTTACAAATAATTAATAACAATGCAGTTATGGTAATAAAAAAAAGTGGTTTTCAAAACTAAAAATGAAAAAGAAAAACGAATTGAAAGTAGAAAATAAATGGAAACTGGACAAAATGCATTCATTCGAGAAACTTGGCATTTAGAAGAAATAATGGTAAACTTTTATAAACGAAATTTTATGCCCCCAAAGGTAATAACAACTAATTGTACGTTATTAGAGTTTCAGAGAGTACACGTAACGGACGTATAAACGTGCCTTTGTATGTTACCATGCCTGTTTGCTACAGTTTGCCATCTGGATTAACAGTGCTTTATTATTCGCAGATTTTTTTTTCCGAACAAACAAATTGCTTCTCTTATTAATATTATAATCTGCCCTACTGCAAAATCTCTGTTTAACTGATAATAGAAAATTTTGAAGAAGAATAAAAGAAAACTTTATCGAAATTCTTAATTAAATCTCATAATTTGTAAAAATGATGTTTAATATCCGTAGATTTCATTTTTGAGAATTATTTTATAAAATTTTTTGAATTAAACTTAGAATTTGAATTTTTAAGTTGAGTTGCACAGAAAAAAGGTTAGATTGACAGTTACGAAAATTTAATAAAGAAGCATGAAAATAATTTAGATAGTACAAATTTCTTGATTGATATTTGTTAAAAATGAGCTAATTTACTTGTATTAATAGATTATTATGTAAACACACCCAAATTAATAGATAAAAATTGATTTTAAAACTTAACTATAAAATGTCAAAAGTCACTACAATTTATTTACACTTTTCTAAAAAGTATATAAATATTTAAAAATTTATTACTATTTAATGTAAAGTATATTTAATGTACTTTTTTAATATGTGCTAACTTTTTAATTTTATAATATAGAAATTTAAAAAATTTTACCTTTAATATTAATTGTTTCACGATTTTCAGTGATTTTAATCACTTATTTCTTCTCAGGAGGTTGACCAAAAAATCCAATTTTTGTCTTAATATTTAAGTTTGACCTTCTTTTCCATTCTATTAAATTTTGGTGATGGAGAAAGAACTAATTTTCAGTTTAAATTTGGTTTAAAAAATCTGCTGAAAAAACGCATTTTTTTGGTTAAATACAAGTAGATTTTTGCAAGACTATTGAGATAGCCAACTTCAGTGTTATAAAAATACTTGCATTTTAACCAAAAAATGCGTTTTTTCAGCAGATTTTTTAAACAAAATTTAAACTGAAAAGTAGTTCGTTCTCCATCACCAAAATTTAATAGAATGGAAAAGAAGGTCAAACTTAAATATTAGGACAAAAATTAAATTTTTTGGTCAACCTCCTAAGAAGAAATAAGTGATTAAAATCACTGAAAATCGTGAAACACTTAATATTAAAGGTAAAATTTTTTAAATTTCTATATTATAAAATTAAAAAGTTAGCACATATTAAAAAAGTACATTAAAAATACTTTACATTAAACAGTAATAAATTTTTAAATATTTATATACTTTTTAGAAAAGTGTAAATAAATTGTAGTGACTTTTGACATTTTATAGTTAAGTTTTAAAATCAATTTTTATCTATTAATTTGGGTTTGTTTACATAATAATCTATTTATACAAGTAAATTAGCTCATTTTTAACAAATATCAATCAAGAAATTTGTATTATCTAAATTATTTCCATGCTTCTTTATTAAATTTTCATAACTGTCAATCTAACCTTTTTTCTGTGCAACTCAACTTAAAAATTCAAATTCCAAGTTTAATTCAAAAAATTTTATAAAATAATTCTCAAAAATGAAATCTACGGATATTAAACATCATTTTTACAAATTATGAGTTTTTTTTTTTAAATAGTCCGCAACGGCTTCAGGTGAAATATAATTGACTAACCTAATAGTAAAACTAATAGTAATTAATAGTAGTTAAAAACCTTTTTCTTTACCAAAAAACAATTTTTGCAAAAATGCTCTTTCGCTTATTGAAATTTGAACCTAATAACTTCTTTTTTTTGTCGTTCAATTAAAATGTGAATATCTGAGACTAAAAGTAACGGAAGGGGGAAAATTGACTTTTAAAGGTTTTTTAAAAACTTTTTTTCTAGATACAACGTGAGCATATATTGAATTACGTTGAAAATCTCAACGTTGAGTCGAATCGTTTTTCTAGCAAAACCGCGGACGCGTAAATTATTTTATACCCCTTTCAACGGGCACTAATGGCCTGTGCGGGGCCACGATTAATGGCAGACGGTCGACCAGACCGTTGAAACGGCTATAAGCGTCCAAAACTCTCTTCTACCCCTTTAGTTTCTGGTCGTCATTTTAAAAACTCACATTTTTGCAACTTCAACAAGTAAACAAAATCCATTTTCTGCCGAGAATTTAAAAGCATCAACGAATTCTTTTTTATTTATTTAATGAAATAACTTATAATGTGTATTTAATAGTTTGAGAATTTTATTTACTTTTAGAATAGCAAAAAAAAATATTCTATTCACATTCCTGGAATATTTTAATATTTAAAGAAACATTAAATTTGTATAATTGTCCTTTGGAATTTTTATCTTCCTTTACGATTAAAAAAATAATTTCGAAATATTCTAACAAAATATTGAAAGAATATTTAATTAAATATTATGTAGAAATAATTTTGTTATTTTTTTATTATCGCTATTAAGTTACTAACCATTTTCAATACCGTAATAAATAATTTAATCTGAAATAAAAAAGTCGTCACCGTTTAATATTAAAAAAATAAATTTCAAAGAAATATTCCAAGAATGAGAGCGTAATACTTTTTCAATAATTTAATAAAAAAAAAAATTTGATACTAAAAAATTTTCACATATGGAATTTATTTGTTAAAAATATTTTTGTTACTTCAAATAGGAACTGTCAATAAAAAAAATGTTTAATTAAAAAATGTATTGGAACATTTACGATGATAAAATGCCCGTCACATAATGTAAAACGGAATTTTCAATATTTTAATTTCGTTTCATATTAAGTTTCCAATTTGAATATTTTCCAAATAAAAAAATTGCTTTATGTATATATTAAAATATTTGTTTCAGGTACTTTTTAGTTGAGTTTTAAAGCGATAGAAAAGAAAATAATAAAGATTAGTTTCAGTATGGTGAAAGACGAAAAAGATATTTTTTTTAAATTAACAATAACAATAAGTAAAAAAAACTTTAATTAAAAAATAATTAAAATCGTGATTCTTAAAATAACTCAAAATTTTTATTGGTGTATTGAATAATATTAATAGGATTATTTAAGAAAAATTCCATTTAAACTTCTATTTTACACCCAGAGAAAATTATTATTTAAACCAAATATATTTTATTTGACTTAAATAAACGTTATACTTGTCTCAGAACCAACTAGACTTTTTATTTGTTTTAAATAAAATTTATATTTGAGATAAATAAAATTTTATTTAAACTAAATAAAATTTTTTCAAAACAAATAAAAAGTCTAGTTGGTTCTGAGACAAATATACCATTTCTCTGGGTGTATTTAATTTAATTAATTATTATTATTAATTTAATTTTAATATAATTAATATTAATTAATATAATATTAATAATAATAATATGAATATTAATAAATATTAATTAATAACTGTTAATTAATATATTTTTTAATGAATATAAATAAATGAAATTTGTATTAAAGGAAAAGACTAATTTTTTGTTACCTTATACATTAGAGAAAGAAATTGGTTTAAGAATTATTTTAAAATAACTTTCAAATTGATAATAAATTTATGCCTTTTTCTCTTTTCTTTTCTTTTTTTTGGGTCGGTAGAGGGGAAATGGGAGCTGTGAATAAATTGCATTCAATTAACTTCTTTGAAATCGCATTCTCAAGAAAGTATTTCACCTAACAATTCTGTGGATTCAGCCACGTTGAAAATGAGATTCAAAGTGGTAACTGAACACAGTGGCCATTTAAAATGGCTCAAAATCCAGCGAGAAACACTGCGGAGAAATGAATGCTGCAGTTTCTGGTTTTGCCAGAGAACGCCTTGCTAATTCGAACGTGGACTCTTTTTTTTTTTTTTTTTGCTTTTTTGTTTATATTCCCCCGGCATTCGTATACCATGCAGTTTCACATATTGTCAACCAAAATAAAAAAGTGGCAGACAAAAACACATAAACAAAAAAAAAAGAGGAAAAAAAGAACGTCAACAGAATAAAAAATAAAATTTTAAAACATGTGGAAAAAGAAGAATATTTCTTTTATTTAAAACGAGAGAGGGACTGGTACATCGCCACTCAACGATTATATGTAGAATTTTATTCTATCTGTCTGAGAAGAAGGCCGTTTTAAGCTGTTGTAGTGCAATACAGAGCAAGAGAGAGAGAGAGAGAGAGAGAGAGAGGGTTAGAAAGAGAGAGTGAAAGAGAGAGAAAAGAATAGAGTATCTCGCTGAAAAATCTCTCTTTTCGAGTATGAATGATAATCCGGAAGAAAATCCAGGACGATGAGTTTGGTGGAAGCAGTTAAGTCCACAAGAAAAGAATGAAGAGCATTAAGATTTTTGGGAGATGAATTTTTCATGAATCATTTTCTATTATCTAACGGTGGACTCTATTAATGTCCATCCTATAAATATATAACAATGATTTTTATCTTATTGAAAATATACTTCGAGAAAGCTGAAAAGAATTTTGTGTAGAAAAACTCCTGCGAAGGATAATATTATTTTAAGTAGTTTAGTCGTGAATGTTTCAGACAAAGTCTAAAAAAAATCCAACAGGTACAAAAACATGAGGTTTTTTTTGCCCATTTTAAGATTTATAAGTTGAGAAATTTACTATAAATAAGTATTAATAAAAGTTTTTGATATGCACATTCATTTGCATAAATTCAGAATTTACACTCATAAATAATGTTGTATCTTAATTTAAGACTGTCTTCACGTCTTAAAACGGGCTATCTTACTATTAACAGTAGTTACTATTGCCAATAGTTATTACTAGAAACAATATTCAGTATTGACAATAGTTACTATAAAGAGTAGTTACAAGTTCACTATAAATAATAGTTACTATTAACAATGTTTACTATAAAAAGTAGATATTATTGACAATAGCAATTATTAACAGTTACTATAAACAGTAGTTATCATTAACAATATTTACAATTAACAATACTTCCTATTAATAATAGTTAGTATAAACAGTAGTTACTATTGCTAATATAGTTATTACTACGAACAATATTCACTATTGACAATAGTTATTGCAAATAATATTTACTATTAACAATACTTTATATTAACAATGGTTAACTATAAACAGTAGTAACTATTGACAATAGTTAATACAAACAATATTTACTATAAACAGTAGTTACTATTCACAATATTTACTATATTAATCGTATTAATATATTATACTATAATAATAGTATTAATTTGTAATTACAAACAATAATTAATATAAACGTTGTTATTATTAACAATATTTAATGTAAATAGTAACAATATTACAAATAATATTTATTATTAACAATACTTTTTATTAATAATAGTAACTATAAACAGTAGTACTATTGACAGTAGTTATCACAAAAAATATTTACTATTAACAATACTTCTTATTAATAATACTTAGTATAAACTGTAGTTACTATTGACAATAGTTATTACAAACAAGATTTACTATTAACAGGACTTTTTATTAATAATACTTATTACTACAAAAAATATTTATTATTAATAATACTGATTACAAACAATATTGACTATTAACACTAGTTAGTTTTAACATCAGATCCCATATTCTTCCATAAACAATAGGTACTATAAATAGTCATTACTATTGAAAGTAGTTATTATAAACAGTCGTTTGCTATTAGCAGTAACTTTTTTTTAACAGTAGGAACTATTAATTAGAGCCACTTTTATTCTGTCAACATTGCTTTACTAATATCAGTAGTTAATAATAAAAATAGTTACTTATTAGTAATATTTTTTAATTAACAGTAATTACTAATATGAACAGTTACTATTAGTGATACTTTTATGAGCAATGGTTAATATTGACAGTGGTTAACAGAAAAAGTTACTATTTGCTATTATAGTTATACTACTAAGAGTCGTTACACTAACTATTAACAGTAACTACTACTAACAGTAGTTGAAAAATTATAGAAACTAAAACTACTATTAGAAATAGTTCCTATAATTAGTAGTTAATAACAGTCACTATTAGCTGATGTTACTATTAGCTATAGTTACTATTAACAGTAGTTCCTATTAAAAGTAGTTACTACTAATAGTAGTTCCTAGTAACGGTAGTTATTATCAACAGTAATTACTACTACAGGAATCACAACTAACCATCCTTATTACTAACAATAGTTATTATTAATAACGGTTACAATCTTACAATTAATAGTAGTTACACTAAGAGAAATAAATAGTTGTGATTATTATTTGGTTCATAATAACGTCGTTGATAATTTTTACGAGTTACTATCAATATTTAGTTTGTAGTAATAGTAAAAATGATAAGTTATTTTTTAAATGGTGACACTTATTAATAAATTAGCAATAGCATAGTTTACTAACTAAAAATTATTATCGTAGAAAAATTAGTTACCACTTACCACAGCTATTATTTTCTTTCAGTGTTCTATTAATAGAAGTTACTACTAATATTAGTTGCGTTATTGAAAGTCACTATTAATAGTAGTTAATGTAAATAGAAGCTACTATCAGAGAGAAACTTTACTATTAACAGTAGTTACTATTAACAGAACTTACTATTAACAGTATAGTTACTATTGACAATGTTACAAACAATATTTACTATTAAAAATACTTCTTATTAATACACTGAAAGGAAATGTGTATTAAATTTAGTAAAAATATTTTACAATTTGGGGAAGGTTTTTTTTTAAAGTTTGATATTTTTTATATCAAAATTTCAGTTTGTAGCACTTTTTACCCAAATTGTAAATTACATTTACAAAATTTAATATACATTTTCTTTTAGTATATAGTACTTAGTATAAACTTTAGTTACTATTGACAATTGACAATAGTTATTATTAACAAGATTACTATTAATACTTCTTATTAACAATAATTACTATTAACAGTTATTGCTATTGACAATGTTACAAACAATAATTAATATTAACAATACTTTTCATTATTAATATTTACTATAAACAGTAGTTACTATTAACAATAGTTATCATAGACAATATTTACTATTAACAATACTTCCTATGAATAATAGTTAGTATAAACTTTAGTTACTATTGACAATAGTTATTATAAACAGGATTTACTATTAACAATACTTCTTACTAACAGTAATTACTATTAACATTTATTACTATTGACAATGTTACAAACAATAATTATTATTAACAATACTTTTCATTATTAATATTTACTGTAAACAGTAGTTACTATTAATAATAGTTATCATAGACAATATTTACTATTAACAATACTTCCTATGAATAATAGTTAGTATACACTTTAGTTACTATTGACAATAGTTATTATAAACAGGATTTACTATTAACAATACTTCTTACTAACAATAGTTATTACTACAAAAAATATTTATCGTTAACAATACCTCCTATTGATAGTAGTTACAGCTATTTTTTTGTCTCAGTGTTCTATTAATAGAAGTTTCTACTAATAGTAGTTACATTAATGAATGTCACTATTAATAGTAGTTACTGTCAATAGAAGTTATTATTAACAAAACTACTATTAACAGTAGTTACTTTTATAATAAAATTTACTATAACAGTACTTGTTTACTATTATATTAAAAATTACTATTAATTGTAGTCAGTATTAATTGTAGTGACTACAAGTAGCAGTCATTTTGAATTATTATTTTGATGACAGTCTAAATTAACATTGAATATTACAAATAGTTTTGTTTTCCTTTTTTTTAATATACAAATGTTTAAAAAATATGTTACCCTTATAACTGTAAAGATAGAAATAAAAAATTTTAATGATCAATAGAGCTTGCACAAATTTTGTCTTACAATACAAAAGAACCAATAAGACTTGATTTAACTCTAATTGCTTCTACAATTATTATTATCGAATTTATTTTTCTATTTTTTTCTCTATTCATTAAGCTCCTAATTTTCTTAAGAGAAATCTTGTTGCACTTATTTTCAACAATTTGAATTACTTGCAAATATATAGTGCATATAGTATATGTATATACACTTTTAAGCGGAAATGGGAGAATTTTAAGAGAAATGAGAAATTACTATTAATTTAATGGAAATTCTGTCGCTTTCTCGTGCGCTAAATGCTATTAGAAACACTTTATGGGGACTAATGCGCGCAACGGCGGAAGCACTTTCGGTATACTCAACGTCTCGAGGATACTGTGACTGCTCTCATGTCAAGACAAGGAAAGGCAAAAGTCAAGTTAAAACGAAGTTCTCGGTGTGAAATTTCAAACGAGAATTATGCGACGATGATATCGGTTTTATTGAGGACGAAACTTATCTCTTGACGACGATCTCTCTCTCTCTATATATATGTATATAAGAAGAAAGAGAGATAGAGAGACATAAAAAAAGGAAGATATCCTTTTTAAAGTGCCGCACATATTCGATTACAATTCCCTCTGAAGATTTCTCTTCAATTTTACATATTTTAACTAGAAATACTCTTGAATTTTATAATCACAAAGAAGATAAAAAAAAATTTTACTTCGCTTTAGAGAAAATCAACTGACTTGCAAAATACAATATCAATTTCATTTTGAAAATAATTTCTCTCTTTAATTGCAATTAATGTGAAATTAAATGAACTCTTTTTTATAAAGTTAAATACGTCTGTGTAATTTAAGATCTTGTTCCATTGGCTTCAAGTTTTTAACATTTTTTCCTTTCATTTTTTTAAGGGGAGGGTACACCTTTATTTTCAACTATACACTGAAAAAAAAAATTTATTTGATTCAACTAACCGATTATTTGACTATTATCAAATAAATATTTACTTAAATCAAATAATTTTTATTTAAATCAAATAAACTGTATTTGAATCAAATATTTCAGTATTTGAAGCAAATATTATTTAATTGATTCAAATAAAAATTATTTAATTTAAGTAAATATTTATTTGATAATAGTCAAATAATCGGTTATTTGAATCAAATAAATTTTTTTTTCAGTGTATGAAGAAAATATTTTAAATATTCAAAAAATTGATAGATTTGGAAAACCATATGTAATTTTGTAGAAATTTTTGTATCCATAAAAAAATTAATATTTACAAAAGTTTTAGCATTTTTTAAAAATAAAATATAAATTGAAAAAAAAGAAGTTCATAGAAAAATAGAAATATTATTTTAAAAAACGTCTTGGTCGCCATATTAAATCTGACATTTTGGTGTTTCAAATCTGTTATTAATTTCGAATTTAGTGCTTAAAAACACCTAAAATACGGTGAAATTAAATTTTTTAGAAACTTTTTTGAAAACATTTTTGACCTATAAAGAATTTTTTTATTATACAACAATTATTATAAACAAATAAAAAAATAATAAACTTCTCCGGCTGATTTCGTATTTTTTCTGTTCAGTTTTAATTTGCTGTTTTATCACGAGTATCTAAGAAATAGTAAAGTCTGTATCATTCTAAAAAGATCTGTGAAAGTCGACTTTTCAAATTTTGATTTATAAATTTTTAATGTTATTTTTAAGTGTAAAAAAATGATTTTTTAAACTTTTCACTATATTTTATTTACAAATTTTTTTAACCAACTCAATATTGCAGATATTTTAGATCTGATGGTGTCTAAGTAGTAACAAAATTATTTCTAAGTTTACAGATTGTTATAAACAAATTTTATAAATAATTACTTTTCAGACGAAGATATAAGTAAAAATAATTTGTGTTTTATAAATTTACTTCAGCTAATTGCGATTAAACTTTCTTTTAATGAAATTTATGTTTTGCAATTATTTTTCGTAATTATTTAAACAATTTCATCAAACAATTGCACTGGACATTTTTAGACACAGATGAATTAAATGTTTTACAATTAATGTTTCTCCTAAACCCTCTAGAAATTATTCTTATGAAAAAGTCATTTTGCAATTAGCTTTATATTTTTTATTTTTATCATTTCTATAAACAATTACATTTTAGGAAAAGTTATGTCTAAAAGAAGATTTTCTTTATAAATTTACTTTATCTTTACTTATCTAACTTAACTTTACTTATCTAATTTTTTTTATGAAACTGACGTTTTGTGATGATTTTTCTTAGTTATTTAAACAATTTGAATAAACAATTGCATTGTAGGGTCCTTTTGGGACAGAAATAAAATGTGTCTTTAAAAACAAAATTTAAGC